>CM026287.1:8263915-9463915 GCA_014851415.1 Cnaphalocrocis medinalis | reverse complement strand
CCAATCTTTCTCTGGTCTTACACTGGTGTCTTAACGAAATAGGAGGATTAGAGAACAGATAGTGAACTGGTCTACGCACACACTTACTATAGTGTGTCCTGCATCAATGGCTGATCGTTGAGATTTAGAAATAACGATAAGAAGTGAATTGTCATAGTATTATTTCATAGTAGTATATCTATTTATAAAATTAAATAGTAACTTGTAAGATGTGGCGGAGATGCCACACTGTTATTCGTTCCATTGCGGCAGTAATTTATTTTCTTTATTACTCTCGTCACTTGATGGTTTCGGTTACCTAATAATTATCGGGCGCGCGCCGAAAGCTAAACCAATTTGAGTAAACCCGCCGGTCTCAAGTGCGCATTTCATATTGTTTATGTCAACATAAGTTTTTTGTTCGATTCGGGTCTAAACTCCGGCTATTTATAGCTTTGTGCTGGTGCGTGCCGCTGAGTGTGCTCTTGGCCGAATGCAAATACAAATTGAAATATCAAAAGCGCCTATTTGGTAGCCGGTACCACTTGTGTAATAGATCCCGATTCACTCGTACTTGAAGGCATAAAAAACGTAGCTAAGACGTTAAATAAACATTTCAATTTAGCATTTTTATGTAACTAAAGTACTTATTGGATATGAGGTACTTACCTACTTACTTGAAGACACCCTCGAGGCAATTTATAAATTTACAATGTTACATTTAAACATTGAGTTGGTTGATTTGTGACTAGAAGTTACTAAGTAATTTTATTAGGTACTAAATGTAAAGACTTGGGGTAGATGGTATGTATATGGATGGTACAGTATTTCATTGATCCATAATGTCAAAAAAGTGAAGACACGTAGGTTTAAAGAGAAGTACCTAACTATTATTACCATTCATATTCCATTCAAAAATATTGAAAGAAATCGGTATTCTACTGTCTGCCACGAGTTTTTGCGTTTAGAATAATTTCAACATTAACATTGTTGCATCAATGTAAAATAAATTTTGCTTGTTTTCAGAGGCGGCGGGTGCATGCGGCGCGCGCATGTCAAGCGGCCCATGAACGCATTCATGGTGTTCGCGCAGGCCATGCGCCGGCGCCTGTCCGAGCAGCGGCCCGCGCTGCACAACGCCGAGCTCAGCAAGTCACTCGGCACCATGTGGAAGTGAGTACCCCAGCTCTTCACCACCGCATGAGATGAGCTATGATCGCGTTTATGTGTTCGCGCAGGCCATGCGCCGGGGCCTGTCCGAGCAGCGGCCCGCGCTGCACAACGCCGAACTCAGCAAGTCACTTGGCACATGTGGAAATCTACCTCTTCCCTATCGTGAGAGCCATGAACTATATCGGTAATCATTCCGCACTGCACACTATCTTACAATGAATTAAAAAGTGTTAAACAAGTCATCAAAAAATTCGCAAACTAGGTATCAGCCTATAGATATACCTACTGTCCCCATGCAGGGCAAAGGCCTCCATCATAGAAATCAAGTTATCACTTCTAGGATGGGATAAGGCAAAATCACCACGCAAGCGTGGTGTCGTGTGATGATCACCAATCCGCATTATATATAACATACTTTTGCTCGACCCGGGAATCAAGCCCGGGACCTCAAGATCACGGACCGTTACTTAAACCAGTAGACCAAAAGGGGCGTAACAAACTAGGTACCTAATCATTGCATTTTAAACTTGATAATCCCTGTACCTGTACTGTATTAGTTATGTACGTATTTATTTCAGTAGGTAAGTAGTATTATGTTAAGAAATTCGAATACACTATTGAAGTTTTTATCGTTTTGCAACATCCTTATCAAAGTATCTATCATTAAATAAAAGAGGATGACCATTTAACATCATCACAAATAACTGGCACTAAAAGGTCTGCTTATCTCTAAGCAAATCTCCCCAAATCACGATGAGACGAGCGATGTCAAAAATCATCACAGATCTCCGGGGGCCTATCTCACTGGAGTGCTATGAGTGACCCACAGCTATGTTAGGTATAATAATCAGTTTTTGTAAAAAAAATCTTTAACGAGCTATTAAATAGGTGAGTTAACTTTTCAAAGATTTGTTTTTGGCGTCGATATGTAGGTAGACAGACATTGTCAAATATCATACATACAGAAGGATGGCAAGAGAGAGAAGAAAATCAAAAAGTTCGTTGTAGTTATACTTAGTTATATAGCGGTAAGTATATCGCATCGTGTCTATCCAGAAATGGGTCCATGGTCTATCCCACATGTTATCGTATCCGTCATTCAGAGCGAAACACGGCAAGATCATTTCTGTTTTGATCTCAATGGCGGCAGCCGACCCTCTTTGTATAATTATTATGTAAGTACTGTAACGCTGAGATGTCACTGGCTATATGATTCTTTTCTTTCTTTTTTTTTTGCTGGGTCCTTAACTCTTTCAGTGATCTCTGTTTCGTGGTCTAAATCATCACATCATCAAATGAGATTCAATAGTCAGTGATACGCGCAGCCCATCTGCGACCTCAGAAGAGTCGCTAATACGTTGCCGGCCTTTTAGGGAGGAGAGCTCTCGTATCTTGAAATGTTCGTAATGCAAGTAAGACAGGGACCTCAGAGGGCCGAGAAAGTAACTCAAACAGAGAGGAGGGGGGAGGGGTGCGCGTGCGGCGCCCAGCCGCGCAGCGTGCATCGATTGTTTACTCATTAAAATGCTATCGCCGCTAACCGACCAGATAACATCTCTAACTGTCTCTGAACCAATTCGGCCGGTCAGATAGAAAATTGTTGCGTGAAATTGCAAAATAGAAATAGAAATTCCATTTTTATGATTTGGTTTTTGGTTAAATTGAATTATACATGGAGTGTCGGTAAACAGGTATGTATTAAATAACTTCCTTCAACCACCACTTTTACCAGCCATTCTGAACAGCATTTAGAGATCAGGTTGATTGGTGCGATTGTCTGGCGCATTTAATTATTTATTTGGGGGAAGACCACTAAGTTAAGAACCCTGTACCTGACACGGGCGCATACTTAGCCTAGACTATTTCAAGTGCCTTCGATTAGTTAGAACTTCACCCATGGAGTCGTCAACGGTAGTCCCTTGAGGTCCCGTGGCCACCCACGCCGGGCCGTTATGACACTGGCATGTCCGGCATGTGCCGCCATGACACGGCCGCGGGTCAAGCGCCCAATCATCTAAGAAAACAGCCGGTGAAGAGAGCCTGATTGGTGTTTTGATCGAGGCCCTCGCGCGCTGTCATCGCGCATATCTTGATCGGAGATTAGCAAGCTCTCGTAGGGTCTCATGCCGTAGGATGGGCAATGAACTACATTGTAAGATAACTGTAGTTTAGTAAAAACAAAAATGTCTATGTCACGAAACTTCGAATATTCTCGGCTATCATAGTTACTGAATTTGAAATAAAACTTTATGATTTAGGCTATTAACCAAACCCAAGGCAGATCTTTTATTGTGTGTTTTACCAATGTAAAATGGCTTAATGCCCTAAGTAAAATGGTACAAAAGTTTTAACCTACCATATGCTTCACGTGACTGATCTATTCCATTTAATAGTCGTCTCTTGTCTTATTGTAACCATAACTCGTCTTGCCTAATTCAGTCTGTTTTAATCATGTTAGGTACTCATTTGTTTTCACAATTCTTAATTTATGCATAAATTATAATACTTGTAGGTACCACATTGATTCCAATATTTCTTGAAATATCGTATTCAATTTCGATGTTGTTCAACATCTAATAAGTAACGAGGTCAGTTGTCTAAAATCCCCGAGTCGCAGACAACATCTCGTAAATTATCTAAAAGAGAACTAATTATACTGTGTCTGGCCAGACATCTGCGTTACGGTCACTGCGCATCTCGTAAAAATTATCTCCAGCATCTCATATCATTGCTAGCCTAGAACAAATACAACTAAATTAAATAAAAATGTAAGCTAAAATATTTCAAAACAATTGGGAACTGGTAGGTACTTCAGGATAAGCTCGATCCATCGTAGGGTTATTCTCAAAATCTCAACGTTTAATTTCAGTGCTACATCAAGTCCATCATGAATAATAAAATGAAGCTACGTACAACACTTCTTGGGATAGCTAGAAATCAGTGCAGCTTGATTAGGATTCTGTGTGCCCTACATAGGTATTGTTGGTGCATTGTATAAGTTTTGAAATTTCATTGTTAATAGTTATTAATAGTAGCAAACCATTAAAAGCCATACCACACAGCTAAAGATAAAAAAAATTGTTTTTATAAGGAATAAATTCCTATTTTTTTTAGTTCACTTCTATTTACGCAGAGCTTATAGGTATAATATGCAGATCGTTACTATGCCAGATCTAAAAACCAATGACTTTTTATAATCTTATTCAGTGAACATTAACAAATCAGTCTCTGAACTATAAAATGTGATGATGAGAAATGGAATGTGGAAATCGTCTGGACGATGGTATCGCGCGCAGCGGCGCATGGCGCGGGCTAGACAGCTCGTGCCGAAAACTAATGCAACATCCTCCCTATTATAAATTCCACGTATTCTTGCTTTTATTTTTTCCGAGCACCAAAAAAAAATATTTGCCCAATTATGAAAATTTTACTTCAATGACATCAATTATATTTGCTCAATAGCTACGGTACACATCAAAGTATACAAAACTAAAAAAATTAAGTAAATTTTCTTCAATCGACTCTTATCTTACTGTCATACATTACGTTGAATATCAATTGAGGAAATTTGACAGATTGTGGTAACCTGATGTGTGGCCGACTGTACTTAGTTTCCGCACCCAGACAATCTGTATATATATTTTCTTTAAATTCTTTAAATTTTCGCGTTGCATTATGACTATTTATTATAGACGGGAATCAACGCTACGTAATTTTTTAAGCACATAATCATGTACTTACTGCTTGACGTTTCGACTGCGTTACAACAGCCGTGGTCTGTATATGTAAATATTGATGATTAATGAACCTTTTTTGTCCACAGAGGCCTAAGTGAGGACCAAAAGCTACCATTCATCAGAGAAGCGGACAAGCTCCGCACTCAGCACAAACGGGAATACCCAGATTACAAGTACCAGCCGCGGCGCCGTAAGCCGCCTCCCTCCTCCAGCACCAGGTTGAAGAGGGAACCCTCCCCCGAGAGGGACTCCATAGACTTCGCTGGCATGCCAGAGATCTCCCCAGCTTTACTGGCTGATGGCCCGCCAGATGGCGCGGAGCTCGACCAGTACCTAAAGCCAGGACCAGTGCCGGACTACCACGAGCTCCAGCCCCGATACGCCACGCACTCCCTGGCGCACCACCCCCCTCCGCCCCTGTACGCGCCGGTGCCTCCCCACCTGCACCCCTCGTGTGCAGACTGGCAACACTACGCCAGCCATCCTTAGTGTTAGTTTATCTTTATCTTGTCTCATATACTTTATTTATAGGAAACAAATAATGGAGCTACAGTGAAACGTTTAGTGGCCAGTGCCTATCTTAGCCATCGCCCATCCATCTCACATATTTCCTACTTTAGTTGGTTGTTTTATTTGTTGTCCTTTAAAGGCTGTTCTGTACCTACGTAAAAGGCACCTATCATATGCACGAGTAACCGAGAGTAAATTATTCCTTTCTGCCGAACTTAGTGTAAGCACTAAGCACTAAGTCCGGCAGTTTATACTGCTTTCACAGTGAAACATTTCTCCTAACGTCCTAAAAACATGGACTTGTAGATAACAATTAATATAAAAGCTAGATTAGGTACTGGATTAAGATATCTATTAATTAAGGTTCCGTATCACAAAAGGAAACAAATTTTTTACTGAGAAGTTTAAAAATCCTGGAAGGTAAGTATAAGAAAAGCTGCGCGATTTGATACTTGAGCTACTTACTTAGGTATAAATATTATACGTACAGAACCCTCGGTTAGAGAGTCTGACTCCCACTTGGCCAGTTTTTTTTAATAACAAACCTCTACGAATTGAAAAACTATAAAGTCTGACGCACGTTGACATTTTTTAGCTATTGAAATTAGGTCATGCAAATAAAATAAGTCCCTACGTCGTAGATGAAACAGCGCATGCGCTGCCGAGGCGCTCGCGCACGTGCGATTAATCATGGTCAAACATTTGCCAAGCAAATAAAATTATTAATAAGTTTTAGATTCCGATTATCATTAGGAACATCATGATTATTAGATATCTATTAACGGGTATCTGACATATGCCAATTTTTACCTGAAAGTTGTTTTCAGATTAGCGTATTTTTCTACTAAAGGTACAGAGTACAGACAGCCACACATAAGGTTACCACAACCTGTAAAATATTTTCCATTGATTTTCAACCTCATGTGGTTGACAGTAAACTGAGAGAAGATTGAAGAAATTTGAAAATTTTGTATACTACCAGCATTGGGAGCTGGCAGCATTAGGAGCTTAAGTACACACGCGCTTCAAAAACAAGAAGCGCGTAGAGCGCATTTTGGCGTGTTCACATGAGAAATACCTATTATGACCAATTACCATGACGTTTGCATAGCAACTTTTGTTGTTTATGTTTCACGCGTAACATACGAGCTTCAACACTCGTAAGACTTTTAAAGGTGTGCCAAAACACTTAAAAAACTAGATTGTAGGCACGTAACACACAATAAAAGATCTGCCTTGGCACTCACTCTATTAATGATGGATATTAGTAATAACAGATTTTTGCAAGTATTTTAGCACTGAGCTTACATATTTTTGTAATTAGGAGCTTCCTCTTTAGAGAGATGTATTTTTTCTCCAGTTTAAAAAAAAACGCGGACTGAACTCAGAATTTTATTTGTTATGTAGTGAATCTAATTCCGAAATTCCTCAGATTCCAAAGTTAGTTAAGATTAGATTAATTTTAAAATAAACTACCAGTAGGTAGGTATAAGTACTTTAGTTCAATAGATCAAGTGGAGTACTTCAGGTTACACTTTACATCTAACTGCCTAAGTGATTATTAAGTTATTGTGAATGTTATAATTATAGTTAAGTTAATGGAATTAATTATTTAAATGTAACTGATATAAGAATCTTCGCTCTATGTGTTATTATTTAAGTGTACAAGAGTGCCTTAGATATAATAATCTATGGCATCTATTGTGTAAATATTTTATAATATCTCTTTAAGTAGGTAGATCTACCGGATGGTTGAAATATTTTGTTGATATTACTTAAATATGTTTCATTTTTATAAAAATAAATTTATAAGACAACACTTGTATTTTATTTAACCAGTTAAATTTTAAATATGTCCTACCTACTTCAAATTCTGACATCATAAAGCATACCCAGAGCTAACTAAGACTTGTCGAGGGTAGGAATCGAACCCTCAAACATAACCATTGGAATGTTGAGATGCGCCTGATCAGTCATCAGTGGCCTTACCATGAGTTTGAAATACTATCCTCGCTATCGAAAACTATCGCTTTGTCTCTTTCATTGTGATGCATTTGAAAGAGACAGAGCAATAGTTTTGGATAGCGAGGGTAGTATTTCAAACTCATGGTAAGGCCACAGGTATACTTACTTATAGTTACCTATTGGTGCATGTTGCATGTATTCAATCTGATTTTGAAAGCTTAAATTAGAAGAGAGCAAGAGAGTTTGAGAGAAAATATACCTAATTATGGAAAAAAAAAGATCACCAATCCGCATAGTCATACTACCTAGCGATGACTTGACTCTATGATTAAGGCCTTTGCTCTGTGGTTGTAACTGATATAAAGATTATGATGAGCTGAGTAGTACAAGAGCATTTTGGTTGCAAAAATTTTTTTTACTAGCTTTAAGTCTCTTCTGTATAAGATTATTTTCTCTAAATAAATATGTTTCTATTCCATTCTATTTAGTAGGACTGTATAGTATAGTACTTAGTAGTAGGCTTACTTCGGTTTTATGGAAAAATATGTCTTACTTATTCACAAGTTTGGTACAGGCTTTTTATGACAATAATGAATTCCTGATTTAGGTAAGTGAGTGAGAGAATAAAAAAAAAGTAATATAACTTAGTAGTAAAATGCACTCAAGGACACATGTCCCCGCCCGCATGGTCCATAACATCGACCTTGAGACAGGGTAGGTAAACCTATCTATTAAATCTGGTATTACTTAAATATTAAGTAGGTATAGGTTTGTTTATTACCTACCAAGTGCTGAAAAATAATCTGTAGAGCTTTCTAGCTAGTAGAGCCCTACAGTGTACATATACCCATAGAGTTAGTTAATTAGGGCCGGTTTTTTGAGTAGTTAGATTTAGTTAGAATTAGATTAAAGTTATAGTCAATTTAACTTTGACAACTTGTTAGAACCAATGGTCAAAGTTGATTCTAATTGACTATTGGTTAAGCTAACTATTGTTCGAAAAATTTTTTTCTATATTTGACTGTAACTTTTGTTGCCATTTATTAGGTAGGTATTTCAGTTTGACTATGGATCAAAAAATCGGCCCTTATTAGAAAATAACAAATTCCTTTCACTTTATGCTCTACCTAGGCACTAATTTTATTGATTGAAATCTCAATTAAAAAAAAAACATTGAATTGAATCAAATTGAAAAAAGGATCAAACAGAATTACAAAACAAACGCTATTGGCTGTTGTAATTCGTCGCACATTGGAAGCAATTAGCACGGTCGAGCTGTGTTCTTGGAAACGTTATCCCGCTAGTACCTACTCGCGATGCGCGCGCAGATACGCGACCCCTGCGCCTGCTTCCGCCGCCCGCGCACAGGCGGGCCTTGTTCTCACCCCTATCTTATCACTCTCACATTTTCGCGACTAATGAGGCCAATAAACGTATCGGCCATTATATAATTACGCGACTTCATGTGAATTTATGCGGCCACGGATGAGTTATTGCGAGATATGTTTACATAGAGCTGCGGTATATTGATAAAATAGGTAGAGCTAGAAGGGCCGATAGCCGACCAATCAGAGGCAACCATCGCGTTCCCAGTTGAGTAATTTCATATTTAAGGGGCTACACGAATGAAACTAGCGCCACCAACCTATTTACACTGATTGTGGCGAAAATACGATATTTTTTAAGAAAGCAAAACATTACAGACTTAGATAGAAGTAAATTGATTTTTTCAAGATGCAATAGGTACAATATATAAAACACGCGACAAGTAACAATAATGTCAATTATTGCTAAAAGTGGCCGTTTTTAGCAATAATTAACTTTTAGCAAAATTGTAGGTATTGCATCTTGAAAAATCCAAATTACCTGGATCTAAGTCTGTAATGTTTTATTTTCTTCAAAAATATCATATTTTCGCCATAATCAGTGTGAATAGGTTGGCGGCGCTAGTTTCATTCGTATAGCCCCTTAATAAGATGGTATTTTCACTTGATACCTATTTAATGGCTGTTTATTTATTTTGATTACTCGAAAATATTCTATTATGTCCGTATTGTGATTTTTTTTGTAACATATGGAGTAATTAACTACGCAGCACTTTTCATTCATTTTATGTATCTACTAACACAATAAGGTATTACCTACCTATCTGGGACTTTAGAGGAAACTTAATATTGAGCAACAACTTGAAGGATATAACCACCCGTCATAGCCGTCACTCATCGGACAAAAACCAGCAAAAATTAAGGCGTAAAATGAAGCGTTACCCCAGTAATTAATATCTCATGGTGGCACAAAAACCGATGCTGTGCCATTAACACCATGTCCGCCGGGCTGTGTGAAACGCGAGCTGCGCACGCGCCGCCCGGCTCATTTGCGCTCAATCTCAATATTGCAGCCCGCGATCACAGCCTCGATGCACCATTACGATTGAATAACACGCGTTTTATGTTTTTGCTTCTAGGGAAGTTTAAATTTTGAGGGACAGTTAATTACTGGTGGACTATCAGAATTGAAAAGGTACCTATTGAAGAAAACCGACTTTTGCTTGTCGAATAACCACAGAGTAAACAAGAATAATTACATGCTGATGATCATGAACCTCTCAAACAAAATCGAACTATAACTACTTAAGTATACCTACTTATCTCAAAAGGTTGACTGACTGACTGACCGGTGACTGTGTTGAAGGTTAGTCCAACGGTTGACTGGTAGAGAATGCCTCTTGGCATTAACTCACTCGGCGAAACACAGCGCAGGCGCTGCTTCTCGCCGGTCTTCTGGGAGGCCGTGGTATCGGTATCGGTCATCAGGTATCGATCGAGCCGGCCCATTCATGCCGAAGCGTGGCTATTCCACGGTTCTTCTTGTGACTCCACTACTCGTGTAGGGGGTGTCCATGGGCGGCGGCATGTTTTACCATCATCATCATGCTCCATTGCCTCGTACTAAGAAAAACATAAAAAAATACCCAGAAGTAAACCTACCATAATATTCCTTTGTAAAAGGTCGGCAACGCCTCTGGTCTTGCGCGTGCCCATGGGCGGTGATAATCGCTTACCATCAGGTGATCCGTCTGTTCGTTTACCCTCTAAACTATAAAACGAAATATTACCTCTTGTACACTTCATCGTACACGTCGGATCGGTTAGAAGCGGACAGTATCAACAAATCCATTCCACGTCAGACAAGTGGCGAGGCTCATACTCCTCAAGTGGCATCAGCGAGACAGTTCGTGTGACCCAGCTTGCAGCAGATAGCCGGTAAGGCGACACCGCGCGTCTGGTGAGCATCGCGCATCGTTGGGAAATCGATCCTGCGCCCGCGCAGCGCTGACGCCAACATGTGTGGAATAATGCTTTCGTACTTGCCGCGGAATGTACTGGTGAATCATAGATGGGATTTGTCTTATTTTATTAGTTACTGAATGCAGTTGAGTATTGTTGACCTCAATGGCACAGTGGCTGAGATGTTGCCACTAATCCACGGTTAGAGGCAACAGCCACTAATCCACGGTTAGTGGCAACACACCGCTCGGACACGATTCGGGTTAATTTAGAAATGGAACTTAGATAAGTTCGAGCATTTCGATTCGATTAATTGTTTTGGGATGGATCATGGATGGAGCATGTCCCGTTCTAGTGGTTAAAGTACCTACCGGGGCGTGATCTCGGGATCCCCCGTCCCGGGTTCGATTCCCGGGTCGAGAAAAGTATGTTTCGAATTTTACGAACATACTTAGCTTGGGTTTCAGCAAATCAATCAGCATTAGACAAACGTGGTGATTAAGCCTAATCCCATCATAGTAGCGATAACTTCATTTCTATGATATACATTATATTTATTTTTGCCACTAAGGTGATGGAATAGTGTAGTATGGATGGATAGCTATCAAAAGTATACAATTCTGTAAAATTTCTTCAATCGAGTCTCTCCCTAATTCAATTATTTAACCTTGATGTTTCCGTGTGAACTGTGTTTGTTTGTCTGTACCTACCTGTATTTGTTTGTCTTACCTAAGTAAGGTGACGGATATCTACTTACTAGTGATCTAAATATTCCATAAGTAAAGATAAATCACATCATATACTTCGGTTCAACGTGTAGCCAGTTCTCAAAGGTCAGGAGAACAGACTGTCGATCGAATAGCCGCCAATGTCTAGAATTTAGGCTCACTCTATAAAAACAGACACCTATAACTAGCTCAAACATTATCTAACTGGTGTGGTAAATAAACAAGTGCGACCCCCTAACCACACTGGGAGCGCCTGGGACACATAAATATAGGTAGCAAGCTATCCCTGGAAGCTCTGCGGATGCAGTCAAATAACAATAACAAATAACGGTTAAATAAACTTCAGCACTTTGAAAGCTGTTATATCAAAATAGCGGAAACTGCTAACGTTAGTTATAACGTTATATCGTTACGCATAACGTTATTTTTATTTTAACACTGGCAACACTTCTGGCTGTGTTCTTGTTTTTTTTTAAGCTTACATATTTTGGTATCTACAAAAAATATAAATATATTTGCTTAAAATTTTATTCTTCATTTCAATTCAATAAGAAAATTCTTAAAAGAAATTGACACATTGATCAGGAACAAGCTTGACATAAAATGTCAAATTGTCAAATCAAATGAAGTGTCTTCAGTCGAAAAGGAAAATGTTATCAGTTGTATTTTAGTAAGTAGTTTGTGATTAATTTTGGAAATAATACTCAACTTCTAATATTGAATACAGTTTGCTAATGAAGAGTATTTAGACACAGTATTAATGGCCAAACCACCGAATGGCTGGGTTCAGCTGGTAAGTGATCGTTTTCTATTGAATACTATTGAGAGCCAATGCAACGGGCTTGGTATTTTTGTGTGTATGTATAGATTGCTTTGCATGAACTGTATAATTGGATGAAATTGCCCAATTGGCTTCCCAATGTACTCGATATATTTGTAGTTATCTTTAGAACAACTGTAGTTAATAGTTGGTACGCGTATCCTATTTGTAACTACCGTTGCGAAACTATTGTGTTGTCAACTCGGTCAGTAAGTTTACGAGTTAATAAATTTAGAACATGAATTCGCAGAGGCTTAAATACAATCGACTTACTGCATTACTCCACCTGTAACCCATGTTGCTCTAAGTTTTATTGATACAAGTCTGTAGTTAAGTCCCCACCATATTATCATCTCATCTTAGTTTTAGTCCCTATGTTTTCGTCATTATGGCCAATTACTTATGCTAAGTAGACAAAAATCACTCCCAGTCTGTAAAAGTAATTTTTGTACTATCTACCTACATTACTTTGTGGTTAAATGGTTTTTAACATAATATAACATCCAGTTTTTAATTTTTGTTACTATAACAGCTATGATGTCCAATATCAGAATATCTATGTAATAAAGTAGACAATTAAATGTTTTTTTCTTATTAATCAATCCTTTACTTGCATGTAAATATTGTTTTTGTTAGGCTAACAAAAATATTAATACAAGGAAAATATCAGTTTAAGGTAAACTACCTACTTACTATGTGTCATCTCCATACTCATAAAAGTATAAGTCACTTCCTATTTGTCACAATTGGGTTTTAATAAGTGTGATTATTATGTAACTTCTGATCCATAGAAATATTTCCCTAAAGTATTGATCCTTTCATATCATCAAGAAAAATAAGTTGGCTTTTGACGGTTTTTCGCTTAAAAATTTAATTGTTAAATATTATTCCGATTTAACTATGTATAACATTTTTTTTTATGAGTTCTATTTGTATCTGTAAAACTAGTGGAATAGAAATTACCAATCTTGACAACTAATATTTTTATTACAGGTACCTGTCTGAAGGCTTCCAAGTGATCATTGAAAAGTCAAAAGACGCAAAATGCTCTCTAAAAGATGTACAGTTGCGTTTCTTGTGCCCTGATGACTTGGAAGAGGTGAGAAAACTGTTATAATAATTCATCACGGGATCAATTAATACATGTTTGGATGACATATATCTGACGACAAGACTTTATTCACTCTTAACCTTAAATTGTAATTATAAGTCTTTTTGTTACTAACAATCTATGGATCAAAGCAATGTATGGTCTGAAATAAACATATTTTTTTTATTTTTCATCATAATGTTTTCTATCAATACATACCATATTGAGTAGACTGCATGAATAAATGATTGTCTTTCAATATTCCAGGTTAGATCTCTATGCAGAGACTGGTTTCCGATAGAATATCCGCAGTCATGGTATGAAGACATCACATCGTCAGAGAGATTTTTTGCTCTCGCAGCTGTATACAAATCACAGATCATTGGCCTCATCGTGGCAGAGATCAAGCCTTATCTAAAACTCAACGCAGAGGACAGAGGGATATTGTCGAGATGGTTTGCGTCAAAGGACACACTTGTTGCATACATACTCTCTTTAGGTAAAGATTTTATTTTATTACACTAAGATAACTTTAATTGTTCGCTTTATAAAGTAAATTAGATAAAACAATGTGAAAAATATGAATTCTTATGTTTTGTCTTGTATGCTGGCTTACTTAATTAAGATAAGGTAGTAGCTTTGCAAATATTTATCTGTTTGTTTAAAACTTATAATAACAATGTACTAAAAGTCATTACTAAATTAGTTATTATCATAAATGATGTATCGCCATGTTTAAAAAAACTTTAAAATCATTTTTTTTATTTATTCATTATTACTATATGCATTGTACCTATTAATTAACATAATAGGCACTCTTTCTCTCTCGATCTCAGTCAATCAAACGATTTTTTTTTTCAAAAACCGGCACAGCGCCTAATGGAATCATTTGGCTCAAATTGCTCTCTTTTGTTTACACAACCGATACTTGCATCTGGTTACAATAATGCAGATGGACAGCAAACATATCAGGTAAACTTGAACTTTAAGATCGAGAGTTACAAAGTCGAAACTTGCGTGAATTTCACTTGTTTCAAAAGTTTATGAAGGTACATTCGTTTGCCGTCCGGTTGCCACTCGCACGTTCGCTCCTACATTTACATTACGACATAACAGCTAGCCCAAGGTTAAGCAAAATGCAAGTCTCTAGAAGCTACATAGGTTTGGTTTTTAAGGTAAATTGTGTAATGCCTCAATTTACCAAAATAAGGTACTAAATACTCATTACCATTTTTATGTGTATGTGTGATGTGGTACATACACGTATGTACCACATCTGCTATTCAAGGTGAAACACGCAAACTGATCTACAGTATTTCTTTCTTAGAGTTGGGATTTTTTTGTTTCGGTATTCTATTTTCGTTTTAATGTTTCGTTTTAAAATTTTAATTCGTTCTAATTTCATGTCCATTACATGCCTAACGTAATCTACCCGTCGCCTGATAGGTCATCTTACCAAACCACTATGTTGGTAGCACTGGTAATCTACAGATTTCGACAAAATTGGTATAGAAGAGGTTGGTCTACCCATTGCCTGAAATGTCATCATCTTACAAAACTATTGGCAGTGGTATCGCGGCATGTAAGTTTGACGATGACCTTGAGTGCGCAGAAACCAATTTTAGTAGAAAATCTTCTATTTTACAAGTGCGCAAACTAACGGTCACCGCTAAAGTTAGATGCCGAGGACTATACCTACGGATTTCGATAAACTTGGTATAGAAGAGAAATTTTGTTGTTCCACAGGCGTAGTGCGTTCGTACCGGCGGTCGGGCGTGGCGACGATGCTGCTGGAAGGTGCTGATGAACCACCTGTCGGGGCCGGTGCCGCAGCCGCCGCACCACCACCGCGTCAAGGCCATCTTCCTGCACGTCCTCACCACCAACTCAGAGGCTATACTCTTCTATGAGAAGAGAAGGTTAGTACACCAGTAGGCCTACATGCGTACCGCGACAAAATTTTGTCGACTCTCGTTCGCGAGAGCGCATCCTTCTATCCCGTTCATCGCTCAGTCAGGTGAGCGAGAAGCAACTTGCGACAATACGACAGTCCACAAAATTATCTCGTGGCGCGCATGGTAGCCCGGCTGACCGTATTGAGCAAGTGGTCACATTCTCATTTTGACGTGTAGGAGAGAATTAGCCTTATTTTTCAAATCTATGCCAATACTACCATTAGCTTCATGGTAAGGGAAAGCATCGTTAGGAAACATGCATGTTTCGGATAGTTTTTAGAATGTGCAACCATGATTCAACTGGTGTGGGGTCCCTTGTTAAAGGGTTGCGAAGGTCGGATGACAGTCGCTTCATTGTTACCAGTCTCCCCAAATATTGAATCATAGTTTAAGCCTACTCCGGGCACCGAAGTGACAACTTTGAACGTAACCAAGAATAACACGCTATGATGAGAACCGAGAGACTTCATACTGATACTTTCATAAAATTACTCTCCAATCATTCGTATTAGAAACTCGTATTAAATACTTAGACATTCATTCTTGATTTCATATCTGGGTCAATATTACATTATCTGATTCTCTATCTAATCCACATGGTAGGTACTATCTGATTAATTTATCTACACTTTAGATTTTCTTATGAGACAGTTTTTGAAACCACTCAACAATACAATATTTGTCAATCAAGAATCATTTCAGTACTTTTCAATGTTAATTCTTGATTAGTTTCCAAACATGATTACACAAATGATGAACAGACTCAGATCTTCTACACTATTTATAAAGAGATAAATTCTATAGACAACGCCAAGGCGTATTATGTAAACCGAAAACACGAAACGCTAGCGCGATATAATCGCCCAGCGCCATCTATTGGTTAATTTTTGAACTACGGTCCCGAAGCGAAGTGAGGGCGGGCTACTAGAGTAGATAAATTAATTTACAGACTAAAGTTGACATGCTATGCGAAAAATATCGATCAAGTTGTTAAGCAAGTATTTTTCCATTCCAGATTCCGTCTACACTCATTCCTCCCGTACTACTACTCCATAAAGGGGCGTTGCAAAGACGGGTTCACGTACGTATACTACGTGAACGGGGGGCACGCGCCGTGGGGCCTATACGACTACATGAAGTTCGTGGCGCGCGCGGCGTGGCGCGGCGGCGGACTGTACCCCTGGCTGTGGGGCAAGCTGCGCACCGCGCTCACCATCGCATGGCACAGGTAGTCCACGATACACGCACCGACTAAACTTACAGGGAACTACGTCAGCGATACGCTCTGGGACGCTACAATATTATCCAGGATATCCAAATGTTGAATTTTATGTTCATTGAAATTTACCGTGTACCTACTTGAGATGAGTACGAGGGTATATAAAATATCCAAGAATGACACTTTTTCATAGTAATCACAGTAATTTTTGGTCGATATCAGATAAAAGTTACATTACTCAATATTTGAATATGCCTGTATCTCATGGTGATAAAATGTGCAAACACGTGATTGCCCAATAATTATTATTATTTAAGTACAGACGTATTGCCCAATCGTCGATGTTTCGGGGTGATTCTAAAGCTGGTGTATTTTCCTGCGTATTAGTTGTACACACGAGAAAATGTAGGTTCAACGGGGTTTGGACTGCGAGGGTGTGGTCAATAAGTTAAGTGTCGTCCAGTAATGGCCTGGGAGCGTCCAGTCTGCTAGCGACCATGTATGTCGGTCCGTCGAACCGTAATTGACACTTACTACTATTCCAACATGGTACATTTGTATTTATTAACCCTTATAAATATCACCTGAAATAGGAACGTTTACAAGTACATCTACATATTAGTGGTTAATAAAGCTGGACATTAAATGACAAATTGGCTGGTGACAAACCGAAAACAAAACGATGTTGCTCGGTACGGAAGCCCTCGCCCCACCCCCGCCGGAGGAACCTCTCACAAGCACACATTAGTGTTTGTAGTATCGACTGGCGGTTATGAATTCACGTTATGAAATCGATCAATGGTCACAAACTTCATACACACTACCAAATGATTTTGCCAATATCCAGCTTTTATAATATTTACTATCTACTGTCGCTATGGGAACCCCTGTTAAACCGAAGTTTAACTTAGGTGCAATTTTTTTAAATACCTAAGTTATCTGTCTTTATTCAGATCCTAGTTATTACAGGGTGGCATGTGAAATCTGGAAATCGATTTCAAGAAAAGACGTAGGCTGAACAATAAATATCGTAAGATATTCGTTATATCATCAGGGTAAAACTAAAACGAGTATAGGTGAATGACAAAATTGCGCTTACGATGGTCGAATTATAATTTCACACTGGTCTCGTAATATTATATAACATTGAATTTTGAAAGAAAGCTGAGCGTTGCCTGATTGCGGTCAGAATGGGTATCAGGTTTTGATTGATTTTTGAATGACAATGGCTGAATGGGTCCAGGTCAGGTACATCGTAGTTGGTACCCTACAAGTCAATTGAAATTAGTCTTTAGTATTTTATTTTAATATAGTAATTGTTTGATGGTGAACCAAGGAGTATTTTATTTGATTTTACTTCAAGATTATGTGTTTATGTGAAACTCAACGATGTAAAACAATATCAGAAAATTTAAAGAAATAATTAAGTTGCATTTAGAACATATCAATAATAATCCAAAAGCATATAGCTCTTGTCGCCATCAACAGCAGAACAAAGTGAGTCAAATATATTATTTAACTCATCTAACACCACGTTTGTAATACTAAATGCCTATTATTATTATTTTAGTTATTAAGATAAAATAGATTAGACCTTTCTATTATTTCCTAAATACCTTTGACTTTATTCAAATTTATTATATTCGCAATGTATCTAATGATCGATCACATGACGTAATTTATAAAAGTTAAAAAAAAAACACTTTTTACTGCATTGTCAGAAATTCTCACAAAACTTATAGGTGCAGTGTAGAACCAGTCACTGAGACGAGAGAATTTTTAAAGTATCACATAAGATATATTCTAAAAGCACTATGATTTTTACAACTGAATGACATGTAGCCGAGTCAGCGCGAGCGCCGCGCACCATGCGCCCGCGCAATGCGCACGCGCCGCGCTCGCGCTGCCTGCGCTCACCTAGATGACAATGTTTATGTGATAATTTTTAGTACTCAAAGCTTTAAATTTTAATGGGTACACCATTTACATTTCATGTTTTATGAAAATTATCATTGACACCTGATTTGCCTGTAAATGTAACATTTAACGTTGTAACAAGTTTATGAGTGATGCAGAAATATTGTATAGATACAGTATTGTGTGCCATGTTTAACTGCCAAGAAATTTAAAGTAAGGTGCCTGTGTGTTCAGTATAAGATGTAATTTTATGAATAAACATTAAAATAATACTAACTTATTCAAATTTATAAAAAAAAACTACAACAATAGTATTCAAAACAAAAGGATCAATATTTTGATTGTCATTGAATAGGTACCTGAGTTTCACCTGTGTCGGTCCATCTTACTTTAAATATAAGGAGTTGATTTCCGCACTGAGTCTTACCCTTATACGTAGTGGTCTGTGTTACTCATCGTAAACCAAAGTATTTCATCTATTTGTTATTATTACTCATTTATTGTCTATATTTTATTCTTAGTCAAGTATTCATTAAATTATTGTTAAGTGTTTTTATGATAATGAGTATTATTTTTGGACCACATTAAATTATTTTACTATTCCAATAATTTTGTACTTTGTGATAATGTCCTAATTGGAGATGATTATTTTCGTAGACGTGCGCTTTAGTTTCGAAATGTGGAATTAATATTTGTGTATTTTTGCTAGATTCCGAGGCTCCATAGCCTGTGATCTTATTAACACTAGCACTTTCCTAAATAATGTTGAATATAAATTTTATGTTATATTTCTACTCTACACTTTAGTACATAATTATTATGAAAAATGAATTTAGCTTCCAAATAAATATCATTGTTGACTACAGCGTGTTTCACTCGGCCCGCCCTGTACTTACCACATACTAGGAGAACGGAGAAGGCAAATCAAAGAGAAGTCATAACAATTTCAGAAAATCTTTAATTTTAATAATTGCTTTCTTTTTTCATCAACTATGCTGTACAAACTATATCGCTTAAATTAGAATTAGCAATTAATAATTGCACGTAAAAAAACTTAACAAATAGGTATCTTCAACTTTTCGATTGGAATGAACGATTATTACATTAAGTAATATTTTTACAATATTTATAACCCTACTAAATGAAAATCTATATTCAACAAGCAGTCACAATCGCCCAATGATATGTTAAAATTATTTATATATTTTGAATCATTTATTGCGCTCTAATTTATGAATGTATTAATTTGAGTGTCGACGGGCGAAGCGCCGCCGGCCGAGGCGAAGCCCGGGCCTACGAGACGAGGTTGTCGCGCTCCGGCGCGCCTTTGTGATTCTGACCCTTGAAGTCCTTCAGTCGGATCGGCGACGACTCGCTACCCGAATCGCCCTGAAAGTTACAAACATTTCGTTAGAGAAAACGAATGGTTACTGATGGTCGCGTACTCGCGACGCTCTACTAATGCGCTAGTAGCGCCACAGTGAGGAATGTAAAACTCGCGTAAACGTTCCACCTTCAGTGATAACCTCAGATGTTGCCTATGAATTAAAACTTTGGTCTCCTTGCACCTAAAAATTACCTAAAAAGAACATGTAGTGTAAGCAAACCAATAGAAGAACATAGACTAATGGAAAATATATTCCATCATAATTTGAACCTTATACTTTTGTAATAGGGTTATGAAGTTAAGTGCACTCGGTACTAACGTTGGCGCCGAGCGAGGTGGTCTCCTGGAGGAGCAGCTCGCTGTCGGTGCCCCGCGACTCCTTGTTCTTGAGGATGGAGCGCGAGCGCTCGCCCTCCGCCCAGCCGCCGCCCCGCTTGTTGCCGTTCTTACCTGCCACGGAAAAACTCATTAGACCCCAAACCGCAGCCTTACTTCCACGTTCACCAGGAAAACGGATGGAAACTAAAACCACAATAAGTAGGTGATAGTCAGTATCCAGCTGAACAAATCTGAGAAATTAAGTCTATAAAGGAACTGAGGACATTATCAGCCCAAGGAACCTGAAGGACGATAATATGAACAGAAGCAGTACTTCGAAGTCCAACGACGGAACCTAAAAGATATCTAATAATTACCAAATAGGATGTGGTGATTGATTATCCTCGTAGCTATACCCCTCGGCGGCTTCCTCTCCTCCTCCGACCAATCCTGTGAACCAACATATACTCACATTTATGTCTACTATGCAAACACGTAGTTGAAGTCTCCAACTTTAAATAATGTGGTCAGGGAAGGGGCATTAATTACATGCACTCAAAAGACACATCCATTAAACTGTACACCATGCAAACGGACAAGATAAAAATCAAGTCTAGACGACACAAGAAAGGATTAGTATTGTGCGAAGTACGAGTCGGTCGGGAGTCGTTACATGTCCCATTGCGCGGTCTGGTTTCTTACCTGCTGGAAGCGGGCCTTCCTGTGCTTAGGCTTGGCGTCGTCAGGCGGGAGGGCCGCGGGAGGCGGCTCCTCCAGCGGCTGCGGCAGGCTGGTGCGCGAGGCGCCGAGCCGCGGGCCCGGCGCCGGCGGCGCGCCCAGCGGCGCGGCCGCGGCCAGGCTGGCCCGCGAGCCCCGCGGCGAGCTCTCGCCCTGCGAACCTTTCGCACACAACACGCTTCCGTCCCCAGACGCGCTCCTGCGCACACCGTTAAAATCTCCACCCCCTCCCCCGCTCGCGCCCGACCCGCCGCCGCCGCTACCGTCCAGAGGGTTCACATACAAGTTTGATGAGTCGTTCTCGCATGCGATGTCGCCCTCTGAAGGAAAAGGGTGCGTAAGGCATGATGCAAATGTATCTGTAACGTAAGACATAAGACGAACATGGAGCACGAAGGTGGTGTGTGCTGCCCGTACTAACTAATACTCTTACACATGTAAACATAGGTGGGTGCTTTGAAAACGACAATTAAGTGAACTAGAGTGAAGATTTTACAATGAAAACAGGCTCTAAGGATGCTACGGGTTTTTCCCTGTATTTACTAGATATCAATATTGAGAATATTAGAAGTTTTATACTCAAATTAGAGCATTCAGTTATTCAAATTTGAACAAACGTGAACAATGAGATCAAAGACATCGCAATAATTATGAGTTTATAACGCTACTTCAATGTATCGGTGCATAGGTAACTAAAATTCATAGGAAAAAGGGATTTTCAGCTCCGTCATAAAATGGGTACTTCTTCCCTATTATTGTCGTAGCTAAGAAACACTACGCCTGTTAGATGAGATGAAACAAGGACCTTACTCCTTTTATTGTGGTGGTCTAAATGAGGAAACAGAGATGCTAAATAAATATAAAATCGAAATATCGCTGGAGTAATTGTTCCAAAGAACATAATGAAAGTGCAGATGACTGATACTAAAATTCTATAAGAAGAAACAAGAGTCGTGTTTAAAGAAGGCCAAGCTAAGCACCGATGTTAAGTTCTAAAGTGACCGTAGATCTCACTGCAAAAAATAGATAAGTATCAGAAGGTCAGAAACGCAGAATAACGCACTCATATGCTTACTTCCGCAATAATTTGATCCAGGAGGAGGAGACAAAAAGGTTCCAACCCGGAGGGGACAAAACAATATCCGGGATCCACCAGTGCAAACGCATGATCAGGCATAATTATTAATAACAGGTGGTGCTGAAAAGTTTCTGATTTCGACATGAAGATTATTACACCCGCTCGAGAATGAAAATTAAAGAATGCAATTTTACTTCTTTTGTTATACCTACTCTTCAAGCTTTTAGCCGTGTAAGGAGACTGTACCATTATTTACAGTAAAATTTCGGACTTTATAGTGGCGTAAGACCTTGAAAGATGATGTATCAGTCAGTACGTCCAAAAACGTCATCTTCTGACGAAATCATCGCTAAAATTCACCAAATGATGCTTTACACCGCAGTGCCAATTAGCTAATTTGAATTTGTAGCGTGAAAAATAGCAGAGGCTCTGATTAAGTCGAAAAAACGTTTTTGTCACATTACCTACCGGATCAAAATTAAGGCATAAGTAAGCTGTCCCGCGTTGGCTGCCGCGTTTGCTTAAGTTTGATCAAAAACCTGTTCGAATGAAGGTTTCCAACGCTCTGGTGGCGCAATGATAACAAGTTTTAGTGACGATTAATTGTACTAAAGATGAAACCATGTAGGAAAAATCCTTGGTCGGAAACTAATCAGGCCACCTGAATGAATTCCTGACTGAAATTTTACAAGTACCCAAGATTGAGTGCCATATTCCGCGTTTCGTGCCTAGCTGTCTGTTACGTATCTGCTTAGTGCTTTGTTGTTCACATTTGCTCAGAGTGCAGGTGAGGGTGCTACGTACCAGGGCTGTCGAGGCTGTTGGGCGTGGCCTCGGGCAGCGCCCGCGGCGCGGGGTGCCGCTGCAGGCACGCCAGCTCCACGCACACAGGCTGACGCAGGTCTGACGTCGACATCGGCATCAGCTGCTCCGCGTCTATGAACTCCTTGTAACCCTACCGGAATAGTCACAGTCATAAAACTTATCAGCCTTAGTTCCTTTCGACAACTTTAGATGTGAAAAAGTTGAAGTACAGATTAGATTCTCATCTAATACAATAAAATATTTAATAAGAATACTTGACTTGTAAGAAGAAGGAAGGAAAAGTATTATCTAAGGTTTTTAAGTCCATAAAAAGGTAGAGGAAAGAACATTTTTACATTATGTACTTACAGGTTACGGCTGGTTGAATGAACTATTAGTATAAAATGGTTTTAATTATAAGTGTCATAATACGAGTACAACTCAAGTACGCAAAACAAAAGAGAAATATGTTAGGCATTTTAATAGGTACATAGGTAATGTTACTGCAATAGTGTTATTATTAGTATCTTAGTACCTTAAACGTGCAAAAACAACATTCAAACTCAGAAGGCAGCTGATCCAAGTCAAGCTGTTTGTCAGCCATCTTCTTTTCCTAGAAAAAGAGAAATCATTAGATGTTACAGTTACGTTCTACGACCGTTGAGTGAAGATCTATATTAACGACTACTAACGTCAGTCAATAAGTAGGTATGTACGTGTGTGAGATCAGTCGTTAGCTTAACGTTACTCTCGTTATTGTGTCTATGCAGATAGGTAGTGACTATCAGCGATCTAAAAAGGATTTCTAATAATTACGTCGCACAGTATTTAAAAAACTACAGAAGGCAATCCATTTACCATTTACAGTGAAGGCTTTACTCGGTTTGCGGCATGTGTTAGCTAGGAAAGTTGTCAATTCTTACTGGTGTTGGATCAGGATTTATGAGCAAGCGTTTCTCCGGCGTATCGGGGCCCTCGATGGAGTAGCGGCGCTCTTTCTGAGGGCTGCTCTGAAACTGTGACCTACGGTGTTAGAGCAAGCCTAGTGCGCGAACTTGTTGAGTGGGTGCGTCCGAAACTCTGGCATGCGTCAAAAAGAATATTGCAAATGCATTTGCTTGAAAAGAAATGCCTTTTGGTAAGCGGCATTTGTTCAACTTATTTTCATAAGTGGGGTGCTATAATAGTAAAAAGAGCGTTTAAACTGTTCTTTTTATATTGAAAAAAGTAATTCTAAGCAGGCTAATACTAGGTACTTGTATCTATATTTGCTAAGTAAAATCCTATTGCTCACCGTTAAAATGCCACTGGCCATGGACGCACCCAGGCCGTTCGTTGGTACTCTTACCTGGGAAGGGTCAGTACTCTGGGGTATCTTATTGGTGATGGCGTGTTCATATTGTTTGTAGCAGCCAGTGGTGGCGGGCGCTTCCCCTTCCAAGCTAGTGGCATCCGCCTGCGACAAGTTGTGTCCTGGAGACACACACCATCGTAAGTAGCGACGATTTTTAAAACCTCGTCCCGTAAACTCCGAATATAATGCAATTATTTCATAATATTTGTGTCCAATAAAACGAATAACATTAAGTTACAATGACAAACAAGTAGCGGCGTGAACTACACAACACACATTCCACACGTATAGTATATAAATCCAGCTTCCTCCGGATACACACATCGGACAGTCCACAGAAGAAAAGTTAGTTCTAGGAAGCGTTAGGCTTACGCTGACAATGTAATCGACCTTATAGAATAGAGTCTTCGTCGCTCATCGCAAGCTACACGCGACGCGAGCCCGACCCGAGTACGGACTTAAATAAAGGGTCGAGGGTGACGACTGTGCGATAGTAGCAAGTAGCTCATCTGGCGTCGTCTCTCGCCTCAATGAGGACGCACTTGTCACCTGAAGACAAGGAATAAAACACTCTGAGTGCACCTCGTTGGAACGAACGGGTGAAGATAGCTGTAGCTGCGATGTAACGTGAACTGTTTTGATTCTGAAGATGTCTGCGAGTCCGGAGAGCTAACGATCGACACATGCGTTCATTCAACATTCATTGCATTCAATAACACAAATGCGGAATGAGCACGGAAGGCATGCGTGCACTGTGAGAGTACATTCGCGAGCGAAGGACACATGACATGGACTGGACAAGCGGTGCAAGCGGACGGCCGGGGCGGTACTGACCTGTGTCCACGATGACGTCGATGAGGTCCATGCTCTTGGCGAACGCGTCGCGCAAGTTTATATGGTGGAACGAGACGATGGAGCCCTCGCGCTTGGCGCGCTCCAGCGCCTCCCGCCTCTTTAGCGCCTTCTCGCGCCGCATCTGATTCTTGTAAAACTCGGCGAAATTGTTGACGATAATGGGGATGGGTAACGCAATTACCAACACGCCGCAAATACAGCAAACTGAGCCGATGACCTTGCCCAACGGGGTCGTGGGGTAAATGTCACCGTATCCGACTGTGGTCATGGTGATGCCGGCCCACCAAAACGTTTCCGGAATGGAAATGAATTTCGTCCCCGGTTCTTCCTTCTCGGCAAAATACGCCAATGAAGAGAATATGAGTACTCCCATGGCAAGGAATAACATGAGCAATCCGAGTTCTTTATAGGAGTTTCTAAGTGTGAAGCCGAGCGACTGCAGCCCGGTCGAGTGTCGGGCGAGTTTGAGGATGCGCAGTATTCGCATTATACGGAAGATTTGTACGACGCGACGCACGTCTTGGAACTGGTCCGTCGCGTTCTTATTCGTTTCGAGCAGAAATAGAGATACGAAATAAGGCAATATAGCCAGTAAGTCTATCACGTTGAGTCCACCCTTGAAGAACTTCCACTTATCCGGCGAGGCACTGAATCGCAGCACATACTCGAGCGTAAACCAGGTGATGCACACGGCTTCGACCATGGCCAGCTGCGGGTTGTCCATTGGCGCGCCCTTCTCGTCGTACACTTGCATCTGAGGTATCGTGTTGAGAGTGAGCCCTATCGTGGACAGCACGATGAAGAGGATCGATATCACCGCAATCACCTGCAAGTACGCAACCATGAGCGGCCGAGGCTCGCCACCGCGCTGCCACGAAGTGCGCTACGCCTTTGAGTATGTAGTGTTGTGTTCTAGATACTCAAAGGAGCCGACGCGCCGCACCGGACTACGGGCGGGTGCGCCGCGAGTGTCTGTATGTTATACTATGCCAGTGTCTATACAAAACTAATCTTCCTAGGTCATTTGTACATCGGTAATCTACGAATACTCGTAGGAGGTATATATGTTAGTAAGGTATGTAAGTATTTACAAGTAGGTAAGATAAGCCAATAAGTAAGGTATATTATGTAACTAGGTATGTCTTAAAATTAAGATGCTTAAATTTTGGTGTAAAAATAACATCTATTCGTGTGATTATGTTAGTAGTGTTGTGTAGTCGAGGTGTGGATAAGTAATTTTAACTAAAATTAAATGTGGTGAACGGACGTGCGTTTAGTCGCGAGTGAGTTTGTACCAGGAGCACGCGCGTCCGTCCATCGCCCGCGTCGCTCGGTTAGTCGGATCAGTATCACGAAGCGGAAGCAACGGTGGGTCGAAGGGGAACGGAGAGTCGATCGGGGCGGGAGAGGGAGCGCGGCGGAAAGGGCGGGCGGGACGGTGTGGGACGTTCGGGACAGGGGAGGGACGCCGGCGTGCAACGCTCAGCCGTAGTGGGGGGCGGCGCGGGCGCAGCGAGCGCACACCGCACGCTTGTGCGGGGGGCGCGGGCGCCGTCCCGTGCCACCCCGCACGCGGGCCCGGGAGCGTCGCCGGCGGCGGCTGGTCACATCGCGTAAGCCCATCCCATATTTGCAATATTGCGACAACAATTAAGCTTTGTTTTTTTTTTAAGATTCCCCATTCGGAGAAAGATCGACGCGGCTGTGAACATTTATAAAAATTAACTGTTACAGATGATACGGTCTGGCATAGGAATGCCATGACGGAACATTGCCTGATATATTCATATCAAATTAAAAGTTATAGCTAATTTTATGAATGATAGAAATATAATTTCTATATTTTGCAAAAAGCTGCTGATTTTTTAAGGCTACCTCTAATAAAACAATATTTACAGCGCAAAAATAGCAGCTCTATTTCTAAAACCAAGATTTATTTTCTACGGCAGCCCTGATAATTTGCTTTAGAAAATCGTACCTAATGTTAAAATCTGAGTTTGATTTAAATAATGTATAAGTTTATTTTTTCTTTAAAAAATCTCAGGAAAATATCATCAACAAGATAGTCTGTATTATATTTATCTGCCATAGAATATAAACATAGTTCAAGTATTTCTTTAATTTTCTCACATAAAAATATTAATCAGAAAAGTTTAAATAAACTTTTAAAAATTGTAAATTTTCACGATTGAAGGTATAGAATGATTACCATTTCTATCGTTTTTGCATTCGATATCACCTTTTGTTGAAATTAACATTTCGATAAATACGACGAACAAACAATATAACTTAAATATTTAAATATGGTAATTATCATTTCATTAGTATCTACCTACTACCTTCGAAATTACTATAACTTTGGGTTCATTAGCAAGCTGCTTGCTTCTATACAACGGTTACAAAAAGTGCTTTACCTATAATAAAATAATAACAAAATTTAAAACTATAGTGGCCATAAAAATGTAAAAGTAAATAAATAAATATTGTAATACTTACACGTGCGTTAGTAGCACCGCTGTTGTCGAAAATAAATAGAAACGTAGAGGGCTAACTCTACAAGCCGTAGGTGATTCAACACAAAATAGCGGAAAATTGGTTCGACAAAAGCGATCACATGTCATGGTCTCAGTACACGATACAACATTGGAACACAACACCACATTCCATAACACAACCAATGACAAGACACAGACACGACACCCAGGAGAGCAGCGATAGATGTTATTCATGCACCACAACATTACACTACACAGTTGTATTACAAGGCCTTTAATCTCCTAGAAACCTTTAAAAAAACATTACTCAACTCACTTAACTTGATTATTGTAATGTTCAACAAGTCTGCTCATCATTATAAACAAGTTAAATAAGTTAAAAATCATTTTTATGGAACCAACTATACAGCTTGTGAAATCAAATATTTATTTTAAAATCCCTGTGCGAATTGTGCATTTTGTAATAAAAACATATTAATAATGTACTTTATTTGTGTCACTAAGTGAAAATTAAATTTACAATTTAGTGTGCATTTATAAGCTTTCAATAGCCGAAAATTTCCTAAAGCTAAAACTAATGTGTATTTACTCATTAATTACAAAAGGATGAATATTAATAATATTAGTAAATTGTAACAGTGTACAGTGTACCTTCTTATATACTTTTCTATAGTGTATAGGCAAGTGTAGCTTATAGTACTTATTCATTACGTGTACAAAATCTATCTACATTTACAGTACAGTGTAAGTGCAAAGTGTCACTTTGTACAATAACTATTAAAATTGCTCACAATTGACATAAAGCATTGAATTTCATCCGTGGATACCTCAAAAATGTACGTCCTTGGCAGCTTTGCTAGAGTGGCACGATTAGTAAATGTAATTTAGTGTCTTTAAATGTGAATGTCGGTGGATACGTTACCCTAGCGGCTATACTGGTGGTAGGCTTCTCGAGAAGGTCCCAGAGCCACTTCTGGTACTGCGCGCAGGTGCCCTGGCCGAACTCCTCCTCCTCGCGCTGGCGCAGGCTCTCGGCCTCCTTGCGCATCTCCTCGTGCACGTGCTCCTTGCGCTGGTGGTACTTGTGCTGGCAGCACGACTCGAGGTACAGCTCGTCCACGCCCCAGTACTCCAGGTCGTCGCTGAACGCCAGCACGCACATCTCGTCCACCAGGTGCAGCTTGCCGGTGCGGTAGAAGTTCAAGATCGAACTGAAGCTCTTTGGATGTCTGGAAAATATAACATTGTCATTTTAGTACTTGTTAGTTATTCTTTTTATGTTTGTTTACCACAATGCGTGGTAGCTTTTAGGAATTCAAGCGGCTATCGCTCAGCATGCGCTTTGCGCCGTGACGTTGAGGATTCACCGCTGGTTTCAGCGGCCTTGTCGATAGTACAACAGTGTCCTAGCACAAGAGCACTGACCTGTCGAAAAAGTACTCGTTGTCCTGCAGGAAGTAGTCGTCGCCAGGAGCTCGGTGATGGCCTCGTGCGTTGTTTGCAGTCGCGCAGTCCGGGCCCAAGACGCGTGTGCGGCAGCCGCTCCAGCTGTGCGCCACAGCACCTCGTGCCGCACGCCGCCCACGGCTTGATGATCACTCGCTGGCTCAGCGCTGTCGCGATAGTACACAGTGTCCCAGCACAAGAGCACTGACCTGTCGAAGAAGTACTCGTTGTCCTGCAGGGAGTAGTCGTCGCAGAGCTCGGTGATGGCCTCGTGCGTGTTGCAGTCGCGCAGCCGGCCCAGCCGCGTGTGCGGCAGCCGCTCCAGCGTGCGCCACAGCACCTCGTGCCGCACGCCGCCCACGTTGATGATCACCCGCTGGCTCAGCGCTGTCGCGATAGTACACAGTGTCCCAGCACAAGAGCACTGACCTGTCGAAGAAGTACTCGTTGTCCTGCAGGGAGTAGTCGTCGCAGAGCTCGGTGATGGCCTCGTGCGTGTTGCAGTCGCGCAGCCGGCCCAGCCGCGTGTGCGGCAGCCGCTCCAGCGTGCGCCACAGCACCTCGTGCCGCACGCCGCCCACGTTGATGATCACCCGCTTGCTCAGCGCTTTCGCGCGGAGCATCATAAACGGCTCCGGTGGTAGCGACGACATCGATCTGGAAATATCATTTTCAATATTTTTTTTTTCACGTTTTTGGAGCTGGTCACTTAACTACAAACAATCGAAGAGTTGCACCATATTGGTCTTGTTCAGCCATCAAATAAATGCACGAACTATTATGAACAGATTAATGCCAATGACATTCCACAGTCATTCGATTATGCATAAGCACTCTTCTCGATATCATTAAATAATTTATAATTTTAGAAGAAGCCGTTCCATCATGATGGCTGACAGTCTAATCAACATGCGTTGCTTAAGATTTTTTTACTGCTGGAAATCTGCGGAATTTTCTGTTTTATAAAACAACAGCTATTTGGTTGGGGGATCTTTAAAGTTAAAGAAATAACCCCTGACCTAGAATATTGAATCTAATTTAAATTTGAAAATAAGATTTCTTAGGTCAATCAGTAAAAAAGAAAATTGTACCTACCTGGAGTGCGCCCGCTGGAGCGCGGCATTGCCGGCTATCGCGGCGGGGTGCGCATGGTGCGCGGGCGCGGGCGCCGGCGCAGGCGCCAGCCCGCGGTCGAGCGGCGCGTCCTGCGCGGGCGCCGCGAAGCCCATGGGCGCGCGCGGGGGCGAGTCGCCCACGTGCCAGCGCGCGGCGCCGCGGCCCGCCCCCTCGCCACCCATGCCGCTAGCTCATGGCGCTGAGCGCCGTCGCTTCATCTGCGCTCAATTTTGCTACTACCCTCCGATTCAATCTGTAAGAATATAAATAAAATATTTGTAATTTAATACATTTATTTATTTAAACTTAATTGCACAAAATTTGTAACAATAGGCGAACTTTATGCCCAGGGGCATTCTCTACCAGTTAACCTTTGGGTCATGCAGAAAAGATACATTATACATACAGGGTGTATAAAATAAAATAAAATAAAAAATATTCTCTAGTGGGAGTAAAAAACGAACGAGCAGGTGTAATTACCTGTAATTTATTTAAAAAAAATCTAACTAATTAAAGGACTAAAACCATTATTTATTAATTATTCAATGGTTCTATAATAGTGTGTTATCATTTTAGTATCAACGTGAAGCGGCCTAACTCATTTCTTTTATTCATTTTATTATCTTCAGCCCACTAATCGCCCTATGATCTGTGGTATGTAGGCACGAGGCGGGTTCAAGGCTTCGCTAGCAAGCTACAAGGCTTTACGATATGAGATTATTATGATAAAACGTTTACTAACTACCTAATAGTGAATACCGCTAATGCATAACGCAAGATATGTATCGTATAAGCTCTTCCGTTCCGACGGAACTGACACTGATCAAAAATCAAGGATATCCTAGATAGATAACACGTTTATTCATTCTGCTGCATTACACACACAATATTAAAAGTAAAATACAATGCCAACTAGTTGCCCGCCTTCACTTCGTTTCGGGACATTAATTTCCCATGCAACCAATAGATGACGCTGGGTGTTGATTACATCGCACATGTGTAGGTATTGCTTTTTCGGTTTACCTATAAGCCTTGTCGTTGTCTATAGAATTTGCCTCTTTAGAAAATAGTATAGAAGAAGAAGATAGAAAATGCCCTCTGTTAGATAAACTAAGAGAATACAATCCAAATATATGGACCAACTGATTCCATATAGATATGCAGTTTCGTCATTAAAATTACGTTACTGGTTTGCTCTCAAGAAGTCTTAGTTGATATAGCTTAGTAAATGGTGTGTTTTCTACTTTAAATATAATTTCCTAGAAGCGATTTCCTAGCGAAAAATGATTTAGAAAATGTTACATTTAACTTTTGACTTAACTTTTTTGTCAATGTGTTGATTCGTAAACAACTAAACATTACAACATACTTAGGTACTTACCAATTATAAAATTGACCTACATTCAACATGTCCTTATATTTTTGTTAAATATCGTATTATAGGTATGTGACGGCTAGATACATAGCCTACCTAAACATGGAAAACTGAGAAAATGAGGTCAGTATATGTACCTACGCTCTTTATTTTCTAATCGATTTTGTAATTTTAAGAAGCCATCAATTCCACGTATGTAGGTACATACGACCGCGTTCAGAAACGATTTTATTGCTTTCCCTACTGAATATGACATGTAACATCGGTTATGGTTCAATCGATAGGCAGGCGATGAGTTTGGTGACACAGTTATACGAGAACGATACCAGAACGAACGATACCAAAAAACAGAACGATAACAAAAAATGGAAGACTGCGAATAAGAATAAAAGAAAAACACATTTTTACTTATCATATTTGCTTGAAAGTGCCTATCGTCAATTCAGATAAATTGCTTTGTAGTTTTAAAATATTTATAGTAATACCTAAACGAAAATTAAAAATATAAATGTAAGTTGTACTTAAATTTCCTATGTAGGTGGTGGATGAACAGAAGTCCATGTAAGAATACAAATTTATTTCCTACCTGTACGAGTATTTATTATAGCTATACTACCTATTTTGCATGAATACAAATGGGCGTACAATGTCTAATAAAAGCTTTTCCGGTGTGAACGTAAAGGATTTAATACGAATCCATTTTATTGGCGTATTGTGAATGTTATTAAAATATCCGTATCAAGGAGGCAGGTATGGTTAATGATTGATTGAATTAGTTTTCAAATGGAAATACGAGGGTTTATTTAGGCGTAGTGGTAGTTTATTTCTGTCACAAAGGAAACATCGTCGCAGATCGCTTACTGTCTCATTACACAACGATTTTTGAGTCGTGCGTTTGACCAAGCCAAAAGACATGTTATACAGTGAGTTTTGGGATAAAACAAAGAAAAATGTTGCCCACACTTATATTTTATTTAATCACAATCGGGAAAAATCAATGTCACGCGCAATATGTAAATGTAACGAACGACTCATACTCGTCTATAGATGACATTTGTAACTTATTGTCGCCTGGTTAACGCTAACTTAAATTATGTTATGACTCAAAGAATATTAAGAATCAGTTATTTTTATATCAGTTTCCTGGTCAAAAGGTGCAGTAGACGCCTTTTGGAACCATACAAAATAAAACTTACGTAGGCTTACTTATCTGTGAAAATAACCCAATGATGTAATGCGTGTTCTATTCTTGTCAGCTGGAAGTGTCCTACCGAGTACATTAATTCCTATTTCCGCTTTAAGCTCTGGGAAAACGCGTATAATTTTCAAAGCGTGAAGTTTTAAATGCCTGTGATTTCAGAGTTTAATGTTGTTAGTACCTTTGACCTTTCCTATAAATGTACATTACCACTGGACCGACGATTTTATCTCCCTTTGCCAACGAAATAATGTAGGTATTATTTGTCGGCCAAAAACAGATATCTTTCGACCATAGTGATACCACAATCTCACAATAAACCGGCTTGAAATAGCGTCCGTGCTGTGTTCCGCCGAATGAGTTAGATTACCAGAGAGCCAGTCTGACAATGGGGCTTAAAGCTTGGCAGCACACTTCCGTTTGCTCGTTTGCCACTTATGACATAAATAATATGGTAATTTATTTGTAATCACAAAAAAAAACCTTTTCTTGTACTGTATACCTATTTGTGTTATATTGTTAATCCTGAAGTATCAACTACACTCTACGATTTCATTCGCTTAAAAAGGCATCCAGAAAATCCTTTCAACGCTATCTGCTCAAAGCCAAAGCTGGCCAATCCCAAGAGTGGTTTCAAATTTATTAATCCCACAGCTTTCGCTGGCGCTTTCACCTGACACAAAAAATACGCTGCTTCACCGTTATACCTTCTCTTATCTACATATTTTCCCGAATATCATGTTTTTATGGGCTATAATATACGTACCTGGTAACAAAGAAACGCGCTTCTTATAATATTGACAGCGATATGTTATGCTATGGATTTTATATCAAGAAGCTTTGCTCGCGATCTTTTCTTCGTACCTATTTCCGTTCCTATTCAGAAACTTTTCAAACGAAACCGCGATCCGCCAAGTTTCTCCGTTGTTGGATCCAGGGGAAGGGGCTTATGAGGGAGGAACAAGGAAATAAATTTGTTATATATGTATGTACTAGCGGCACACCTTCAGTCCGTTCCGTCGCTTGGTTTTGCGAAACCCGGTCGTTCGTTTTTTTCTTGATTTTCGGTCCAGTAGTTTCGGCTCTGAACTTTGATAGATCGGTTAGTCAAATGCCATAGATCGAGACCCGTTTGTTAATAATACACCTATATTAGATTATCTACTGACGCCATCTAGGTATATAAAATTGGGATCGTATTTTCACAAAAATGGGTGGCATTCGTTTTACCACGACTCAAGAACGGCTGAACAGCTAAAAATGTAGATTTAAAAATATTTTTATGTTTTATACAAGGTGAATTTTTAATTACTATCCAAATTTTTAAGCTCGACTTAGAATCTGTAAGTAAACAACTTTCTCCTAAAACATGGGTCGAATTATGTCTTTTTTTTACTTTTTATACACATCAGACTGATCACGCGATCGATATAGTATGGGAAGTTCCTAATTTTTTGTCGTATTTCTACTAATGTTTCTTGGAGAGAGTTGTAGATTTACAGATTCTAAATGGAGCTTAAAATTTGGATGGTGATTAAAATTCACCTTGTATATCTTTAATGTGTTGGATTCGTAAGTATCTTTCTTTTTTTTATAGGATAGGGGGCAGACTAGCAGATGGATCACCTGATGTTAAGCGATTACCTTCGCCCATGAACACCTGCAACTCCAGGGGCTTCACAGGTGCGCTGCCAGCCTTTCAGAGCGAGATATGCCCTTTTCTTGAAGGCCCTTTTCTTTTTTTTTTTCGTATCTAGTTCTGTATTCCGTAGATGTAGGTGGCCTAGAATGTAGTTTAGGATGCGAGTGGCTATTTCATTGATCGCTGGGAGCCGTAACGGGCAAGAGCGGCGGCCGCGATCACCACAGCACGCGTATTAATATTTCACGCGGCTCGGAATGGAAGCTCGGAATCGATACGGCAGGGGTTTCCCGGCGACTGACTGTTGCCTTTACATGTCAATCTTACAGGAACAGTACTGTGTGCGCGACGCTCCAAGGATTTTAATTTCTTTATTGGGTAGGATCACATTAATTCATCGATGGGTTCAGGTGTGACTCGAACCCATATTCTCCACAGTCTACTATTTACTGAAGAATAAGTTATTTACTTAAGAATAAGTTGCATAGAATTGCTCTTTAACAAAAATAGGACATCAACTTTCGTAACTAGTGAAAACATTAGGAGAACATAAAATATATAATCTAAAGTACCAAATACACCTGACTATAGTGTAGGTACTGGCTCCTTCAACAAAAGTATATATATTTTTTATAAAACGATATTTAAACGTAAACGTATTTAAAATTCCTCAAGATTCCCCGTCCCCGTCATAACCTTAAAATTACAACAAAAATTAAAAATTGCCGTAAAATGCGGCGTGGAAGTTTTACCGTAAAACAGAATTAGGTACTTTTCATGTAATGTCATACCGTAATAAAAACCAAAAAACTTCTGTAATAAAAAGCAGTTGATGATAACCCGTAGCACCGTAGTCCGAAGTTCGTAGTTGTCCCAAACTCGTAGCACTGTGCACGGTCGTAGCAAGGCGCGCTACGCCGGGTGCACGAATCGTTAACTCGGCGGAACTCTACCCTTTTCCTTGGTTGCTACGAGGGTACAAACTACCAGAATTTATTTCTGTAAATGTTGTACGATAGTTTATTACACAATATCCTGAGGGGCAAAATTTATTGGCAATGAAATATATTTTTTAGTGAAGCTTTTTGTGATGATAATAATACCCCTTCCTGACCCAGAAAATAAATGAATGATAACATCACATTGTATCTGGAGTTTTCTAATTCTCACTGTCTGCCCGGAATCTTGAATTAGGTGGTTTTGTACCCCTCCTTCATCCCTGAACCGGCCAGCTTCGTTGTAAATCTCCGATGCCCCATCAAAATATGACGGTAAGTAAATAGATAATGGACATGTGCTTACGCACTCACATGTGCAGTAAACATGTTCGTGTACTTGGGTAATCGTTGTTATTAGCCGTAAGTAGCCGAAAGATTGAAAGACAGTGATAATAATATGCATATTATAACATTTTATTGCTTTTGAACCTATTAACTTTTTGTATATAAAATGTAAACATTTTTCTTTCAGTTGGTAGGTATGCACGTAAAAACAAATGTATTATGCAAAGGGAAGGGATTACATAAATCTTTGGTCCCGGCGCCGAAGAGGCTGGGGCGACATAGTTTCATAAAGTCAACGTGCCGTGAACGTTTTACTTTACCCAAAGGGAAATGCTTTCATACCAGAAATACCGACGGAGAGAAACACCAATTAGTTTTCTAGAATAAGTAACTAGGTACAGAAAACCACACATTAGGTTATTTAATCTATCAAATTTCCTTAAATAATATCAACGAAAAACGCTATATACAAATTCAAAACCATTAAATGGCATAAGCTGACACGTGTTTAACTGACTCCCAGGAACCTCCCCCGCATATGTCACGCAGAAAAAGGTTTTAGTCAAACAGTGATGTGGGAAAGGCAACTGTTACTGTGTGGCAGGTTGCGAGAGCAGGGGCGGGGGAATCGATGCCAGCCGACCCCGCTTATCAGCCGGATCGACCCTAATCTAATAATAGACGCGACATTCAATGCACTCGCTTCGACTCATGTTCTTTGTTACGTCAATTGTTTCTCACGGTGCGGGAAAAGTAGACGGACTGGCAATTGAAATAGGCAAATTCGTACTTCGCAAAGTGACATCCTTTCTCTGGCAAACTGAGTTAGGTCCAAAACTTTTTGATCTAATGGTTGGAAGTTGTAAGGAATGACTTGAACGAATGAATGAATAAATCATTACTTGGCACAAACTAGGAAACACACCAAAATTTTGACAAAACTTGCGTGCCAGTGACCAAGTGACAATGACGTTATTGGCTTGCCGTGCAAAGTGATGAAGATTAGCTGGAAAGTGGACTCCGCGTTCCCACTTCCCAAGCACCAACTACGGACATTACCGGAAAAAAACAAGATGAGATGACGATGATGATAGATCTAAATAGAGTTTATTAAGCAGAAAATGTATAGTGTAAAGTACTTTAATTTAACTAAGCCAGTTTAATTTAATTTTGTAATTGTAAGATTATTCTTAACATTCTAGTGCCCCTGCAGGGTTCGTGTTTCAAGACTGAAATTATCTTAAGATCTATTAGTTACTACACGAAAGCAATAAATATTACGACTATGACTAAACTCTACTTTAGTATTTTATACCGATACAAAATAGTTAATGCAGTTCTAAAATGCAAATAGCTGCTAAGCTAGTTGCACCTGTACATACAATGAAGGTACAAATTGATCAACCCTAGAATAATACGGGTAAACAAATAAGCTTAGATCATGTTATTAAAATTTATTGCGTTTTCCACAATAAATCCAACGAATTACATTCTTATTATGTTTTCCGTGCTAAAGTTTATTTTGTACTAAACGAACAACCCATGGAAGTTATTCGCAGATGTAAGGCACGAGAAGATGGATGGAGAGTAAGTTAAGCTCGCGATAAGCGCTTCATCACTGTCATCGCCCGGGAGTGTGGGTCAGATACCAGCGCTATCTCACATTTCCCGAAAACTAAATTTATTCAACCATTCATTCACAAATTTACAAATTTAAATTTTATCGATTTCATTCATTGCCTTTATTGGATGCAAGATTATATTTATTGAAATACAAGAATTGTTATTTACTCTCCAGAAAATAGAGTAAATTAATTTCGTGACAGTTTTTCTTTTTCTCTGCAGATTTACTTCACATATTGTAGGAGGACAGGAGTGATTCCGCGATCTCTTTAAATATTTAAATACGAGTACGAACACAATCAAAATCTAACATGTTATGTAGTATTTATAAGTGTAGGTATTACTACTAATTTGATTTGGCCCCGTGTATTAGTTAATCAGACACTTAGCATACTTGCCTCCCTAACACAGTAATGTCGAAAGCACAATTTATTTATATGAATGCGGTGACATTGTAACACAGTGTAAATCCGGCGCTCGGCGTTTATGCAACCCATTGTAAAATTTAATGGATGAACTGAATACAAATATTAATTACTTTCGTTTATAATGAAAACACCCAGTAGTTCATTACTTATCATATTAAATGTGGATTTTCATATCAATTTAACAAATCGTAGTTGTATACCAAAAACTTGGAATGTCCCTATTTGAAATCTACCGCTCTGCATAATTATAAACCTCAAATGAATCATTTACTGTTAAACATCTTATAATTTTTCAACGGGTTGGCAGGTCAGGTGACGTCAACGGCTTTTATCGTGTTAAACAGAAATGCTACGTTTTCGTTGACTTCTAACCATAATCCGATTATTCGCAAAGCGGGCCGCCCCCGCAGTTAAGCTGACACGGACAAAACGTTGCACCGATTAAGGCAGCTCGTGCAAAACCTAAGGGCACGCAGCAGCGGCGGCCGCGCCGGCGGCCCACATACGGGGAATATGGGTCAAAAGATCCGTATTCCGTAGCTACGCTCATTACGGGCGCCGCTCGGTCTGCCGGCGAATCTCGCGCGCCGCGTAATGAAGCAAAACAGCGCCGTAAATAGAATACAGCCTTACCAAAATAACCAGATAATATCTAACATGTGTACAAGGAAAATATTCCACATAGGAGCTCGCTTACATAACAACAGTGTCGTAACATAAATGTATTCTCATTCCTATCGCAAACGTGAAAGCTTTTAACATAATCGCTTTAAGAACTCAGCTCCAGACCACCTGTCGGACGAACGCTTCCTACCTGTTTTTTGTTTTAAAGAAAAAAGGCACATCAATTTTTCAAGAGGTACTACTACATCCATCTCATCATAATAAGCCTCGGATACGGTATAACGTTATGTAATAGGCTAGAGCGAGAGGGAGCGATCAAGTGCTTAATGGACTTGGATCGAGGGTGGAGACAGCCTCCGTATCGATCTAAAGTTGGGAGCGGGACAGACTACGATGGAGTAGATAAATAGTGATGCTCGATTCTTTGCATCGTTCAGATGCTGATCGAACTTAGCGATAAGGTAGCTAGTGAGCTGGACGTGTGTGCGTGCACGCGGCAGTCACGTGACACGTCGCGTTTCTGCCGTCCGTGGTGGTAACGAGCAGGCAATGTTCCCTCATATGCCCGCTTCGTAGGACTACAATAGCGAAATGCACTCTGCTTTTTCGTAATATCAAAATCGCAGCGGTCACGTAGCATGCACGTTGGATGCACACTTAGTTTAGCCTGTCACGGAGGCGCATTGGCTAGTGGAATGCACTTTAAAACGACGGCATCGTTTGAGGTCCCAATTTCGATCCCCGGGTTGGGTCAAAATCTGTGCTTGAGTTTTTCTGTTAAAAATTCTCCGTGTCATCACAAAGTCTGGACGTTGGCGGTCTTGTCTTGGAAAATTCTAAACCTTATACCTCGTCGATGGTGTCACACTAATGTCCCATCCCAATATGAGGGTAAGGGAATAGAGAAGGCACTTGTGCTCTGTAATATGTCTTGCATTGATTGACTGATCGTTGAGATTGGCCACTATAGCTGGTTACGTCCCCCTAACTGTTTGGAGGACCTAACCAGCTGTTAGGGCCAAACAGTTATGGCGTTTTATTATTAAATAGTAGCCCGCCCGTAACTTCGTTTCGAGACATTGGCTTCAAACAATATCAATAGATAGCGCTGGGCCCCGATTAAATCGCGCAAATGTCTCGCTTTTACAGTTACCTATAATGTCTCTTTATAAATAATTGCGATGTGAACATGCCGTGCACGTTGCGATATGTCCGGAGGTGCCCGTTTACGTCAGACCGGATAGACCTTTGACAGCCCTCCGCTTGGTGACGTAAATTGTATTTTTTCAGCGCGGCGCTGAACTGTATTGTGAATTAATATTGCAGACATAAATAAAGCAAGTTAACCTATATTTGAATCACATAATCGTAGCTTTCAAAAATATAGCTGTCGTGGAAGAAAAGTCACAATGCTTAAAAGAGCAAAAGTAGTTAAGTTTTGCAAAAGACTAAATATTTACTTAGTTGCGTGAGCCACCGTAATTGTATTTGAGCCACCGTAATTTAATCCCTACCACCGCGATTATTTTAAGCCAGCGAAATTATAATAAATAAACAATTTTATTGTTTATTGTCATTTATTGAATTAAATTATTAAAAACCTGAGTTTAATTAGATATAATATATGACATGTAGCTGTATTGCAATCACGTTAATATAGGTACACATTAGTTGATGTTAATTAATGTAACCTGTATGACTTTTTAATAAAGGTAATAGTCGTGTAGAATATGATCAGTTTTTAAGTTGTTGCATAGCAATAGTCGTAAGGGGGGGGGGGGGAATCAGGGTATGGTCTTAGTGGGAATTACTGTTAGTAAGTGAGAACGGCATTGCCAATAAAGTGCTAAGAAACCATCTGCAGTGCTAGTGGCGGAACACCAAGTTTAAGCAGAGCCCTAGCCAGTCCAAGTCACCTCACGTCACCGTCGTTCCTCCTGGAACCGTTCAACCACACGGCCGCCACCTTGAGGTGCAGCTGAGCTCAGGTCGAAAGGCGAGTCTTCTGCGCCTCCAAACCGAACCAAACTCACAAGAAAGGAAACCCGAAACAAAACCGAGCACGCTTGCAGGCTCCAAGGTGGCAGCCCTACTAGCTTGCTAGGGTATAGTGGATTAATCACTGGCTTACCTGAACCCAGCTGAAGAAACTGAAGAAGTACAAAACCGGACCGATAAAGCTACAACGACCTTTGGCATGAAAATACGGTCACGAATAGCATGTTGGAATGTGCGAACACTCGGCGAGGATAGCCGACTAGCCTAAGTGGAAGCAGAAATGCTTAGATACAAGCTGCAAATACTCGTCCACAGCAAGTGCGTAGGAATGGATTCGGAGAACTGGGAACGTCCAGGGGCCTTACTTTTTTTTAATCTGGGAAGGAGGATGAAGAAGGCGTAGGTACGTGAAAACGGCGTAGGATTCCTCCTTTCTCACGTTGCGACGAAGAGCCTACTGGACTGGAAACCCATCTCAGAGCGAATCATCACGGCCCGATTCAACAGCAAAGCTCGCAAGATAATCGACCTGGCCGACGCCTTTGGGCTAAAACTGCGAAATCGCTTTTCCGCCCTCGAAAATGTCTCTACACTTTCTGTCAACGCGGAGTGGAACCATATCAAAATGGCCCATACAGAGACTAACTCCGCCGTCCTTGGACACAAAACACATACACGCGAAGACTGTATGTCTCAGAAAACCTGGAACCTGATTGAGACAAGACGGGAACTCCATCTTCAACTCTCTTATAATAATGTGTTTATGACTGTATTTGCATTCGACATTTACAATTTGACCGGAGATGTAGCTTAAATTTTGTTTATTTCCCAAAATACCTACCATTTAATCTGACTAACCTGGCGTTGTGATAGACAAAGTATTCGAATCTTGCAGAATAATATTTTAACGGTTGCCTACCTCTTTTTGTTTCATGTAAATTACCAAGGCTGGCTTACAGCTTCGGACGCAACCGAGAATGACCCGCTAAGATGACGATGGAAGTGACTGACATAAAAATCTTCCGAAAAATACTTAAAGAAGGTAGAGAAAATATTCAAGTAAAATACGGACTTAAGTTTTGAAATATGCAGACGAAGGAGGCACGTATTAAGTTATTCAGTAGCTAGACAGACGCGCGGGCGACGGATCGACCGCGCTCCGCCCGCTCTTCAGAGAATATGAGCCTTTACATAATAGAGGTAATTTAGGAGATCCCTCTAAAATTAGGTTACGCAACTAAGAATAGACAAAACAAATTCTTGTTATAATATGAAGTTTATGGGTGAATTTCAACAAACTCCATTTTTGCCTAATTACGGTGGCGAATTTTTAAAACCACTTTACATACATTTTATGGGAGGCACATAATAGAATAAACATTGTAGTATTCAAAAATATAGGAGGCATAAAAATATTATAATTATTTTTAGAGATATTTCAATTTGAAATTTTTACAAGCCACCGTAATTGTATTTGAGCCACCGTAATTTAATCCCTACCACCGCGATTATTTTAAGCCAGCGAAATTATAATAAATAAACAATTTTATTGTTTATTGTCATTTATTGAATTAAATTATTAAAAACCTGAGTTTAATTAGATATAATATATGACATGTAGCTGTATTGCAATCACGTTAATATAGGTACACATTAGTTGATGTTAATTAATGTAACCTGTATGACTTTTTAATAAAGGTAATAGTCGTGTAGAATATGATCAGTTTTTAAGTTGTTGCATAGCAATAGTCGTAAGGGGGGGGGGGGGGGGGAGGGGGGAATCAGGGTATGGTCTTAGTGGGAATTACTGTTAGTAAGTGAGAACGGCATTGCCAATAAAGTGCTAAGAAACCATCTGCAGTGCTAGTGGCGGAACACCAAGTTTAAGCAGAGCCCTAGCCAGTCCAAGTCACCTCACGTCACCGTCGTTCCTCCTGGAACCGTTCAACCACACGGCCGCCACCTTGAGGTGCAGCTGAGCTCAGGTCGAAAGGCGAGTCTTCTGCGCCTCCAAACCGAACCAAACTCACAAGAAAGGAAACCCGAAACAAAACCGAGCACGCTTGCAGGCTCCAAGGTGGCAGCCCTACTAGCTTGCTAGGGTATAGTGGATTAATCACTGGCTTACCTGAACCCAGCTGAAGAAACTGAAGAAGTACAAAACCGGACCGATAAAGCTACAACGACCTTTGGCATGAAAATACGGTCACGAATAGCATGTTGGAATGTGCGAACACTCGGCGAGGATAGCCGACTAGCCTAAGTGGAAGCAGAAATGCTTAGATACAAGCTGCAAATACTCGTCCACAGCAAGTGCGTAGGAATGGATTCGGAGAACTGGGAACGTCCAGGGGCCTTACTTTTTTTTAATCTGGGAAGGAGGATGAAGAAGGCGTAGGTACGTGAAAACGGCGTAGGATTCCTCCTTTCTCACGTTGCGACGAAGAGCCTACTGGACTGGAAACCCATCTCAGAGCGAATCATCACGGCCCGATTCAACAGCAAAGCTCGCAAGATAATCGACCTGGCCGACGCCTTTGGGCTAAAACTGCGAAATCGCTTTTCCGCCCTCGAAAATGTCTCTACACTTTCTGTCAACGCGGAGTGGAACCATATCAAAATGGCCCATACAGAGACTAACTCCGCCGTCCTTGGACACAAAACACATACACGCGAAGACTGTATGTCTCAGAAAACCTGGAACCTGATTGAGACAAGACGGGAACTCCATCTTCAACTCTCTCTCCATCCAAAACTCAACAACCTCCAATACCGACAGATTCGCAGAAAAATTTACCGCAGTACCCGTCGTGATCGCCGATTGTGGGCTGACAGTATTGCCGAACGAGCTTAACGCACTGACAATGCCAGTAATCTCAGGGAGATATATAAGGCAACATTGATGTTGTCTCCCCCTACAGGAGGAAAAGTATTGAAGGCCATCCAATACCCGAAAAACGGGAAAGCCCTAGGAGTGGACCTCATCACAGCGGAAATGCTAAAAGCTGATGTCTGGACCGCTGCGAACGTGCTGAATCCCCTCTTGAAGAACAGCTGGCTGGCCGAAGAGGTGCCCAAGGATTAGAGAAAAAAAAGGATTTCTCACCACCGTACCCAAGAAGGGACACCTTAGTGAATGTGGCAACAGGAGAGGCATCACCTTGCTCTCAATTCCTTTTGAAGAGCTCTCTTGGATCATCCTAGACAGACTATCGTATCGAGGGCCGTCGAAGCTCTTCTTCGCAAAGAGCAGGTTGGCTTTCGACCCAACCGATCGTGTACTGACCAGATCAACACCTTGCGAATAATCTTCAAACAGGCATCAGAAGGGAAATGTATGTGACCTTTGTGGATTTCGAAAAAGTCTTTGAAACGCTATCTAAAATGAAACGTTATCTGGTGGCTCGTGAAATCGGAGTTTCCGAGAAGATCACCAACATAATCAAGGCCATCTACTGGAACTATTCCTGTAGAGTCGAGTCGAGACGCATGAAGGCCTCGTCTCGGAGGACGTACCAGTTGATCCGGAGGTATGTCAGGGGTGTCTCCTCTCGCCTCTCCTCTTATTTGTCGCTCTGGATGGCATTATGCATTAAACCTAGAACAAACGCTGAGGCATAGAGTGGGGACTGTCCAACGTATTGGAAGATTTGGACTATGCCGATGACCTTTGCCTGTTGAGCCACACACGAGCTGACATGCAGGCCAAACTGGACGACCTTCGACGAGAAGCTCGGGAAATGGGTCTGAAGATAAACATCCCAGACCCAGGAAATGAGATGTGGAGTGACAAGTTCTTCGCCGTTGCTCATCGGCACAAAGGGTGTGGAAAGAGTCCAGAAATGTACTGTAATTAGTAGAAAATCAATTTCAGTGGCACTGTACAATTACGGTGGCGCTATATTTCGCCACCGGAGCCACCGGGATTGCACCACCGGACTTAGAAACAGTAACAAAATTGGTATTATAAAAAAATATATTATCCCACCACTAACTTACAGTCTATAAATATGACAGTTAACTTAATCTCAATAAGCTATAAAACTGGATTTCATGTAAAGGAGAAAAGACAGCTCAAAATACATGCCACCGGTATTGATGAAAAACGTTCTCCTGCGCCACCGCAACTAGTACTTACTTGTTTGGCGGGAAAACGATGACAGCGCGCCGCATGTCCTTTAATCCCGATCATGGGGACACACTGAGCGGTAGGAGGAAGCAGAGCTCGTGTCTCCCAAAGCACATCGTGACAAGTAAAGAAGGATTCAAAACGCGCCACCGTTATTGCTATTTTCCGCGGGACATTTTTGAGATCGATATAAAATTCCAATTATTAATATTTAAATAATTCTGTTTGATTAATTTGAAGTCTCGTCTATTGTATTTTAAGTGTACATTATTTTAAAGTTACAATTATTCATCAAAAACTTACAATAACACTTTTATTGTAAACTAATGCAATTCGGACAGTCCACCGTAATTAGAATTTAGGTCTTCCAACATTTTTTAAACTAATAAATACATATCTAAAGGCTAAAACGCTGATGACATGTCATAAATAATAGTTCAAATATTTACCAAAAAAATAAAAACTGTTACTAGTAGCTCTCGATACATCGATTTTCAGCTTCGCCGCTAAAAAAAAGTGCTTGGGAAAATCACCCATAACCTCTCTGTTATGAATAATAATATTATGGTTTCATTCATGTCAAGATTTTCCTTTCAAAATTGCTACACGACTACGAATATTCTACCATATCTTGAATGGCAATCTATATGAGAAGCACAAATGACTTGCGTCCTCGTATCACGAATTCACGATCTCAGTAAGTAGCTTCGTCATTTAGGTATATTTTGTGTTGCCCGCATCGTGTCTGTGTATGCAAAATTCTGTTGAATGGGAATAAAACACTTATTTAATGTTCAGATTTCCAGATTTTCGTAGCGCTGTACTTTGAGTGCTGGTTTAGTCACGAGTCTGAAATCTGCACCAGCACACACATTGCCTAAACTTTGTTTGCATAGTCCGAGTTAGTAGTGACCCAAGTCCTTTAATCACAATTTGTAATTCCCAGTTGCATCCAAAGCTGTCGCTTCGTAGCCCGGAGAATGCTTTAGGGAGTTAGTAATTACAATGAAGCTACTGCCTTCTGACCTTCGCTTGACAGTGGAATCAGACAAACTGAATCATGGTTACACAGGTCAAAAATTATGCGAGACGTGCAGGCTCAACGCCCTATGCGTTGAGCGTTAAAGGTACAAACACACACATTGATTTGAAAAATATAAAAGTGCATGCTCAGATTCGAACCCGCTACCTCTCGTATGTAAAGCGCGTTGTTATTATTCACTGCGGTACCCCAAGTGAGCGGCACATAGCCAACATAGCTACGAAAACGGTCGTGGGCTTGACGTGTATGTGTTTACCACGTACATAGGCAAGCCAAGTAATCCCTATGTTCAAACAACATACTTAAAACGCTTGACACATAATTATTCGCTTAGCTACATCAATATTTCGATGGAATCCAAAACAACACTAAGAAAAGGAATAATCTATAGCATATAATAAAAATGTAAAAAAGGCTGTGTCTGTACATTGAAGATATTTATCTCAAAATAACTTAGGACAGACGTAAAAACCAGTAACAGAACATGGATACAATGATTTTTTTAATTTTGTCGGTATGTTTGTCTGTGTCTGTCTGTTTGTCTGTTTGTCTGTTTGTCTGTTTGTCTGTTTGTCTGTTTGTCTGTTTGTCTGTTTGTCTGTTTGTCTGTTTGTCTGTTTGTCTGTTTGTCTGTTTGTCTGTTTGTCTGTTTGTCTGTTTGTCTGTTTGTCTGTTTGTCTGTTTGTCTGTTTGTCTGTTTGTCTGTTTGTCTGTTTGTCTGTTTGTCTGTTTGTCTGTTTGTCTGTTTGTCTGTTTGTCTGTTTGTCTGTTTGTCTGTTTGTCTGTTTGTCTGTTTGTCTGTTTGTCTGTTTGTCTGTTTGTCTGTTTGTCTGTTTGTCTGTTTGTCTGTTTGTCTGTTTGTCTGTTTGTCTGTTTGTCTGTTTGTCTGTTTGTCTGTTTGTCTGTTTGTCTGTTTGTCTGTTTGTCTGTTTGTCTGTTTGTCTGTTTGTCTGTTTGTCTGTTTGTCTGTTTGTCTGTTTGTCTGTTTGTCTGTTTGTCTGTTTGTCTGTTTGTCTGTTTGTCTGTTTGTCTGTTTGTCTGTTTGTCTGTTTGTCTGTTTGTCTGTTTGTCTGTTTGTCTGTTTGTCTGTTTGTCTGTTTGTCTGTTTGTCTGTTTGTCTGTTTGTCTGTTTGTCTGTTTGTCTGTTTGTCTGTTTGTCTGTTTGTCTGTTTGTCTGTTTGTCTGTTTGTCTGTTTGTCTGTTTGTCTGTTTGTCTGTTTGTCTGTTTGTCTGTTTGTCTGTTTGTCTGTTTGTCTGTTTGTCTGTTTGTCTGTTTGTCTGTTTGTCTGTTTGTCTGTTTGTCTGTTTGTCTGTTTGTCTGTTTGTCTGTTTGTCTGTTTGTCTGTTTGTCTGTTTGTCTGTTTGTCTGTTTGTCTGTTTGTCTGTTTGTCTGTTTGTCTGTTTGTCTGTTTGTCTGTTTGTCTGTTTGTCTGTTTGTCTGTTTGTCTGTTTGTCTGTTTGTCTGTTTGTCTGTTTGTCTGTTTGTCTGTTTGTCTGTTTGTCTGTTTGTCTGTTTGTCTGTTTGTCTGTTCGCGCTAATCTCGGAAAACTACTGAACCAATTCGAATGAAACTTTTTTTATTGTATAGCTGTAATATCAGGGCAACTTATAGGATATATTACATTTTGAAGACCAGGCTCCCTAGATGTAGAAACCACAACAGCCCAGCTAAACTATAAGATGTAGGTCAATGGCACCTTAACAAAAGTTGTTCAGATTGATGAGCAGTTTATGATGCCATGAAAAAAAATCAAAGATCGTGGAACATCTGGTTGGACCTCTAAGAGCCCAGCTCCACTATAACAAATATGGAATTAAATGGAATGGAAAATTGTCAAATGTGATGAGTATTTTTGGATGAGATCCTATAAGGAAGGATATTCCGAACTTAAACCCCTAATGGAGCGAAAAGGGGGTCCAAAGTTTGTTCATGGGACTACGTGATTCCTTGGCCCAATTTACTCCAACTTTTGCATACACATTCTTGACAGAATTGATGGATATAATATAAGATTCAAACTTAATAGAATACTTACATCCCCTAATGGAATAAAAAATAATTTGGGGGTTACTTTCATTAGAAGTTGATATTTTAATATTAAATGGGTTTGCACTTGACCTCATCTCACCTGATGGAGAGTGACAATGAGGTCTAAGATGTAGCGTGCTTTCCCAGAAGAAGCCTATTCACTCTCGACTTAAGACACCCAAATTGTAGCTCTCTGGAAATACAAAATCCGTCAAGTTGTTCCATTCCTTAGCATTTTCTTATACAATATTAATGAGCCGCCTAAAAATCTATTAACCTATAAACGAACATTTATAATAAGTAATATTTTTGTTAAATTCTATTTAAATAATCATCTTTAAGTCAAGAGTCATAAAGTTCACGCAAACGAAGTTGCGGGCGGCCACTAGTGGAAAATAATTATGTTTATCTTGATACAGTTCTATACATATAAACCAATTTTTATCAATTCAAACTATGACGCATCGAGCAAGCTGCGTGAATATCAATAATTTACCGGAATATTTGATCAAATAATAAAGAGCATCAATAAAGTAGCTGATTCATAACAGAATTTGTCCTAGCCTAGCTGGCGACACGCCATATAATAATTTAGGCAATTTGTGAAATCGTTATGAATAATCGTATCTATAAGCCGTGACATGGCGTGCGCGCATGCTATGGGGACAATGGGTGCTCAGGGGAAACGTGCCCGTGCTCAATGAACATTGACCACTCATAGTATATTTATATAGGTATATGTAGTATGCTAGATTACTCACACCCTGTCGAACTTAGTGATTCGTTCATTAGAATAATACAAAGTCGTTTCTTTTATTCATGTTTTAAGGAAACGGTTAAGAAACCTGAATTCCTCCAGCGCCCCGTTAACTAAGCGTAGATTTCAAAAAGTTCCTGCTATGGGCAGACGCTTTAAGAAACTCAGTAGCCTTTTAACCCGATTCTTTTGAATGCTTATGATGAAGTTGAAGAGTTGTTTCCATATTTTTTTAATGTCTTTGGAACTATTTAATGATTTAATATAAATAGTAAAAAGTGTTTTTGTGTTTTTAAGTTGGCAGATAGGCATACACGTCTCGGATAGTTTCTGAAACTTAGTCTGGTTCTCCTGTTAAAGGGTTGCGAAGGACTAGACTTCTCAAATCCAGAATCATGGTCTAAGCGTATCCCTTGCAACAAAGCGACTGCTTTGAACTCAGCCAGGGATTTCAAACTAAGATGAGTGTCTGAATATAGAGTTAGAATTTGTCGGACGTGGCAGCAGTAATGCCACCTCATCACACCTCTGCTTCTACGTCCGGGGTGCGCGCGCGCCACTTCTAGAAGTTTACTTACCGCGGACTGATTTATGGCACACCGCAAATGTCCGTAGAACTGTAACTGCGCAGTTATAAGCTGAGACAAATAATTTATGACCCCGCCGTATTTCTCCGCGACGCGCACGCAAGATTATGCCCACGTTATGAGTGATTTAACCTTTTTATATGTAATGCAGTTGAAAATATGGTTTTATTAAATATAATCTATACTATTTACAAAGAGATAACTTCTATGGACAACGACAAGGCTTATAGGTAAACTACATACATTATCCAATTATCCATGTTCAAAAACCTCAAAAAATTATAGCCTACACTCACCTTTGAATGTTCTTACATACGTCACGATTTCCTCGCATTCTATGCTTTTATGTCAGCCAACTATTTATGTGCATAACATCTATTAAAATGTTATGTTACGAGTACCAGGAACTAGAGATATTGACTGTTAATTTCAAGAGAACATTTAAGCAAGAGTAACAAAACATTTCCTGCGTTATCTAGGTACATGCCTTGTTTATATTTAGACACAGCGAGCGTGTCTCAAAATATTCCAACTGCGTCCACCGACAACAAACGGAAAACTCCTATATTGCGTTATAAATTAAATTTAAAAAATATATGATAGCGAGTAGTTTGGAGGACGTTGTAACTTTATGATTCGCGTGATAGTGGCGTGTTAGGAATGGATATGGGTAATTAAGAAATTAACAGCGAGTGCGTTGATCGTGATTGGTGACAGCGCGGGGCGCAGCGCAGCCGCGGCGCGTGACGCGGCGCCGGTTTTAGCGGCGAGTGACTTGGCACGCCTCCCGGGCTCTTCCCGCTTGTCTCATTGCGCGCCACTCACATTCTCGGAAACAATGCTCCCATTACCGTTTGTAGGAAAAATAACTACATTATTTTAAAGTTACAATTATTCATCAAAAACTTACAATAACACTTTTATTGTAAACTAATGCAATTCGGACAGTCCACCGTAATTAGAATTTAGGTCTTCCAACATTTTTTAAACTAATAAATACATATCTAAAGGCTAAAACGCTGATGACATGTCATAAATAATAGTTCAAATATTTACCAAAAAAATAAAAACTGTTACTAGTAGCTCTCGATACATCGATTTTCAGCTTCGCCGCTAAAAAAAAGTGCTTGGGAATCACCCGATAAATGACTTTGACTAATTTAAGAAGCCTTATGGCTTCATTAGAACTAATATCAAGTAAAGCCTTACTATCAGTGTCATCAAACATAATAGCAGTCTTTGATAGTGTAGTATAATTTATTTCTATGGTTTGGTTTAGTGTTTCAAATGAATATATTTGCATTTTGCGCCCAACCACAAACTGGATTTTAGTTTAAAGAGCTACGTGCTTACGTCATAACACCTACACCGGTTTACTGTCCCCCCGCGGGCTGTGGCGCGGCCCGAGCGTTCCGGTTAATGTAACCTCAGCCCCGCTCGCCGCTCGCTGAGCTTTCAGTAATTGAATCGAGAGCACGTGCGCATGAATAAACCATTTTAATATCAGCCTTTCACCGGCGCCGATATACCTGCCACCAGCCACGCCAATAACCTTTCGCTGCTCACTCATTAGCCCCACTATCAAAAGATCATATTTCTGTGCGCTCGAACCCGCCAATGAAACGGCAATTACGCTAAATAATGTACCGGGAACCGAGCCATTAAAATTCTGCTTTGTAATTGGAAAATAATGAATGACGATCGAGCTTCGATTATGGGTTCATATTTCAAGCATCTAAATTGAACTAGCTTTAATGACTCCGGTAATTAAGTGGCCGCCTCTCATTATACTTGGTTTGATCGGTTGACGGGTAGACATCTTTGAAATTGGGTTTTGATCAGAACCATACTCATACCCACATAAGTATTTTGCTAGAAACACGCTACCAGCCCTCCAAAAGCAGCTGACATTGAAAATTCTAAGTCCTCAAATTACCGATGTAACTGTTAAATATTTTATCCAGCAATATAGCATGTTATTGCACCTTTAAAAGCCCTTAAAGTGCGATAGCTGGCTGTAAAACGCGTCTTCGCGTGGAATAAATTTGACGGGTCATTTAATAGCGATGAATTAAATTCGCTTGGAGGGCGGCGTGGACGCCGGCAATCACCACTCATCTGGCCCTGGCCGAGCCGTTCACACGTCAATGAATTATGAATTACAAACGACCTTCAACTTACAAAGATTAAAAGTGAATTTACCAAAACTGTGTTTTACAGCTGCAATAAAAGAATTTACTATAGGTAAACTACATACATTATCCAATTATCCATGTTCAAAAACCTCAAAAAATTATAGCCTACACTCACCTTTGAATGTTCTTACATACGTCACGATTTCCTCGCATTCTATGCTTTTATGTCAGCCAACTATTTATGTGCATAACATCTATTAAAATGTTATGTTACGAGTACCAGGAACTAGAGATATTGACTGTTAATTTCAAGAGAACATTTTAGCAAGAGTAACAAAACATTTCCTGCGTTATCTAGGTACATGCCTTGTTTATATTTAGACACAGCGAGCGTGTCTCAAAATATTCCAACTGCGTCCACCGACAACAAACGGAAAACTCCTATATTGCGTTATAAATTAAATTTAAAAAATATATGGTAGCGAGTAGTTTGGAGGACGTTGTAACTTTATGATTCGCGTGATAGTGGCGTGTTAGGAATGGATATGGGTAATTAAGAAATTAACAGCGAGTGCGTTGATCGTGATTGGTGACAGCGCGGGGCGCAGCGCAGCCGCGGCGCGTGACGCGGCGCCGGTTTTAGCGGCGAGTGACTTGGCACGCCTCCCGGGCTCTTCCCGCTTGTCTCATTGCGCGCCACTCACATTCTCGGAAACAATGCTCCCATTACCGTTTGTAGGAAAAATAACTAAAGAGCTCTTGGGGAACGTGTGTGGCACGGCATGCATTTAGAAAAAGTATCACCTGCTATTCGGGAACTTTTCCAGTTTCTGATTCAGAGAGACAGTTTTAGAACTAAGTAGGACGTGTCACCAACTAGTAATGAGTCACAGTGTAAACAAACAACTATAAATAAATACCTTACCTACTTAGTAGGTACGTAGTAAAATTGTAAAACTTTGGCCAGGCGAATCGTAATGAAATATTAGAACTAAAAAACTTTAAAATACAAATGAATGTCTCTACATTCAGAAACGATTATACACTTTAAATTATTCTCAAAACTTACTTTATCATTTCATAAGACAAATTTCAACGTGAATTTAAAAATACACCGACCCGCGCAAGCTAAATTATGCGGGTGGGTAGGTACATGAATGTTTCTGGTATAAGACTAGAAACGTAGAATAATTTTATTTATTAAAGGCAGTCCCCGAGCATCGCCGGTAGTAACAGCGCTCGTGACTGTCCTGGGCTTAGATTTACGAGTGCACACCAGCCTTCGCGTGCGCGCCGCTCGTGGGCGAACACTTTTTGCCGAAAAAGGAACCGCCGCAACCAGTGAGCAGTGCCATTTGTCTATTACGAAGCATTGCCTCCGCCTCGCCCTCAACAGGTTAAGAATTTGTCTAGAAGGCAACGAGCCGATTAAACGCTTATTTATTACACCATGCACTAGGCTTATATTAACCATAGCCGATTTGATGGATGCTGAAATATTAACGACAGTATTTACAACATGAGTAACGAGATTTACCTACCTACACTGTAGTAATCATTAAGAAAGATTTATGGACTTACATCAGGTAGGTAATAGGTAAATTGTTTCATAATATTTTTGTGACGTTAAAACATTTTCCTTATAAGTAGGTATAACACTTCTTTTCAAATGAGAGGAGTCTACCAACCATGTACCTCTTGACGGCATAGAAAGTTGCTAACAATTTTTTTTTATCTTTACATTGTTAATATTACTTAAAATGTGATTGAGAAATCACCTAAATGAGGCAGATTCCTCAAGAGATACTTGGATTGAAGTTCATAGAGATATGCAGGCAGTATGAAATGCAACAATAACGGCAAAATACTTGGCCAAACAAATGTGTAAAAGTGATTGTGCATTGCCGACGTCTCCTGCTAGCGGCGCAAGCGCAACTCGGAGGCCGCGTAGAGGCCAACGACACCGGGACCCGCGTCCAGTGACACATGTAATGCGCACAAATGACACATTTCCCCGCGCCGAAATAACGCAAGTCGCCGCGTGGCGCCGTCGTAGGTCAAGTCGGATATTTTCGGCCTCGCCTTGATACAGGGCTACCGCATATCATATGCGTCCGTTTAATATTAACTCTTTCGTCAGCCGTGGCGTATGTCGATCCCGATGCGAATAGTAATCCCGTGACGACTTCCAGCCGAGCCGCTCTGCATAACTAACTCCCGCCACTTCAGCTCTTCTGTAGCCTCATGTTTATTTGTAGCCTGATGTTAACCAAATACGAAGCGCTATAGCGTGTGACCGAAGGTATTGCCAGCCTAAGTAACTATCTACCAAGTTATTGCGAACGATACTTATTGAATCATTACATTACCCACGTTCTCTATTGTGCAGTCGGTACACAGTATTATGTTATAAAAGTTTAATGTTTGAGAACTGTGGCATTTGCCTTTGAAGTAGTGTTTTATGTCTTTACCTGTTGATAAACCGAGTTCACACAAGTTTTACGACTAGACTGTCTAGCTCAATCGAAAGTGTCAGTAGGTTATAAGAAGTAAACCTAATAAATAAAATCTATGTTTGCGTACACATTTTGTACACTTAAATTTATTTTTTTTTTAAAAAGTACTATTTAAAACTACACATATCAATAAAAAGCTAGTACTGACACATAAAATAGTTATTATTTGAATACCTAACGGTCCGTAAAAACGTTTCCGTACTCTTTCAAAACTTGACTTGTATCATTTATACTGGCTTTTTTATCTGAAGCTTAATATTTTGATAAATAACAGTCATTCCACTGAGCCTGTAATTCCGAAATTATACGGAGAAAGCTATATGAGTGTCATTGGGGATACCCTGGTGAGTCAATTATCCAGCCCACTTTTTACCTCCGAGACGATCACGAAATCACGTAGGTCGTTACGCGATGCGCAAACTCGGATCTAGCTCGAGACATTGACCTATCTGCGCGGCCGAGTGCGCATTAGCGGCGCGTACATGCGCGCGCGCATGCGTGTATGTGCACATTACGAATATATCCGAGTGGAGATATTTTTGCCGAAGCAGCTGTCGGATGCGACCGCGACTCATCTGGCGTGACTATCGACAAGCTAGCATTCACACCGCGTTTGAATTTCATCGTAAAATGGGGCACGTAGTGTAACACCTATGATTTCAGATCTATTGTGTATTCCTGTTTTATGTATGAAACACAATCATGATGCGATAGTGCTGCGCAGAGACCAATACTTTAAATCTTACTTGACAGGTTTATCTGCCATAAAAGTAAAGTATCAGCTTATATCAGCTTACAGTCCCACTGCAGGGTAAAGGCCTCCATCACAGAAATTAAGCCTCGCTACTATGATGGGATTAGGCTTAATTACCACGCTTGCCTAATGCGGATTTGTTATCACCCGAGCTTATGTTCAAAAAATTCGTCACGAGAAATATTTTAATGATTAGGAAATTAATAGGCGATCCGTAATCCTTCCATGAACTTGCAGGCGAATAAACTAACATGCAAGTTCTGGGTAATCTAATTTTGTTAAGTGACTTGCATTTCTATTACAAGGCAGGTTTGTAAACAAAATAAAAAACAGAAACTCACCATCAAAGTGTTTAATTAGTGAGTTGCCAAAGTAAATTACAAGCGCAGGTGGAAACACGTGAGCTTTTCCCACACCTTTCTACACACAACATTATAAGTTTTTAATGTATATTTCACGGTCGAAAAGACTTTGATACGCATAGGTCAACGGGGCTGTTCGTTCACATCGCATTTAACGATTTATTATACGAATCGTATTTTAGACGAGTCCTTCAATAGGTATCATGACATCGAATGAGTCCTCTTAAAAATGACTGCAATTAAAATTAAAAAACTTCAATTTAATTTAAAATTTAGTACCTATCATAAAGTGAGTGCGGTAGAAAGAAGCGTAAGCGTTTGATCAGTGACGTCGATTATAAAAAAATTGGACCCATCACAGCAGCCGTTGACAGCCAACTATGGTTACGGCTGCCGTAACGTAGGTGAAGTAGCTACATAACCAAGTAGGTAATTACAAAGTAACGTCGGGTCAATTCCCGTTCATTTAATAATAGCTATAATGCAGAGCTAAAATCGAACTATCATTTTGGAACTCGGTGAAGAAAGATGTAAAACCCATTAAGTATTTCGGTCGAATTCTCTCTCATGTCGGTCGACCTGCTCAGGGGCAAGCTGCCGTCACTGGTCCCATAAAGTGTCCCATTTGACGGCTGTCAATAATGGCAGGATTTACGAGCCATCCGCCATTAACGACGCAACCAGCCGCGCGGGCGCGTGCCCGTTGACCGACATCGGATAATCTCAATACATGCAATTGCTTCAATAAATTAGTCGAATTACAAGTTTAATGTCTGTGGAAAGATGTTTTCTTAAATGTTAAATATCTGCTTGTATTTTATAATTTATTTTGGTAGGCAGGTACCAAATCTAGGCTATTTAGTCAAAATCCAAAAATGTATAGGTATAACGTTATATTGATAATGGTGAAGTTACTCGTATTGTTATAAGATATAAAACATTTTTTAACACTCAGATAATTTCAAAAGATATTATAGAACAATCTTTGAAGCTCGGGTGGATGTTAAACCTATCTGCCACCTATCCATAAAAAAAGACCGTGCGAAGTGGAGCCGGTGTAGCAGGAAAGCAGACCCCGGGCCCCGAAGCGATAGCGTTGGACGCAAACGGGTTGACACGCTTAGGTATAATAATAACTATATAACTAGCAGTATTTTTATTCCTCATAATTTTTGTTTTTGATAACTGGTAACAAGCCTATTTTTATTAATCAGTTTGGGAGGTACCGTGGATACATACCTAGTCTAATACACAGTACCTAAATTCGTAACAACCACATGTTCACCAATTAAGCTAAACTCATAACACCTATAAATTTTATTAAGTACCTACACGCCCTTATGAAATCAGGTACAATAGTGTTTTATGTTCAAAACTCTCAATATCTAATATCTACAACTAGTTTTCTGAAAACTGTCAGTAAAATGTTCAGTTCAACATTGGCACGAAATAACGTAAATATGTTGTCAGTGGTTCGATACCTAACGTCGACGAGTTCAACAACATGACTGCAAAATAATAAACAACCTTTCGAAATTACAATATTGTACGATAGTTAGGTTTAGCAGTGTATAGGTAAAAAGAGTGTTGTTGGTTCAGTGGAAGATCGTGCCTATTATACGGGGGTTCATGGTTCGAATCCGAGCATGCACCAATGGATTTTTCCAACTGAATACAATCCTGTTACATTGCAGTAACAGGATTCAGTTGGTCTGGTTTCCCTATTAAAGGGTTGCGAAGGTCACATAACCGTCGCTTCATTGTAATTACCATACCCCCCCCCCCCAATCCTGAATCATGATCTAAGAGTATCCCGGGATTAGAAGCAACTGCAGCTTTGGACGCAAGTTTTAATGACACGCTAAGATGAGAGAGAAAGAGAGAGACAGGTATACCCTATAGCTTAGGGTTGGTTAGCATCGGACCTCCAGTGAAACAGACAATACCTAACTCAATGCAATAGGTATCTAAATTTAGCGGAATACTTTTGATCAAATATTGAAGTAGATAGATTATATTTCTCATATTTGAGAAGCTACTTATATAATGATACTTATACTTATTTATTCAATTCCGAAATCATCATTATCATAACCCTTTTCAAATCTTGATTTGATTGCGCCTATGAGCCTATACGCAACGAACGATGGTACGAGCATAGGTATGCTTGCTTTATTTTGTATACTATCAGTATTGTATCCAGGTCTTTCGTCAGTAGGTACACCAGTAACACCTCCTTTATTTTCTTTTAGTTTACATCTTTGAACTCACATCATCAGAGTTTTCATAACCTTCTCACACACATTAATTTTGTTGTAATTGATGTTTTATGCTCGGTTCTTTTATTAGACAAAGGTGACGTAAGATTCTTTCATGGGCTAATTTTATAGAATTAATAATATTCAAGGCGAATGTTTGAGTGAAATCTGTTTGATTGTTTTTCCTAAAACATTTATGAATTAGGAAATTTCCAACGGGACTACGTAAGACGTAATAAAGGATTTTATGTGTTTTCGTAAAACTAAACGTCTTCTACGCAACATTTTTGTGGTAACGTAGCCACTTACGTGACACCTACATAAAACGATTAAACATAAATTATTTCACTGATCGAAGCGTCCTATAGATTCAACAAAGTTGCACTAATAAAACTCGAGGAGGAGCTAAGTTCATCGAAGTTAAACGATCCACTCGAACAAGACGGCAGTGTCTGCGGCGTGAAGTTCCGAGAGCTGTAAAGTGCACTCCGCGGCCCGTGAGATCAAAGCAGCTGACGATCGCTCCGTAAACAACAGCGGCATCCCGTCGAGAACCACTAAGGTTGCAAATCCACTCAGCGCGCACGTCGTCATGGCTGCGCGCCGCGGCAGCGGGACATTAAACAAATTGTTATAATCGACTGTTCGCATGTTTATCATGTATTGTCATCATACTGCGGTCAATGTTTTACTGAACAACACTCTATTGTTAATTGAAACAGTTGTTTTTAATAGTTCCTAACATTAAAGTTTTTGGAGCATGAAAAGCCTAGATACCTATCAGATATTTACCAAAAAATGTTTGACATACCCGCCTAAAGGCCTACTGTAAACAATCACGATGTGCTTGCTCACACATATGTAGCGTGGCGTAGATAGAGCTTTTAACACATTATAAACAGACTTGGTTGATATAAAATCTAGCCCAGGTATTTTTATGTTGTATCTTAAAATTTCTCTCACAGTTGCTCATTACTTTATTGAATATAAAATGTACGAAGTGTTAATAATATTATAACACGTCTTTGACGTCGTTCCTCTTTCATGATAGCTAATAGGTTTATAATTCATGATTATATTAATAGCGTACATGAATAATAAAGAGTATATTATACCTAATGGTAAAGTAAATAGAAACGATAATCACTATCCACCTTCATTTTAAAGTAACTAATTAAGGTGCCTGTAACTTTAGTGAAAGTATTGGAAACTATTTTGTATGGAACATGCTAGGCATACTCGTAGTTGGCTATTTCGTTAGATCAGCATCTAGCTGATCTACAAATTATTTTTTCACATAAAATCTGAATTCAAATTTCGTTTCTACAATCAGAGTTGGGTGACATCGTAGCAGCGGGCGATGACGGCCGTGTCAATTTCGCCCACGGTTATTGCCAATATCGACTTAGCATCGGCCGGTTGCAGCCGCGCTCGACGAATGTATGTAGGTAGAGAGACCAGAGATTCCGTCTTTTATACAGTTAGCGCATATTTTGTACAATTACTTTGGTGTCAATTTCAGGTATGTTTATTTCCAATGACCCTGATCATCCTTAATTCATGAGTTAGCATGTATTTTGCATGTTATTTGTATGCAATTGTAATTGACATCGCAGCATCGGCTTGCTGCAGTCAACGTTAGGAACTCGCCCTCATCGGATGATGTCAAGTATGACCAGATTATCCGTATTTTATAAGTTAGTCGTATTTCTTACGATAACGGCCGCAATTTTTCCCGGTGATTCCCAATATAAGCCTTGCCACCGCAGTCGTTGGATGAAGCATGTAGGTTAACCAGGTATTGCGTTTTAGAAAATAGCTCGAATATCGTGCGATGAGAGGCCGTGTCAATTTTGTCCACGGTTATTGCCAATATAGGCGCAGTATCAGCTGGATGCAGCCGCGCTCGTCGAATGTTTTAGGTAATGTAGAGTGACCTGATGACTTTACATTTTACTGTGATTAACGTCCGTTTTCAGCCCTGATTTAACGCTAGAAGAAGCATTTAACGCTAGAAAAACATTAAAATCCGAAATTTACAAAAATTGACACGGTGCAATCAAAACTTTCGTATTTTTACTAATGATTACATGACCGAGTTAATACTGATACTGTCAAGTGAACTCTTTCTCTCTCTAATGTAATTCCCGGTTGCGTCAAAATCTTTAGCTTTGGAGTCCAGGGTACGTTTAGACCTCGATTCAGAATTTGGGGAGTCTGGTAATTATACTCTATCCTCTCATCTAAATTTCTGTGCCCATCAGGGTCCAAAATTGTGTCCTAACTTTTATTTATTAACCATCTATGTACATTTTGGAATGCTAATAAAATTGAATTGAATTGAACTTTCGTAACCCAGGGGAACTAGATCAATTAAATCTTAGTTAGACGTTTCAGAACCTATAATCATAGGTATCATACATACGAAACATGCAACTTTCCTAACGATATTTTCCCTCGCCGCCTAGCTAATAACTTGTAGAAATACGCACATACCTACTCGTAGATTTGAAAAATCTAAACGTGCATACTCGGATTCGAACCAAGACCCTCCGAGTGGAAGGCGCATTCTTATCCAATCAGCTACTATCGCAACACCTGTCCGCCCTAGTGGGACCAACTAAGTATAAATTTAGTATTTTCTCGGAACGCCATGGCTCGAGCTCAGTATGACGGAATTAACCTCTCACGGATACTCACGGTTAATCCAGCTCCATTAGACCGACCTTGACAGTCGTAAATATTTATAACAGCTTCACGACGGTCAGTGTGAATGTCTTCTAAATTTATTCATCCTCATTTGTTTTTGTATATACTACTGGATTTTATTACAGTTTGATTATAGTTCAAAAAAGAATAAGTTAAGAATAACGTAAAAGAATTAGATATAGGTAACTACTATTTGGTTGCGCCATCTATCAATAAATACAAGAAGGTTCCTGCTTGTATTTATTTATGTGTGCTCTCTAATTAATAGGTACGCGGTGTGAATAATGCCTTTATTTCTCTCGTAATATTGGTCAGGAAATATACCTAATATTATCTAACATTTATTTTATCGTCTTTTTACTACTGAGATATTTTTTTATTAGTGTTCAGATCTTTGATTCCCTGAGTAATACGCAAAGAAAAATGCTTTTCTTTATTCCTATATCAGGAAATATCTAACATCGATTTTATCGTCTTTTTACTACATGCAAGATATATATTTTATTAGATTACTTACTAGTTTTCATTACTAAGCTCTCTTTTTAGTTATTAGCTATAAGCAACATTTTTAGTCATAATATTTTGTTACAAAGATTATTTTCCATTTTCCAACGACATAAAATCACAGCAGATATAATGAATGACAGAACAGACAGAACATTTTGTTTACATTTATGTCTGTTGAACAAAGCGGCACTCTTGAGTCAGATGTACAAACACACTTCCATCTTTTTCTTGTACTATACAGATTTAGAGTTTGATTTCATTTAATCCAATATTTATCAATAGTTAAGTTTGAGTTTTTATTGGTGAAATAATAACCTAGTTACCACGCGAAATAAATCATAGTGCCTAAAGATAAGCGGTTATTCTATAAAACAGTTTTAGGAGCATTTCTTCGTATAACGGTATTAACAAAACAAACGAGCCACATTCACACAAAGCCACAATCACAGAAGCCAAAGCAGTGGTTGGGTACTAGTACTGAAAAAACTGTTATTAATCTAAAATATCATCTATATTTGTTTAGTTGCCACATCTGACGAACAACACATATCGACGCGACCCATTAAGTAGCCGAATTATGTTAAATCAAATAAGAGACAACTTAATGTGGTACATATTTATACACTATATTTAAACATTGAATCGCACTAATGTCTAATCAGAGTGGGAATCAAACCTTCGACCCTTAGGCAGGATCACTGCCCAATACGATATCGGGAAAAGAATCTAAATACTCAATACCAATAGTTAAACATCAGAAGCGTTTCCTCTCTTTTTGTATACATACAGAACCCAATATCACTACATAAAGCGAGTATAGCATCATGACTAGGTGGCCTGTGTCTGCTACGCCTGTCCCCACTTTTATAAGTAACTAATCTTGGATTCGATAGGAGATGTACGGCTTTTAAAGATTTGTGAATCTATTTATATACGTAGTTCAGGCTAAGCTGTCAACCGCGCCACTGAACGGCTGAACAAATTACAGGGCTCATAGACCGCCTCTCGCGTAATTAAACGTCGCGCGCTGACGGGACGTGTTCCACACGCTTTTGATTAACTTTTTGTTTGTCGCGTGTGGAGCTCAATTCTGGTATTTATTCCTACAGAGAGTACCTGTCAAGAACACTCATTTGAACTTTGTCTCAAGGATGTTTAGTTTTGAAAGGTACGGAAATAAATACTTATTCGAGTTCAAAAGCTTATAAGATTTGTACCTTTCATCGATATTTACATGTTAGGTTTATAGTGGTGACGTTTATCAGGTAGGTAACTAAAATATTTAATAATATAAATAACTTACAAATTCACGCTCCTGGAACGATTTTTGAGGACGAAAGAGATCAGTTAGAAGACCACAAATGTGGTGAAAGGATGATGTGCGTACTGGTGGGCAAAATCTGGTTCTAAGGTGCTCAAAAAATATTGAAAGATGCCTATTTGTATCACTGTGGTAGAAAGTGGAATTTCGGGTTACAAAATAAACAAAAGATAGGTACATGGTTTGGATTCATCATCACAGTTCTCGTATATCAGAGACATCTTTATTTTTTCGTATTCATTCAAGTATAAAATTAACTAGTAATGTAGGTAGCGAATGAACCAAATGCACAAAGTTTAGCAACACACATTGCTATTTTAGGCACGTTTCTCCCCCAAAACCAGTTATTTGCTTGCAACACATCGCTCGGGTTCTCCGTCCCAATTCCAACTTCTAGAAATCGATATAGAAGGGAGTTAGTAATCTTGTGTCTCCTATTGCATAGGAATATGAATATGTCCTATAGCAATAGCACATTGCAACGAGGTCGAGGTTATTATAATACATCTGCTGTCTAAGTAACTCTGGCATTGACTAGAATAAAAATGATTCGCTCTTTTCATGAAAATTGACAACACATATGTACTTATATGCAAAACTAAAGCACAAAACTAAACGGCGCTTCAGGTCGTAATACTTATACAAAATAGGGTTAACAATGTTAAATAATAAAGTTCGCTTATATGTATAAAGTATTTTAATTATATTCCCTTGGCTACTGGCTTTGGTTCCAGCCAACCATGAGTTAATTAAAATGTGTGGTGAGCCGATTCACGGTTGCGATGAGATGTGAGATCGAACGTACTGTTTGTAATCCATGCCTACAATACTGGCCGCTGAACAAATACTAACTTCCAATCACAAAGCACGTGTAGTATAATTAACTTATACGTAGCAAATTAACTGTTATGTTTTGGAGTTGTGAGAACTGTGTTCTGAGTTTGTATGAAGTCACGCATTAACCGTCAGAGAGGTAAACTTTGCAGCTCGATTGCGAGATTCGTGTATACAGCTGCTTACTACTACAATTTATTAGATTCGTCTATATGCATTACATACAATTTGTCAATTAACTAATTATTAGTCATAGCGTTTTTTAAATGAAACAGATTGATGTACCCCTCACCACTTTAACGACAAATTCCACTGAAAGAAGAAAGAAAGAAAATACATTTATTGACCATCACAACATTCACAGCACAGAAAAACACATAACAAAACAGAACGAAGAGCAACTTTACAGTAGATTACAACACGAGAATATAATAATAACACGTACAGATGACAATAGAATACAAAAGAAAAGGTGTGAATATGTGTGGTCAATCAGGTCCCGACCTCAGCATTTGCTGCTACGGCGCTATCTGCGGCGCCGCAGCAGCGCTGGTATTCTGGTGGGACCTGGTTGCGAGTGAGTATAGGTAGGTGCGATATATATACACTGTACGTTTGTTTACCCTTATTTAGCCAGTGCAAGTATTTACCCGAGTGATCAGGGTTCGCGGTGTCAGCTATATATGCGCATAGCAGAAGAGTGCACTATTTTCTGCGTGGATGTTGTTTTATTATTTTTGCTAAGGAATTCCCTCTAGAAAAAAATGGATGCTTATTTTGATTCGCTGTATTACAACATATCCATGAAAACAACGCGTGACGTCACACAGCAGCGGCAGAGCTGCAGCTCAATCGCGCGGATGTGGATCGTTAATAAGGATTTACCGCCACCACAACACGGCGACTACTAACTCGAATTAGCTCATTGTTCCGGACATCATAATCATCCAGCACTCGCGTATTTATAAACGAGATAGCTCATTACAGCCTGGTGTGTTTTGTTCTGAAATGGTTTATTGCGCGTTAACTGTCGATATATTGTAATCATGATTATCGCATCGCATTCAACGATCGTAATATAAATTAATTTACGAACTTCGATGAAATGGTTTAGGAACATAAATTATGATGTTGCTACTAAAGTTTTATATTTATTAGATGTAAAGTTTGTAGGCCGGACAGCAGCTGTAAAGTAACATACGTAATAGGTACTTAGTGATTTTTCTGTGACATATTTTGGTCAAATGTTGAACATATTTTTCTCCAATTACCACAGTGTTTTCATCGCCACATGACATTATTTGTCTAGTCCGAAAAATTCAGTCAGAGCGGTCAATAGATATATTTAGAAGTTAATGTAAATACTTTTATATCCGCAGCTATTAACGGAATACATACTGAGATGGTGCTGAGAGGATAGAAGCTGCTGATGAATTATTTGTGCACTGTCTGCTTGCGGCTCGAGCGCGCGCGCGAAAACATCTCTGAACGCGGAGAATGCCGTACTATGCCGTAGAATGGTTTACTCTCTCTCTCATCTCTGCGAGTAATCCCGGTTGCGTCCAAAGCTGTCACTTCGGAGTTTCAAGTAGGCTGAGACCATGATTCAGGATTGGTAATTATAAATGAAACGACTTCCGTTTGACCTTCGCATCCCTTTCGCAACAGAGAAACCAGACCAACTGAATCATGGTTACACGTTTCAGAAATTATTCGAAACATGCAAGTTTCTTCACGCGCTGTTTTCCCTCACCATCGTGCTTTTAGTAGAAATACGAAAATCTATGTGCTTTGAGAATTTCAGAGGTACATGCTTGTAAGGTAATAGTAAGTCTATTCATACGAAAACCTTACTGGTAATCCGAAAAATATAATTCTTTAAATTTCATCATTCACACGGAAATTCAATGTTTAACGATATAAATAATTGTACCTATTCGACTAAATATTGAAGAAAATTATAATGGCACGCACTAAAAGAAGAAAGAAAGAAAATACATTTATTGACCATCACAACATTCACAGCACAGAAAAACACATAACAAAACAGAACGAAGAGCAACTTTACAGTAGATTACAACACGAGAATATAATAATAACACGTACAGATGACAATAGAATACAAAAAAAAGGTGTGAATATGTGTGGTCAATCAGGTCCGACCTCAGCATTTGCTGCTACGGCGCTATCTGCGGCGCCGCAGCAGCGCTGGTATTCTGGTGGGACCTGGTTGCGAGTGAGTATAGGTAGGTGCGATATATATACACTGTACGTTTGTTTACCCTTATTTAGCCAGTGTAAGTATTTACCCGTGTGATCAGGGTTCGCGGTGTCCGCTATGCGCATAGCGGAAGAGTGCACTATTTTCTGCGTGGATGTTGATTTTATTATTTTCGCTAAGGAATTCCCTCTAGAAAAAAAATGGATGCTTATTTAGATTCGCTATTATTACAACATATCCATGAAAACAACGCGTGACGTCACACAGCAGCGGCAGAGCTGCAGCTCAATCGCGCGGATGTGGATCGTTAATAAGGATTTACCGCCACCACAACACGGCGACTACTAACTCGAATTAGCTCATTGTTCCGGACATCATAATCATCCAGCACTCGCGTATTTATAAACGAGATAGCTCATTACCAGCCTGGTGTGTTTTGTTCTGAATGGTTTATTGCGCGTTAACTGTCGATATATTGTAATCATGATTATCGCATCGCTATTTACCGATCGTAATATAAATTAATTTACGAACTTTCGATGAAATGGTTTAGGAACATAAATTATGATGTTGCTACTAAAAGTTTATATTTATTAGATGTAAAGTTTGTAGGCCGGACAGCAGCTTGTAAAGTAACATACATAATAGGTACTTAGTGATTTTTCTGTGACATATTTTGGTCAAATGTTGAACATATTTTTCTCCAATTACCATAGTGTTTTCATCGCCACATGACATTATTTGTCTAGTCCGAAAAATTCAGTCAGAGCGGTCAATAGATATATTTAGAAGTTAATGTAAATACTTTATAATCCGCAGCTATTAACGGAATACATCCTGAGATGGTGCTGAGAGGATAGAAGCTGCTGATGAATTATTTGTGCACTGTCTGCTTGCGGCTCGAGCGTGCGCGCGAAAACATCTCTGAACGCGGAGGAATGCCGTACGTACTATGCCAGTAGAATGGTTTACTCTTCTCTCTATCTCTGCGAGTAGTCCCGGTTGCGTCCAAAGCTGTCACTTCGGAGTTTCAAGTAGACTGAGACCTGATTCAGGATGGTAATTATATAATGAAACGACTTCCGTCTTGACCTTCGCATCCCTTTCGCAACAGAGAAACCAGACCAACTGAATCATGGTTACACGTTTCAGAAATTATCCGAAACATGCAAGTTTCTTCACGCGCTGTTTTCCCTCACCATCGTGCTTTTAGTAGAAATACGAAAATCTAAGTGCTTTGGGAATTTCAGAGGTACATGCTTGTAAGGTAATATACTCTACCATACGAAAACCTTACTGGTAATCCGAAAAATATAATTCTTTAAATTTCATCATTCACACGGAAATTCAAAGTTTAACGATATAAATAATTGTACCTATTCGACTAAATATTGAAGAAAATTATAATGGCACGCACTAAAAGCCCAGTGTTTCATATACGTCCCGGATACTCCATAAATACCTTAATTCAATATTTGCTCTCACAAACAATCTTCAGTTACGGAAATCTAAAATTGAGCTGCTTGAGTGAATGACGCACTGTAAATAAATCGAGAAGTCAAAATATTTATCGGTGATATAAAACAATTGACGGTTGGTCAGGTGTAGGTAATATAGGTAAAAGGTAAATGTCATAGAACGACACTTTTTAAAATATCTTTATTAAAATAATTAGGCGCATGCTCTGAAAATAATTTATAAAAATATTTCGTATACCTACTGATGTTACACACCTACAATATATTAGTAGGTACTATCGCTATCGAAAGCCGATTTTGAAAAACAATCGATTGCACAAAAAATCTCTACCGAAATGATACTATTGGAACTATCAATGTACGATAATATAAATATATTAACACTTATAAACAGTCAATATCTAGAGTCGATTTAATACCACTATGACAACAACCTGCTACATACATACCTAGTCATCAAATGCTCCACAAACAAAGCCCTATGAATGCTCTAATCAAATATTGAACAATGAATCTCATATCTGATTTAACAGGGAAACGGTTAGAATTTGCAAATCCCGCATAATGGAGATATTCAACCCTCCATCATATTAAAAACATGACAGGCGTGGGAACTCGATATTTTTTTCCCCGAAACAACATGTCAAAACCGGGCCGTCCATAACAGGCGCCCTGGGATGCACGCACAGCCGCGACCCCTCCGCGGAAAATTTTGCCCGTCAGTCACTCTCTCTCTCTATCCACCTACACACACGTCATATTATGTGTATGGATTTAGGTAAACAAATTATTATACAAAGTTAAAATAGCATGTTTTAAACTCCTACTATTTTCATTTTCTTGTCGCGGTTTTATTGGTCGGCGGTTGGAAAATAACTGGAAAATTGTAAACTTGAGCATAAAAAATATCACCACTAACCAGCCTTTAAAAAAATAACTCTTTTTCTTTCAATTTTGTATGATAGCAAGGATGTTTTGATAGATGGACACACGGACGTATTACGTCCGTGGATGGACATTAGCAGAGAGGCAAATTGAAAATTGCCAGTGGTCCGAATGTTGACTGTCACTATCATGTTGACCTTTCCTAAGAAAGAACACAGCTTTAGTTCTACTTCACTCCATCTGCCAAATCACTCTTGTTAGTAGCGTATGATTAGATGTACATGAACGATCGTAGCATTTCAACGGATGTTTAAATGTTTACGTAATATCACAAATGCGGCTTTATGAGCGGACTCTCCTCGCTAATGAATACTTCCTCATTATTTAAAAAGCAATATATCGCAAGTTTATTTTCTCAAATCAGTATGTCTACACTGAATAGAGTTTGGAAGAAATATGGGAAGGAACGTCGGAAACGAACGAACAACAAGAACTGGCGTGGTGCCAGCGGGCAGTTCCGTCGCGTCCCTGCCGTCGGTCGCCGGTCGTCGGCCGTCGGTCGTTGGTCGTCGATCGTCGATCGCCGGTCGTCTTGTTATGATGAGCTTGGTGTGCTCGTATGCCATTCACACAACACTTTATAAATCATTTGCACATAAAAAGTGTATAGCTACCTACTAGTACTCTTTGTCTTTATTGATTCCTACTCGTAAAACAATGCTATATTCTCTAACCATAGTCCGATACCTATAGGTAACCAAGGATTATACAAATCATAGTCGGATAGAACCTATAGCGGATTAAGCATTGTTTTTGTTACAGTTATAAGTCCATCAGATATAGGTAGAATATATCCGCTGCTAAATATTGAGAAAAAAGGTGCCAGTTCTCGCCGCTATACAAAGGCTTAACATCTTTCTTTGTTTCCAGCAAAGTCGCTGTGCGCCCGAGCTTAATAGCTCAGCTTCCAAGAAAGCCTTTCAAGGCGCGAAGCTCAAAAGCATAATATATGAAAGTGAAATAGAGTGGTGGCCACTTGCAGCTGGCACAGTTAGCGACCGCAGAGCAATACTAAAACATTGTTTCATGTTTTAATCATAACCAGCTGAGAGACTCTAGAGATAATTCAGTACTTGGCTGTCCCACACAACTCGGCGTATTTGAGCTCAGTGATTCATGACAATTTTATGAACCAGCTCTGAGCACTGAGTAATTCTCTCTACAGCATAATTAGTTAGTAGCTACGCGAATTGTTTCTCTGATACAATCCACCCGGCCACGGCGGCAGTGGCCATGGCTTTTTTACTTTGTTCTATCGCCTTCATAAAGCGATATGGTGCTATAAATTTGAAGTAGATTAGGTTATGAAAACAACGATTATTTTTTGATTCTAAGAACTCCTAAGGCTGAATTAGGGGCATATAAAAGCAAGAGTACCTGCTTATTACGTGTATTATTAAAATTAATTTTCAAATCAACTAATTGACTGAGGAACCCGTAGTATGAAAGATATTGTTACTTTTAGCCAAGCTGATCTATAATTACAGCAGTTCAACCACCAGTGTCCGGCATCCACGGCAGATGTTACGACATTCACTTTCGCGAGCTTTAATTAGTAGAGTGACATCTATTTGTGACGCAACTGACGCATCAGGAGCCAAGTGTACCACGTAACGTAACGTAACTGCCCTACCGATACCGTAATAGAAGTGACGTGGACTGCAGGTAGAGGCAAAGTGGACCTTAAATTCGTGACTTTAGTGATTAGAATAAGATCCTTAGTATGTGTTAGTCGGTGTACAGTAAGACAGGTGCAGCATATTTCGTGATTGTAAAGGCCGCACAGAAAAAGATGCACTTCAATGCACGCTATAAAGAAGTGGAGGGTCGCTCAAAGAGCAAATTGTATGAAGCTGGTGGAGTGCCAGTCCCTGGTGCCAAGTGGGTGAGCCCGCGGGCGAGTCTCTGGCCGCACAGCTCTATCGATTTATCGCAATTACTGGACCGATAAACATCTTGGTGGAACGACGTAACTATAAAGAGGACTAAAATACATTACAATTAATTCATAGATTTTATGTGTCTTGTTATATACCTTATGCAAGTTTTGCTGTAGTAGATAATAATACCGTTATGTTTTGTAAATTGTAATACAGTGTATGTAATTGCCATTAATAAAGTAAACAGTTATATATGAGCTTTAAATGTAACATAATTATCTCTCAACTGATATCATGAATTTCGTATCAGATTCTAGCTGATAATTACGGGTATTTGAAAATACTTTCAGTATTCACGCATACTTCTAACACATGCAAGTAACTTGCCCATTTATATATCCTCACCCGAACGAAGGAAATTGTATGTACACGTGCGAGTAATGTCAACAGTTTGTGACACCCTCACTCCTACTTGTTATGTTACACGCGAGTGTACAACATTCGTCTTCTTCTACGTCAACGTGCGGCTTATGACGAGGAAGTTAAACGGTAACTCTAATGTGTTTAGTTCGTGACTAGCGTTTAATATCAAATGGTAACGCCTTTTTTTTTTTTTCCCAGGGAAACCATCATGGCCTTCGCCTTGCCACATGTGGGGGACAAGGTGGTGTGTGGGACTCTAACCCTAACCAAAACCCCTGGGGTGTCCATCTCAGCGCAATCGCGGTCGGATACCCCACAGCCGGGACTGGACCGTGCCGCAAATCGCGCTCGCTAGGTAACGCCTAATGCAACAAGAAGTACTTTTGATCATTGGAAAGCGCTTGCCAGCGCTCAAGTAATAAATTGCTACCCTCGACCATATCTGAAGTGAAACATCTCCGAAGGCCCCAGAAATGGGTCATGGCTGGCGCCAGCAAAATGGCAAAATGCACAGGAATCGCGTTCATTCATCCTTGAAATAAATTTAATGTTGGCACGCATGCATGTATGTACTTTAATGTCATAACTGAAATTACAATGCAGATACCGTAATATGATCACAAATATGTAACATAGATTTGTAACTAGCTCTGGGCAAAATTTTGTTACTTATATTTAGAAATAAAACATCTGTTGAGCCGGTCCGAATTCTGCTACTTTTTTGTACAATCACAAATACAAATTTAAATAAATAACTCTTCAGTGTTCAAAACAGAAGCTAAATATATCTCAACCAGTGTTTCCCAATGCATTTGTATGCAAATGGCAGGGCGTCGATAAATTAGGCTGGCTCGTTCAGAGATTGTTTAGTTATCAGTGGTAATGGCCCGATAACCTGAGCTTTTCTCGTCCCCACAACAACTCCCTTATCGCTCGAGCTACATAAGTACACATAAAATATATCGCTTAACGTCATCATCAAGATAACTGGTGATATGCTCATACTTAATTTTGAGTGGCTGCAGCTAGAAAAGCAGACCTAAATTCACTATTAGCTACTATCAGTTATCACCGTATTCAAATGACTGTTATCTATGGGCAAACTAAATATTTGGTTCAAGCTTGAAATACTGCCAAGTGCTGGATTAAATGTTTGTTGTTTTGAAATGAACATAACACTCCATTAATAAATATTCTGGCAGCATGACAGTTTAGTATCATGAACCTACCTTTATGGTGGTTTTGGATTTTGATTGCTTGTGTTTTGTCTTGTCCACTAACTATTAAAATAACTGGTATTAAAATAATACGACACTAATCAAATCTTGGCATGTCTTCTACATGATCCGACATTCCTAGGCTGCCGAATTTTTCCGCAAAATGTATTCTCAGATGATGAATCACAAATAGCAGCTACATACCAATATCAATCATCGCGATGAGTGTTATTATTTTTAAATAAAACATGATATTTAAAGGAAGGACGCTCCGAACTACGCATCTCTCATGTTGGTGGGCTGGAATACAAGAGCTTCCTGAAGCGCTCAAAAAGGCAACCTTGATGACGCCGGGAACACGTGGTCAGTTGGCAGCGCTCCGTCACGCCACACGGAACGCCAACCGCTGGCCCACACGACCAAAGGCGACTAAATATTTACGTGGCTTTAATTTATACCTGAGTGAATCTCGGTTCAATAAACTTATTATTGGGTACCTACTTAAAGCTATTTGCATACTATTTCTGAAAATTTTCATTATTTGTGAAATGAATTGACGTAGATAAGTATCGTTGATTGTATTAGGTAAAAACGTCGCGTGATACATGGGTGTATTGGTTATTGCAAACCATATTGCATTGCAATAGTAAATCATGGGGGTTTATTGTATGGCACTAGTCTTCACTCCGTGTGTGTATGTAAGTCAATTAAAGTCGAAACCCTTCGATGATTATGTTTTAATCATAAGGATAAAACGAAACCTCGCTCAGCTATTTGGTACTGTACAATCGTAGCATGAAATGTTTAAACTATAGCGTCTTTCTGCTACATAGGGATCGATGCATCACTCACAACTAAAACAATAAATCTTTCATTCATATTTACGTGTTAGTAACGTTTTCGCGCCGGCCTTTTAGCGTTGATTGATGAGTGAAATATGAAAAATAAACGCACAGGTAGGTAGGGTGAACTCCGGAGCTCTCGAGCCACTTGTGATAATGGCTCGTCGATGGGATCTTGATGGCCTTATAATGGAGCTGTTACGTGCTACAACCGCAAGGTCTTCGTAACAAAATCAGAAAGCGATTTTCTTGTTTGCGTTTTCGGGTTAAGCCATCACTGGGAAAATTAGAAAATTCACGCAAGCCCATCATAGTTGAACGCTAAGAAATCTACCACAAACTCACCTAGTAGAAAAATAACATATACTTAGGTGTAGTGGAAGACATTACAACAGATTCACTTTTTGCTTATATAGTAGCAAGCTACGTGCGAAATTGCAGAATGTTTGAACCAATACAAAGGTTGGTGAAGGTACATAGTAATTAAACAATCCATGGCATGATGTTTAAACATTTGCGTAATAATAAAAACAATAGCCTAATACATACCTCTTGAAATATTTAAATATTATGTTATCCGTCTTTCTTCTTTTAATAGGTAATCTATCTATACTATTTATAAAGAGATAACTTCTACAGACAACGACAAGGCTTATAGGTAAACCGAAAACACGAAACGCTTGCGCGATGTAATGGACACAGCGCCATCTATTGGTTCACTTCTGAATTACGGTCCCGAAGCGAAGTGAGGGCGGGCCACTAGTATAAGATAACTTTCTTATAATAATGAGTTATGAGGTTGAAAATTAGGTAATTTAAAAGTAATACCTACTCTTACAAAGCTAGTGGTAAGCATGAAATGCGACGACTCACGACTCGGGAATATGTTTCCAGATACAAGTAATACTGTCTTGTATGATACACAATGTCGACACAAAATTACGGAAAAGCGCCCACATCTGTTATTGAATGGGTGGTTATATCGTTATTACTTAGAATCCTGAATGACAACAAACATTGGAGCATCAATTAGAATGGCTTCGATTGACAATGTCTGTCCCATCGGTCGGCAGGTCGGAACCCGACAGCTGTAAATTGTTGTCGATCGATTTATAGCCAACACTCTATCCCAGTAGAGAATACATAAAATTATGAATAATAAATCTGAGCGTTCCGTTTCATGTAGTTGCCTAAAATTAGTTTTTAATGCGTATGCAAATAGAAAATAATGTTTTGATTTAATCGTCATCTTCCTTTCGATCGCATGAGTTATCGCCTTCGCCAATAATTTTCAGGATACTCACATATATTCCAGTTGCCCTATATAATTTTATTAATATTGATTTTAATTTTATATCAGTGATGAAATGTTCACTACATGTACCCAGCTTTTCAATCAAGGAAATAAAAGTTTTATAGGAATTCGGAAATAAAATTCATACATAAACCAAAGTTTATAATCCATAGCTGGCTAGTAAAAAACCTTTACAGTAAAGGTCAAACTCGGCAACTGGGTCAGCGGCAGATGGCTCCAATCTAAGTTGTTTGTAAGTCACCCACACCCAGAGATAGAGCCAAAGTTTCGCTATTACTAGCACATTTCACGTAGCAAACAGCCCAAGATGATGCTTTAGTAAAAATAGAGTAAGTAATATACATATTTAACATCTAATTTGATATAATAGACGTCATATCAATTTATGAATCCAACATCTGTCCATGATACAGGTCCTTATTTCATCAAATGATGTGCAAACCTGCTTCCGACTCAAATAAAATACCGAATCACTCTCTGATGTTGAAAAATATGAATCTTATTATTCCCACACTTAACATAAATATAAATTAATTTAAATTTCAAATATTTTCACTAATAATATTTCAAATAAATTAAAAATTAACGAATAAAACCTAATAACTACACTTATTTTTTTCCTAATCACAATTCTGATCTATTCTTGAAACACCTCAAGAGCCGTCGACTCATCTACCGAAATTCTTGTCTACGGTTTTTATAAACTTCTCGTTATAGCATACTATATTGTCTACCTTAAAAAGGCTTCCATTAATCAAAAGTTGAAAATTCTTGAGTACATACTCGTACAATCAGACGTTTTTGTTTATACTGCTGTCCACGAGTCTGTCAAAACAAAAACATCATTCGAGAAAATGCGGGGCCATTACATAAATATGTAATGTTCGGTTTAGTAGAGGTGTTGAAAAAGGAACACCGTGAATGGATTCTATTATTTTAAACGAGCATGCTGTAGCATAAAAAATATCAACAAGTTTTGAAACCAAAAGTGTAGGTCCAGTAGCGCTGCCATGAGTTGACATCGAAAACTGACATAACGTAAACTATTGCTCTGTCCCTTTCAAATGCATCACAACGAAAGAGACAAAGCGATAGTTTTCGATAGCGAGAACAGTTTTTCAAACTCATGGTAGTGCTACAGGTTAATTGCAGTCGAGCTGGGGCCGGGGCCGCGGGCAGCGCCTTTGTTCTCGCCGCGCGCGCGATCAATACGCGGCCAGATACGCGATCATCGCGCCCTGGAGCCCTGTAATTAGCCACGGATGTCGCACACTCCAAACGATTAATGCGGAGTTAATTATCTTGTAATGGATTCAATCTTTCGCTGTGGGCAGTAGAGCGTACATACATAGGTATAGGTCAACACAAAGGTCAAAAACTAAAATTAGTCAGTCGCTTTCATTGCTACGTCTAATCGAACAAAATCGCCAAATTGAAAGTTTTTTGATTTATTTTGAGCCACAGTTTTCAAATCTTTAATATCATTGAGAAAATGTATCAGATTGTAGTAACCCAGCGTGTCCAGGTGCCTAGCTGTAGTCATTCAATATTATTCACAGAAGTAATATCAGCAATGACTAAGTATCTTTTTTCTTTGGTCATTCGACTATAGGTAGGTACATGAAATACAACATTTCCCTTTTAGTAAAAATTATCAAAACATATTTAGCATCACAATTTATTTGTTACGGATGTCCCGTTCTCTCATATCAAATACCGTATCCAAATAATTGGGCATCGAACTGTCGATTAGCGTATCGTGACGTACACGTCTTTACTCGACACGGGCTGCTAATAGCGTCGGATGCCGCACTCGCGAACTTCATTAGAGGTTAATGGAATGAAAGCTTCGCCGAAGGCGGCAAGGTGCGGATTAAGGGGATTAGGTCAACTACGTTATCGCATTGCTTTGACGCTCAGGGCAGGGCAGAGGGACCAGGTTCCTTTACAAAATGCTATACGTACTTATGTATATACTATATACTAAGCTAACAAGTTTTTGTTACTAAGCCCACATGGTAATGCGTATCTTCGTAGCTAACTTTCGTAGCGTTTCGTAGCAATGTCGTAGCAATATCGTAGCTAAGTTATCAATGCTTAAACTGTTGCTGTTTGCACCCTGTTATTACTCATTAGGTAAGTTTGATTCAAAGTAATGTTGCTGAGACCGTAGACCTGGCTTGATACGAATTATAAAAATTAAATAAATTAAGGAAGATTATGTACCTAATTATTAATTTTATTTTCCGTTTTGTTACAATTTTGCAAATTATCACGTACACGATAGTGGTCTATGGATTTTTTAATTTTCAATATTGAACTACCTTTGTGCTTCAATTATTTTGATTTCACTGAAAATAGCATCTAGACCTTTGTTCTGCTTCAGTAGGTACTTTCTCTATGAACTTTACCGCCGTGATATATTATTATAACCTTTTTTTGCAAGTAAGATTAAAAAAAGGTAGAACCTTTGAACTATGTAGGAACACGTTTCTCACAAAACTAGATGTTTCGTTGAAAAGAAGATTTAATCGTCATTATTTTCTGCGAACTAAAGCTCTGCTGAAAGCTGCGCAGCTGTGGCAAACAACTCTGAGAAGTGTGGCTAATGTTGAATAGGAGTTCAGTCCAGTGCTAGTGTCCAGTACTAGTTAGCTCTTGACCAAATCTTTACCATCTTGTTTCTCTTTGGGGTCGACTTAGTATGAGTGAGTGTTACTCTTGTGCGAATTTAATTCAAATTATCAAACACTCAAATCAGAGGCCTTTACATCTGTGGCAGATGTTTCAAGCAGCATCAATCAGTGTGGCATTACAGCTGCGCTCGTGGCTGTAAAGTCCTATGCTTGGTGAACCTTTCGTCCACATTTGCAGCGTGTATTGAGCGCAGCTGCGGTTGGGGTTTTGGGCACAGCGCTTAGCATACTAAGTAATATATCATATCATACAGATGTTCGGCTCTACAAAACAACAAGTGCTATTTTAACTGTAGTCTAGGTACTACTAGGTACCTAATTTGAGTTAAATTGTTTGAATGCATTCAGTTACATATTGAATTGAATTAAAAATTAACACAATGCTATAAAGAGAGCATGTTCATATTGAAGTAGTGGTGTTACCTAGTATTTTTGTACACCAGTTTATACCTTATACATATGAGACCTTAGTTTTTAAAATACATAGGTACCTACTACTGTTACTTAGGAAGGTTAAATTTAATACATGATAACGTATGAAACAAAAATAAACGCGTAAATCAATGTAGTGAACTAAAGACCTTTATCTTTCATCAAAGTTGTAAACGTAAAATTAAAACCAACCAGGCAACCGCGCCGTGTATAAACTACATTCAATTCTCAGATTTTTGTTATTAGTAAGTAATTTTAGCACAGAAATGTCTAAAATCACTTACCTGCGCCAATCGTGCCCAGTTATTCAATAATGGTAATAGAAAACGAATGAATCGCAAAAGTCGTGAGCTAATGTTGTTGACTCACTTTGCCACCCTCATACAAATTTTGGGCAAACATCTCTAAGTAAATTTCGAAATCGGTCAGGGCTGTATCCGCTGGCGACCCGCCAATAGAGCCTCCCTCCAAGTTAGGGGTGAGACTCAAATTCATGTTTACTCGAGTAGGATCGTAAAAATGTACTCCAGAGAAAAAAATACCGACTCAGCCGGAATTTCATACTTCAGACTTACTTAACTCGATAATTCGTTCAGTATACATAAATACATTCAGAGAATTCTATATTAATATACAATATTCTATATTACCTATCTTCATATTTTTTTCATTTTCAATATTGAACTACCTTTGTGCTTCAATTATTTAGATTTCACTGAAAATAGCATCTAGACCTTTGTTCTGCTTCAGTAGGTACTTTCTCTATGAACTTTACCGCCGTGATATTATTATAACCTTTTTTGCAAGTAAGATTAAAAAAAGGTAGAACTTTGAACTATGTAGGAACACGTTTTTAATAAAAACCGGAGTCCCGTTTTACTTTCCAAACGACGCATAAAATCTGTTTGTTGACGATCTTTCCAATTACGAGTGCAGGGAATGCGAACAACACCCGGCGAGGGGTCACAGGGATGATGTCTATACATGTGTAATTTCTGATACTTTGACATCGTGAAAATAATCTTTTTTGCTAAATATATCTTTAATGAATTTATTTTATGAATATATCTTTAATGAATTTATTTTATGAATATATCTTTAATGAATTTATTTTATGAATATATCTTTAATGAATTTATTTTATGAATATATCTTTAATGAATTTATTTTATGAATATATCTTTAATGAATTTATTTTATGAATATATCTTTAATGAATTTATTTTATGAATATATCTTTAATGTTAAATCGTATTATGTAAATTTTAATATAATTATCATTAAGTAATATATCATATCATACAGATGTTCGGCTCTACAAAACAACAAGTGCTATTTTAACTGTAGTCTAGGTACTACTAGGTACCTAATTTGAGTTAAATTGTTTGAATGCATTCAGTTACATTTTGAATTGAATTAAAAATTAACACAATGCTATAAAGAGAGCATGTTCATATTGAAGTAGTGGTGTTACCTAGTATTTTTGTACACCAGTTTATACCTTATACATATGAGACCTTAGTTTTTAAAATACATACTACTGTTACTTAGGAAGGTTAAATTTAATACATGATAACGTATGAAACAAAAATAAACGTGTAAATCAATGTAGTGAACTAAAGACCTTTATCTTTCATCAAAGTTGTAAACGGAAAATTAAAAACCAACCAGGCAACCGCGTCGTGTATAAACTACATTTAATTCTCAGATTTTTGTTATTAAGTAAGTAATTTTAGCATAGAAATGCGCCAATCGTGCCCAGTTATTCAATAATGGTAATAGAAAACGAATGAATCGCAAAAGTCGTGAGCTAATGTTGTTGACTCACTTTGCCACCCTCATACAAATTTTGGGCAAACATCTCTAAGTAAATTTCGAAATCGGTCAGGGCTGTATCCGCTGGCGACCCGCCAATAGAGCCTCCCTCCAAGTTAGGGGTGAGACTCAAATTCATGTTTACTCGAGTAGGATCGTAAAAATGTACTCCAGAGAAAAAAATACCGACTCAGCCGGAATTTCATACTTCAGACTTACTTAACTCGATAATTCGTTCAGTATACATAAATAAACATTCAGAGAATTCTATATTAATATACAATATTCTATATTACCTATCTTCATATTTTTATTCATTTCTAATATTGTTTTATGTTTTAGGTGGCAGACGAGCAGACGGATCATCGAATGGTAAGCTGGTACTATTATGTAAAAGCAACAATTCGACTAGTAAAGAAATGAGTGAAATAGTAAATTATTGGAGTGACTTTTGAGTCGAGTCACACCACTAGTTTTGGTTTCTCTGCCAGCGGAGCGCCGCCCCGCTGCCGCCGTTCATCTCAAACGCAAACTACTTTTACAGTCGCCTACCTAAGATTAATCAAGTTTTGGACGCCTCATAACTTAGCCAGTCTTATTTACCTACTTACTGAGAAATTGTTCAAAGCATACAAACAACAGAATGAAAACACTTTGTTTACGTACAGTACTTACAAAATACTTAGTGTTCGTAAGTAGATAGAAAAAGATGCTAAGTTATTTTTAAAGATACGAAACTTTTCTAACTTATTCAATTATGATGCGTGGGTATACCACCTACTCGAATCTGTACGTAGGTACGTCAAAGTATAAATTTATGAAACAGGTAGGATGCAGAACCTATTTCAGAAATTTGAAGGTAAAACATAACAACGATACACAAATAAGCTTAGCTGTACAACAAAAAACAACTTTTTAACAACATTCAACAAAAAGTTTTTATCATGTCTAGACTTATACCCAAAACAATAACGTCTGACTCGATATATAATATAGCTCTACATGAATATAGGATGAGTATTGAGTAAGCAAACTAATCAATATACTTAGGCAGGTATGGCGTCGTAAGAAGCTGGATCAATATCGGGGCTCCGCGGTGTCTCTGGTCTGCAGACACTTAGTTAGATATTATATATCCATACCTCCATACTCGTACATACTTACAATCATTCATTTATTTACGGCTTCATTTACATTTAATGGCAGAAATAATTTTAATCATTACAAAATTATAGGCAATAAATCATAGGCACTTATGACTACGATTGCTTTATTTTTAGATTTATAGACTTTGCTACAATGTAATGTGCCTATTTTGTTATGACAGGAGAATAGCACAAATACTGATGTACCAACGCGACTTCGATCTTTAAACACTAGTTACCTAAGGACATAATGTAGCACTATTGTAAAACAGCTGTTGTTATTCCGAATAAATAAAAATAAAAGCATGAAAGGAACAAGTAGAATCCCGTAGTTATATTTAGTAAAAACATATCTACATGTGCTTAATGATAATGATCGATTAAATACATGCTAACAAAAGAATAACGTTGTCATAACTATGCTAGTTATGCTGCCATAACTTGGAAAGTTATTCGGAACACCCAAAATTTCAGGGGCGCTATTCAGGGATTGCTGTTTGGAAGGTAACAACATATTAATTTATTATATGTATTGGAATTAGTGGGTGAGAATAGTGCGTGCATTTCATTCATATTGTAATGCCCTCGTTTTTATTTTAATATTTTAACGGTAGTTCCTGTACTTGAATATGATTATTTTTCCTTAAGTGTTTCTTATGGAAAAAACTAGCGGCCGCCCGCGACTTCGTCCGCGTGGAAAAGTAACTTTTTATCCCCTTTTTAACCCCTTACAACCCCCTTTTCGCAATAAAAAGTAGCCTATGTTCTTTCTCAGGGTCTAGATCATCTGTATACCAAATTTCATTTAAATCCGTTCAGTAGTTTTGGCGTGAAAGAGTAACAGACAGACAGACAGACAGACAGACAGACAGACAGACAGACAGACAGACAGACAGAGTTACTTTCGCATTTATAATATTAGTTAGGATATCATATTCAAGTGTTTCTTCTTTCTTGTGGTGAATAAATAAAAAACTACTCTTGTTCATACTAAAGTGATCAGCTGATTGATGCAATTCGTATGGGGAAGTAAAATTTTTTTTACATATTTCACCCGATGTTTCTCAGAGAAAAAATATCATTACCTACTCAAGCTTATGAACTGTCCGTAAAGTATTTGTTTCTGCTAATTAAAAAATAAGGATGTGTAGGTATTCATCTTATAGCCATTCTATAGGCATATAATCTATCTTCTGTAGCCAAATGCTCATAAACATGTTATCTTTCACGATCATGACTGGTGTAGTAATTAATACGAGTATCAGGGGCGTCTTTCCCTTAGGTGCAGGGTGTGCGTTGCACACGGGCGCCGCGGTCCTAGGGGGCGCCGGGCGCCGCGTTATTAGGGGCGCCGGGCGCCGCTCGCAACGGAGCCCCACTCGGCGCGCGCCCGCGCTGGCCGGCCGCCGCGCTTTGATAACCAACGTAAAAAGAACTCCAGTTTGCATACATTTTGTGTAGCACCTGTGCAGCTCTTCTTATATTTGTCGTATTACAGCAAAGCAAGGCGAGCGCTCCCTTTTACTTGGGGCGCCTCTGGGCGCTGCCCCCACATTACATGTGGGGGACTTTTGCGCAGATCGCGCCAAGTCCCGCAATCCAGCGGTAAGCGGCAGCTTCCTGCCTCCCTGTCTTCCCCCTGCCTCCGCATCCAATGGAGGTGGGAGTCCTGTAGGGATCTGCTGGTAGCGCCTGCGTAGCAACCCATGGGGGGGGGATTTTTGGTAGGCCGTGGGAGCGGCCCAGGGGGCCCCGCCCCGTAGTTGGGGAGGTTCGCCCTTTCACGTATTCCGCCGCCGGGAAAAGTCGGAGAGGTTTTAGTGGGTATGCCTCTGAACGGTCTCTGATTTGCCTCTGCAAATCGGTCTCTACCCAACCCAGATGAGAGCCCCATACTACTCGTCGGTCTCCCAACCGACGGGTGTGCATAAAGCGGCGCCGACCACCGGCGCCGACGTCTGCAACGGGCATGCTCTTTAACGGCTGCAACTCACTCGCGGTTGAACCAGAGCTCATCTTTACGACCATTAGAGACATCAGTAAATGTAAATGTAAAATGTTAATGTAAATTGAGACAACATCACATTACATTGTCCTAGTCCCAAACTAAGGTTTTCCCTTGTACTATGGAAACTAGAAACAACGAAGGAACCACATACACCCAGACCCAACACAAATATCTGTATAAATGGATTGTAGTATTCCATTCCTATACTGATCTCGTTAGCTATGGCCGCTGCACACTCCGAGGGGTCCTTTCCTCCAAAGAAGCTCTGCCCCCAAGGGACTCCACTCCGGAACACGTGCCTTTTGGGCACTGGCCAAAGCTGTCGAGGGGAATTTCTGTCAGCCTCCTTTCCTTTCCTCCTTTACGCAGAGGTGAAGACGAGTTGGCCTCGTTTACTTGACCCATAGATGGGCGGAGTCCATCGAAAGCAAGGGGGAAGCCTGGACATTGCGAAGGCCTTTGATCAGGTCGGGCACAAAGCGCTTATCTCGAAACATCCTGCCTATGGGTCGCCCGAGAAACTATGCGAATGGGTATACAGCTTTTTCACGGGTCGTAGCATCAAGGTGGTCGTCGACGGTTCATGCTCAGACCTAAAACCCGTAAATGCTGGTGTACCCCAAGGCTGTGTGCTATTTCTCCTGTATATCAATGGCATGCTACATACCAGTGGCATTCATTGCTATGCGGATGGCAGTACGGCGATTGCCTCATATTCCGGCCATGCAAGGTGTTCTCGAGCCCACGTCGATGAGTGTCGGAAGGAACTTGTGTCTGTCATTGAGGAATACTCTAAATCATGGTGTCGAGGGTTGGGGTGACATGAATCTAGTCGAATTCAATCCCAAAAAGTTATGTCTTTTTGGGTTTGCGCGTTTACTGTAAAAAAAAAACCGCCTTTGTCGTTTCTCCTCACTTAAGGACACTCACCATAACGCCAAAGCGAGCATTGCGATTCTTGGCGTTGATATTTCAAGTGACGTTCAATCTCGGGGGTCATTTAGAGGAAAAGGCTACCTAAGTAAGCCTCTAAGAAACTGGGTACCCCTCGGCAGAGCAAGGCCGCAAGGTGGTACTTTACGCCATCCACCGACTTCAGCTCTATAAGGCGCAAGTCCGGCACCACATGGAGTACCTAGCTCCCATCTCTGGGCCGGGGCAACCCCAATTATGACTCCTCCCGTTAGACCGCTTCCAACGTCGTGCAACTCGAATAGTCGGTGACGAGAATCTCACTGATCGCTTAGTTAGATTCCGTGGCACTGCGGAGAGATGTTGCATCTGTTTGTATCTTTTACCGCCTTTATCCTGGTGAGTGCTCTGAGGAAATGTTTGAGTTGATACCCGCTGCCAAATTTCATCACCGTACTACACCACGTACCTTGATAGTTGGCGATCCTCTACTGTGCGCTTTACACGACACTTTCTCCTCACCTCCTCATTGTAGAATCAACTTCCCGCAGCGGTATATTTTAACGGGTACGACATCCAACGGTCTGTTTTCAGGGTGCCCAACCAGTCGACGTGGTGGGCTAGAAACCGTGCCTGAGCGTTGTCTGCCACCTCACTCAGGTGTTCGAAGAGTCGAGTTGTCGCGGTGTCTCCTTTGTGGGGACGGTACATGCACACGTAGATTCTGCTCGTCGAGCCTAAGTCTACGCGAACGCAAAGGATAGAAACTGATGGGTCCTCAAGGCAGTGAAGACGATCACAACAGATGTCCGCCCTGACGAAAAGGCATAAACCGGCCTTGCGGTGAAAGGACTCTTCCAGCACATAGCCGGGATAGTGCTGGTAACGAATCTGTAAGGGTTCCGTTATTTGCCATTTGGCTACGGAACCCTAAAAAGGAAGGGTTAATACCCACCCATTGCTACATTTTCCGTTATTATTACGTACTTACGTAGTAGGTCGTTCTAATTTTTTTTTATGTGATGGGTGGCACAGACGGAACACCTGATAGTTAATATTTACGGAATGATTCGTGTTTTTGAAGCGTTTAAAAACCCCGAAAACCCGGGTTTTTTCGGACTGGGTAAACCCGGGCTCGATGCCCTAATTTTGACCGCGCGCTTGCTAGGGGGCGCTAGGGCAATGTTTGCACACGGGCGCCACATGAGCTAGAGACGGCCCTGACGAGTATAAACAGCGGCGTTGAATACTGCGATGATTTGTGACTACGTCGTAGCACTTGTAGCAGTACACAGCTAAGATCCAAATAACACACATAATCAATCTATATTCACTTGCCGATACAAAATAATTCATCAAATCCTCATATTGAGTTCCCTACAAAATCTACCCCTAGGTGTGTTACATCATAAATCGGGGCCAAATTGATTAAATTATAAATTAACCCTCTCGTCTTCTGGGCTGTTGCTTTATCTAATCCAATGAAATCAAAATGTATCGCAAGGAGGTCCTACACATACTCATTCTATAAGTTATTTGACATTCATAAGTTTTCCATATGAACTTAAATAAATAATTTTTGACTATGTTATTGTAATACTTTCCAACTGAAATGCTAATATATGTATGCCTCTTGCGCTCCACTTTCATGCAACGTTTTCCGGAACGTAAAGGAGACTTAAAATTTACTGCACCATTTTTAAAGAAGCGTTAGATATTCCGGCTGAATTCTGTTTCAGTATTGCGGAGAATGTTAGCGAAAATGTAGGGGATATTTTAACTAATTTAATTCGATAGAGTAGACAATAAGATTAGCATGCCTATTAAGTACCTAGGTACCTACTTCATGGTAGGTAGGTACTTTTAAATATAATCTTTTGCAAATTATTACTTCAATTTTCTTCCGCATTTCTTTTCGTTACTAGTTCTCTATGTCAATATTTATGTGATTCATACTAGGTATCGAAAACATTACCTACATTATTTTAGGCAAGCAAAAACAATACATTTTATTACTACATATCAATAATGTTTATTAGTACCTAATCGCCTTATATCTACATACATTATTCATGCCCGAAAGCACTTCAATCAATTATAAGCAATGTTCTCCAACGACCCGCCACCCTCGACAGCTTCGAAAGCTTATTCCGTAATTTTGTGGAAATTCGAAGGTGAACATAACCTTATACATTTATTCACGTTTAACAAATTACCTATAAGCTTTCATCAATTATGTGAGAAGTATTCGAATATAACATTTCGGTTGGTATTTTTTTCTATTGACATTGGTAATTTTGTGCAACATACCTAATATGTCGCTAAATGTCGCACTCAGAGACGTTAATTCAAGGTACTTTAGTTGTTATTTAAGTAAAAATATTAACCGTTATTTTGATAAACATAGTCTTTAACTATCCATAGTTAAAAAAAATTACGTCGTCTTATGTTACAAATCAGTGAGTTTCATATCGTTTTTAAAAAATAGCTTGAATTTATTAGTGTAGAATGCTTACACTTTTATAAAATGAAGATAGATTCCATTCATAAAACAAAGTAGGTAAGTTTCGTCCAGTCTATCGTTGTACCGTCTTTAACCATTTTCTAACAATGTCTCTCCGCGATCGATTTGTCGCTACCTTCCACATATTTGATTTACCGACGCTTATGATGGATTACCGTCTTGTATAACTTCGATTTTGCCTCTATACTTGCCAGGAATGTCTCCTTTACATACTGTGCGTGGATGGGTATCCTGCCGTATGTTATATATTAATTTATAAGATATTGTAACTAATCATCTTTCGTATATAACACGTCTCTACGTCAGACGAAATCGGAAACAATTTATAGGTACCTAAAGCGGAATTAGATAAGTACATCAGGTTTTTTTTAAGTTTCGTTCATAGTGTTAGATAGGTTTAAAGTGGCTTTATACTCAAAGGTGCTATGATGTACAAAGCTAACGCTTTGTCCATTCAGGATGTTAGACCATTACCGGGGTATGCTTAGACCATTCAGGATTTGGGGAGTCTGTTAGGTAAATAGGTACAATGAAGCGATTGCCGTCTGACATATTATTATACTACCCTTTAGGGCTTAGGGAAACCAGACCTACTGAATCATGTTCACAAGTTTTTGAAACTGTACGAAACGTACTGGTTTCCTCAATGTTCTCCTCGCTGTAGACCCAATGTTAGATATAAAAGACCCATATGTGCATGCTCACTCATGGGCTGGTCACATTAGCCGCAGAACTGACAACTGTAGGAGCCATAAAGTCCTTGAGTGGAGACCGCGACTAGTGTTGGACGCCCTGCTACAAGATGGGATTACGACATTCGAAGGCTGGCTGGAGTGAGCTGGATGAGAGTGGCCGAAAATCGGGAGCGGTGGCGTGCATTGGGGGAGACCTATGTCCAGCAGTGGACGAGCGTGGGTTGCTAATGATGTGCATGCTCGGATTCGCCCCTCGACCTCCCGTAAGGAACGCGCGTTCTTATCCACTGAGCTACAATCACTTCCGGTGTCTGTTAAACGTCAGGAATAGTGAGTGCTCATGAAAGTATAGCGCTCTGTTTACCCACAAACTCAATTGGGCTTCGACGTCGATTAATTGGTTATGTTCATTTGATTTATTGCAGCTTTGGATATTGACTGAAAAGAGTTTCATTTAGAAAGCGGCAAATACATGTTTTAAATATTTAAGTCCGTGTTTATCAATAAATAAGAGATTATACCTATCTAAGCTACTACGCTCCGAAATCAGGTCAATATATGAGATGTTATGTAAATTTAAATAGACTTAGGGAATATCTACTACATCCTGTTTTCGGAACTTGGTTAACTAATACTTTTAAACTGATAAAAACTAGCTATAGTTAAGCACTTTCGCAGAGGTAGATGCGAGTGTAACTATATCAGGAACTCTTTAATTATTTAAGCGTTATTTGTTACATCGCATTGCTACTCCGCTAACCTACATTTAGGCATTGGGTCTATGACATGATAGATGTAAGGGGTTAACAGCGAGTAGCTAAAGGCTCCGTGTAATTTGGTGCACGCAATCGTCTGACAAACAATGGGGTGGTGGAGTCGGAAGGTGGGTATTTGTCCACAGTATTTGATGATCGAGCGGCGGCGCACGGCCACTCCGAGTACACGGGTCAGCCGCTTCCGAGTGCCCACACAAAGCCTTGCCCGTGTTTACGATAAAACACTGTCTCTCGATTAATTACCTACCAATTGAATATGTAAAACAGCTTTCCCCTTCAAGAAAGCTTTCGTGCGACATAGATAAGACTAGGCAGGTCAACAACGCAAGCTTTGTTGGCCAAAGTTAATTAAATCTATCTCATTGAAAAACAAACCTGGTTAAGTTGGCTAGGTTTTTCTGTTAAGAAAAACAAAGAAAACTTCAATTGATGGACAATAAGCGATATTTGATTTAAAATGCCCTGTCACTTTCCGTGATAAAAATTAATAGTATTTCAGAAAAACAATTGCGAAAACAACAGATACAGCGTTCTTAAAATAATCTTCAAAGAATTCGTGAAAGCAAATTATTATCTCACCTACATATTGCCAAGCGATGGAAGAGATGCCGAAAGTCGAAATTGCGAAAATGGGTCACTGGTTGTCAAGCACGTTAAACACAATCGATGCAAATTGTACTAATGTAAATAGTTACAGGTAATACCTTACGAGTACTTAAGAGTAAGTTGAACAAGGATTTCAAATTACTCGTATCGTATTTTTATGGTCATTAAATGCAACTTAAAATGAAGTAGCTTGATATGAAGTACCAAGGTAGGTATCGTTCGTTTCAGATCCAAAATGTTTTTTTTTTGCATAGGTAAGTACCTATAGTTAATCTCACTTCTAAACGCCTTTGGCTTGTTTTCTTAAACTGTTCGTGAGCTTCCTTACGATAAAAACACTAATTCACTAGACGCTTTAACTTATGAATGAAAGTAATTCATGTTTACCTCCCCTTGCGACCTTGAGGAGGATGGTGCGAAGAGGTGGGCAGGATGAATCCGCTATCGATTCCGGAGCTTTGCGGAGCTGATGCTCCTCACCAGCACATCTGGAGCGGCCAGATTGATCCAATAGGTTCACAGGTAGTTCAAGCACTTCAACTGTTTGTGGGAGGTTGTCGCGTCCGGCAGGTCGGTGCGGGTAGGGTTGTGCGGAGATCGCGCGCGGGCAGGTGTCGCGCGGCGGGCGGATGCGTGGACCGCGGCGCGGAGTGGCAGACTGCCGCCCGAGGAGTGCGCTGCCGCTATTTTGCGCCCGTGCCGCCCACCCCGCTCGTCGCACAGAGCTTTCTCTGCGCAACGCAACAACAAACACTTCTTTCTTCGTGTTGTCAATGCTTTTGATACACCCATTTAAAATTTAACGATACTTGCAGGACGTGGGTGTAGTTGAATTATTATGGCATTGAGTTTCATATCGAATCACAAAATAGTAGAGTACTTAGTTTTAAGTGAGAATAATGAATGCTAACTTATTTTCTTTTGATTCTGCCCAGCATGTAATACAGGAAGATGCAGCATCATACAGGTACCTACTTAATTAAATTACACTCTCCAATTGATCAACCCTGCTGCATTGAACTAGAAAAATATCTCGAATGATCGTAGATAAGTACCTTACCTAGATTCGAATCCAGGAGCTGGTGCATGTTTGGATTCGAACCTATGACGTTTCGCTTGGCTGGCGCACGTCCTCTTTTTTATTGTAGGTATCGTTTAAAGATATTATATACTTGCTTATTATGTTATTGCGAATATTTCTTAATAGCTTTGATAAAAACAGGGACTGCGATGATAACTAGTAAAAAAATATATCCCTATCCCGACATATATTTCTCGGTCCTGACGGGATGGTTTCGTTGTAAGCCCTCAGTAACTCCAGCTACGTGACATAGCAGGCCAAGTAAAAAGGTAGTAGTAGTAGGTAGGTAAGGTAACCTTAGGTAGGTAAGTAAAAAGCTCTGACTTTTTTAACGCACATCGAACTCAGTTAATAAATGTACAATTACCTAATCAGATGAATTATAATGACAGCGCCACTTTTAAAAACATCTGTTCTGGCCAGGCTCTATCTTATTATGCAGACATTCTTTTCATTGTATCTTAATAGCGCATTTGGCAACCCTAAACCCTAAGGTCCCTAAAATCCTAATTACGCAGTTTTCAGGGGTATTTTCACCAGCCACTTTTTAAACGGGCTTCCCTCACGCCCCCTTCCCTATGGACTGTAGTTGTTCTCCATAAAGTATCCAGGTCACATTTTGTTGCCAAACTATAAAAACTACTTTGTTTAAACCTTGTAAGTAGATGCATTCCGGTAACCGCAAGAAGATTTTCACATTCCAATAGAAATAAAAAAAAAAACAATTAATTTGGAGAGAACTGAAACTAAATTTTTATTTTCACCGAAGCCTCTTCTGGGTTTAAAAATGATATTGAGGATTCTATCTTTTTTTCTAAACTGAATAAGTAAGTTGCGCGAGACACTTCTAAAGTGATAATACAGGGTGCATCTGTGAACATTCAGGTTTAAGGTCAACAAACATTCAGGCATTCTGAACAAAATTTGTTCTACGACTTTTTAAATTTTTTCGGAAATGTTTGCAAGGCCAATATAAATATAACAAGTCACGTGACCGAGCAAATTTTAAGAGTCATAGAGCAAATGTTGTTAGAATGATTGGCTGAAGACTTCTTGGATGTATTATTGGATGTAAATGTTCACAGATAGGTATCAGGGGAAACAATCATAGAACTTTCAAACTAGAAATATAATCGGGCTAAATAAAAAAGAGCAAGACAGTAGTATTATTTTTGAATAGTAGAATGATATTTAATTAAGTAGGGCTATATCAGTAAGTTGTTCAGTAATTCCTTTATAGATGGTAGGATATAACCTTGCTTTCACAGCTTACAACTTAGTTAAGTGAAGTGACGCAAGATGGCGCACTATCTGTTAATTTATATATTTTTATACTACCCGTGCGGATAAACGCTGGGATTAGAAATGGCGGACCGACGAGTCGGTACCGTCAGCATACTAAGTACGTAAAATTATAATTAAATATAAGTAAACTGAAAAATCGTAGAAAATATCGTTAGAATTGAAAATGTTTTGATATTTTATTAATTCAAATAATATATAAGTATGTTTTATAGGTTTTAATATTTTGTCAGTAGTATTTTTTACTGAATTTATGTAAAAAATCTATGAAAATAATTCAGATTGCGTTAAATTCTTTTTTCCTAAAAAGAAATTGTTTATAAACAAATAATAATTTATAATAGGCTTGTTCCCAAGGGTTAGAGATTGGAAGATTTTTTGTATAAAATGGAGAAATAACGGTAAAAAAAAACTATATACAAGAATTTAGTTTGATATTTTTTGTCATCAGTCAATTAAAGTTAGATCTAAATTGATACGTAACTTGATTTTAAAAGTATTACATTTACTAAATAATTATATACAATTAGATAATTCATGCAATTTTGAGCAACTTTTTCTTTTGAAACCATTTTCATAAACGCAATATTTAATATAGCTATCGAACAAAGGTCTCCCGTGATGAACACAAACTAGCACCGTGTGACGTCACAGCGTGGCAGGGCCGTTGTATGGAGCGTTTTGACAAGGTTTATTTTATGTGATCTTTGAATGGTGATATCTCCGAGAATATTCATGCTAACAGAGTAATCTTTTGCCGATGTTTCTACTCTGGAGAGCTTCTTTGATTACTAATCAGAAAAAAAAATTGGAAACAGGCCTATTATCGCATTTATAAACGAATTTGTTCTCACAAAAATATACATTTATTAGCGGTCTGCCCCGGCTTCGCCCGTGGTTAATACATAGCCTATAGTAATGAGGAATAACATACCTTTCTAACAAAATATGACAAGACTAACGAAAGGTTAAAAACCACGGAAAAACTAGCTCACAAATTTTTATTAAAACGCAGCTTTTTTTTTGTCAGTCTGTACCCACGTGTGCGAGTATAGACGCAAATAGTGTGCGAGCGAGAGGTGAATAGTTGCGCCGCCATTTCTAATCCCAGCGTTTATCCGCACGGGTAGTATTGAAACTTTTTCTGTAAAAGGAGTTTGCTTAATTATGTTAGTTTTTTTTTCTCTGAATGTCTTGTCAATTTGACGTTATTGAAATATAAATTTTTCTTCAAGTCATTTTCTCAAATGTTTTCTCATGAATTTTATTTTATTATTGGAATTAAACCCGGGAAATAACTGATAAAGTTAACAAAATGCGTTTTAACTACGCAAGTCATAAATTCAATGAAGTAAATGTAGACCGTAAATGTTGCTCGGAAACAGTAAGTAAGAATTTAATGTCATTTTTTCAACAATGGAGTTAGTCGAGAATCAATCCGATATTTACTTAAAAATTCAAAAGGTTGATAAAAATTTTAAGAAAAGTGTTAAGGCCAGCATCACTCTATCGTATATTGAGACACATCTTGAGAATTTAGAGGAATTATGGTTGGAATTCAAAGAGGGTCATAGGCTTAGAATAATAACTCTATAGAAGGAGAGTCTCCATACTAGAGCTCTGTCAAAAATGAGCATTGACTTAAATATATAGACCGGGCCTATTGTCCTATACAGAAATCAGTTATACAAATACCATGCATGTCGACGTGGAGTTCTCAAAACTATTGTTCTCTCTAACTTAGCCTTGATTTCATAAGTGGAAAGAGATGACACTATTTCATTCAGCTCTATAATCGGAAAAATTGTCATTTGACAACCACGTTAATGCCTAATGCGGCCAAAAAGCCATGTTTAGTTCAATGAGTTATAAATATAGAGCAGAAATACCTACAAAAAAAACGTGCCGGTTTAGAACATAAAATGGCGGACTGACAGCTATTTTAGTGCTGCTCTGTTGATAATGCTTTATCGATATCATAATTTGTCAAGTCGATACTGACTGGGGGTCTAATTTGAAGTGAAACTCAAATAAAGCATTGAGTATTGAAGTAATTTTGAGACTCAACCAAACGATTGAGAACGTCATTTCGTAATTTGAAGTGACCATTCTTTCGTTTGAGACCGATGGAAGTTGTTTTGACAGAACTCGTCTCAAATCCTAATTTGAAAGCCTAAAATGACATTCGTAAAATTGATTGATTAGAAGCTTAAGTTACTGGTTAAATGAAAATCAAAGTATAAATAGATAGGTACTCTTTATTGCACAAAGTTTACAAGTCTTCTTGAAGTAGGTAATAATTATGCTCTTAATATGTAATAGATAATATAGATCTTTTTATTGCAAAATTAAACTTAACTAGTGTTGCGGCAACACCAGGATCATAGCGGCAACACCAGGATCATAGAACCAATCATTCCAGTCAACGAATTTTATCGCGTGATATGCGTCCGCTCTCATTGGTGCTTCATAACGTGATATCGCACAAGCGGACCAATGGGAGGCGCCGATGACGTCGCGGAAATCGACTCAACGGACATCCGGATCGCCACTGCATACAAGGAACACCTAACGCGCACATCTAACTCGTAATTTTAATTATTTTAATAGTTTGGTCTGTGACCGCTAAATAAGTATTTCTTTACTCTCTAATACCGAGTTTTCTTTCCTTCACCTCGTCCACTACAACTAGGTATACAGATATGTATTCAATTTACAATTATGGTGGTAGTAGGTAGTAGAGCTTGTAGTGATATTATCTTCCTGAGTTCAGTTCGTCGCAGTTTGTAGAAAGAGATCTGTAAGTAAGAAAATTATGGTATTATTGATAAGATTATAATGATATTATCTACTCTTAATAATAGAGGTAGGGCAATGGTAGCTCAGTGAATAAAAACGGGAGGTCGTAGCAGTAGGTATGTAATACCGGTATCATTAATAACAATCTCAAATTGACGAGTTTACGATATGTGATCAAAAATCAAATTATTACAATACTCCTCAAAGTGAAATTCATCGCTTAGCATAAAAGGTTTATCTTCATCGTAAAATATTATCGATGTTTTTACTACAACCCTAGTATAAAACTCACGAATTTTTATAACATAAAAATATTCAAAATGAAGCATAATTATGGACTGAAAACACACGGATAGAATCACACGGGGAAACAAAAGTGTAAAATATTCAAAGTTTCTATAAATATAATGAACATTTTAAAATAATTAGAAAAAAATATAACATACCGGTGCAATGTTAATCTTTGCTGATTTTCGCTTTTCCTTGAGCCACATCCTATAACACTACACTTGGGCATAAAGATTAAATGTTTCTTCAATATCCTGTGTAATGTGGACAACGAGTTCTCAAAAGAAAAGAAATTATTAGTTATTTTTGTCGGAAGAAACGGTGATTTGACACTTCATGTACTTCAGAAAACTGTAACTAAACATGGCTTTTTGGCCGCATTAGGCATTAACGTGGTTGTCAAATGACAATTTTTCCGATTATAGAGCTGAATGAAATAGTGTCATCTCTTTCCACTTATGAAATCAAGGCTGAGTTAGATAGAGAGAACAATAGTTTTGAGAACTCCACGTCGACACGCATGGTATTTGTATAACTGATTTCTGTATAGGACAATAGGCCCGGTCCATATATTTAAGTCAATGGTTTAGTTACAGTTTTCTGAAGTACATGAAGTGTCAACTCACCGTTTCTTCCGACAAAAATAACTAATAATTTCTTTTCTTTTGAGAACTCGTTGTCCACATTACACAGGATATTGAAGAAACATTTAATCATTATGCCCAAGTGTAGTGTTATAGGATGTGGCTCAAGGAAAAGCGAAAATCAGCAAAGATTAACATTGCACCGGTATGTTATATTTTTTTCTAATTATTATAAAATGTTCATATATTTATAGAAACTTTGAATGTTTTACACTTTTGTTTCCCCGTGTGATTCTATCCGTGTGTTTTCAGTCCATAATTATGCTTCATTTTGAATATTTTTATGTTATAAAAATTCGTGAGTTTTATACTAGGGTTGTAGTAAAAACATCGATAATATTTTACGATGAAGATAAACCTTTTATGCTAAGCGATGAATTTCACTTTGGGGAGTATTGTAATAATTTGATTTTGATCACATATCGTAAACTCGTCAATTTGAGATTGTTATTAATGATACCGGTATTACATACCTACTGCTACGACCTCCCGTTTTTATTCACTGAGCTACCATTGCCCTACCTCTATTATTAAGAGTAGATAATATCATTATAATCTTATCAATAATACCATAATTTTCTTACTTACAGATCTCTTTCTACAAACTGCGACGAACTGAACTCAGGAAGATAATATCACTACAAGCTCTACTACCTACTACCACCATAATTGTAAATTGAATACATATCTGTATACCTAGTTGTAGTGGACGAGGTGAAGGAAAGAAAACTCGGTATTAGAGAGTAAAGAAATACTTATTTAGCGGTCACAGACCAAACTATTAAAATAATTAAAATTACGAGTTAGATGTGCGCGTTAGGTGTTCCTTGTATGCAGTGGCGATCCGGATGTCCGTTGAGTCGATTTCCGCGACGTCATCGGCGCCTCCCATTGGTCCGCCTGTGCGATATCACGTTATGAAGCACCAATGAGAGCGGACGCATATCACGCGATAAAATTCGTTGATTGGAATGATTGGTTCTATGATCCTGGTGTTGCCGCTATGATCCTGGTGTTGCCGCAACACTAGTTAAGTTTAATTTTGCAATAAAAAGATCTATATTATCTATTACATATTAAGAGCATAATTATTACCTACTTCAAGAAGACTTGTAAACTTTGTGCAATAAAGAGTACCTATCTATTTATACTTTGATTTTCATTTAACCAGTAACTTAAGCTTCTAATCAATCAATTTTACGAATGTCATTTTAGGCTTTCAAATTAGGATTTGAGACGAGTTCTGTCAAAACAACTTCCATCGGTCTCAAACGAAAGAATGGTCACTTCAAATTACGAAATGACGTTCTCAATCGTTTGGTTGAGTCTCAAAATTACTTCAATACTCAATGCTTTATTTGCGTTTCACTTCAAATTAGACCCCCAGTCAGTATCGACTTGACAAATTATGATATCGATAAAGCATTATCAACAGAGCAGCACTAAAATAGCTGTCAGTCCGCCATTTTATGTTCTAAACCGGCACGTTTTTTTTGTAGGTATTTCTGCTCTATATTTATAACTCATTGAAAATGAGACACAAAAAAATTCACGCAGCCTACTGCGCACCGTACTGACACAACTGACACACCTTTGTAATGTTGCTAGTGAAAGTGCAGTTTCCCCGAAATAAATCGGACGCCTCAATAGTGATTTCTAATGTGTCGTAAAATGTTGGTCGGTGTGGTATGAACAATGTAATGTAAAGTTTATTTCGAGATAGATCTAATAGATATGTTCACAAAAACTACGACATAAGCTAAGCACTAGGTATTATAGAAATTTAACGAACAATTTCGGTGGTACATACATATCACACAACCTTCAGGAAAACACATTTAATAATAGTGTTGGTTGGGGTAGGTAATGTTTTTATGTGGTATAAATAGAATATTATTAAACTGAAATGAATAGAAGAAAACAAAACGATTTTTTTGTATAATTTATTCGAGCACTCGACATGATATTTCATACATTCGTCAATACAAATACATATCTAATTCGACTTCAATGTCGAGCGCACGAGAAATGCCCCTCAGTCGACTGTATGTCATAGTTACTTACATTAGGAAAATAAGTTAGCAATAATTGTTTTAAAAATTAATTAGCTTGATAAAAGTCAGGAAAAATGGGAAAATATTTTTCTCAATTGGGCAACACTGAACATTGAAAATAAACGTTTCTATTTTGGATTAAAAAATTACAAGATACAATGAAATATTGAAAGCTTCCTGTGAAAAGTGATTAATTATTAATTCTTATGCTCCCTTTAATTTTAGGTTATTGTGACAACGATCTAACCGCACAAAACCGTCATAATTATTTTATTTCCGGGAGACACGTTCGAGTCGCCGTGACATTGACACTAGAAGCGAGTGGGTAACCGTGCGCCAATTAGGGTACCGAACTACTAAGCTGAAAGCGAGCGGACGCATAAGTTATTCTAATAGAGTTATTGATTCTAAGGTCATAGGATAATCAGGTCAGCTCGTTCATACCAAGAAGATTCTTGTCAAACTGATCACGAGTATTCACCGACGAAGGATCAGTTAGAACAACTGTCACCAATTGTCAATCATCAGATTCAAATGACTTAAATCTCAATTCCGAGAATTCAACTTCCGAACATTTTCCGGAAAGTATGAAGAGTGGCATAACATTCCATAGAATATCGCTCATAAGATGCTACATAGACGTAACTTCAAAAAATCGTGAAAATGACTTATAAGCGCCATTACATTTAAAAAGTGATATTTTTTATGATGAAACAAAGACGCATAATCATTTCCTTATTTTTGGGGTAGATGGCGCGAGTTGTCTTTGTAGCTTTACCGTAAAATTGCACAATACTTGGTGCGACAGTGACCGATCAGTCAGTTGCGCGGGGGGGCCCGTTGAGTGTGGACATCGCTTGGACATAGTTCGTCGTAACTGTAAGTTATGCCATTTGTTGTATTTGTTTACTGGAGAAACAATGGCGTAACTGTATACAGGAGTGGGTACGACATGAGAGTTCAACATGAGTTTCGTCTTGTCCATGTTCATTTTGAGACCCACTTGTTGAGAGACTCTACTGAGGTCGTCGAGCATTCTGCTTAGGTCTTCCAAGGTCTCAGCCATGACTACGACATCATCGGCAAATCGAAGGTGCGTCATGTACTCGCCATTTATATTGATGCCATGTCCACCCCATTCCAGAAGCTTAAAAATAACGTCCTCCAACAAAGTTGTGAACAGTTTCGGCGATATGACGTCACCCTGTCTCACACCTCGCTGGAGTGGTATAGGCTTAGACTTCTGGTCCTGAAGACGGACTGACATGGAGGCGTTTGCGTACAGGGACTGCAACACTTGTATGTACCGGTAGTCAATTCGGCACCTTTGGAGAGACTGTAGCACGGCCCAAATCTCGACAGAATCAAAAGTTTTCTCATAGTCCACAAACGCTAAGCACAATGGCAGATTGTACTCCTCGGACTTCTGTACAACCTGCCGCAGCGTATGAATGTGGTCTATGGTGCTAAAGCCTTTGCGGAATCCGGCTTGTTCAGGAGGCTGAAAGTCGTCCAACCTACGTGCGAGACGGTTCGTCATAACTCTCGAAAACAGCTTGTATATGTGACTCAGCAGCGTGAAGGGCCTGTAGTCCTTCAATTGGGATTTATCTCCTTTCTTGAAGAAAAGCCTCACCTCGCCAGTATGCCACGCTTTGGTCGTCTTTCCCTCGATGATGACGAAGTTAAATAGCTTCTGAAGGGCTTTCAGGACCGTTCGTCCACCTGCCTTCAGAAGCTCCGCGGTGACTCCGTCATCATCCGGTGCCTTGTCGTTCTTAAGCTATTTGAGAGCTATGCTAATCTCGTACAGGCTGACGTCCGGGATATCTTCGGTGTAGTGCCGGGTTAATTTGTTATTTCAGCCAATAGACGTCCACTGCTGGACCTAGGCCTCCCCCAAAGTTCTCCACACAGATCGGTCCTGTGCCACCCGCATCCAAGGGACTCCCGCGACCTTCACCAGATCGTCGGTCCACCTGGTGGGAGGTCTGCCACGGCTGCGGCCTCCTGCGCGTGGCCTCCACTCAAGGACCTTTCCACCCCAATGACCGTCTGTTCTCGCAATGTGCCCTGCCCATTGCCACTTCAGCCACGCTAATAATTAGTAATTTGGCCTGATTGGAATCAATTTAATTCCCAGCTACTATGCAAGATTTAATGAGGGACTTTTTAGAAGTGACGTGAAGTAAGTTTGCCAAAGCTACTTGTTACTTAATTATCTTCTGATTAACTAATATTTAAAATAGCAATTGAAAGGGCTATGCTCGGAGTATCTTTGAAGGACCGCATCAGAAATGATGTAATCCGACAGAGACCCAGAGTCACCGACAAAGCCCACCGAATTAGCAAAATGAAGTGGCAGTGGGCTGGTCAAATTAGCCGCAGAACTGACAACCATTGGAGCCATAAATTCCTTGAGTGGAGACCGCGACTCGGCAAACGTAGTGTTGGACGCCCTGCTACAAGATGGGATGACGACATTCGAAGGCTGGCTAGAGTAAGCTGGATGAGAGTGGCCGAAAATCGGGAGCGGTGGCGTGCATTGGGGGAGACCTATGTCCAGCAGTGGATGAGCGCGGGTTGCTAATCATGAAAATAGCCATTAACAAGGATTTTTGCTGTAAACTCGTGATCATTGCGGGCTAACAAAGTATTTTTAATTACTACTATTATACGTATTATGTGCAAAAAAACGCATGGTCCGTGCTACAAAGACACATCTGGTGGCAACTCTAAAGTTTGATAAGTTACTGTTATATTTTTTTTGGTTTTTGATTTTTGTTGTCGTGTACTTTGAAATAAAAGCAATAAACGATACAAATTGTTTTATTATAATAATTTGGACTCGATTAAACAGTGAAGTTCCTGTCTCCAAATGGAAGTCCATTTGGAGAAACAGTGACGCAACTGGGGGGGTGTCATAAAAAAAAACCATTTTAGAGGGCGAGACTCACTTTTATTTTAGCGTTTTTCCTTTTTTGTTAAAATACAGTATCTGAGCTATATAAACCAATATATAGGAACGTTCTAGCCCTCATCGTTTTCAGGTAATGCCTGCTAAAGAGTAATTTTTTTTTTTAAATTGCATTTTCTACAAACTTGTAAAATGTAAGTTACGTCACTGTAGCATCTTATGTGCGATATGTTTACAGCTCTTATACATAATATAAGAGCTTGACTGGAGTATAGAAGTTACACTAAGTACTTGAATACAAGTCTACAAGGAGACCCAAGTAACTTGCTTCGGAATTTTGCTATTACTGATCGGAACTATGAGGAAGCTTGGGCGCAACTTATCAAGCGTTACGATAACAAGCAATACAATAGTAATGCTATCTTGAAGACGCAAAGAAATATTATTCAGTGTTTGAAGAGAAAGAAATAAACATTTGTGAAATACAAAACAATATATTTTATTTTATTTTTGTAACGAGAACATTTTTTTAGAGAAATTACAATAATTTTAAGCTAATGTGTTTTATGTTGTAATCTGTGGGTTTTATATAATCTGTGGTTAGCTGGCAACACTAGAGTGAGTTAGACTTGAACAATGACCGGCACATCCTATAGACATGTAACAATGTAAAGTGATTATTATTAAAATAAATATTATATTAAACTACAACAATTAGTTTATATATCTCGTCCAGTAAGCCATCCAAATATGGTGTCATCGTGGTGCTGAAAGAAAAGCAAGAAAGGACACACGACTACAATGACTGACAAGGTACAGAAATTTCTTTTATCAAATACAATAAAACCGTTGAATATTTCAAACGGAAGTGGCAAAAATGGACAAAATATCAATAATTATGATAACTGGACGAGATGGAAAGAGAAATTCCTAATATATTATGACGCTCATGATTTTGACGACCTAACGGAGAAGAAAAAAGTAGCCTTATTTTTAAATTCTATTGGAGAGGATGGTATCGACATATTCAATTCATTTGGACTGGACAGAACTATAGTGAAATTAGATGATGTAATAAAGAAATTTGATGAGAAATTTAATCCCTGCAAAAATACGACTGTGGAAAGATACAAATTCTTCACTAGATATCAAAAAGATGACGAATCATTAGATGAATATTGCACTACCCTAAACAATTTATCAAAAAGTTGTGATCTATCTTCCCTAAAAGAATCATTGGTGAAAGATATGTTTGTGATTGGCATTAGAAATAAATACATCAAGGAAAGATTATTACAGGAAAATTTCAATGACATTAATGAAGCAATTCAATTTTCGAAGAATTTAGGAATTATCTCAAGAAAGATCTTCACAACTACCTGCGACTGACAAAGAAAAAAATATTCATCAGGATTTCAAGGAAATTAATTCAATTAACCATGAAAAAATGTCAAGACCAAGAAGACCATTGATTAGATCATCACATCAAGAGAGACCAAGATCAATTAGTAGAAATTCGTCGACTACAAGAAACAAGAATTATTCTTCGAACAATTCTTTTTCCAGGAATCATTTTTCAGGTCAAAATATGAAAAATTGTGGAAAATGTGGTCAAATACATAGACACAAGTGCCCAGCATTAGGAAAAATTTGTATTCATTGCAAAAAACCTAACCATTTTGCAAAAATGTGTAGAAGCAACACCAACAAAAGACTTCCGGTGAACTCTGCGGTGAGATGTATCAATAATGATTTTATCATTAATTCTATTGAGTCTAAAAACTTGAATAATTGGTCTATGAATATTTATATTTTTGATTATTGTATTCCATGTCAAATAGATACTGGTGCAGATGTTAATGTGATTTCTGAAAGTACTTTGTATAAAATAAAACAAAATAGAAATATCAACATTCCTATTCGCAAAACGAATAATAGAATTTTTACTTTCTCTGGTCAATTAATTGAAAACATAGGCAGTGTTAAATTGTATTGTCAATTGGAAAATCAAACTAATGCTTATATTTATTTTATAGTTGTAAAAGATAAATGTAAAACTATAATTGGATGGAGGACTTCGGAGAAACTTGGTATAGTGAAACGACTGTTCCAACTTACTAATGGATTGCATGAGCATGAAACATCAATCGCTAATATTGATAATAACAACAAACCAAGGTCAGTACAACATATTATTAACAAATACTCTAACACCTTCGAAGGATTAGGATGTTTACCAACAGAAGTTCATTTAGAAGTAGATGAATCTATTAAACCTAAGATATGTCCAGTTAGGAGAATACCATATGCACTTCATGACAAATTAAAGGAAGAATTAGATAGAATGGAGAAACTAAAGGTTATAGAAAAAATTAACGAACCAACTGAATGGGTAAATTCTTTTGTTCCAGTTGAAAAACCTAATAAAACCCTTCGTTTATGTTTAGATCCTAGAAATCTCAATAAAGCTATTAAAAGACCATTGTATCCTTATCCTACATTTGATGATTTAAGATCAAAAGTTTCAGGAGCTTCAGTATTTTCAAAATTAGATGCAAACTCAGGATACTGGATGTTAAAACTTGATAATGATAGCAGTAAACTTACTACATTCAATACACAATTTGGTAGATATAAATTTTTAAGACTTCCATATGGTATAAATTCAAGTGGAGAAATATTTCACAGAGTAATGAATGATATATTTCAGGACTTGCCAGGAGTTATTTTATTTGTGGATGATATTTTAGTATATGGATCTACTCAAAAAATTCATGATGAAAATCTTGAAAGATTATTTAAAAAAGCTCAGGAGGTAAATCTTAAATTTAATAAATCTAAATGTCAGTTTAGTTTACCACAAATTTCATATGTAGGTCATATTTTTGATAGACATGGTATTTCCCCAGACAAATCCAAGATTGAAGCGATCATTGAAATGCCTAAACCTAAAGATATAAAGGAGCTACAACGATTCCTAGGTATGGTAAATTATTTAGGTTCATACATTCCTAATTTATCTGAAGAAACCTCAATTTTAAGAGATTTATTAAAAAAGAAAAATGTTTGGCAATGGACTGAGAACCATGACCAACAATTTAATAAATTAAAATCATTAATATGTCAGTCTCCAACTTTAATTCATTATGATGTCAAAAAGCCAGTAAGAATGTCTGTAGATGCTTCAAAGAATGCAGTAGGTGCAGTAATATTTCATGAAAAACACCCTATAGCTTACGCTTCTAAATCATTGAATAAGTCACAAGAACACTATGCACAAATAGAAAAAGAATTATTTGCCATAGTTTTTGGTTGTAAAAAATTTCATCAATACATTTATGGAAAGACAATACAAGTAGAAACAGATCATCAACCACTTGTCACATTATTTAAAAAATCACTCTCAGATGTTCCTGCTAGATTACAAAGAATGATGATAGCAATTCAATCATATGATCTTATAGTTTCTTATGTAAAAGGCTCAGAAATGTATGTCTCTGACACACTATCTCGTGCACCAATAAATAAAACAGAAATAGATGAAACTGATTTTAATGAATTGTATTCAAATATTGAATGTCAAGTAAATTTATTAACTTCAAATCTTTCTATATCTAAGGAAAAATTAGAAAAAATTATATCTCATTCTTTATCGGATATTTCATTTAAAAAGATCATTGAATATTTTAAAGAAGGATGGCCTAAGTCTAGACAACATTGTGATCCTATTGTTTTACCTTATTGGAATATTAGAGATGAAATTCATGTAGTAAATAATATTTTATTCAAAAATAATTCTGTCATTATTCCAAAATCATTAAGACCTAGTATTCTTTCAGAGTTACATGAGAGTCATATGGGTATCGAAAAAACAAAAAACCTTGCTCGAGGATTAGTTTATTGGCCAAATATTAATCAGGATATTGAGACTCATGTAAGTAAATGTGAATCTTGTATGATGTATAGACCAAATAAAACAAAAGAATCTATTTTATTTCATGAACAGCCTAATCTTCCATGGCAAAAAGTAGCTACTGATTTATTTGATTATAAAAATAAGAAATATTTAGTAGTAGTAGATTTTTATTCGAATTACATAGAACTTGCATACTTAAATAATAATTCTACTAGTAATTCTGTGATATTTCAACTAAAATCAATTTTTGCACGTCATGGTATTCCTGTACAATTAGTTAGTGATGGTGGTCCCCCATTTAACTCAAAAGATTTCAAAAATTTTCTCAAGGAATGGGATGTAGAACATATTACTTCTAGTCCTCATTTTCCTAGATCCAATGGTTTGGCAGAAGTATCTGTAAAAATAATAAAAAACATTTTTAGAAAATGTGAAGAATCAGGTTCAGATTATTTTACTGGATTATTGCATTACAGAACTACGTCTAAAACTGATGGTAATAAGTCACCAGCCGAATTACTCATGTCAAGAAAGCTAAGAACTAAAATACCGACTAATACTAAAAATCTTAAACCTAAAGTTGTTCGATTCTCTGAATACATAGATAACAAAGTCAGTAAACAATTAAAGACAAGTTTATACTACAATCGAAATTGTAAGCCCAGTCAAGTCTTCGAAGAAGGTCAAAGTATTTTATTTAAGAAGAATCCCAAAGATATAATATGGACAAAAGGTATTATTATGAGTAAAACTAATTTACCAAGGTCATATCTTGTCAAAGATCAGAATAATGTAATTTATAGGAGAACCTCTCAACATATTTTGAATTGTAATACTAACAGGTCAAGGTATAATCAAGTCAATAATAAAAAGAGATCAAGTCTTACAAATAACCATTATAATAATAGGTATAGTCAGAATTATTCACATAAATATCAGTCAAATTGCATGTCAACTAAAAACTAACAATTCATTTTTAGAAAAGGATGATTATTCTAGTAGTGATGATGAACAGTATAGTACTTTAAGTTATTATGTAACAAAAGGAAATGCTAATGATAAGTCTCCAAGTCAAACTTCAATTCATAGTACAAATCAGTCAGAGCCAGAAGTATTTCAATCATTAGAAAATAGTCCTATAAATGATAATGTTCAAACCGAGTCAGAATTGGAAAATCATAGTAATGTATTGTCGCCTGAATTCATAGAAATGGAAAATGTATCTGAAGATGAGTTCCTTCCAGAATTAAGTGATCAAAATTCAAATATATTACCTGAAATGCAAGATATTTCATTTAGCGCTCCATGTCCAGAGGCTAAATATACTAGACGAGGTAGGAAAATTAATATGCCTGATAGATTTAATTTATAACAATGACCCTATATGTAAGTTTTTAAAATTGTAAATATATTATGTATAATGACTAATAATTTAATTTAATATGAATGTTATGACTGTGTAAATAATAATTATAGGTTATGAATAATGTCAATGTCAATGTATCTTTATAAACAATGTCAAAATGTCAATGTCACTAATGTCAGAATAAAGTTAAAATAGTATTGCCAGCCACTTTCCAAAAAAGGGGCATGTTGTATCTGTGGGTTTTATATAATCTGTGGTTAGCTGGCAACACTAGAGTGAGTTAGACTTGAACAATGACCGGCACATCCTATAGACATGTAACAATGTAAAGTGATTATTATTAAAATAAATATTATATTAAACTACAACAATTAGTTTATATATCTCGTCCAGTAAGCCATCCAAATATTTTAGACATAGCTTTACCTATTTCTTATTACTATATTTTTTGTGAATAAGGAATATCTAAAGCTATGTCAAAAACAAATCAATAAACATCCTTGAAAACAACCCATACACGCACACACGCACACATACACACACACATTCACACACCATTCATACTATTAATTCCATAACTCGCGTTCAGAGGCAGCACTACCTATCGCATTTCCACAAAAAAGGCTGAGTTGTATCTCTATTACTATATAATACAATGTACTCTGTGATATGTATAGTCTACGGCACGAAACAGCGGTTATGACCTTGAGTGCGCAGAAACCAATTTTTATAGAAAGTCTTATAACGGGCATCACCATACTTTCGTGCCGCCAGCTGTACAACCTGTACCTATGTGTGTCCCCACTCCAGATCAAAATCAATATAGATACGGTACGGAACCCTTCGTGCACGATTCCGACTCGCATTTGGCCAATTTTTTTAAGACCCTTTTTAATACTTCAGTTGGTGCGCCGCTTGCGACGCAAGGGTCGCGGGTACGACTCCCGCGTCCCGACAAATTATTTAGTTCTTTGAATTTTCGATAACTATAATAGATAGGTATATCATTTATCTAATTATACTTTACTGCTTGACGTTTTCGACTGCGACACAGCAGCCGCGGTCACAGGCGGACTGGGCGGTGGTGCACGGCACGGCGTCGTCTGCTAGGGCCCGTCTGTGAATCTTCATATTACCTACCTCTCAAATATTTGAATACCCTCACTTTATATAAAATCAGTCAATAAAGTCGTGATTTTTGAGGGACTATTACGGAGTATACTATTATAACCAATGGGGCTACCATACTCTATGACGTAAACTGCAGTGGCGCCACCAGTAAATTTCAAGACTTTCTTGATGCATTTAAAATGGCGATAAGTGACAGACGGGGTGATAGTAAACGATTGTCGTCACCCATGGACAACCGCAGCACAAATAAAGTCTTTGCCACAGCACCAGTGGAGTCACAAATGCGCTGCCAACCTTTGGATCTTCATTTGATCGAGGTTATTGGTTGTTTAGTAACATTTTGCATCTCGCATCAAAATAACCATTATCTGTGACGATGGACTCCAGTTTCTTGGTCTGTGGACTCCAGTTCTATCGTACGCCATCTAGCGGATTTTTCACATGGTGTCATAGGGTGTATGGTAACCCTATTGGTTATAAAATAAGTTTCGTCAGTTCCCCAAAAAACCGTTCATGATTTTCTTGACGCATTATACAACTGAATGCAGTGGTTATACCAAAGAGTATAGTAAATACCACTCAGTCAATAAAGTCGTGAAAATTCTTGAGGAACTATTACGGACGGACGGATTTCCGTAGTTTTATTTTAACCAATGGGGGGCTACCATATATACGCTATGGCGTAAGCGTCAGTGGCGCCATCAATTAATTTCATGACTTCTTGATGCTTTATGTGCATTCCGAGTGTTCCAACTCCCGACAGTAAGTAAAAAGCTCCCGGAAAACCTCTTCAACTTTTTCCGAGAGAACCTCCTCACACGGCAAAATTGTCTTTATTTATTGTTTTTTGACGAAGCAAAATGTTTCGTTTCAGAACGTTATAGCTAACTTTCAGCTGTCACTGTCAGTCAAGTGTCATTTCTGTCAAATTAATGAAAACGGCAATGCTGTAACCGCCGCACAATTCGGCATTTATTGTTTTGTACCTGTATTTTGTTATTTAATTCTTATGAAAAAGAACGATGTCGCCTTCCAAACTCTAAATAAAGAGATCACAAGCATTAGTTCACATACAAGTGGTGTTACAGACCATTAAAATGGCTAAATGGAAGTTGTGTCGCCAAACATTTGGTACAGAAACTTTTGATCTTTTGGAAGGAGACGAGGTCACTTTGGGCAGAGGATTAAGCAACACCATAACTTTGTCTAGCTTAGTTATATCTAGAGCCCACTGTGTTATAAATGTCAAAAGTAATGAACTGCTTATAACAGATCTAAACGTAAGTAATACCTAATTAACTACTCTTTTAACAACTTTGGAACTAACCCTTGATAAGACATGTTTTAGGCTAACTAATTTACATGAGGGATTTCAAATTGTCAGTAATACCTATATAGTTTTAGTAGAAGAATATGTAGTATTTCATGAGCTATCCTTTATATCATAACTGTTTCTTTGTTTACATAAAAGTTATGAAAACCTACAAAGTTGTAAAGAACTAGTATTTTCATACAACACCTAACAATTTTTTTTGTTAAATTTAGATACTAAAGCAAAATTTTCATTAAACATTAACAGTAATGTTAAAACTTAATGAAAGACTGAGACTTCACCTTGGTGCACAACAGTTATTTTCATCTTGATTAGTATCAATGTTTTATTTTTTCCTTGTCATACAATTGTTTACTACTTGGTTTAGTGATTGCCAATTTCAATGCTCAGTTTCTGTAGGCCAAGTTGTCTCATGAAAATCTTTTGTCCTTTGAGCTTAAATCAAGAATGTTGTGATGAAAAGTTTATAAACTTAAGTCTTCTTCTTCATCTTCTTCAGCAGCATGTATTTTATAAACTTAACTTAAGTATTTATATCGATTGATGTTTAATAAGCATGTTACTAATTACTTTTAGAGTTCAAATGGAATTTATGTTGGTTCAAAGAGGATCCCAGCAAACATTCCTTATGCAATTAAAGATTCCGATGTCATTGGGATTGGATGGACAACTGGTGTGCCACTTGGCAAAATTCAAGACAGTGAAAAATTTCTTTTTCAAGTGGTTAAACAAGAGCCATCACTGTCTCTCATGAATAGGATTACCTTCCAAAGTGATGACGAATTTGAAAATATTGAACAACAGATTGCCAATTTGGATAAAAAGAATGAGATGAGTGATGCAAGTGAAGTTAAACCTATGTTAAAAAGAAAAATAGCTATCGAACATAGTTCTACAAGTATAACACCTGAAAAAAATATTAAAAAAGAAGTGGACAGCAATGATCTAATTGATCAGCAAGTTATTACAATTCTATCTGACAGCGATAATGAGGTAAATGTGAGGCCAATGGTTAGTGCAAACAAAAAACCTAAGCTAGAACCAGTACTAGAAGAGCCTCAAAAAGTAAATTGTAATAACAAAAATGGAATTAATTTCAAAACAGAAAATGAATTCTTAGAATATGAGGCATTTAATGTTAAACAAGAATACATAGGATATGATGATGATGAAGCAATAGCAATAGATAGCGACAGTGACAGCGAATCTGAGCACTGGTATTTGAGACTATCACAGAGCTCCCCAGGCAAGCCATTCACAATTTTACGAGATAAAAGTGCAGATACCAAACCAGAAGACAGCTCGTACAGTCAAATGGATGATGATCTGGGTTGTCATGCCTTTGAAGATGATGCAAACAATTATTTAGATGATCCAGTCTCTATGCCACCACAGCATCCAGATGAAATAGATGAAGTTCCTGATATTAACATTAATTTAAAGAAAAATACTGAACCTTTTACTGATGCCCAAAAACATAGTAATAATGTTCCTATAAGCTATACTGAAAAAGTTGAAAACATCCAAATAAACCAACTGAAAAGCCCTAATAGGGAACAGGAAAAAGATGAAGTTGATGGATTTTATCTTAAAGAACCTAATTTGATTTCTGCAACAGTTTTGGAATTAGACAATGCAATCACAAAAAAAGCTCAAATGATAGAGCCTCTTAATCAATTACCGAGAAGAAAGACAAATCAAATTGCTCCTGAAAGTAAGCAATTCCTTACATTTATATATTCCTTTATTAAATAAAATTAGTCGTCAGATAATTTTAGCACTAAATCTTTTTTTAAATTTACAGGAAAAACCAAAAGTTCATCTTCAAAATATGATAAAAAATCAAAGCACAGTTCTAAAAGGCATAATGTGTCTATAACTAATTCACAAAAAGAAGAACGGAAAAGAAAACTAAAAGAAATAGCACAAAAAGGGAAAGGAGAATCAAAGGAGGAATTAGATGTGTCAAGTAGTAATGTTGCTGCAGACTTAACAGAATTACCTTCTGTCAAAATAATAAATTCTAATAAAACAACTAATGTTAAAGTCACCTCATCAAATAGACAAGCATTTTTGACAGAAGGAATTAAGTCTGCAAATAAAAAAGAAAGTCCTCGAAAATCATCAACAAGCAAAGGAAAAAAGGAATCATCATCTCCAAAAGAACAGTCAAAAGTAAAATCACCAGAACAATCTGATAACATTGAAAACACTAAGAAACCGGCTAAAAAGACTGATAAAGAGTCTAAAAGCAAATCTAGTAGTAGTAAAAGTAAAGAACCCAAATCTAAATCCACTGACAATACTATTATCACTGAAATAAGGGAACCTTTGAAAAGCTTGAAGCCATTGATAGCCACTCAGATCACTAAAGTAGACCCCCAGCCTCAGAAAAAAAAGAAAACAGTCCGCTTTTCTGAGGACAAACCTGAGATACACTATTTTGAGATTGAAGATGGAAATAGGATGAAGAAGACTAGTTCAGTCAGAACGTCATTGGTTGACATAAGGCACATGCCTATCTTCTCATTAGAGAAAATCACCCTTATGAAAATTTTACGCTGGAATCCACATTGGCTAGAGGAACAAATCAATAACAACGACCCCCCACCGATTTTGGGTCATAGTAACCCACCTTTGACAATATTTCACATGTTCAACAGTCACAATCAATATGTACAGTAAGTATAGCTCATTGTGTATCATAATTCATTATGTTGGTGTTTCCAAAAGATATGTTTCAAAATCTGCATTAATTTACAGGTTAATTGGTGATCTACTGCTGATGGAAATTTGGGAGTGCTTATCAATAGCATACTCAAAGATACGGAGCCAAAGTAATGGGTTAAAAATGGTGATCGCATCTTTGCCACCTGTGCCCACCCAAGAAAGATACTTCGATATTTTCAATCTCAGTGTAGACAGTAAGAAAACCAATTCATTTTGTTATCTGCAGTCAATAGCTAACATAGCAGATTTGTCTAAATATTTCTTATGCTTTTAGTTTCAGTACCTACATCTGAAGTCAGGAGCCTTCCTAGGGTTGGTGAAATATTACTTGTCTCATTTGGACCTGAAAACTCACGATATCAAAGATTCTTCTTCGTACATAATGTTAGAAGTCTTCCATCACCGCCAAGTAAGAGAGATCCTACATTATTCTATATTCTATACTATTTATAAAGAGATAACTTCTATAGACAACGATAAAGGCTTATAATTGTATCACGAAAATTCAAAACACATGCGCAATGTAATCGACGCCCAGCGCCATCTATTGGTGCAATGTGGAACTAAAGTCCCACAACAAAAAAAGATGGCGGGCCATTATTACATTATATTATAACTACCTACTTGTTTATGATGATGGGCTTGCTCATGACTTTATGGACCCTAGAGATGAGAAGAAAGTAGTTTACTGATAAATTGAATAACATTTACCTGTTGAGGTTTACATTTAAACTTATCATTTCAGGTAACAGAAACTCTTTTTATAATGTGTCTCTTCACGCCACGTTTAGTGACAAGATGAAACTGCTGAGGCCTGGTGAAGTGATGACGGGGATAAGCTTAGCTTACATAAACAAGGAGCTGTCGTTGTTTGAGGCGATGGCTTATATGGCTGGATCGCCGCTTAGCGAAGCCATATTGAGGCCAGAACCGAGGCACTTTACAAAAAATCCACAAAATCCTACCAATATCTCGTCTCAGGTAAAATAAAAAATGTTTTTGTAGTTATTTCTGTTCGGACAGTTAGTTTTACCTCAGTTTAGTTGTTGTTTTACTTCAAAATAACACATACGAAACGCAAACAGGCTATGCACAGATACTTGTTTCCGTACCGTACAATGAACTCGGCCTGCGTTAGACAGAGAGACTATACGGAAGGTATGCGGGAGAAACTCGATATGATATGCTGTCTAACGCGTAGGTTAACTATCTATTAAATAGATTCGACTGTGTCTTATTATTTATTATTTTACGGTATTACTACATAGTAATACCGTCCAACCAGAGGTCCTTATTTACTCATCTATTCACAAATCGTATAAATAACTTTTACAATATGTTACAGTGGACAACGACTCTTAACCCGAGTCAGCAAATGGCTGTGACAGCGTCGGTGTCTGCAGCTCTCGGCGATCAACCTTGCATTCAGATGGTGCAGGGACCCCCAGGCACTGGTGAGTATAATTTAATAGTTTAAGTAATAAAAGCAACAAGGCAGAATAGGGACTATTACTTTTGAAAAATCCGCTAGATGGCGTACGTATAGGACTGAGGTCCATCCATCTATAAGGTGATTGGTTGACTACCCGTTTAGCGCAATGGTTTGAGCGCCGGTTGAGACGTAAGGGTCGCGGGTTCGATTCCCGCACCAACACAAATTTATGTTGATGAAACAGATATTTGTGTTGGGTCTGGGTGTTTGTAGTTCCTTCGTGTTTCTGGTATCCATAGTACAAGGGAAAACCTTAGTTTGTGACCAGGACAATGTATGTGGTGTTGTCTCAATTTATTTATTATTTATTTATTTATCTTAGAATTTAATATGTCAAAATTACATTTTGGTAAACGAAACCAAACGAAACGAAAGTGTTCAAATCTATTTCTCGCACAGTTTCGATATTCACTAATCGCTCAAAAATATGCAGCATAACATAATGGTTACCTATAAATTATTATGCTCAGATTACCAAAAACAAAATACTTTTTAATCTACACACATAAAAAAAAACGATTTTCAAATCTAAAAACTAATAAAAATTGATAATCTAACGCTAAAATTATAAAACCTATTTTTTTTTTATAATAAAGATGTGTCCGAAAAATGTTCTTCATTTTAACGTGCACTGCTCAATTGGCCATTTTTATCATCATTCATTAAAAAATAATTTAATCAAAAAACATAATATAGTACTGCAGAATTGAGAAGTGGCATCTTAGACTATTTAGTCCGAGTCCGCCAGTAAATGTATTTGGACACTTAACGCAGCTGAATACATTATGTGTAAACATGCCCAAAACTTTTCTCGTTTACAGGGAAATCCAGTGTGATATGTGCTATAGTCATGTCATACTTTTACGACACGAGCGGCAAGAAGCAGCAGAACCGCGGCAAGATTCTAATCTGCGCGACGAGCAACGCCGCGGTCGATGAACTAGTCATTAGGTTACTTATTATCAGGCAACAGTTACCCACTGGTAAGTGCTAGAAATTAACTAAGTATTTAGTTGGGTATAATTTTTCGACGAAATATCCCGAAGGGGAATTAAATTTTCTGAGAATAAATCTATGGTATAGCGCATGGATTCGTTTAGAATTACAGCCTTTTACCGTAGATTTTGTTTTTATTGATGAAGTAGGCAGACGAGCATGCGGCCCATCTGATGGTAAATTAACCATAGACAACAACAATGCCGAGGTACAGTCCAGTCATGCAAAATTTTCCTTTATGTTTTTATAGCTGGATTTTTTAAAATATATCTCTTAATCCTCACAATTAATATAAATCAATTGGCGGGGCTAGTACCGTCGCGGTGTCGCCATAAGCTACTTAGTACGAAGTTATACCTACTCTGATTTTTTTAATCATGTGGAGTAAATTGACAGATGTCAATGTGTCATCCCATACATTATCACTCAATTTGACAGATGCAAAATGTATAGAAACTTGACATTTGCATCTGTCAGTTTACTCCACATGATTAAAAGTCAGAGTAGGTCAATGTATGAGATGTTCTGTGAATTTATTTCATTTAATTAATCCATGCCAAAGCAGGGGCGGATCCAGACCTCAAAAATGGTGGTGGGCATCTACGGATTTTATGACTTGGGACATAGTGGAAGAAGGGGGAGTTGGGTCCTAGCGGCTCGTACCTCCTAGCTACGCTCGTGATTGTGGGCATCTAAAGATTTTCTGACTTAGGGCATCGTCGAAGGGCGGTCATAGCGGCTCGTGCCCCCTAGCTACGCCCATAGTTGTGGGTACACCCTCCCCCGCCAATCCCCCTCTCTTAGACTGGAAACTGCTGATCCTAAGTTGATAGAAGAAAGTATGACGTCTCAAGTAAATTTAAGGTTGTGGGCATGCCCACAGTGCCCACAACGGCGGATCCGCCCTTGTGCCAAAGCGTGGTTCTTCCACGACACTTATCATGACGCACGGTTGCAGCGGAGCGGTTCCGCATGGTGCGCGTGGGGCGCGCGGAGGCGATGCACCCGCGCGCGCGCGACGTCAGCTCGCAGCAGCTGGCGCAGCGCGACGCCGCGCGCCTGCACCAGGAGCCCGCGCACCGCCCCGGCCTCGGCGAGGAGGTGGGATAGCAGGCTCTTGAAGGCCTTTCCAGAACTTTCTAACGCATTTTTTCGTCAATGAGGGTGTTTGCAAATGCAAAATCCGATAGATAGCGTTACTTTAACGGCAGGTTCAACAACGAGAAGATTGGTTACATTTGACGTATCATGTCAAAATTATGAAGTTATGTTATGAAACAACCAATGTCGTCAAGGTTGGACCTCACGTCAACGTAACGCCATCTATCGGATTTCGCATTTGCAAACACCCTCATTACCTAGATTTTGTCGTTCCGCAATTATTTAAAATAGATACAATCTAGTATAACTATAACCTGTAACCCCCTTTCTCCCAAATGGGGCCTCTGGTACCCTAACTCACTCGACGAGACAAAACGCATGGGCTGCTTAAGCTGCTTTACACTGGTCTTCTGTATTACCACAGAATACTTAATAGTACATGTACATAAAGCCCACTCCTAAAACCCGTATATAGAAAATTAAGACTCAGGCTACCAAAACATAAAGTTGAAATTCCGACCGCCCAGCGTTTAATTCATACCTAGAAGTGCGTTCTCTTTCTATCGCAAGCAACTGTCTCGCATGCGTCGATTAGCCCCTCTGAAGGGGCCGCTGCATGTACTTGCAAGTTCGATACTTACACGCGGAGTGGGACAGGCCTGGTATTACTCAAGATTATTTGATAACGATTAGTATTTTATAAGGGAATATGTTTTCAGATCGTGCATATAGAAGCCAAAATAAACATGTGGAAGACGGCGGCGCAGGACGCGGCGGCCAAGGGGCAAGACCCCATGCGGGTGGCCTACTGCCAGGGGCGCATCAATGAGCTCATCAAAAGGATAGGCCTGGTAAGCAAAGTAAATACAGTCAGTATTGAACTGGATGAATGAAGGGATATGTAAGAGTGACCCCACACTAGCGTCCTTTGAGCGTTGGCGTCTAGCCGCGTAGACGCTACGCCCAAAGAAATGCCAGTGTGAGGAGGTTGCCAACAAGACGCCAACGCTCATAGGACGCTAGTGTGGGGTCACTCTGGTCACAGTAATTTGAAAAAGAATTGCTTATACACTGATAAGTTTTGATCTATTTTATCCCAAGGCCGTCATAGTAGGAAACACGAATAAAGCCCCTTTAGCACATTACATCATCAAAATAAGCTAAATATTATCTGATATTTTATACATTATTACCTGGTAGTATTTTTTATAAGGAACAGCTGATTTATATTTTGATGATCTAACTTGTTAAAGCTGTATTTTTTGATTTTTTTATGTGATTGACTACGCACTTGTGACTCTACTGGTGTTGCAGGGCGGCGGCAATCGCTTACCATCAGATGATTCATTTGCCACCTATCACATAAATAATAAATTTTCGAAAAAAAAAAACCGACTTCAAGACTACAGCCACAATAATATTTTTTGAGTCAATTTTGATAAAATTTATATGGGACCACCGCTGAATGATGGCCTACCAAGCATTCCTCCTTCTTTTTGAAGTAGGTTAAAAATATATTGTGGTGTTGCATTATAGCTGCGCAGCGGCTGCGGGGGCGGCGGCGGCGACGAGATCCGGCCGGAGCAGCTGCTGGCGGCGGAGCGCCGCATCATCGAGGGCGCCGACATCGTCGTCACCACGCTCGCCAGCGCCATGAACCACAAGATGAAGGGGTAACGCCTTTCTTCATCATCATTATCACCAACCTGTCTTAGGACGAGTTTTTGATTCGTAGTTAAACTATAATAATGGTTAATTAAGTAACCAATTGTCAAATATAGGCAAAGTGTTTTTGAATAATAGTTAACTTAACCAATAGTCATATTATAACCAATAGGCTGTAATTTTTACCATTAATTTTAACCATCTCTCAAAGGTAACATTTGACAAAAATGAACTAGTCCTACTGACGTATTACACAGGATGTATCTGTGAAAATTTACATTCCTTTTAACTACGTCTTCTACCAACCATTCTGAGCAACAATTTTGTTCTATGACATTTGGACATACGCTTAGAAAATTTAGTAGATAATTTCTGCATCTATTTATAAAGAACTAATGCTGAACATATTTCAAATAGGTGGGGGGATATTGTTCCAGCATTTCGTGGCTGCGTAAAGAAAGCTGCTACGAAATGAAGCTGTGCTAGTTATGGGGTAAATAAGACGGATAGCTAGCCTAAAGGGATGTACTTAAATGTTCACAGATACACCCGTTATGAAACGCTAAATGGAATGATAAATATTGTATTTAGCAAAGCAAATGCTGAGGTCGGGACCTGATTGACCCCACAAACTACGCACAACTACAATTTCTTTTATTGTTACCTTCTCAGCATCTGTGTCGCGTCTTATATTATTTTACTAATGTGTTCGATGTAATTACTGTACGTAAAGCTGTTCTCAGTCTCATCATGTTGTTTTCTGTGCTGTGATGGATGGATTTTGTGATGGTCAATAAAAAGTATTTTCTTTCTCTCTTTCTATTTATATTAGGTTGAAGCGCCGCATCGCACTATGCATAGTGGACGAAGCGGGACAAGCCATCGAGCCCGAGACGCTGATCCCGCTCACGCTGTACATCACCAAGCTCACGCTCATCGGCGACCCGCAGCAGCTGCCCGGATACATCTGCTCGCAGGTATGCAGGCATCAGACCTAAATACGTGTGACGACGTTTACAACCATACTCATTAACCTTTCCATGCGGACATAGCCATTCAGTGTACTCCACCAAATCGGTCCTATGCCACTCAATCCAAGAATTGTTGGATCACTAGATCGATCTTATGTGAGGGCGGACAACAAGGACGTTGCCAAATACGCTGCCGCCCCTTAGAACTTAGATTATATTGGAGGATGTGGCCACTTGGTTCGATATGTCGGCCAATGGTTACATATAATAAGGATCCGAAGACCGCGTCTTGAATCACGTTGTGTTCCTTACCAAGGTCTCTGAAGAGATCGGGGGAAGAGAGAATAAAGGCAGCGATTTATACTCCAAGGTTTTGCGGTGTCATGTGCCGGGCAATGCTTACGCATCGTATCATGATCGTTTCGTCGTCACCACTAATAAACTAATGTGAGCAATAATTCCAGCGCGCAAAGAAGCACGGCCTCGGCGAGAGCCTGTTCTCGCGGCTGGCGAGCGCGGCGGAGACGTGGCGCGCGAGCCCCGTGGTCCTACTGCGCGAGCAGTACCGCATGCACGCGCACATCGCCGACTACCCCAACCGCGCCTTCTACGCCGGCCGCGTGCGCCACGCGCCGCCGCCGCGCCCCGCGCTGCCCGTGCCGCCCTACTGCCTGCTCGGCATCTCCAGCGGCGACAAGGGCCAGAGTGAGTGCGCTGATACTGTGTCCTATAGCTGTCGCGATCGTCTCGTCATACCACGTGCCGCCCTACTGCCTGCTCGGCATCTCCAGCGGCGACAAGGGCCAGAGTGAGTGCGCTGATACTGTGTCCTATAGCTGTCGCGATCGTCTCGTCATACCACGTGCCGCCCTACTGCCTGCTCGGCATCTCCAGCGGCGACAAGGGCCAGAGTGAGTGCGCTGATACTGTGTCCTATAGCTGTCGCGATCGTCTCGTCATACCACGTGCCGCCCTACTGCCTGCTCGGCATCTCCAGCGGCGACAAGGGCCAGAGTGAGTGCGCTGATACTGTGTCCTATAGCTGTCGCGATCGTCTCGTCATACCACGTGCCGCCCTACTGCCTGCTCGGCATCTCCAGCGGCGACAAGGGCCAGAGTGAGTGCGCTGATACTGTGTCCTATAGCTGTCGCGATCGTCTCGTCATACCACGTGCCGCCCTACTGCCTGCTCGGCATCTCCAGCGGCGACAAGGGCCAGAGTGAGTGCGCTGATACTGTGTCCTATAGCTGTCGCGATCGTCTCGTCATACCACGTGCCGCCCTACTGCCTGCTCGGCATCTCCAGCGGCGACAAGGGCCAGAGTGAGTGCGCTGATACTGTGTCCTATAGCTGTCGCGATCGTCTCGTCATACCACGTGCCGCCCTACTGCCTGCTCGGCATCTCCAGCGGCGACAAGGGCCAGAGTGAGTGCGCTGATACTGTGTCCTATAGCTGTCGCGATCGTCTCGTCATACCACGTGCCGCCCTACTGCCTGCTCGGCATCTCCAGCGGCGACAAGGGCCAGAGTGAGTGCGCTGATACTGTGTCCTATAGCTGTCGCGATCGTCTCGTCATACCACGTGCCGCCCTACTGCCTGCTCGGCATCTCCAGCGGCGACAAGGGCCAGAGTGAGTGCGCTGATACTGTGTCCTATAGCTGTCGCGATCGTCTCGTCATACCACGTGCCGCCCTACTGCCTGCTCGGCATCTCCAGCGGCGACAAGGGCCAGAGTGAGTGCGCTGATACTGTGTCCTATAGCTGTCGCGATCGTCTCGTCATACCACGTGCCGCCCTACTGCCTGCTCGGCATCTCCAGCGGCGACAAGGGCCAGAGTGAGTGCGCTGATACTGTGTCCTATAGCTGTCGCGATCGTCTCGTCATACCACGTGCCGCCCTACTGCCTGCTCGGCATCTCCAGCGGCGACAAGGGCCAGAGTGAGTGCGCTGATACTGTGTCCTATAGCTGTCGCGATCGTCTCGTCATACCACGTGCCGCCCTACTGCCTGCTCGGCATCTCCAGCGGCGACAAGGGCCAGAGTGAGTGCGCTGATACTGTGTCCTATAGCTGTCGCGATCGTCTCGTCATACCACGTGCCGCCCTACTGCCTGCTCGGCATCTCCAGCGGCGACAAGGGCCAGAGTGAGTGCGGTGATACTGTGTCCTATAGCTGTCGCGATCGTCTCGGCATACCACGTGCCGCCCTAAAATTGACGAAACAAAAGTGATAATAAGTAATGTGTTTGGCCAGACGCGTCGGGCGCCAACGAGATGGAGGCGTGGGGCGTGGCGCGGCTGGCGGGCGCGCTGGCGGCGGCGCTGCGCCCGCTCGGCCTCAGCCTGGCCGTCATCACGCCCTACAACGCGCACAAGGACCTCATCAAGAAGAACCTCAAGGCGCTGATGGATCCGTGAGTATTCCTCTGCTATTTGCCACCGAACCCCGAATGAGACGACCCGGTTGGTTCAGTGGTAGTGAATGCTGCGTCTAGGCCAAGGGTTGCGGGTTCGATCCCCGCACAGTACAAACATTTGTATGCATGAACATGTCTGTTTGTATTGGTCTGGGTGTTTTCTATGTATTATAAGTATGTATTTACAAAAGAAAAGTATTATATGTATATATTTGTAATCCCATTGTTGGTTCTGATATCTGTAACACAGGTGCTTGAGCTACCTATCTCAGAGTCAGATGAAAAAAAAAATGGGGGCTACCGCGAATGAAGAATCCGTTAGATGGCGTACGTGTAGACTGAGGTCCGACTTCAACGCCATTGGTCGTTAAGTGACATATTGACATCTTACATCGAAATAACCAATCATCTTGTATTGTTCGTGCCAGATAAACTTGCAATAAAGGTCATTCACCCCACTTACCACTTTGACCGTGCCATAGACTAGAACTTTGACGTTTGGTATTATGAAACACGGCAAATGTAATTTTATCGACAGGTTAGTATGGGAAGCGATCTGTATCGTGAATTTTGGTACAAGTGGGGTTTGACGACTTCTTGGTATAAGTGGGGTGAATGACCTTTATTGCAAGTTTATCTGGCACGAACTATAGATGGACCTCAGTTCTTAAGTACGCCATCTAGCGGATTTTTCAGACGCGATAGGCCCCATTAGGCACAAAGTTTTACAAAAGAAGTCGATACCCCAATTACCTATTGGGGAGTATTTTTACTTATTTTCTTTTTTGTTACTGTGTTTAGTTACGTAATTAGGTTTAAGAGCCTGTGTAATTAAATAAAATAAATGAGGTCGATAGTAATGTCGTGCGACGTTTCCCCAGGGCGGAGGGCGTGGAGGTGAACACGGTGGACAGCTTCCAGGGGCAGGAGCGCGACGTGGTGGTGGTGTCGCTGGCGCGCTCGCAGGGCGTGGGCTTCCTCACGGACGCGGGCCGCATGAACGTCATGCTCACGCGCGCGCGCCACGCGCTGCTCGTCTGCCTCAACCCGCACGCCGTGCTGGTGAGGACACGCGAATACCCACCAGTCGAATACTGCTTTTAACGAGGGCGGATCCACACCTCAAAAATGCCAACATCTAAGAATTTTCTCCAGTTCTAGCGGCTCGTCACGCCTAGCTAAGCCCATGGTTGTGGGTACAGAGTCCCCCACCAACCCCCCTCTTTTTCTCTTAGACTGGAAACTGCTAATCAAATGTGACGTCTCAAGTAAATTTTAGGTTATGGGCATGCCCACAGTGCCCACAACGGTGGATCCGCGCTTGGCTTCTAACCAAAGATTTGAATCGTTAGTTATGCCCTGACACCTAAAAACGAGGAAATATTTTGATAACATGTGTGCGTGATGACTGCTGACGCTTCCGTACGTTTACACGGAATTGTAAACCATTGACAGATGAGCTGTTATCAACTGAGTACTAAAGCGGGTCTAAGTAGGTATATCGGCCATTGTGGCGGTAGTACCGCCGCGGTACCGAGATAATGATGTTGTCTCTACGTCGCGCGATGTCCGATCAGACTTTAATGTTTTGTCAACAAAATAAAATAAATTAAATCATTCGATGAAATCTAAATACTTACGAGTGAAATGTTACTCCACTCGCTTTACCTATTTGAGTTTGTAGTATTTTTCCTGCAAAACTAAAAGGCACATGAAGGCATTTTGAGTGACTTTTCAACTGTCACCGTGTCCAAATGACAACTGATCCTAGTGGAGTGGAGTGAAAGGTTGGACTCATATCGGCTCGGTCAAAGTATGGAGAGGGCATATCTAACGATTTAAATCTTTGGTACTTACTGCAATATAATGCACATAATAGGCTATCGCGGGTGAAGATGGCGTACTTGAGAACTGAGGTCCAACTTCGGACGTCATTGGTTGTTTATAGTCCATTTCAGCTAAGAAGAGCCCTGTGACAGTTCAATTTTGAGTTTGACGCTTGTCGTTACACGTATCCGAATCGCATAGGTTTAATATTAAAATATATTTTTATTTTCTATTCCATTAAATTAAACTAAATATTACTGTGTTTGTTTTTTAACTTTAAGATGTTTTATTTTTATATTTTTCGGAACAATGCCGCAATGAAATTAAAAAAATATACAATAAAATTATTTTTCATTGTCAAACATAAAATGCGTGGTTCAGGAACACGATGAAGTGTCACAGGGCTCTTCTTAGCTGAAATGGAATGTAGTGACATATTGACATCTCACCAATCACCGTGTAGATGGATGCATTCATCAGAACACACTTCCGACATTCAGAACGTTCTTTATTTTTATTTCAGAAACATCACCAATGGCGTACTTTGCTTGAGGATGCACAGAGAAGAAACCTGTATAAGACGCTTCCATACAAAATGTGCCAAGCGACAGGTCAAATACCTAATGATGAAATCATTAGGTATGTGATGAAGTGAAAAATAATAGTCATTATTGTATATCTTTGTTTTCTACGTTTTGGATAGAATTGCCATACACGTTTTATAAAAAACAAGTGTATGGCTATATTTTTACATCCTCTTTACGATTATGAATTGAATGCAAGGTTCCTTCATTAGGATAAACTTTGCATACGAATAGGTTTTAACTTTGTAAGTAATTTCACCTAGTGGATGTGGCCCACTAAATTTTTTTGCTAAAGGTATTTTTCAATCTCTACATCAACCTTTAAATTACCAAAAAGATTTGACAACAAACAAGGCTGTGAGAAGCCCGTTTTATTTGATGTTAGGATTTATGTATAATCGACAGGTTAGCTCAGTTCACCCGTTGACATAAACGGGCGAATGAGCGCGGCCCTCTGGGCCAAAACGTTTCCGTGACGAACCACAATATACCTATAGCACCCAAACAAATGGGACAGCACGTGTGAAAGTGACGGAGATAATGTTTCGGTCGTGAATTGAGTAATACCTACCTATTGTAAGTTGCAACGTCACAGAACACAAGGGCTTGGCCTGAGTTATCTGGTTGCTGTAGGTGCTTGAGTAGTGTAGCAAGTAATTTTCTTCATTGTTGCATAATTTTAGTATTACTCTTACGTGATCGATCAAGTATTACGTGAGCATCAAAGGGATTGTTTTGCTGATTGGAAGAAAATTTTAGATTACGAAAATCCCAGCACATCTTTTAGGGGAAGTGTTATATCCGCTCATAAGGGGGAAAATAGTCTGCTTACTTAATACTTGAACATCCCCTAAGTGAGAGTAGCATAAATCTGTTAATTATTTTTTAGGAAGTGAACTCGCATGTATAAAAATATTGTTGTTCCACTGTTTTTTTGGAAAAACTCCTTTCAAAGACATTATGGAAATTAAATACCTATCCAACTTATCAAACAAAATAATAGTGGGGACATGAAATGTTGTATGTAAATAGTAGTTTAGTTATAAAGTTAAACAAAATGTATATATCTGCTGAAATGTACAGCTAATAGGCTCTTGTCTTTGTAAAGCTTGTACCTTTCTAACTTTGTTATTATCTTTGAATATAAGTCTCCGCAAGTCAAAACGACGATGTGACATCGCGCAGACATGAGGTCCAACCTTAACGTCACTTAAAATTTAGGGGCGTGGTAATCAGAGAGCCAAGTGTTGCCTAGTAGATCATGCAGTACGCTAGTTCCCTCCGCATAGCACTTTTCGCGAGGGTACTTACACACTCACGTTTCATCATAAACATAATAGGATCATGTATTGAACACGGATAAAAATTTGGCTAATAAATTAAATACAGACTCAAAAATTACTGAATGATTCGGGATTAGACCAGTAGAAAAGTATTGCCATGAAAAAAACATTTAGGCTTACTTGGCCCTCCTCCCACGCTCTTTGAGATGACAAGGGAAACGTCAGTATGCCATTCCTCCAACACTACATTTTATACTACCCATGCGTTTTTCGCCTTATCATTGATTCTAAGCATGTTACGTAGCTCATTAAAGACTGAGTAGTAGCCTGCTTTTGACATGGGCTCTTCATTTGTAGTTAAAACACTACATTCCATGCACTAATAAGTATACAACCTCATTCAAATATGAACCTTATGGTCCTGGCATAAGAGACTAGATGTTTACATTTTATTTCAGGCGACTGTACGCTTACGTACACTCATAAGCCGTATCAGCACGTACAAGCGCCTACAAAACTAACACAAATATTGAACACTGCATTTTCTAACTGAATTATGTAGATTGTTAATTTCCCCTTTATTACAATACTAGTGGCCCGCCCTCACTTCGCTTCGGGACCGTAATTCAGAAATGAACCAATAGATGGCGCTGTGTCCAATTACATCGCGCAAGCGTTTCGTGTTTTCGGTTTACCTATAAGCCTTGTCGTTGTCTATAGAAGTTATCTCTTTATAAATAGTATAGATATGGTCTAAAGTTAGTATTGGTTTAACTGATGATGTCACTTTCATATTTGACTTTAAAGTGTCAGTATACTTTTAAACCATGACTAACTTTAGTCTCCATTTAGTAATAAGGGGTTTAAGTTTACTAAAATGGGACTGAGCTAATCGAGGGTGTATTGGGCTAGGATATAATTGTAAACTTTTGTTCTAAGATAATTTTACTATTGTATATACCTTGTAACTATGCTGATATTTATGCCAATAAATTGGTTTACTTACCTATTAAAATCTTGTTTATGTGTTTGCGTTTATACATGCTGTCGACTTCTCCCCCACCCCTTACTACAAAACGAGATCTAACAAAAAGTTCTGAGGTAAAATCGCTCCAGCCCCTTTTAACATTACGTGTTAGAACGGGATGGCATGAGCTTTAATACGGTGATAACTAAAGATCGTTTTGTTTACTTCAAGCTGTAACCCTCTTAATTGACTTCTCAATGAAAACTAATTTAGACAATGCCAATAAAAAGTCCTGAAATAGTCGTAGCAATCGTCATTTGTAATCTGGTGGATCCAAGTTTAGTATTGGATTCGTGGACTTAATCTGTATCTATAAATATCCATGTAATATTACAAATGAACGCCTTGCTTTCCGACTGCAGCAGTATACTAAAAGGGAGCAATAAAAAACATATAATATAGTGTAGTAACTTTTTTCGCATTTTAGTAATTTCAGTGGATATTACAAAAGTGCTTACCCACTCTATCTTACCTATAATTATTATATTACAAACCTACAAACGAGGTTAAACCAAAGACTACCTCTAATAACTAAGCTTATTTCACACTACATTCTTAAGACCATATCGACTGAAGTTCTAGTTCATTGCTGGATGTCGACGTAGTCGGCCATTCAACCAAAAGGGTATCAAAACAATATGCACGCCGAGTAAATAACATTTCAAACATATTACGTATAATAAAATCATTAATTCATATTGTTTGAATAAAAATGTTCATTCAACAAATGCGTTATTTAACACCACATAGTGAAATTGTATTTAGCTTTGCAATGCAGTGATAACACAAATCTGGTATCGTTGTGTAAATCTGTATTATAATTTTAATATTACTTTATGTTAGATTTAGGCAAATCTATGCTCCAAATATTTTATCTTTAGAGGCAATGTTAACAGGGTGGCTCGTATATCATCGGCTCGCGTTAATATAAGACTCCTCAAGAGAAGACCTAATATAACAATACGTTCAATATGAATTTAGGATATTTGACAGTTTGCGGTTAGTACAAATAATAAAGTTAAATACAATTAAACATTTAATCAGCGCGACTGCAGGGAGTACCCGCGGCACCGGACCATCATCTAACAACATTTTCTAGTAAAGCCGGATTCTCAGCGCAGAATTTTCACTTTCCATTTCACAAATATGTCTACATAAATAATGATACTTTTTTCCTTATCCATAAAACAAACAATATTACAGGCTCATTCAAGTTATTCATATTTCCATGACTTAGAGCTAAATTCTCCGCAAGTAACCCGGTTTAACGCGTCAGTACAAAGAAAAGTGCAATACCAATCACGGTAAGTAGATACCTAGATACGCAATATTGTATAAGGGTGTCTACATACCGGCCGCCGGCAACCCGTGGAAGTCCGGGCAGCTATAGAAAATATCAATTTCTATGCAGGCGGCTTTATTTTGAGAGGATATCTGTCAAAATAAAGCCGGCCCGCCAGGTTGTGCCGCAGGGCAGGCGGCTTCGGTGTGTACATGGGTCTATACACCGAAGCCGCTGGCTAATGGGTGTCTAACATGCAAAATCATCTTATTTTTTCCAAGTGCTAACATAATTATGGACAATAAATACAATTTGATATTTTTTATGTTTACAATATTGTCCCTTACCTTCATTACAGTGTCTACAATCTGAAGAATGTAACAGAAATAGCCATTAAATCTAATACTAAGCCAATTTTATTATTAAAAGTACAGTCAGTAATCAATCATCGATAACATTAAAATAATTTCTTTTATATTGATTTTTACATTGAAAGACTACAAAAAGAGGGGAAGAAAAACTTATAGTTAGTTTATTTTACTAATTATTTCCTATATTTTCACTAAAATTATCCATCACAATCTCGTTTTCTGAACGTATTATCAACCGTATTCATTTCGTGTTATAAAACAATACCGTTAACTAATTCGCCCTTTAATTATTAAATTTACTTTATTGCTTCCAAAACTAAAAGTAATAGAATTAAACTTTGTATTTTAAACAGTAAAAGGCAATTCTGGTCGCGCTAACAGGTACACACACAACACTGTATTTACTGCGATCTATATTTATTTATTTTTGAACCTAAGTAATATACATGTAGTCATATACATAGTTCAGAAAAAACTGACTGTTTATAAATACTTCATTGCTTTACTATTTTTTTTTATATTATCAGCGCGCAGAGAAAGGGTTTTCCGGGCTTTCCCATATCGGGATATAAGAGCAATTGATGCTTCGTTACATAACATGAAGAGGACAAATTTAGTAAAATCAGTAAAAACCTTACTGATTGGTCAATCCTAACGCCTGACTGGCGCTATAGAAAAGATTGCATCGCCACAAAGTTAACATCACAACCGTTAAGAAAAGCTAAGCCTTTTCATTATAAATCGAATTGTATGCATGAAAATCGAAGGACTTTCTTGAATTATAAGATACAGACAAATAGGAAGTTGTTTGGAATTATGATCAGTTACATAAATTAATTTGTGTAAGGAAATGTTTTATAATGCCGCCAATTTAAACGTGCCCCTACCATCGCTTCCTATTGGTTCATGGTTTTACTTTTGCTTTACTAATCCTAGGTGGGGATACACAGAGATTTAAATATTGTGGGATACATACATAATTAAAATACATAAATGTTTATTTTACATATTTGAAACTTGCTTTCTTCTTTTCTATATAAACGCCTAGAAGCATCATGATTATAATGGCATTGAAATAGATAAATAAAATACCCAAGTACTTTTACCATATTAAGTAGGAAGCAAAAGTGAATTTCAAATACCTTTATTTTCGTTCAATATGAAATTACCTACTCAGAGCCACGTTTATTATATACCGTAAATTATATTCATGCTTTCCGTTATTATTAAAACAACAAAAAAATGAGATAACCTATTTTTTGTGGGTTTTATCTTGCAATAATATCGCAACTACACATACCTTAATTGTACGTTTTTATTTTACAAAGCATAAAGTTATATCTTATATGAGTTTTAGTAAGCAATTTAGGTAAGAATCATTTACAGGAATGCACACTTAACAAACTACTTACATAATAACGTAAAGGTAACAAACATACCATTGTAGGATATTAATAATAAAAACAATGTTTAACTAAGAAATAAAATTGCAGTCATATATTTCTCATAAATAAAAACAGATATTGAAATGCAAAGTTCCGTGACAAAGTGGAAACATGTCAAGCAATATAATGCAACTGGGTTTAAATTGAATAAAATATGCATTCAATTTTAACTAAAAGCTATTGACATGATTACTAGTCTATAGGTCGTAACATACCATCTTCATTACATGTTTTGCTTTAATGCAGTATATAAAGGCTGAGTTTGGCAGTATGTGTAAACATTAACTATTTCTTTTGTAAAGTTTTAAACAATGTCAGGCTTTTCTGCTATTCTAATTTTAGAACCAGCACTTATATGCAAAGGACAAATCTGAATATCATACCTATACATATTTACTATGCAAGGCTATAAGGATTAGCTAAGAGAAATGTCCATATGAAATCTATATACACCATAACCACTGAACCACCAGGGTCAATGATGTCGGGGGTAGTGATGCGCATGCCCGTTGCTGTACCTGATAAAAATCAACACTCAATCAATATGACATTTAATAAAGACTAGACGAGACGAAAGAAGCTCTAACTAAAACTTAAATACTGCTTAATGTATGTGTATGTAACAGATATTTGTATCGATCGTGTTCTAATAAATATTTCTATTCTATTTTATTAAAGCCCATTATAAAACAATAATGAAAAAAGGCTATCTTATTTGCTGGTTCGCGCTAGCCGTTAAGAGTACAAAATTAAATTGGTGCTTAGAATTGACCATAAAGCAATACTCACCTATTATTAAATCGCTTGTTGTACTTATTGGTGTGATGCTTGTTAAAGTGATGCGGCGGACGTCGCTCACCACGGTACTTGAAGTTGCCACCCCAATGTGGTTTGTTTTGTTTTTCCTAAAAATTAAGAAAAAAATCAAAAATATTTTTAAAATATGCTAAAACAATGTTAAGATAATAATCAAGGTAGTTCCAATTTAATACCATAATACTGAATATTAAGTGGTCGTTACCTGGAAAGGATTGTATCCATTCCTATTGTTGTTGAAACGGTTATAGTTATGGAACTTCTTCATCTTCTTATTACGTCCCCGGTCCATCTCATCGGTGGCGTCTAGTGCACGTTTGCGCTCATCCCTTTTTTCTTCAAATACCTAAATATTTAAAAAAATGCTGCTTTATTAGGTTTTTACATTTTCGCGTTGCATTATAACTTAAAATATTAACACGGGATTTAACACGACGTTTACTGTTAAGTACATTGTATGCACTTACTGCTCGACGTTTCGGCTACGTTGCAGCAGCCGTGGTCACAAGCGGACTGGCTCTGTACTTAACAATAAACATCGCGTTAATTCCGTTTTAATGTTTTATAGTTAAAATTGCTGCTATAAAAAGTAGGCATCGAGAATATTATTATTTAATTAAATATTTATATCGTACGGCCCATATAGGCAAAATATAGTAACTAACCTGACGCGAAAGAGTACTGTGCGTGCCGTTCCAAGTGGAGACGGGTGCGCCGTACCCTCGGTGCGACAGCGTGTTGAGGTGGCGGGCGGCCTCGGCCGGCAGCAGCGTCTGCTGCACGTGCGGTGGCTGCGCGTGCGACGCGTGCTGCGCGTGTTGCGCGTGCTGTGCGTGCGGCGCGTGCTGCGCGTGCGACACGTGCTGCGCGTGCGGCGGCGCGCCGGGCGGGCCGGCGGCGGCGGCGGCCGGTTCACTTCGGTCGCTCAAAGGAGACATACTGCTCACGCTTGTGTTAGGACTTTGCTCGTTCTCTCCCTTCTCCTCTTTTTCTTTGACCCTAAAAGAACGATATATTAATTTCAGGAAAAATAGACAAGTAGTACTAAATCAATCGAGGAATCCAGACATCTAATAAGAGTATTGTACTTTACATAAAAGACTCACTTTTTATTTGTCACACCGTTCAGACTGGGACTTAAAAGGGGTCCACTTTTTTCGCTCGACACTGTCCATGCATGATGCATGCCTTTTGTGGTGACGACCAGCCCCTGGGGCGAGTCACATCGACTAGGCTTCGCTTTCCTGTTATCTTCCCGCGATACCTGCGGCCTTTCGATACATAATCGTTCGCAACGTTCGTCCCCACTCGACTCAGAATCATAGGGGACGAGTCTCGAACTAGATCCGTTCCTGACTGAAGTATTGGAAGAATCACTTTTATTCATTTGTTCCTCTAATTTCTCTAAAGGAGACTTTGGTGGCCTGACTAGTTTGCTAGTTGATACAGATTTCTCTGGCACTTTTGCATTGTTGCCATTAATCAACCGTAGGTCTGAGTCACTCTTTGAAAATTTCGGTTTTATGTAATTTTCATCACCGTTTTGCCTTTTAATGACAAAGCTTATTTTCTTATCTTCATCAAACTTATAAGTACTTTTTTCTGAACCATTGAGTATTTTTGGTGGATGAACAACTTTCTCAACTTCTCCATTCTGTTTCACTACCCAGGGTTCAGTGTTAGAATTTAATTCTGTTGACTTGTTCAATGTACTATTTAAAATAATTGGTTTGTTTTCAACTTTGCTGGCTTCTGTTGATGTGCTGTTGAGTATAATTGGCTTCCTTTCTTCATTTCTATACAAAGTTAATTTGAGAGGGCTCTTGTCCCTGTTTGCAATACTCTCTGGCAACTGTGGTCCATAAACAGCACTGGAAGTAGATGCAGTGGGGACGGATATTTCTTCAGTGCTGCTGTCTTTTTCAAAGAACATAATGTAAGCATTTGTGCCCAGTACTGCTGATAAAGCTAAGGGCCTCACACAACTATCATCATATTGATAATAATTGCTATTAGGAGCTTGTCCTATAGCTGTGTAATGACCGCAATTTTGTGATGGACCCAAGTGGGTGACTAAACTCACCAATTTGTAAGACTGAAAAAAACAAAACATTATTAAGAATATATACAATTTAATTTCCCTATAATCATGAAATTTGCAGCGCACTTGTGACTCCACTGGTGTTGCAGGTGTCCATGGGCGGCGGCAATTGCTTACTATCAGGTGATCCGCCTGCTCATCTGCTACCTATCACATAAAAAAAAATTTTGGTGGGTAACAACTTACTAGCTGATGATTATTGTTCTTGTTGTACATGTATTTGTTCAGTGTAATCTTTTTGCGGAACTGAACATGTTTCGATAGTTTTCCGCCACCTAAAGAAAACCTCTTCAAAGCAATGCATAATACCATAGGGGCCCGTTCTATGAAAAACTGCTTTGTAGCTGATACCTGTAAAAGTAAAAATAATACACAGATAAACAATTTGTTTACTTGTACACCAAATCTCTAAATAGCTAGTCTGCAAAGTAAGTATTTGAATAAAACAATCTAATTGTGTTAAGGGATGACATGTGTTGCAATAACCTCAATACAATGTATGCGAAAGACCGTGCGAAGTAGAACAGTTGTAGTAGGAAAGCAGATCCCGGGCTCCAAGTGCCAGCTAGGATTGCCACAACTAACCCTAAGATAATAATGATGGTCACTGCAGTGAAACTGGTTTGAAAAAACCTGCATAGTCACACACTTAAAATAAAATAAAATTACATAAATTTTTGTAACAGGATCCTTGATATTGTGCTTGATATTCGCACACACACACATACATTGCACACATAAGGTTGAGAACCAAACATTGTGTTTTGTGACAAGCAATTTAAAACATTTACCTTTTTATTACATGCTTCACACTTATATCCTAGATCTTCTAGTCTTTCCCTAGAAAAAAAAGAATCCAGGGCCTCATCTAAAGTTGAATGCTTTCTAATGTCAAGAAGCAAATCCTGTAAAAATACAGATATATTTATTATGAAAAATAATGTAACTGCTAATAATGAAAATATAAAAACCATTAGTATTTCAAAAACAACTAATCTTATTTTAGCAATGTTTTCTTTACCAGACGAAAGGTCCTTGTGTGTAATTAAGATCAAAGTAATTCTAAGATAGCCAGGAACTAAGTTCCATACCTGAAATGTTGATAAGTCGTAGATAGGTGATGGCAAGCCAAACATCGTACTGTAGAACGTAAATAACCCCCTAAAATCTGATTTAAAGGAGTTGTTTCTTTACTGTATTGATCAAATTTGTCTGAGTTCACAAAACGTGACAAATAACATTTCTCCATAGCTTCTACCAGGTACCTATAAATAAAATAAAAAATGTTAGTTACTATGCTAGTCATTAAAAGTGCAAGGCTTTCTCTAAATAATATTCTAAGTACCTTAGAAATTCATGAGCATCTTCTTGACGACCTGGAGTTAAATGTCTACAAATGAGGCGTAGCTTTGAGTAAACTTGCCAGGGTTTTATAGGTGCCCCACCACTCTTTTGTGTAGCCATTAATGTAGCACGCATTCCACAAATAACACATGCTTCTGAAAAATATTTAAAAAATATATAAATTCTAGTTTCTTTAAAACCTGATATTAACATTTGGTACATTGACACTTACCTTGCTGGTTACATTTTTCAGCATGTAAACCTTCAGAGACTAGCCAATTTGCCAAAGCAGGAACATGAAATAGTGCTTGTAAAGTGGAGTTTAGATAACAAGTATTCCCCACATTTTGCATACCAGCTCCAGCGGCCCAAGCACTCTGCCAGCCAAGTTGAACTTTCTCAAGGGGAAACAAAATCCTTTTGGCTTTAGGCAGGCCATCCTCTCCATGCTTATTGCCATCTAAAAATAAAAAAGTGAACCAATTGCACTTTTCAAAATATATAGGATTGTTAAAGCAAAAAGACTTCTTCAAATAGAAATAATTCTATCTAAACAAATAACAGATAAATATTGACAATTTGATAAATCTAACCTCCAAATTTGAATTATCATGCGGGCTGATTATAAGGAAAGAGATATAATAGAAAGCGTACGGAAATATTCTTACCTCCTGTTTGAATAGCAGAAACTCCTTCCTTCTTCAGGACCTTACTTTCTAGCACTGTTTTTTTAGGTCGAATCACCACGTACTTAGACTTCAACCCGTCAAGAACATTGCTCTGAAAATCCCCCGATTCTTCGAAGTCTATTTTGGTCAACAGGACACTTTTTGCAGATGAGTAGATTCTACTATCTAATAATGATGAACTTTGCGATTCATCTGCACTTAGAGACAAACGCAATGCGCTGGATACTGGGTCGCAAATGGAAGCGGGCATTTTACCTCCAAAACTGCACTATCACTTTATCAAATCACAACAGCGTTCATTGTTACATTAGATAATTAAAACCGTCTTAAGGTCGTAACTGATCTAAGAATCGCAAAATGTATGACAACCATGTGTATCCAAAATAATAGGTTGGATAGAAAGAGGAAAATTTCACAGCCTCAAAATTTAGACACGGCACAGCAGCAGCACGTCGACGACAGTCATCCATAGACTATTTTTTTTTTCATTTCCCATTTGAAAGTTTGCATAAAAGAAGAAATTGCCTCGGTGGCGCAGTGGGTCGCACAGTCGCACTCAAAGCGGCTGCTGCGCTTGGGGTCTCGGGTTCGATACCTGAGTCAGGCCAAAAATTGGTATGTACGGGAATTTTTCTTTTCAGAAATTCTCTGTGTCAGCCTTAAATCTGGAAGATGGTGGTATTGTATTGTATTTGTACCCCATGCCTCAGAAAGCACATTAAGCTGTTAGTCCTGGGCCTGATCCGTTTTCAGTCGTGTCATGTCCCTCTGGTGTCCCATCGAAATATGGGGATAAAGGATTACAGAGTGCTCTAAACTTGTGTCTATCAAACATAGTGTTACTTGTGTGCTCGTCGATGGCTGACCGTTAGATTGGCCGCCATATCCGTATTATTGACATCACAAAAGTCTAGATATACATTTTCTATTACATATATTATATGATCACGCGGCACGGACGGCACGCAGGCTATATGATTCCGTTTCCTTCCTCCACCATTTGTCTCATGGAAAGTAGATAGCTTAGGCTGCTGAACAACAACAAATTTCATAGAGAAAAGAGTGGTGACATTTGTCAAAGTCAGCAAAAAAAGTTGCTAACCTACTCTTTGACTTTGAGTGAAAAAATCGGAATTTGAGAAATTATTTCGACATAAAATCAAAATAGATTATCACGTTCGAATCAAAAAAACCTATTAATATTTTGCACAGTAAATGCCGGCTCACTAGAACTACGAACAAAGTTGTTTTGTCGTTGGTGCGCGCCGGTGAAATTGTGATCATGGCGAATCCGTCATCAGGCGTTGGTAAGGCTACTTATTTTATTTTGTGTTCTAACTTCACTATTCGGTTCGTGATTTTTTATTTACATATTATAATTTGATCTGCACAGTTGTAAATCAATTTTAATGATTTTTATTTCCAGTGGTGCCGCGGAACTTTCGTCTCCTTGAAGAGCTTGAACAAGGGCAGAAGGGAGTGGGTGATGGCACCATTTCTTGGGGGCTGGAAAGCGATGATGATATGACTCTTACCCACTGGACTGGCATGATAATTGGCCCCCCTAGGGTAAATATTGAGTCCTTTCCATTTTGTGAATGAGTTTTGCCAATATAGACTTCCATATCCTTACTTGTTTTCATTTCAGACTCCTTATGAAAATAGAATGTACTCTCTCAAAATTGAATGTGGCACGCGGTATCCTGATGAGCCGCCGACTGCTAGATTTATTTCTAGAATCAACATGAACTGTGTGAATAGCCAGACAGGACTTGTAAGTAAAAAAATAATTTTGAAAATCAATGCGTGGCGTATTGGTAATGTAGTTAATGTTTTGAATATCTGCCATAGGTTGATAATAGACAAGTCCCGATTCTTGCAAGATGGCAACGAGACTACACTATCAAGACAGTGCTGCAGGAGCTACGGCGCCTGATGACACTCAAGGAGAACATGAAGCTGTCCCAGCCTCCTGAGGGAAGCACCTTTTAGTTGTCTTCTTCCTAAAACATGTCTTGATGGACCCAATCTACTTTGATGTACTGTTTGCAATACCTACATGTATTTTTTTCAATGTGATTTAAGGGCTTGGTGTTATACTGTGCTGTTGTGTATCTTTAAATGTCAACTATGAATTTTTTTACATGATGCATTTATCTCCCTTTGTTTAAGCTAATCTATAGTATGCAATTGTGTCACTACTCTATCATGGTAGATTGGGTAAAATAATTATGTATTTATAAGAATCATCTCTAAAACCAGCTCTTACCCACTTAGAGGGTAACACCCGTTTATTTATCATATTATTACCTAAATTATTGTGGCCTTTTAAAAAGTTAAACTTGCTTTTGGTATTATTAAGGCTAGTTTTACTGACATCTTGATTTTAGGTAAGAGGTTTTATGTCTATATTTATGAACAACTGCAGTTTCATATACATAAAACATTTAAATGACACTTGTTGAGAGAAACTTTCTATAGGTAGTTGTTTATTAATATAGGCATATTATTTACAGTCTGTTCTCATTTTATATCTAAAATATGTGAAATTAATGGTCTTATTTCCTATTCAATTGGTTAGTACTCAAATGATTGGAGGAAATTTCCATAACTTTCCTAAGTAATATGATCAAGTGTAAAATATTTTAGGAAATTTTTATTTCTTAGGCACATAAGATAAAGTACTACTGGTTCATTATGAAGCTTTGCTACTGTTTCCTTTCAACACAATGAACATGTTGTTTTGTATATTGGGTAGACTTCATTACCGGGCCAGCTGGCTGGGCCTGCAGTGTTGTCCATCTCCAAAAATATTATACATACTTCAATTAGCTCCCAGTAACACTACTATGCGTGAATTTATTGTTACAAACCAAATGCTAAGTCAAATTGTTTCATAGCATTAATATTAATATTTTTACCAATGTATAACTAGCAAAGGTAAATAAATCAAATAATACTGTCATAAACAAGGTTTAATTATTTGGCTTACAGACACATTTAGCTTACTGTTTACTTAGTTATGGTAAAAATATATTTTCCCAGATCGAAATGATCTAAAACTAACATGACTGTCTGGCTGATAATGACTTGGAACTAGATTTTTCTGGGGTTCATGTTTGTCATCAACATAAATTTTCTTTATCCTAAATTAAGGTTTTCTTGTACTTGGAAAATCAGAACGTCTGGAGTGGCTGTAGGTCAGTTTATAAGAACGTCTACTTAATGGAAAGTAACAGGTTCTTATCCAAGCATGCACCTCTGGAATATACAAATGAATGTCCATTGGCTCAGCAGTGAGGGAAAACAGCGCATCGCCACGCTGCCTCTTCTCCACCCCTGGTGAAGCGAGCGTCGCTTCGTCCTGTGGCCCTTCTGCCCCGAGACTTCGGGGCGCATACTAGCGAAGCCGTGTATAGGCTTGCCTAGTAGGGTCGGGATAGGTAAGAGTTTCTCTTCCGGAGTAATACCACTGTCTCACAGAAAACCGGCGTGAAGCACCAGTGCTGTGTTTCGCCAAGTGAGTGAGGGTACCGGAGACACACCCGGGGGGGAAGGGCATAAAAGGTTGGCAGCACCCTTGTGACTCCAGTCTCCACTGGTGTTGTAGACTTGCAGATGTCCATGGGCGGCCGCAATTGCTTACTATCAGGTGATCCGCCTGCTCGTCTGCTACCTATCACATAAAAAAAGAAGTCGAACTCGCGAGGCCCACACTCCGGCGGCAAGGGCTGACGTTTACCGGGATACCACGTACAATGGACCGAATGTGAGTCTAAGTGCGGAAAATGGAGTCCACTTTACAGTTTGCCGGGATAAGGATATGGCGCCAGCTACCGCCGGCTTTCCCCCTGGGAAGCAAAGAAAAGGCAAGGAGTACGATTGAAACAACTATGCATAGTTTTTACATTTATTTGAGACAAACATTTTAAGAGAACATTCAAACTAAAAAAATATGTATATAGGTTCTATATATTTTATATTTGTTTATAAAACAAGATTCTTTGATACAACTTATTATTTTTTTATAAATTATATTACACGCAATACTGGAAAACGATAAATTTGTAAATTCCGTTTATTGGCAAGACAATAGTCCATAGTTTCAGAATCTCAAATCAAATACACAAGGCCTAAAAATTAAATTGCTTATTGATACAGTACAGACATCGTACAAGGTCTAATTGCTAGGTACAGGTTCTGGACATCTTGCAAAAGCTTATTTTAATGCCAAATACAGATGGCCACCAGGTACACAGTTATTAGAATATCAGTTTAAAATGCTATAAGCTATTTACTATAAACAGGTGTACTTCAATCATACAAATTTATTATAAATGTACAAATTACAAAGCTCTCATTGAATATCCATTATATTGCACAGACTTAGGAAATAGTTCACTATATATTGGCTGATTATATATTTTTTATAACACTATGGTCTAAAGAAATTGAATTACTTAAAAAATGAGTATTTTTTTTATTATCACAGCTATCTGCTGGAATCTGTTATGTATTAAAAGAAAAACTCCACGAAAGGAATAGGTACCTTGTAGGTAGGTATGTAAAAAAAGTTGAGCAAGTTCGTTTGCATTACATCGGAACATAATAATTAGGATGTTACATGAAACTCCCTTTCGTATACTTCAACACACTCAGTGCCAGAAAACACATTGGCGTCGGAAGATTTGTCTCCTGTTTTACGACAGTCGTTGTATAGTACCAGTCACGGAAGAATTTATATTTACATAGTGAAATAGTTACCTACATTGATTACCAGCAGAGATCGCCGAAATAATGTACTGTCTAAAAGAAGAAAGTACATACATGTAAATGTTTATATAATAATTAGGTATATTCACACCTAATATTTCTGTAGTTCGTTTCGTTTAAATCAAAAACAATTTTGATGTGAGTACCTACCCATCCGTCTAAATGCCGAGTATAAGTATAGCATTCGCGTGGTATCTTTTATAGCGGCACACATAAGTAGGTGTTTATTGGTGAGATCGTAAAATGGTCCGATTTTTTGCTCGCAAGTGTACCAAAACTAGTGCACTGATGGATTATTTATATTCTAAATCCATTCAGTGAGATGTAAAGTCATATTTATACAGCGGATTTCATTTTTCTAGTGTTAAGTAGGTATTTAATCTGTGGTACCGTCAGCAGCAAAAATACCTGAAGGGGCTACAGTCAGTAGAAAATATACCTGGGACCGCCCAGGGGATCGGTCAGATCAGCGACGGGGGTTCCTGGCGGGTCATTACAATTCGCGAGTGTACGTACAGTGTCTTCTGCTGCTGACTGTACGTAATCTTCGGACGAGGTATGATTATAAACTTGTTCCCCCTTATTACAAAACATGGTCTCAAGTTAGTTTTTAATGATAACTTAGTGTCTGTTTCGTAATAAGGGAGGGTAATGTTTACAATATAACAGTGATATCCACAACAGTTTATTATTACAACAAAAAGGGGCATTAACTCACATAACTCCTATGCTATAAAATAAGTAATTATAACATCTGCTCTTTTGTACTATAGCGTAGGTATGAAGCTATTTCAATTATGAATAAATTAGTCTACCATTTAAACACGGAGGGTGAAGAAATTAAATTAGTTACAAAGGCGCATCTAAAATGTACGTTGCTTAAGATCGCTTGTTCGGTCCAATAGTGCCGCCATTTAAATATTATTAATCATGACGAATCTCAAGACATTAGGTAGGTAAGTACCGGAAAATATTGTGATTTTTCAGGCTGATGTTTACACATTTCCGTATACCTCCATGGATACCTACATGTCATTCATGTCACAATCATCATACGTATCGTAAATGTTGATTTAAGTTACCTACTCTATTGTAGGTAACTTTAATCAATATTTACGATACGTAACCGATAGGTAACCTAATTACGAATTTGCTACTCGTACAGAACTGTCCCAAGTCCCAAAGATTTTTCTTATGTAGTCTTAAAAATCAAATGGCAGCGTGGACTGTGGTACCGAATTAGCAGCCTTAAATTAAGCATGTTTCGTAGAAACGACAAGCGCCTAAATAGTCTACTCAAAGAGTACAGTCACCGGAACTTAAAGTTACACTTATGTTGGCACCAAAAAGCACAAGACGTTGTTAGAAATGCATTTCATAATTTGTTAATCTTTGGTCTTGTTATTTTATTGCGAACTAAAGCACCACACGAGTGCAATAAACTTTCCCTCATTTTAGCAAAACGCCTATTACGTCTATTAATAAGCCATTTTATTAATTATGCCTTTTGGCTTCATGTTATGAACAATCCATAGACTCCTCCAAGAATGTTCTATTTGTTATATTAAAACTTTAATGTTTACATTGTTTATGTGTGAAATGCCTTCAACTTAGTTTATATTCAATCTAATAATTGAAATATGTACATTAGTGGACAGATTTCAAGATAATTAGTAGTACTGTACATTATACGTATTTTCCTTAGATAAAAGACAGTCATAGAAGAAAACTAAGTATTGATCTGTGCGGATAAATTGGTCAAACAAAATTAAATTACAAACATTGGAGTGGAGTGCATAGTTAACACTATTTCGGGCCCAGATTAATGTAATGCTTCTAGCGGCGCGGCCTGCGAGATGAGATTGCAAGAAAGCGTCAAATAACGCTAGCATACGTATAATCTGCTGCTCGCGACTGCTGTAGCCTAAGCTAGGTCCACCAATGTACTAACTTTATGATAAACAATAAACATATACTTTTCAAATATATGTTTTCCATAATACACTCTATATACAGGGCAAATAAAAAGAACGGTCCTTACAAGAAAAACATCTAAAATATTATAGGCAGCAATGACCTGTAATTATTTAAATAAAACTAATACCTGCAGAATTGAGTAACGTGATCTTAGTCTATAAAAATTGTTCTCCGATCTGTTAGGATATCGTTAAGACAGACACCAACAGCATTTTGATTAATCTAGCTACATCAAAAGATCTGTTCCAACTACTTAGTTCTTGAAAAGCCTTGTGTCTTAAACTTGTTTAAATATTAATTTTATAGCAACATTTTGCAATTTATTCTCAAGTAAATAATGCACTTAGAAATACAATGACGGTTTTCGCGTGGAGACGATACCCTAAACCTTTTGCTAACCAGGCAAATGCTCTGCTCCGCCTGAACTACCGAAGACCATCAATTATTTTAATTCAATGATGGTCTTCCGGAGGGGTGCCATATTTACTTAATTCTGATAACACTCCAAAGGCCAGCGATATATATTTTTATAACCTAAGTGGAATATTATGTCGTGGTAACAGACCTAAAATATTTACGATGTTTTTCTTATAGACTTGACCGTTTATCTACCCTATATAAAATTAAAAAAAATCTGCTTTTATTATGTAGTATTTGAGATAAAATATGTATTTACAACAATTTAAATATGTACATATATTTTTAATACACAACATTCAACTTATTTAACATCCCGTTCAAATGTAGTTGCATAACGATACAAACCATTAAACAAAACCTTCACATCAAATAGACGAATCTAATGCAAATAACATTCAAAATGCAGATTATTAAAAAATAAATATCTAACAAACAGTTGAAATGTTAAAACTGTAAGAAGAAAATGCAATATTTATTGACATTTAAAAAAACCTTCCTATGATACATTACTCGTAACAATAAAATAAGCAACATTCGTAGAATTTAGACAATGAGTACTACAATTTTGAAGAAAACTAACTAACTTTAATTACGTATCACATTGCTCGATCTAAAGAGTCACAATTTCCATTATCTGGAAGTGTCATTAAGAATCATGCAGCCACACAATAGACCAATGGCATTTTCTATAATGTTGCTGATTTGTGACCATCTAGACCTAGTACTGCGTCAATATACTCATTATTAACAATTTACATTACATTCAGGATCTGATATTCTATATTGGAATACAACAACAAGATCGTTTAGCTAATACAGTTGACACATCACTAATTAATACAATAGAGCTTACAGTTTTGAGGTCCATCCATTTAACTACAAAACACACGGTTTCGATCGGCGTGATTCATCGAATTATTTTTAATTCACTAAACTTTAGATCTACTCGGTCAGTTAAAATATTTACCTCGATGCAAAGTGATTCAAATGATCTAAGAGGTGGAATCAGTCGACGGGTTTCACCCCTCAGTACAAATCGTATGAAACTGCCGAATACCCAATGAGAACAGAACGACGGTCGATCAATAGAGATCTGTATACTCGTGAACGTAAAATCACGTAATCAAATTTTAGAGAAACCCTGTTTACCTACGTGATCACTCAATAAAACGCTGCATCTGCACAGATACTAAAATCATAAACGTCATGGCCCCCCGTAAAGCGTCGCGCCTCAGATCGGAATAAAGGATTACGTACGCGAGGGCGTCTAGCACAGGCCGTGCAGGCGGCGCGCGGACGGCTGCGGGCGCGCCGCCGCCAGCAGCCGCAGGAACGGCCGCCCGCACAGCGCCACCAGCCCGCCGCCCGCCCAGCGCGCCGCCGCCGCCTCCTCCACCTCCGCGATGCGGTTCAGCGAGCGCGACTCCCGCAGCCGCGACTCGTGCCGCGCCGCGCGCCGCCGCCGCCCGCCGCCCCCCGCGGCGCCGCCCCCTGCGGCCCCGCGCGCGTCCCCCGCGCCCGCGCCCCGTGCGGCCGTCCCCGACGGCGCCGCGCCGGCCGCGCGCGCCCGCGCCAGCGACCCTGCGCCCGCGCCCGCGCCCGCTCCGCTGCCCTAGAAACCAAAGTTTAAAAAAAATCGATATCGCTTTAAGTCGATATCAGAATAGCGATAGATCGACCTAGAACGTCGATATATCGATATTTGTTTCTTTTGAAACTAAAGCAATTAACAATGTTAAATCTTTAGGTAAATTATAAAATTAATAAATAAAATAGCTGGTATGAATGTGTTTTACGAATTCATTGAAAAAAATACCTATCTAAACTCTAGACTTTTAATAATGCAGACCAATTAACAATGCAAATGTCGAGTTTCTATGCATTTTGACATGGTGCATCTGTCAAAATGAGTACTGGGTATGCTTACGGCCCCGGGTGAGGGTCGGAGAGACTGTTCTGGATACTGGACTTGTCCATTTCAGTGGTCGCATTCGCCGTACATTGCGATGCACGGGGCACTGGCGCGGCCTTTGACAGGCCTTGGAGTCGTTCCGGGAAACCCCGCTGGCGAGCGGGGAGGAACTATGCCGAGGAGTAGAACGTCCGGTGAGCGGTCTCGAGCCAGCTGGGTGGTGTTGGTGTCGCTGTCCGTCTTAGTCAGTATCCGGCGGGACTAAGTCCCGCGGATACGGTCGTCTGTCGGGGGGGCGTCGATGGTACGGCGCAATCTCACGCAGTGGGCAAAGGATGACTGCCCCGCGCGGGCAAACATCCTGGCACTCAGGCGGCCAATGAAGTCATCGAGAAAATGAGTGATAATGTACTGGGGTATTTTGTTGTAAGTTGCGAGACCAAACTTAGTGTTGCCTATAATATAATTTTACCCAATGTTGTAAGTGTCTTATATTAAGCGGCCTTTTCGTTATTTCGCTTCTTTAACACTTAACCAGGCTATGTACCATATGAGACCACCAGATTTTAAACTTTATGCAGTTATGATAAGGTTGAAAACCAATGAAAAAAAAATGTCTGTTGCCTGGTTAAGGGTTAAGATTTCTTCCATATCGATGTACAACAGCAAAAATATCAATGTTCATCGATATCGGTGGTACATCGATGTTTGCTGTTATCTATCGATATTAGTTGCATACCCGCTCCTGGCTGTCGCTGGAGTCGTCGTGCGAGTCGCGGCGCGCGCGGTCGGGCGGCGGGTGGTGCTCGGCGGCGCGCTTCTTCTTCTCCGAGTCGTCGTCGGAGAGGTCGGAGGAGGAGCACGAGCCGCCGCGCCGCCGCCGGCACTCCGCGCGCCCGCGCCGCGCCTCCGCCCCGAGCCCGACGCCCGCCTCGCAGAGGTTCACCTGAACAACAGTACTATACTTAGACAACAGAGATGCACACACACACTTATCGGGGCTGTAAGCCACTTCAGCAAATGGGCGTTGGCCTATGCTCTGATTCTGAACGCTGCAGTCGACATTAGTTCTTACCTTGGTGAGGTTATCGGCGAGCTGCGCGGGCCGGGCGAGCGGCGGCGGCGGCGGCGGCGGGTGCGCGGCGCGCGCGGCCAGGTGCAGGCGGCCCTCGGAGCGCGAGCCGCGCCGCGCGTCCGCCCCGCGCGCCGCGCCGCCCGCCGCCACGCCGCTCTCCTCGTCGTCCTCCTCCTCGCGGACTATGCTGCACTTGCGGGACCTCTGCAGCGATAAACACTTCGTTTGAAACTAGACTGCGCCCGCATCGTTGCTCAAGTTTAGTTCTCATGCATTTCCCTTCTTTATTAGCCTCTCAAGGATTATTTTGAAAAAAAAAAAACTCTAAATATATTTTTTTGACGTTTTTACCCCTTAACAAGTATTTTTTTCAAAGAATTATGAAACATATCTATTATTTTATACACTAAGAGCCCATTAATTCTCAAAAATCATAACTTAATAAATTGCAAAACCTCATATATATTTTTTTTTTATGTGATAGGTAGCAGGCGAGCAGGCGGATCATAATACTGTATTTCACCCATCTCAATCGGCGATTTTTCAAAAACTTTTACATCTCTAGCCTCAAAGGTAACTTGTGCGCTAAACTGCGCTATGTGGCGGCTCAATGCCTGGTGATATGGTTGAGTGAAATAATGGCTGACACTTCTTCTTCTTTGAGTGCCATCTTCTAACGAAGGTTGGCGATCATAATTAGTAGTACTGTACATTATACGTATTTCCTTAGCACGAAAAGACAGTCATACAGAAGAAACCTAAGTATTGATCTGTGCGGATAAATTTGGTCAAACAAAATTGTAAATTACAAACATTGGAGTTGGAGTGCATAGTTAAACACTCTTTCGGGCCCAGATTTAATGTTAATGCTTCCAAGCGGCGCCGGCCTGCGAGATGAGATTGCCAAGAAAGCGTCAACTAACGCTAGCATACGTATAATCTGCTGCTGCGCGACTGCTGTAGCCTAAGCTAGGTCCACCAAATGTACTAACTTTATGATAAACAATAAACTATACTTTTCAAATATATGTTTTCCATAATACACTTCTATATACAGGGGAAATAAAAAGAACGGTCCTTATACAAGAAAACATCTACAATATTATAGGCCAGGCAATGACCTGTAATTATTTTTAAATAAAACCTCATAGCCTGCAGAATTGAGTAACGGATCTTAGTCTATAAAAAATGTTTCTCCGATCTGTAGGGTATCGTATACGACAGACACCAACAGCATTTTGGTTAATCTAGCTACATACATCAAAAGATCTGTTCCAACTACTTAGTTCTTGAAAAGCCTTGGTGTCTTAAACTTGTTTATATATTAATTTTATAGCAACATTTTGCAATTTATTCTCAAGTAAATAATGCCCTTCCTAAACCTTTTGCTACCAGGCAAATGCTCTGCTCCGCCTGAACTACCGAAGACCATCAATTATTTTAATTCATTGATGGTCTTCGGAGGGGTGCCCTATTTACTTAATTCTGATAACACTCCAAATGCCAGCGATATATATTTTTTATAACCTAAGTGGAATATTATGTCATGGTAACAGACCTAAAATATTTACGATGTTTTCTTATAGACTTGACCGTTTATCTACCCTATATAAATTAACAAAAATCTGCTTTTATTATGTAGTATTTGAGATAAAATATGTAATTTACAACAATTTAAATATGTACATATATTTTTAATACACAAATTCAACTTATTTAACATCCCGTTCAAATGTAGTTGCATAACGATACAAACCATTAAACAAAACCTTCACATCAAATAGACGAATCTAATGCAAATAACATTCAAAATGCAGATTATTAAAAAATAAATATCTAACAAACAGTTGAAATGTTAAAACTGTAAGAAGAAAATGCATATTTATGACATTTAAAAAAACCTTCCTATGATACATTACTCGTAACAATAAATAAGCAACATTCGTAGAATTTAGACAATGAGTACTACAATTTTGAAGAAAACTAACTTTAATTACGTATCACATTGCTCCGATCTAAAGAGTCACAATTTCCACTCTGGAAGTGTCATTAAGAATCATGCAGCCACACAATAGACAATGGCATTTTCTATAATGTTGCTGATTTGTGACCATCTAGACCTAGTACTGCGTCAATATACTCATTATTAACAATTTACATTACATTCAGGATCTGATATTCTATATTGGAATACAACAACAAGATCGTTTAGCTAATACAGTTGACACATCACTAATTAATACAATAGAGCTTATAGTTTCGAGGTCCATCCATTTAACTACAAAACACACGGTTTCGATCGGCGTGATTCATCGAATTATTTTTAATTCACTAAACTTTAGATCTACTCGGTCAGTTAAAATATTTACCTCGATGCAAAGTGATTCAAATGATCTAAGAGGTGGAATCAGTCGACGGGTTTCACCCCTCAGTACAAATCGTATGAAACTCCGAATACCCAATGAGAACAGAACGACGGTCGATCAATAGAGATCTGTATACTCGTGAACGTAAAATCACGTAATCAAATTTTAGAGAAACCCTGTTTACCTACGTGATCACTCAATAAAACGCTGCATCTGCACAGATACTAAATCATAAACGTCACGGCCCCCCGTAAAGCGTCGCGCCTCAGATCGGAATAAAGGATTACGTACGCGAGGGCGTCTAGCACAGGCCGTGCAGGCGGCGCGCGGACGGCTGCGGGCGCGCCGCCGCCAGCAGCCGCAGGAACGGCCGCCCGCACAGCGCCACCAGCCCGCCGCCCGCCCAGCGCGCCGCCGCCGCCTCCTCCACCTCCGCGATGCGGTTCAGCGCGGACTCCCGCAGCCGCGACTCGTGCCGCGCCGCGCGCCGCCGCCGCCCGCCGCCCCCCGCCCCGCCGCCCCCTGCGGCCCCGCGCGCGTCCCCCGCGCCCGCGCCCCGTGCGGCGTCCCCGACGGCGCCGCGCCGGCCGCGCGCGCCCGCGCCAGCGACCCTGCGCCCGCCCGCGCCCGCTCCGCTGCCCTAGAAAGCAAAGTTTAAAAAAAATCGATATCGCTTTAAGTCGTATCAAATAGCGATAGATCGACCTAGAACGTCGATATATCGATATTTGTTTCTTTTGAAACTAAGCAATTACAATGTTAAATCTTTAGGTAAATTATAAAATTAATAAATAAAATAGCTGGTATGAATGTGTTTTACGAATTCATTGAAAAAAATACCTATCTAAACTCTACTAGACTTTATAAGCAGACCAATTAACATGCAAATGTCGAGTTTCTATGCATTTTGACATGGTGCATACTGTCAAAATGAGTACTGGGTAGCTTACGGCCCCGGGTGAGGGTTCGGAGAGACTGTTCTGGATACTGGACTTGTCCATTTCAGTGGTCGCATTCGCCGTACATTGCGATGCACGGGCACTGGGCGGCCTTTGACAGGCCTTGGAGTCGTTTCCGGGAAACCCCGCTGGCGAGCGGGGAGGAACTATGCCGAGGAGTAGAACGTCCGGTGAGCGGTCTCGAGCCAGCTGGGTTGGTGTTGGTGTCGCTGTCCGTCTTAGTCAGTATCCGCGGGACTAAGTCCGCGGATAAGGTCGTCTGTCGGGGGAGGCGTCGATGGTACGGCGCAATCTCACGCAGGTGGCAAAGGATGATTGCCCCGCGCGGGCAACATCCTGGCACTCAGGCGGCCATGAAGTCATCGAGAAAAATGAGTGATAATGTACTGGGGTATTTTGTTGTAAGTTGCGAGACCAAACTAGTGTTGCTAAATAAATTTTACCCAGTGTAAGTGTCTATTTACGCCTTTTGTTATTCGCTTCTTGAACACTAAACCATGCTATGTCGGTGTCCTGCAGATCAAGTTCTACAATCTGTCAAATTCTTCAATCGACTTCACTTTTATGTCACGTGTTTTCATATCACTGAGAATTTACAATTGTATACTTATGTGCTGCCAGTACCTATGAACCCCAGATTTAACTTTTGCAGTTATGAAGTTGAAACCATGAAAAAAAATGTCTGTTCCTGTTAGGTTAAATTTCTTCCATTCGATGTACAACAGCAATATCATGTTCCGTATCGTGGTACATCGTTTGCTGACTATCGATTAGTTGCATACCCGCTCCTGGCTGTCGCTGGAGTCGTCGTGGGAGTCGCGGCGCGCGCGGTCGGGCGGCGGGTGGTGCTCGGCGGCGCGCTTCTTCTTCTCCGAGTCGTCGTCGGAGAGGTCGGAGGAGGAGCACGAGCCGCCGCGCCGCCGCCGGCACTCCGCGCGCCCGCGACGCGCCTCCGCCCCGAGCCCGACGCCCGCCTCGCAGAGGTTCACCTGAACAACAGTACTATACTTAGACAACAGAGATAATATAATATTATTTTCACTACATCACATACATTGATCTGACTCTGAGATAGGTAGCACAAGCACCTGTGTTACAGATATCAGAACCAACAGTGGGATTACAAATATATACATATAATACTTTTCCTTTGTAAATACATACTTATAATACATAAAAAACACCCAGACCAATACAAACAGACATATTCATGCACACAAATGTTTGTACTGTGCGGGGATCGAACCCGCAACCCTTGGCCCAGACGCAGCATTCACTACCACTGAACCAACCGGGTCGTCAAAGAGACAGATGCACACACACACTTATCGGGGCTCTAAGCCACTTCAACAAATGGGCGATGGCCTATGCTCTGCGCATGCAACTTATTTTCTAACGCTTATCTAGGCCTACCGACACGGATATTCTCTAGGCCAGACGGTCGGTCGCGAGCTCTTTCCACTCTAATTTTGTGAAAATCGTGCATATCACGCTTGGGTCAATCTTTCCACCTTCCGATGGCTCCTTTGGCGTCAGCAAGCTTTTCTAAAAAAAGTACCCTTTGGCAGACGAGCGTGATCCAAACGATGCACATGCCCCAGCCAAATCAGATGTCGAAATAGCCTGTATGTATTAAGGACAATGCCAGATTTGTATAGACCTATGTTGACTTTTTCTATTAGGTGTTATACCTATTGAATAATGAAGAACATCAACTCTTATCAGTGCAATCAGTCTCCGCAGGGCAGTTTGTGGCGAGCTGTTGGTGTATGGCGACACTACGGACCCCGATACTCCGGAGGGTCCGTATTACTCCTTTGACCCTTGCCTCCTGGCTCGCCTTAACCAGCCGGCTGGAGTGGAGATGCAAGAGCAGAGCTCCGGGTTGGAATTGTAAAATGTCATAACGCCGGGGGCCCGCTGATCGGTGTTTAACACAGAGGGATCTGGCGCCCCGCAGTCTCACCAACTCTCGCCTCTCTCTCGCCTTAGCCGCTCACGCCAATGTTGCCCGCCTAGCTGCCAACTGGCATGTATGTATTAGTCACTAGTGGCCCGCCCTCACTTCGCTTCGGGACCGTAATTCAGAAATTAACCAATAGATGGCGCTGTGTCCAATTACATCGCGCAAGCTTTTCGTGTTTTCGGTTTACCTATAAGCCTTGTCGTTGTCTATTGAAGTTATATCTTTATAAATAGTATAGATTCGTATTTACTTTGAAAATAAGCTGTTAATTATGATTTGTCAACAATTTAAAAATACACAAAAAAATTTAATTCTCAATATTACTCTGAACGGTTCTGAACGCTGCAATCGGCATTATAGTCCATTTCAGCTAAGAAGAGCCCTGTGACACTTCGATTTTTGACACTTTAGAGATATCTATAATGAAATGATTGCGATTGTTTCTGGTAATCGATAATACTTCCTAAGGAAATGGAATCGATTTTTTTATACTAACAGCAATACACATTTTGCCAAAAAATAACAAAAACAGCAACAAACAACAGCAATAAAAGTCAACAATAACAAACACAACAACAAAAAGTAACAATAATCGAACACCACGCAAATACAACGAAAATACAACTCGCATACAAGGCTGATGCACTCGTACTAATCCGATTATCGAATAAACGCAACATGGCCGTCGATTATGACATGTCGCAGCTCTATGTTTTTTTCACGTTCCGTTACAAGTAATACGATGTGCATAGGATTGTTTTAAAAAATGTTGTTATTTTCTATTCCATTAAATTAAAGTAAATGATACTGTTTTTGTTTTATAACTTTGAGATGTTTTATTGGAATATTTTTTGGAATGATGCCGCAATTAAATGAAAAAGATAAACAATAAAAATATTTTTCATTGTCAAACATAAAATGCGTAGTTCAGAACGCGATGAAGTGTCCACAGGGCTCTTCTTAGCTGAAATGGACTATAGTTACCTTGGTGAGGTTATCGGCGAGCTGCGCGGGCCGGGCGAGCGGCGGCGGCGGCGGCGGCGGCGGGTGCGCGGCGCGCGCGGCCAGGTGCAGGCGGCCCTCGGAGCGCGAGCCGCGCCGCGCGTCCGCCCGCGCGCCGCCCCGCCCGCCGCCACGCCGCTCTCCTCGTCGTCCTCCTCCTCGCGGACTATGCTGCACTTGCGGGACCTCTGCAGCGATAACCACTTCGTTTGAAACTAGACTGCGCCCGCATCGTTGCTCAAGTTTTAGTTCTCATGCATTTCCTTCTTTATTATCAAGGGTGATTTTGCAAAAAAAAATAGGGTACTTTTGATTCCAAGCAATAACTCTAAATATAAATTTTCACATTTCCTGTAATTAGAGCTTTCAAACAAACTTCAATCCCCTTTTTACCCCTTAAAAAGTATTTTTCCAAGAATTATGAAGGCCCATCAATTCTCAAAATCTTAACTTACACTTACACAAAGGGCAATTTCTCAAAAATAATTTGATTGAGTTAATTTTTATTTGAAATTATAAGTCTAAAAAAATTCTCATTCCTAGCATCAAAGATAACTTGTAGGTGGTGTTGCGCTATACATATAGCTCTGATATGGTTGAGTGAAATAATTACTGACACATTAATAAATAATAATAAAGATGAGAGTTACAATGCCGCAAAAAAATTTTCTGATTCGCCTAATGGTTGACTGGTAGATAATGCTGTAAGGCATTAAGTCCGCCAATGTACTTTTAATTTTGTGCAATAAAGAATAAATAAATACCTAAATAAATGCTAGGAAGTTGGTAGGACTCCACATCTATAGAGCCCTATTTCTGCCCGGCAAATGTTGCCAAATCGATCGCAAGTCCACCCTGAATCCTAATCAATTATGCACATAGATTTCACGATTCCTGTATACAAGGAGTGTTTTTATCCACTTAGCTATCGTCGCTGAAGACAAACAGCGAAGTGAGTAAAATGAATGAAAATGATGGGTATCATACCGGTGGCACATCCTGTGGAGTGCGCGGCGCCGCCGACAGCGTGGGCGGAGCGAGCAACGTGCGTCCGGCCGCGCCCGGCGCGCCGCGCGACACCGACAGCGCGTCCGGCCGCCGCGCCGTGCGCCCCGCCTCGCTCCGCCGCAGCGAGTCCAACCTGACGCACATAGCCAATCATGCTTAGAGTATACTAGTGGCCCGCCCTCACTTCGTTTCAGGACAATAGTTCCACTCTGTACCAATCGATGGCGTTGGGCGTTGATTGCATAGCCCTAGTGTTTCGCCTGTTCGATTTTTGTATAAAATTTGTTGATGTCTACAGAAGTTATCTCTTTATAAATACTATACAACTATACAATATTATTTAACCTTTATCAAAATAATACTATCGATATGGTGTCTATAGGCGGGGGCAATAGCTCTAATAGTAGATGATCCATCTGCTTGTCAGTCATCTATCGCATAAAACAAAATAATATACCTTTTAGTTCTCAACTTCCTTTCAGCTAACAAAAAGTATGTTGCAGTTATGTGATTATAGTCATTTTTTTCTAAGTAATCCAAAATTTGTTCTTTTGTAGCTATGGCTCCATTGACCATGCGTTGAATGATGGCAGTTCGATCTTCTTCTGATAGCTGTTCCTTGGCAACTAGGGGCGTATCGAAATCCTCAACAGCAATGCCTTCTCCAGCCGTCACCCACGGGTCAGTAGCAATTTCTGAGAGTGTTGCACGTTTTTCTGGCTCTCTCACCAGCATTCTGCCTATAAGTCTGAAAGTAGTTTTTAATTGTAAGTAATTAAGTGAACTACAGTTATTAAAAACTAAAGTAATGAGATTGGATTAATGCTAATCATTATAAACATTACCTTTTACAAGAATTAGATATATGTGGTGGTATTGTATATTTGCAGTCCATAATCATAGTCAGAGTTTCACTGTCATTAGCTTCTTGGAAAGGAGCTTGTCCACACACTAACATGTACAGAATTACCCCCAGCGACCACACATCCACAGCAGGAGCATCATATGAGTCACCTAGGAGGATTTCAGGAGCAGAGTATGCCAATGACCCACATGAGGTCTCTAATTTTTGACCTGGACAGAATTTATTGCTAAAACCAAAGTCAGTCAATTTAACTACTCCTAACTTTTCAAAAAATACAACATTTTCTGGTTTCAAGTCACGATGCACAACATGTAACCTGAAAGAAATATCATTTTAATTATTATTTTTTTACAGGTACAGCTCATATAAATAAAGGTATTAAAAACTTAAAATTATTTACCTATGACAGTATGATATAGCACGAACTATTTGACGGAAATAATCACGAGCAAGAGATTCTGATAACCCAGATTCATGTCTCATAATGTAATCATACAAGTCACCACCATCTCCTAATTCTAATATTAAATATAGTTTTGTTTGTGTGTCTATTACTTCATATAGCCTGACAACATTTGGATGTTGAACTAGTTTCATGCATCGCACCTGAAAGTTAAGAATGACAAATGTATATAGATTTATAATGTATCTGAATAGTCAATACAATAATATAAGAATACAAGAATAGTAATATATAATTTTACATTTGTATTTTTGCAAGCAAATGGACATACTAAACATATATTTGTATCCTGGAGATGGCACACTTATTGTTAATTACCTCTTGAAACAAATGTGACTTAGATACTTCATCTAACTTGCTTTTATCTATGACTTTCACAGCCACTTTTTCACCGGTGAAAACATGACGCGCTAGTTTAACCACTGCAAAATGTCCCGAACCAAGTGTATCCAGCAAGTCATATAGTCCTGCTATTTTGGCATCGTAGGGGCCACCGCCAGCACCCACCCCTCCCCCTCCCACTCCCACTCCGCCACAATTATTCATTGCTGTGGCCTAAGAGAGCAAAGATTGCAGATGTTAGTAAATTGATCATTATGTTATAGGTAATTGAACATTTTCCAACTGAAAGATAACCTAATATAGCAATTCTCTGAAACAAATTTAATAACTTCTGTGATGTTAAGCGTAGTAATTGAATAAAGAATATTGTTTTTGAAATAAATGTGTTTCTAAGCACTATGTACCCGTTTATTTACAAAATTCATGACCCAAATACGATGTTATGAACTGAAAATTTAAGTGTAAAATAATGATACTAACATCCTCTTAACCAGATACTACATAGAATACGTTGCTTACCTGCGAGAAAATATAATAATCTAGAGCTCAGAAGAGCAAAATGTACACTTTATGAAGCAAATATACGATCAACTAGTTTCATCTATCATAATTATATTAACGTTAATTTACACCATTCATATCCGTCAAACAAATAAATATCAATAAATATTATAACAAGAACTGCAAAACTGCATTGGTTTAATTAGAAAATTGTTAATTATCGAACATAAAAATAAGTCGATCGACAAGAGTCACAATTTCGCCATTTCACAAAACTTCGTTCTGAAATTTTGAAGTTATATGAAATTAGATAAATGATTTACATAAAAAAGTCTTACTTAATATAATGTCACACAAATACTTGGAGGCCCTTATAAGTTTCTCATTTTACAATCAGCATTGATATTTTTTTAGTAAAATTAATAAACAAATAAAATATTATTCTTAAAAACAAGGGAGGAGGCTACTATTAGCTTTTACAATGTATGATTGCATTTGACATTGGCATATATAATAATTTCGATTGAGGAAGAGTAGAGCCATAACTATTAAAAAAAACCCTGTGTGACAGCTTTTTTTTCTTGGTCTGTGTTGACAGCGGCCACTCAGGGTTAGTAGATTGGGAGTTTTTTTCGCAAATCTGGGGAAAAAAAATGTTTCTGGGGAATTATTTCCGGACAAAATTTTAGGGGGAATAAATAAACAACGAAAGGCAATATAACATTGGTTGGAGTAATGTTGATGAATTGTATGATCTTTGCTATAGTGTACGAATGGTCATTTGATCGGTTCGCCATAATTTATCATTTAATTTTGGGTGATGGAAACTAAGTATAATTTAATTACAAAAAAGATACACAAGGTAATTTTTCGATTTGACGACTGTGTATGAAATAAATAAGGGAGAAAGAACAACTCTTGATGAGTTTCTTGTCATTTCTTCAAGTCTTGAGTTCCCATGTTTTATAACCAATGCCATACCCTATGATGCCATAAGGGGCGCACGCAGTGTGGTGCCAGCAATTAATTTAATGACTTTATTGACAGACACATTATTGTTATAAGGTCTTCCAGTACGTTTCATAAACCGATGGCGTATCTTCTATGACATTAATTATGTACAAGCATCCCAGTTGATTAAACTGATTTTACTTAGTATAAACTTGTTTTAAAACATTTAATTAGATAGCTTTATTTCTTGATTGAAAATTATTGGGTAAAGAGTTATGAAACGTATTATTTTATGAAAAATATACTTTTTGGCAAAATTTCATAGACTAGATCTAGCAACACTATCACCTGTCTGTCAAAAGTGTCAAAGTTTGACACTTGTCAAAAAGCGGAGGTGCCGCATGTCGCCGCCCGTTAAATTAATTTACTAATATTATTGTGGAATACTACGGGGACTCGCATGTTTTCCTGTAAGTAATATAATGCAATTGTATATTTTTGATGACTACCTACGTTACTTTGAGTTAAACATCATAACAAGGTAGACTTAATATAATGTCGTACTCATATTTCCTTGTTATTTTTTCAGGTTTTAAGTACCTTCAATCATGGTTTTAGCTCATAACATTGATGAGGGAATAAGAACACGAGATGTTCAAATATCTCAGGATGTTACCTTTAATACAATGCTACTTGCAGATGATACTTTAAAAGGTCTCAGAAGCTCAGGTTTCTACAGACCTTCACCAGTTCAATTACAAGGCATTCCTTTAGGAAAATGTGGATTCGGTAAGTAGGTATATTTTTGATACCTTAAGTCTAATTTCAATTGTGGCTTGAAACTGAGATTTAAATATTTTTAATTTCTGTGTTTTTTTTAGATCTTTTATTAGAAGCCAAGTCTGGAACCGGAAAAACAGCTGTATTTTCTGTGATAGCTCTTGAAAAACTGGAACTTGACAAAGGGTTGCAAACAATTATCCTAGCACCAACAAGAGAAATTGCTTCTCAGATATGTGATGTCATTAAACAAATAGGAGTATGTTATAAAGGTAAATTAATAAAAATTTTATAGTTTGTCACTGAAAAGAAAACAAAGATCCTTTCTTTGATTACTATTACAAATAATAATTTCAGATTTGGTGGTTGAAGTAGTCATGGGGGGATTACCAGTTCATGAAGATATAGAAAAGTTCAAGAAGAATGTACACATAGTGGTTGGCAGCCCGGGTCGGTTGCGGCACTTGATACAAGACCAGCATATTAATGTTTCTTCTGTTAGGCTCCTAGTCCTGGATGAAGCTGATAAACTAATGGAAAAATCCTTTCTAACAGACATAAACTATATTTTTTCATTATTGCCTTATCAGAAACAAATCATTATGAGCAGTGCTACATATCCTGAAGCTACTAAAACATTTATCACAAATTATGTCAAATGTGCTCAGCATGTGTGTCCTGAAAACAATTGTGTTTTATTGGGTGTTGAGCAAAAGATGACACTTGTGAAGTCTCATACCAATATTGTTAGACAAACACAATACAAGTTAGAAGAATTATTAAAAATATTAACAAAGAAACAATTTAAACAGTGTCTTATATTTTGTAACTATCAAGCTCGAGTTTATGAGCTTTACAAACGTCTAAATCGTAAAAATTGGCCTGTTGAACAACTGTGTGGCAGTCAGGATCAATCTGACCGTCTAAATTCATTAAAAACTTTGCAGGAATATAAATGTAGAATTCTGATATCTACAGACTTAGCAGGAAGGGGAATAGATGCTTCAAATGTAGACCTTGTTATTAATTTTGAACCTCCACATGATTGGCAAACATATTTACACAGAATAGGAAGAGCGGGGCGTTATGGATCATATGGAATGTCCATCACCATACTGAGTGAAGGAAAAGAAGAAATGGAGTTTAAAAATATGCTAAACTCAATTAACTTGGACACATTGGGTGTACAAAACTTTTGGGAATCACATAATGCTGATGAAGATAACCAAGATATACTCCTGTGTTCTCTAGAGCCCACAAATAATTTAGTTCCTTCAGTGTGCGAAGTTAAATATGATGAATTTTGGAAAACGCTTATTAGTGGATTAGATATTGATAGGGAACTGAACGATTTTGAAGTACTTTGCAAATCATTTGAGGAATCTAAACCACCTGAAATTGAATCCTTTGCAGATTTAATGAATTCCTACAAAACAAACGAAATTCTTGCTTTGGATAAAAATGATAATACTTATCAATTTATAAGTCTCAATAAATCTAAATTCAAGGATCTGAAATCATTAAAAAGCAATAATGAGAGTTTAAACTGTGCATATACAAAACCTATCAAAACAAATCTTAATATAGACGACAATGATAATGAATTAAGTAATCTGTTCACTTACAAGAACTTTCATAAAGAAAATAACAAAGAAAAATTAGAAAAACAGGTTAAGAATGATATCAAAGAGAGTTGCCTGTATTTAAAAGACTTAAGTTTAAGTGATATTGAAGTAGATTCGTCAGGTAGAGCTCTGATGGATGCAGGTCTCCCATTATCCTTTGGTTCTTCTAAAAACAGTTCCAATTTTAATGCAGTCAAAGATAAGTCTAATAAAGCTGAAAGGAAATACTTTAAAGGAAATTATATTAAAAAAGACACTAATACTAAAGATAGTTTCTATCAACATAAAATACAAGAATCTTTTGATGGAATTTATAATACAATAAAATATACTAGTAAAGTTGGTGGAAATAATAAAAGAAAAGAAGCAAATATAAACAGAACATATGAAAAACAAATACAAAGCTCTCAAAATGATAGTTATAGTCAAAATTATATTAATTGGTACAGACAGTTAAAAGCTCGAGTAAAACATATAGAGTTAGCCATTTACATTGATGAAATTTCAAAACTATAATTATTATAAAGAAATAAAACAATGTTTATAACCAAGATTATTTTTATTTTAAAGTACCACTCCTCACATTTTAGTTTTTTCTCATAGAAAATTAGACTAGTAGGCAATTACGAATTACACAGAAAAGACGCCTTAACTTTAAAAACGTGTATCTTTAGTTTTAGTTAAGTACCCGAGAAACTAGTTGGTAAATATAGGCAACAGGGACCACAGCAATCATTTTATAAAATGTATCAACATTATTCATAAGGACACCTGGTGTCAGACTAGGCGGCCATTTCCCTTTTCTATGGGCACTTCTATTCTTAAAAGCCGGAAACTCTATTGGGATAGCTTGATGACTTCTGACCGAGATGGATGAAAGACATTCCAACTACTCCGAAACCAAGGGAATAAGCCATTACATTATAGTTTGGTCGGCTTCTTAATCAGTACGAAAATGTATGCAGACATGCACACTGCAGTGATTCAGTATCGGCCGATAAAAAAGTTTGATGCGTACGAACCGGCCAACTCGAATAATCTATCGGCCGATAGTAAGTCTGTAGTCTGCGGGGAGTCCAACACATCATGGCCACGGTCCCCCTAAACCAAGGTTGATTTGTCTCGCTAGTTAATCTTTGGTATTTTATAATATTATTCAAGGATATTCCATTATCATCAAATCAGCTTACATTTTAAAGTCGAGCTCGCATGTCGTGAAAACTATAATACATTCATATCTCAGCAATCGCCGTTTAATTTACTTATTCGTCATAGATAATGAAACATTTTATAATAGGTACCATAGCATAGAAAACTTAGTTTTTGTTGAGCCTGGTTTAAAATAATAATCACACTTTTCGCTCCAGACAATAATTTATAACCATACCTACTCCTTATATATAAATTATGTAATCGAGCCCTACGTTACTACATATTTTATTGTTTATTGAATAAATAACTCGCTTCGCATATTTATTAAGTTACCTCCTAATAGCCTATATGTATAGGTACCTTTGTATGCTGTTAGAATATAACATAAACATATTACTTTAAAAGTATTAAATAAGAAAAAAATAAATATGAATAACAACAATATTAAAACTTTTTCAAACAATTATTGTTGTATTAAGTTTTGCTATTTCAAACCCTACAAGCAATGACCGATTTCAAAATATTATTTCTGAAATTAACATAGGTACAAATATTTAATTTATGAAATTATAGTTAGGTTAATAACAATTGACTTAATATATATAGAATACGAAAAGTTAAATATAATTAAATACACCTACATCAAAGATTTATTGTGGATGTTATTTAATACTTCTTTTAATAAAATGATTGATTCCCGGGGGCGAAGGGGATAAAAGGTTGGCAGCGCACTTGTAACTCCACTGGTGTTGCAAGTGTCCATGAGCGGCGGCAATTGCTTACCATCAGGTGATCCGCATGCTCATCTGCTACCTATCACATAAAAAAAAATTAGGTATGTAATAGAAAATACCTACGCACTCGGGTTAGCTCATACATAAAAGTTACTCTTTGATACATAATATCCACGCGTTAGCGTATTACTAAAATACAATGCGCGTGCGCGGCGTACACGTCGCGGTTAGCAAGGAAAAATCGTTAAAAATCTTAACAAATTGTAACAAAGTTTCAAATGTTTAGTGATGCTATACAACTTGATAGTAATAAAAATTGTTCGACGGCCTGTTAGAAAATGTTACATAACAGTTATCGTGTTACACAAATGCTTTATACCGTGAGTCTTGCTGGGTGGGAGCATCATAGATCTTATCAGTTACCTACAGTCAACTCCAAAAATATGTATACACTTTAGGACCATGTCACAATACATAATATAAGAAAGTAGAACGACCTCTACTTTCTTAGTGTATAGTGACAAGGTCCTAAAGTGTATGTACATATTTGTGGAGTTGACTGTACCTGAGCGATACACTCGGTAGGGAACTAAAAAAAATGGATATGACCCTACGACGTTCCGTTCCGTAGGCGCACTAACATATCCACCGACCTAAGTTATAGTAAAAAAATCCTGTAATTACATAATATGTAAGTACGGATATAAAAAATCATAGATCAATAAAAAAAAACATTAAAATGATAAAAATCCAATATAATATTTTATACAAAATTATATCCTGTGTGATTAAATAAATTAACAAATAAATTGCATTGTTCGTGATTTAATACTCATCATTACATAAATAAATATCATGAGAGTGACATCCACTGTAGTCTACTTTTACATAATAGGCTTTGATTATATAACATTATTATAATCAAAGATAGTAGGTATTATTTATTTATTATATTTTGGCAACGGACCCTGCTTTACGTTGCGTGGCGGAGTCAAATTGTGTGTGTGGTGTCCCCCAGGGGTGGACAACGAGAGGTTTTTGAAATATTTGTGTCTCTGCCCACCCGCGGGGGACAAAAAGGGGGTGGACACCTGGAATGAAGGTTCAAAGCTTCTTCAAAATTGTTCATAATTCTACAGAATACGGCTGCCACGGGAATCGAACCGGAAAAAAATATTTAACTATTTATTCTACCAATCGATACAGTGATGATTACAAAACATAAAATTATCTGAGAAACTATAGGTCTTACAAATACTAAGAGTACCTACTTTCCCTTCAGAAAAAACAAGTGTCATAATTTATTTACAAAATCCTACCCTTTATTGGTACTTGCGGAGATGGCACAGGGATCGCGTAAAATATTTGTCGCTTGTGCTACCGAGCGAGCCCACCGACACTCATAAAATGGGTGGAAAAACTAGCTATGATTAAGATTTGTAATCCCATGCAGGTTTTATTATAATGCTCGTGTTGAGCATTACGCAGGGGCGTGGCTTCCTGCGATGTAACTAAGAATGCTAAGTTGATAAAATTCTAACCTTTCGCAAATAGTCAAAGCTAAAGTGACAACTTGCAGTAGTAATGGAAATTCTACCATTATAGAAATCTTTAAAAGTCATGTCACTTTTTAGTAAAATAGTATAGATTTAGGTACTACTACTCCTGCTGAATGACTAGTTGTGAATATTTAATTCCATCTTCAATTTTATTTGGTAGTTTACTTCAGTAGTTATTATGGCCTATCTTGCTTATTATAAATGGTGCCACTTAAAGTACCCATTTGTAGAAACGAAGCAAAGTTTACGACCGTTACATCCTGTCTGTATGTTACGAAACAGCCTGCTTGGCACATATACCTACAAATAATAAACCTCCCTCCATCTGTTTCATCGACAGTGAGGCCAATATTAAGGAACAATAGATAGCAACTACCTTCGTGAACAGTGGTGCTTAAAATAGGTATAAAAAGACGTTTAAAATCCTTAATAAATACAAATTATCCCACTTTTGATTTCTACAATATTTGCTTGATGAAAATTCCTTCTCAATCCTTCTTTTCGTGTGTTTCTGTAAATAAGAAAACACTTGATGAGTAATTAAAATGTATAGGCTATAGGCACATAGAAAAGTAGTATAAGTTTTTTTAAATTTTACCAACATCTAGATATTTATTTGAATTGAAGAGGTTCTATTATTCTCTAATGAGCTGAATGAAATTTTGACACTAATGAGAGTAGGTTTCTGGCTGGTCGCCTACAAAAAATTGGCCAAAAAATTTTATGGGTGACCGATTTTTTGTAGGACATAAATACAATGTACTACTGATTGCAATAGTGCAACTGGGCTCAGTTCCTACTGGAACTAGGCCAGAAATAAAAAGATGAATCGGGGAAAAAATACTCTATGGCGTAACGTAGCATCAGGTTCAAATTCTCTTGATGATGATGACTCACTAGGTAATAGTCTGATCTGATAGATAGAAAGACGGGAGAAAGGTTAGCTTTTACGACTATTAGTCCTCGTATTTTGTCATAAAAGCTATGACAACATACTTTAGTGTTTCTCTATAAATCTATCTTCTACTTTCTTACATAGAAGGATAACAAGGTACTGGTAATGTTTAAAGGCGATATGAATTAAACATTAATTTATACCTGGTACTTCCTCCTCTTCTGCATCTAAAATATCGGCACAGCAGACGGGAGTAACAATGAGAGATAGGAATCCGAGAGGTAGGCCAATACTAAAGCAGTTAGAACAGGATTACCATGCCACATGTTGGCTAGAGTAGTTCTTGTTCAAAGAACCCCTCTATACATACGTACTGGCCACGTATTTCCACCTGATCTTGATGATGATGACTCACTAGGTAATAGTCTGATCTGATAGATAGAAAGACGGGAGAAAGGGTAGCTTTTAGGACAATCAGTCCTCGTATTTTGTCATAAAAGCTATGACAACATACTTTAGTGTTTCTCTATAAATCTATCTTCTACTTTCTTACATAGAAGGTATAGTATAACAAGGTACTGGTAATATTTAAAGGCGATATGAATTAAACATTAATTTATACCTGGTACTTCCTCCTCTTCTGCATCTAAAATATCGGCACAGCAGACGGAGTAACAAATGAGAGATAGGAATCCGAGAGGTAGGCCAAATACTAATGCAGTTAGAACAGGATTACCATGCCACATGTTGGCCAGAGTAGTTCTTGCTTCAAAGAACCCTCTATACATACGTACTGGCCAGGTATTTCCACCATATACCTGAAAAGAAAATCTTTATTGAAAATACAATTTATAGATATAAATGTATAAGTTTGACGTGTCGTAGCTCCCGAGCTACGATGCCACAGACAGATGAATAGATGAATCGAGGAAAAAATACTCTATGGCGTAACGTAGCATCAGGTTCAAATTCTCTTGATGATGATGACTCACTAGGTAATAGTCTGATCTGATAGATAGAAAGACGGGAGAAAGGTTAGCTTTTACGACTATTAGTCCTCGTATTTTGTCATAAAAGCTATGACAACATACTTTAGTGTTTCTCTATAAATCTATCTTCTACTTTCTTACATAGAAGGATAACAAGGTACTGGTAATGTTTAAAGGCGATATGAATTAAACATTAATTTATACCTGGTACTTCCTCCTCTTCTGCATCTAAAATATCGGCACAGCAGACGGAGTAACAAATGAGAGATAGGAATCCGAGAGGTAGGCCAAATACTAAAGCAGTTAGAACAGGATTACCATGCCACATGTTGGCTAGAGTAGTTCTTGCTTCAAAGAACCCTCTATACATACGTACTGGCCAAGTATTTCCACCATATACCTGAAAAGAAAATCTTTATTGAAAATACAATTTATAGATATAAATGTATAAGACGTGTCGTAGCTCCCGAGCTACGATGCCACAGACAGATGAATAGATGAATCGATTTGGATTTTGCTTTTTTTGTTTCAAGTCATCATAGTCGGGAGTGTTTTTAGCTAGATTCTGCCACCAGAAAATGATGAAGACGTTCATAATATCACTTGTTACGTTACAATGATGGGACAAAATGATAGGGCTTGAGTAGTAGAATTGAGTAGTAGTTGAATGAATTATGCTTATTGGTGGGGGGTTCTATGAATTTTAAATTTTACAGTTATTTACTTATCTATTTAATTTTGCAGTTATTTACTTACAGGTGCTACTTGATTATGAATCTGTTCTAAAAACATTATGACAGCTTCTGGTGTCATTAGAACTGGGTCATCATCAGGCATATGGTGGTGGCTGGTGGTAGAATTGAGAACCAATAGATGAGGTACTGTAAGTTCAGTCATAGCTATGGAATTTGCTAGTTCCGGATTACCCATCCAGCCAAACTGAAAGCGGTGGTGGAGGTCTCTTTTACGACTCCTGAAAAAAATTTTTTTCTTATTATTTAAATGAGATTATTACAACAATAGAGCAAAATAAACTATATAATGCTACATAATATTATAGCAATATGGCTACTTTACAATGTAGAAATGGTTTTAATGTAATTCACAACACAAGAATTTCCACAATAGTAACTAATAAAAAAAAATGTCCAAAATCTATACAATTTATAAAGAGGTGAATCCATGTCAAGGCTTATACATATTATGTATAAGAAAAATACGACACTTTCGCAATTGAATCAACTACCAGCACCATCTATTGGTAGTGTCCGGTACCAAACGAAGTAAAGGCTCAAATCTGTACATGAAATATATTTTTAAAATAACAATCAGGGGGTAATTAGTGATTGATACTGATAGCAAAAGTGCAATCAGTAAAATTTTTGTCTGTCTGTGTGTTTCTAGAAACAAAAAAAAATGTATTTTATATTCAACCCTAATCCATATTAATTGATTTCAAACTGAAAATGCCCTGCTGTGGCCACCGGACTATTTACTGTATAAATTTCTCAATATTCTAGTTTCTAATATACTTACTTGATTATGCCTTCTACCATGTCCTTAAAATCTTGTTCAGTTTGAGTGATTTCATTCAATTTATTCTCAGAGACTATAACAATTACAATATACTTTTCAGTATCCATCAGGTCATTTATGTTGGCACGTGTAATTCTGGGGAAGAATCCAAACCTTTCAGAGTTAATCCATTTATCTAATGATACATTTAAGGCTTCCTTGTCCTCAATCAAAGCATTGGTTGCTGGAAAGATACAGATATTTATTTACAAAGAAACAATAAAAAAATCTCACAGAATATGGTAGGTATGTATAATCAATAGAAAAATGTGAACACTTTAAACCCTTGGCCTTGTCATAATAGATGTTTGACTTCTACATTTTTACATGGAAGATTATTAGTATTGTGATAAGGTCCCAAAGTGATTAAATCTTTTAGCAGCTGACTGTACAAATTACATTCATGTAAACCAATTTTGAGTACCTATAAGGAATAGTAAATAAAATATTGAGATTTCAACAGTACCTTCAAAGAAAAAGGCATCATCCTCCTTGTATACAAATATGGCAGTTTCATTAGGTGGCTTTATGTCATGCTTTATGACTTCATGGGACATGGTGTAAAACCAAGAATGTGGTTGATACTTGTCCGCATGCATTGTGAATATTTCCTGGTTGAAAAACAGAAAAATCACATTAGAATCATAGCACAATAATAAAATAAAACATTTAAAAAATATATAAAATAATTACCCATAAGGGTCCTTGCTGTTTTCCAATATATCCAAAAAATACAGGATGTGATTCTTTCAAGTATCCTATACTATCTGCATGAGAGACTTTTTGTATTGCCGGCTGGGACATACGCAAGGCATAGTTGATCATATCTTCCTTCACTCTGTCTCCAGTGTACTCATGGACATAAGAACCTTTTAAACTGAAATGTACAATTCATTTAAAATGCACACAAATGCCTTCTCATTTTCGATAAATTGATACAAATAGAAGCTTAGTTTTGAACATAATTTACTTACAACATTATTGTAGGGTAAGCTCTTATTTTGAAGTGAGTAGCTACAGCATTAAACCGAGTACAGTCCACTTTGGCAACCTTGATGGGACTGCTGTACAGGGTCTGCGCCACGTGCGCCCACACCGGCTCCAAGCGGCGGCAGTGCGCGCACCATGGCGCATAAAACTTCACGAACCACATTCCCTCAGTGCTGATATCGATAAACTTATCGCTTAATTCTAACACCCTTGATGATGACACTCCATACAGAGCTGTAAACGCAAGTAGCATTAGAAATGTTTTCTTCAATCATGACAAAGATTTTAAGGAGTTTGTTAATTTAAAATTGTTGATTTAGTAATAGATTCTATATAATTACAAAGCCAGCAATAGCTTGGTTAAGGACAGTGCACGAAATTCGGTAAACTTAGGTAATATTTTTAGAATTAAATAAAATTACAACCTGACATAACTATTAGCCATGTTTTCGTAAATTTACTCATAATAACTTCGACACCTATTAAAATTATAAATATAAACACAATTTGGTTATTTTAAAGTACAATAGGCAATCACTTCGCCTTATAAAGTATAATTTAACTTAATTTTGATAAATCGATAAAAGAAAATAAACACCGCATCCGCAGAAAATCCGCAAAACCGCATTACTATTTTCCCGTTTGGTTTCGTTCGGTTCGTTTGTTGACAGACTGACACACCAAGAAAAAACCAAAATCTGACAGCAATAGGGTTACCACACCTTATGCTATAACTTAAATATCAGTGGCGCCATCATTTATTTTACGCACGAGCAAGACCTTAATCCTTATTGACTTAATATTTTAATTAATTTTGTTTTAAGCCCTCTTAACATAAACCTCAGTGTAGGACGATCTCAGGCCAGATGGAGTGACGATCTGCGCAAGAGGGCTGGCTGGAGCTGGATGCGAGTAGCCGAAGGTCGATCAAAGTGGCGAGCATTTGGAGAGGCCTATGTCCAGCTGTGGACTGCAACAGGCTGATGATATGGTATGAACATAACCCTCGCACTAGACCTTAGAGGGGTAGGAGCAGGCTGAAATCAGCGCTGACCTATGTCAGCAATCGCTGAGATAGGTATCCTTTAAAAATTATAATATAAATACAGGGTGAAAACAACATTGGGCCATGTAGGGCACCCATGGGGTCTCACCCCACCAACTTCTTCGCCGTATAAGCCAACCTCACCTATGCGCTTATAAATATCTTCAAAGGATGCATACTATTATGAATACCGATCCACGCTTACCCCAAAAATTAAGCGCGAAGACGTAAAAGCGAAATGTGGAGTCGTCTAGTATATTTTTCGCGGCTTTGTGATCCCCCAATTCTTTTCGCGGCATAATATTTGCGCCGTAATTTGCTATTGCGAACTAAGTGTGGGTGGAAAACGTTTAATATTCACTCCGATATCGATATTAACGGATTAACTCTTAAAGTATTTAGGACAATACGTGAAAATTATATCGGAAGGGTGCAGTGGGTCGTAAGTATCGTATCATACTGCTAAATCCGATACTCTCCTACGTCCGGAGCATAGTATAAGTTTTACGCACTTGTTAATTTCCGTGAACTTTAATCCGTAATAAATAAAATAAATCCTCCAACCTTACAGCCACTTACGCAGGATAGTGCTCAAGTGTGTGTGTAAACGCAGGTGCACTCACTATAATTTCCTTACCCTGTGACTCCACGACCGAAGAGAGACTTACAAAATAGGTATATAGGGATACTAGAGAGACTGGGCGCAATAAAGATAGAAACCCCACGAGTGTGCCACAAGGGTAAAAAAACTAAAATACGGATATACAGACGGACATGACGATGATCTATAAGGGTTCCGTTTTTCCCAATTGGCCACGAAACCAGAGAGGATATTATAATAATCTAACGAAAAAGATGTCATTCCTACTCGAATATGAAACAATCACTATAAAAAACATTAAACGTACCTAGTTTTATTTTTGTTTTCAGGAGATCCACTTTTTTATTTCATTAGGTAAATTCTTACCCCCATTGCCAACACGCTGTTTTCTCTCCTCTACCTAAAGGTTGTCGGGAAGAAATCGCTACAAGCGATAAGACCGCCTTATTGTACTGTCTATAGCTGTTGTTTCACACATGTATTCTATTTCTGTGCAATAAAGAATATCTATCTATCTGTCTTAGACAATTTTGTTTATTGGGGTATAAAACTTCTTATATAATTATTTTTTATACATAGGTACTCGGACCGATAATACCATACCTAATTTATATGCCAAGTTTTTTTTGTTAATGGCATCGACACTGTCAAAATTAATGTCAGTCTAAAATGAGCTGTCATTTTTTTTAAAGTGTTAGTTAACCTCAAAATAGACCGTCTTGTTTGTTGGAAAGTTTATGCGAATAAACTTTCACTCAAAACGTCATCGTAATTGCTTTCCATGACGCTACAACTGCTACGCGGCATACGTAATTCATTTGCAATTCGTCTTGAAAATCGTACACATTTCGGTCGCCATTGCAGGTTCTTACGTAGCCAATACCGTTATTCGGAGTGGGGGTCCAGAGGCGCGAGGGGGGCACGTATCAGCGGCACGGTTGGAGCGCGAGTTCACTCTGTCACTCGGTCATTACGGTATTTCTCTGTTGTGCGTCCCACATTTACGATCGTGAAAGAAAAAGTGACAATGCCCGAAAATAAACCGTTTCAGCGACTCCCAAAAAATATTATACCTAAGCATTATGATTTAGAATTAACACCGAATCTCGAGAAATTCACGTTTACGGGAAAGACAGCAGTGAAAGTATCGGTAAGAGGAAATTTCATCACATCGTTGTTGCAAATATCTAGTTTCCATGTGCCGCGTTACAGTGTCGCCTTCACTTTCAGATCGTGAATTCTACTAAAGAGATAGTCCTGAATTGTTTGGATTTGGAATTGACTAGCGTCAAACTGCAATACAACGATGGTGGGACTGTTTCCACGTTGAACCCGGTGGAGGTGCGCTTGAACACCGCTGATGAGACGGCATGTCTCTCGTTCGACAAACTGCTGCCGGAGGGCGAGGCGATGCTGTTCTGCGAGTTCAACGGCGAGATCAACGACAAGATGAAGGGCCTGTACCGGAGCAAGTACGTGACCCCGGGCGGCGAGGAGCGCTACGCCGCCGTAACTCAGTTCGAGGCCACAGACGCCCGCCGCTGCTTCCCTTGCTGGGATGAGCCCGCCATCAAGGCGACCTTCGACATCTCGCTCGACGTGCCGGCGGACCGCGTCGCGCTCTCCAATATGCCAGTCAAGGAAGAGAAAATAAATGGCGATAAGAAATTCATTCACTTTGATACCACCCCAATAATGTCTACTTACCTTGTAGCTGTGGTGGTTGGTGAATATGATTATGTGGAGAAAAAGTCGAGAGATGGGGTTCTAGTGCGTGTTTATACTCCTGTGGGGAAGAGCAAACAGGGCATGTTTGCTCTGGAAGTGGCAGCTAGGGTTCTTCCATATTATAAGGAGTACTTTGACATAGCATATCCTTTACCTAAGATAGACCTGATAGCCATAGCAGACTTCTCGGCTGGTGCTATGGAGAACTGGGGACTGGTGACATACCGGGAGACATGCTTGCTTGTGGATGAGGAGCATACATCTGCAGTGAGGCGGCAGTGGATAGCCTTGGTGGTGGGCCATGAGCTGGCTCATCAGTGGTTTGGTAATTTGGTCACAATGGAATGGTGGACACATCTCTGGTTAAATGAAGGTTATGCCTCTTTTGTTGAGTTCCTCTGTGTCAATCATCTATTTCCTGAGTATGATATCTGGACCCAATTTGTAACTGAAACCTACATCAGGTAAGAAAATTATTGTTTTCTAACTTTGCTTGTTTAACATGTAATAGTACATTGAAGAAATTTGGAAAAATGCCAAGTATGACTTAGCATTTGTTGGTTGTTCTGCATTGTGCAATGTCATTTGTGTTAATGACTATTATTTTTTATATTATATTGCAATACTTTGTAGTATTTATTTTTATTTGTAACACCACCAGTCACATTATAGGCATGAAGTTTCTATATCCAATAAGCTAATATAGGTATTATATGCATTGAAATGATGTGATGTATGTGAATGATGTGTCCCATACACATCATTCATTCATGTAACAGTGTATGTTTTTGTTTTATTCTGGTAAAAGTAAATTGATGTTTCAGGGCATTAGAATTGGACTGTTTAAAGAATTCACATCCGATAGAAGTCCCTGTTGGACACCCATCAGAAATAGATGAGATATTTGATGACATATCATACAACAAGGGTGCATCAGTGATTCGTATGTTACATAGATATATTGGCGATGATGACTTCAGAAACGGAATGAATATTTATTTGACAAGACACCAGGTAAACATAGAAAAAAGTAATGTGATAATTTTTTAGTTTAATTATCAATTTGGACAGAAATAAAACCATGTAACTTAATTTCAGTACAAAAACACCTTCACAGAGGACTTATGGGCTGCTTTGGAGGAAGCTTCAAATAAGCCTGTGGGAGCTGTTATGTCAACTTGGACTAAGCAAATGGGATTTCCAATGGTGCAGGTATGTTTTATCAGTGTCATTTTAAAATAGACTAACAATGTTGCTAGGTACAAGTAGTTAAACTGGCTATAAAGTATATTTACAATTGAAAGATAACACATTAACTTATCAATACAAATAACACTTCGAAGAGCAGCCCTACATAATAATAATTTTGTTTGTGGTAGTATTGGATAGTTGCCTACTTAGAATCAACAATGGATTTGTTTAACAGTCAATTCACCCATCCATTGTTCTGCTATTGAAGAATGTTATTTGTGTTAAGCATAAAATAACTTATTGTATGTTAAATAATTTAGGTTTGTCAATGACTCAGAATTTGTAGGTATAGTACTTTTATTACATGAACTAAATAGCAATAGTTATTATAGTTGTTGTAACATTTTCTTTGAAATAATTGAAAAATGCATAATTTTAATGACTCATTTAGCAGTGGTTTGATTGCTGGTAGATTCTGATGATTGAAACAGATATTTGTGTTTGATCTGGGTGTATGTAGTTCCTTCATTATTTCTGATTTCCATAGTGCAAGGGAAAACATTAGTTTGGGATCAGGACAATATAATTTGATGTTGTGTATTTTTTATTTATTTATTTATAAATAACTCACATTCAGGTCACAACCTGTCTAATGAAATGATTTCTAGTTTTTAATTGTTGTGGCTATTTTTAGGTGACTTCAGAACAAAGAGGACCAGATCGTGTCCTCACACTGACTCAGCAAAAGTTTTGTGCTGATGGCAGTGTAGGTGATGACACCCTGTGGATGGTGCCAATCACAATATCAACACAGGAACAGCCTTCAAAGGTATATAAATATCTTTAATGTGACCATTTTGCTTGTTATATTGAAGGTTTTTTTTTGTCCAACCAAATTACATGTGCTCAATAAATTGATAAGTAAGCCGACATTGATACTTTTTTTTCATGTTTTTGAGATATCATCAAAACAAATGTTACAGTTTTATTGCATTTATGCAAGCTGATTATTATGCATAGTAATAGATTATTTGTATGACCCAGTTTCCTCAAAAACTATTGGATTCAAAATGTACAAGTGAAGATTGTGAATGTGACATACATAATGCATGGAACCAGTCTGCTGCTTTAATAACTATGCGTCATGGACAGAAGAAGTTAAATGTAATCCAAGTACCTAACATGTTGATTTATCATTTATTATTTAAAAGTATACCACTGTCCTGTTCATGTGATGTAAACAATGATTTTCAAATAACAAACACAAAAAAAGTATTATTCCAATTATTATTGACCCACAAAATCGTAGAGAATGTATGTATCTTGTCATTTTAATTAGGTATTAGATGGCGAAGCTGATTTATGATGTTTTGCCTCGTTATGGGGGTAATGGAAAAAAATAATTCTCTCGTCTGCCTCTAACTCCCAGTGTCGCTGTCGCTTTGGAGCCCGGGGTACGCTTAGACCAGGATTTGGGGAGTCTGGCAATTACATGAAGTGACTGAACCCTTTAACAGGTGAACTAGACCAACTGAATCATGGTTACATGTTTCAGAAACAGCAGGTTTTCTCACGATGTTCCTACACCACCGAGCAAATGGTAGAAATATTACACATAGATTTGAAAAATCCAGAAATTCACTAAGCTACCATATCGGCTAATGAAAAAATTATTATTAGTTGTAAAATGTTTCTAAAATTATAATTCTCTTTAAGGTGGCCTTATCAACTGTTCTAGAGAAGAGGACTCAAGAAGTTGTTCTGGAAAACGTTGCGGAAACTTCATGGGTGAAACTTAATCCTGGCACTGTAAGTCATACAAGGTCTTATATAAATATGTTGATGTGAGTTGTTCTGGTTATCTTGTAAATAAAACTAAAGATTCTCAAGTGAGTCGAATATTTCGTTTGCGGTCCCGCGGGGCGGTACAGTGCAAGTGATTGCTCCCGTGTCAGGGTGGGACAGCCCTGTCGATACCTGAGCGTTGACCCTTGAGAGAACATTTATTGTGTTTTTTCCCTGGCAACATTACTGTGGCTGCACTCTTTTTTTAAAAAAAAAGATCCAACTACAGGAACGCAATCCGTATCTGGCATCCCGCGACTTTGTGATTATGTAGTTATCGTCCAATTACAGCAGCACTAGGTAAGAAATCTACCGAGGTGCGATACATAACACGATTTCATCTTAATAAAGTGGTTACCTAAATATTTTTTCTCGCGGCTTGCTATGCCGTGTAACGCCCCGTTGATCCAGTGGTTTAAATACTGGGCCGTGATCTCGGGATTCCCGGCTTGAGCAAAAGTATGTTTCGAATTTTTCGAACATAGCTCGGGTTTGTGATCACGAAGCCGCTTTAGGCAAGCGTGGTGAATATGCCTAATCCCTCATAGTAGCGATGACTTGATTTCTATAATGGAGGCCTTTGTCCTACAGTGGGACAGTATATGGTTGATACTTTATTTTGCGATGCCGTGACTAAAACGTGTCTATGGCGGTAATACCTCACAGAAAACCGGCGTGAAGCAGCGCATGCGCTGTGTTTCGTTGCGTGAGTGAGGGTACCGGAGGCCCAATCCAGGGGAAGGGGGGTCAAAAGGTAAGCAGCGCACTTGTGACACCACTGGTGTTGCAGGTGTTCATGGGCGGCGGTAATCGCTTACCATCAGGTGATCCGTCGGCTCGTCTGCCACCTATATCATAAAAAAAGGTTGAATATCGCAAGTGTAAGTGGCGTGTAGTGTTGTATATGGTGTAGAGGTGTTGAGGTGTTCGGCAGGTGGGGTACTACCGCACGCGCTACCCCGCGTCGATGCTGGCGCAGCTGGTGACGGCGGTGCGCGACGGCTCGCTGCCGCCGCTGGACCGGCTCGGCCTGCTCGACGACTGCTTCGCGCTGGTGCAAGCGGGACACACCCATACTGCAGAAGTAATCATTTTCCTATCTTTTAAAATTACCCTTGTCTATTGGTATAGGCCGCGGCAAATAAGTTTGGCGGTGACCTTGAGTGTGCAGAAATCAATTTTAATATAAAGTGACTACTAACGCCGAGCGCGAACTTACGTGCCTCGACCTGTGATGAAATGTTTTTGATGTACAGTGGAAGAACTTGAATCATGACCCACTTTGCCGAATCTTTCCTTTACCTATAAGTAAGGGTTTTGATCTCTGTCATGCATGTTGCACTTAAGTTTTAAATATGAATAAAAACGCGTCGTTACAGGTCAGAGATATAAGCCGGAAGTGCATTATGATTTTAAAAATTAAAAACGTCGTGTGTCAGAAAGTGTCAAGTAAGCCGTCATAGCCTTATCAGTCCAGATTATAATAGGTTCGTTACTAGGAAACACAATGTTCAAGTGAATTTCAACCTACTCGTATAGAATGACAGTAGGAAAATTAAGGTGGGTCACGATTCAGTTCTGTCGACTGTACTTTCGTTGTTCAATGTATGTGCTGTCTTAATTTATTTATAAAAGAAACTAGCGGCCGCCCGCGACTTCGTCCGCGTGGAAAAAGGTTTTTACCCCCCTTTTAACCCCTTACAACCCCCTTTTCCGCAATAAAAAGTAGCCTATTGTTCTTTCTCAGGGTCTAGATCACCTGTATACCAAATTTCATTTAAATCCGTTCAGTGGTTTGGGCGTGAAAGAGTAACAGACAGACAGACAGACAGACCAGACAGACAGACAGACAGACAGACAGAGTACTTCGCATTTATAATATTAGTTAGGATTATATTTATACTTGTGGTATAACGAATTTACTCATTTCGCAATGTTACACATTATAGTTCACATAATCAATGGCAAGCTAGGCATTATCTATAAAAGTGGTGTCGTTGATGCAGTTTCGAGGCGCACCTGTCGGGCGCGTGCACGCTGCCGGCGGACCTGCGCTCGGCGTGCTACCGCGCGGTGCTGGCGGACGCGGACGCGGCCACGTTCGCGCGCTTCCTGGAGCTGTACCGCGCCGCCGACCTGCACGAGGAGAAGGACCGCATCAGCCGCGCGCTCGGCGCCGTGCGCGACCCCGCGCTGCTCACTAGGGTGCTGGACTTCGCTGTATCGGTCAGTCGCTAACATTTTTATTTATTTTTTTATGTGATAGCACAGAATACTTAATAGTACATGTACAGAAAGCCCACTCCTAAAACCGTTTATGGAAATGAAGACTCAGGCTACCATAACACAACGTTGAAATTCTGACCGCCCAGCGTTCAATGCCTACCATTATTCATACCTAGAAGTGCGTTCTCTTTCTATCGCAAGCAACTGTCGCGCGTGCGTCGCCGCTCGTTCTTGATTTTCTACTAATTTGCCCCTCCGGAGGGGACGCCGCATGTACTTGCAAGTTCGATACCTACACGCGGAGTGGGACAGGCCTGGTGATAGGTAGCAGGCGAGCAGGCGGATCACCTGATGGTAAGCAATTGCCGCCGACCATGGACACTTGCAACACCAGTGGAGTTACAAGTGCGCTGCTAACCTTTTGTCCCCCTCCCCCCCAAGTGGGCCTCCGGTACCCTCACTCACTCGGCGAAACACAGCACAGGGGCTGCTTCACGCCGGTTTTCTGTGAGGCAGTGGTATCACTCCGGTCGAGCCGGCCCATTCATGCCGAAGCTTGGCTCTCTCACAGTTAAGTAAGATTAAAAATAAGAAACCATTTATTGACTTCGGCCTATCGATCAGTCGCTAACATTTCATTTATCACATTTAGAGCTTATTTTCCATCTTCAGATAGTGGTTTTCAGTCAGTTAAATTAATGACCAACCAAAGTAAATGTCAATGTTAAGGCAATAGAGATACGAATGATAACTACTTTTCAATGGGGGCTACCGCGTGTGAAAATTACATTAGAAGGCGTACCTGTAGACTGAGGTCCAACACTGTGATTAGTTATTTTTGATGTGAGATATCAAAATGTCACTAAACAACCAATGACGTTGAAGTTGGACCTCAGTCTACACGTACGACATCTAACGGATTTTTCACTCGCGGTAGCCCCCATTTATAAGATTAAGAGTAAGAAAACATTATTTTATTGACAACACATTTGCTCATAGACAAAAAAGACAAAAGAAAGAAACACAAATTGCACATATCGATACCTTAAATCTCAAAGGGCGTAATCACCAAATCATCACTTTTCAGGAGAGCCGAAACAAAAAAAAAATCTAAGAATTAAATTCATAACTTTTAAACTAATAATGCCATATAAATGAAATTTGGATGTAATTATCGAGTATCGAGAGCTTTATAACACAGTTATATGGTATTTAAAATACAACCAATGTTTGCCAAACTGATTTGTGATTACGCCAAAACATGTGACGCTACTGGTCTGCCACCTATCACAAAAGAAAAGTCTATATTACCTGTTGGGATCGCTTTTTAAACGCTTTCAGTACGGCATTGTGTATCTAGAGATTATGTGATCGAAGGTACCTAAGTTTAGAGCACGAGATAAACACTGTAATAGCTCTATTTTATCTTCTTTGAACATTTTCCTAAAGAAAAAGAAAGAGCTGTAATGCCATTTTCTTTAGAGAAACATACTAAGGTCATCAACTCCTTATTGATTATGCGCTAGTGAATTTATGCGCCAAGGCCAAAGTAAGGTTGATATATTATGTTCTAAGATAAAAGGAAAAGGCTAAATAAATAGCATTAGGTACATTTTATTTTTATGTTCAGTTTGCTTTGTAGATATGTTGGCGCAAAATATTATTGCTAATTAACTTGGAGTCACTTTCATTGTAACAAACTTATCACTGTTTTGATTTCGTTCTTCGTTCTAGATAACTAATCCGGAATGATAATTAAGATAACCATTTCCACAGATACATTGCTTATTTGATTTAAGTTTATTATATTTATCATTTAAAAGAGAGATTTTTAAGTGTTTCCTCTCATAGTACCTATATAGATACTAAAATATAAAAAGATAAAAAGTATAGACTTTTAACGACGATTTGGTATGTCTGGTAAATAAGTTAAAACGTCTGACATTCGAAACCTTAAATCGGCAATCAGGAGGCCAATTCTAGGTTTTCGCCTTCTATGTCGAATCGACTTCATGGAACGCACAGCCAATAGATGAACACAGATTACAGTGGACATTCCTTATTTTGTTCTCCTATTGGTTTATGCGTTCCATGAAGTTAACTCGACATAGAAGGCGAAAACCGAGAATTGGCCTCCTGACCTTCGCAACCCTTATACAGTTGAACAGTGGTACGCCATCTAGCGGATGTCGCAAACGACGCGCCGTTGTGATCGGTATGTCGCAGGCCGCAGCTGGATCGCATTATTCGCTATATTACATTACGGCTAGCTATTATCAAAAATAGAGCCGTAATGTAAAGTCAGCGTATTCCTTTTTAAAAGGTCGGCAGCGCACTTTTGACTCCTTTGGTGTTGCGGGTGTCCATGGGCGGCGGTAATCGCTTACAATCAGGTGATCTGTTTGTCTGCCCCTATATATACGGCGGATTATACGATCCGATCGGTCATAAACCTAAAGGTTGTCTAGAAGAATCTCTACAAGCGATAAGACCGCCTTATTGACGACCCGATTGTTTCAGTGGCGACCCGATTGGTTCAGTGGTAGTGAATGCTGCGTCTGGGTCAAGGGTTACGGGTTCGATTCCCGCACAGTACAAACATTTGTGTGCATGAACATGTTTGTTTGTATTGGTCTGGGTGTTTTCTATGTATTATAAGTATGTATTTACAAAAGAAAAGTATTATCCATACTAATATTATAAATGCGAAAGTAACTCTGTCTGTCTGTCTGTCTGTTACTCTTTCACGCCAAAACTACTCAACGGATTTAAATGAAATTTGGTATACAGATAATCTAGACCCTGAGAAAGAACATAGGCTACTTTTTATTGCGAAAAGGGGGTTGTAAGGAGTTGAAAGGGGGGTAAAAAGTAACTTATCCACGCGGACGAAGTCGCGGGCGGCCGCTAGTACGTTATATATTTGTAATTCCACTGTTGGTTCTGATATCTGTAACACAGGTGCTTGAGCTACCTACCTCAGAGTCAGACCAATGTATGTGATGTAGTGAAATATTATATTATTGTACTGTTTATAGCTGTTGTTTCACTCATGTATTCTATTTCTGTGCAATAAAGAATATCTATCTATCTATCTATAAAATGGTGTCGTTGATGCAGTTTCGAGGCGCACCTGTCGGGCGCGTGCACGCTGCCGGCGGACCTGCGCTCGGCGTGCTACCGCGCGGTGCTGGCGGACGCGGACGCGGCCACGTTCGCGCGCTTCCTAGAGCTGTACCGCGCCGCCGACCTGCACGAGGAGAAGGACCGCATCAGCCGCGCGCTCGGCGCCGTGCGCGACCCCGCGCTGCTCACTAGGGTGCTGGACTTCGCTGTATCGGTCAGTCGCTAACATTTCATTTGCTGTGCTTTAACTGTGGGAGAGCCGCGCTTCGGCATGAATGGGCCGGCTCGACCGGAGTGATACCACTGCCTCACAGAAAACCGGCGTGAAGCAGCCCCTGTGCTGTGTTTCGTCGAGTGAGTGAGGGTACCGGAGGCCTCGGACTCGGGGGGGAAGGGGATAAAAGCTTGGCAGCGCACTTGTAACTCCACTGGTGTTGCAACTGTCCATGGGCGGCGACAATTGCTTACCATTAGGTGATCCGCCTGCTCGCCTGCTACCTATCACATAAAAAAATGAGATTAAGAATTAACATTATAATTATGAGATTAAGAATAAGAAAAAAATATACTTCGCCGTCTCGAACAGTCGCTAACATTAAATTTATAAGCTTTAAGAGATGATTTTTCAATCTTCATATAGTGGTTTTCAGTCAGTTAAATTAATGACCAACCAAAGTAAAAGTCAATGTTAAAGCAAGAAATACGAATGAAAATCAATTACGGCTTTGCCACTTATTTGGGCAAAACACATTTGCGCATAGACAAAAAATAAAAAAAAACAGAAGTTGCAGCCAACAAGGTTCTGGCTTCAGCATGATGCTGCAACTGCCACGAGCAGCTGCTGCAGTACTGGTTTTCAGTCTGGATCCTGCGTCATATCCTTCGATAGATTCGGCTACGGCGCCCGATCTTAATGATCAGCCAGCCTATTTAAAAGTGTATATTATGTAATTCCAACGGCTTAACGTGTTACACGGTTAGTTTCACGCTAACTTCCACTAAGATCGATCTTTTGTAATTACGTAATAAAATACACGGCACAACAATAATGATGTGTTTATTTTTTAATTTTCAGGACGAAGTCCGATCGCAAGACACCGTTTTCGTCATAGTTTCGGTAGCTGTAAGCAAGAACGGACGGGACCTCGCCTGGCAGTTCTTCAAGGACCATTGGCAGGAGTTCATGGACCGATACCAGGTCAGTGTATACAGGGTGTCCCAAATTTAAGGATAAGCTGAGGCCGTAAGATGGACGTGGTCAGGACTACTTCAGGAAAAATAAGAAAAATACTAGGTTTTTTTTATTACAAAGGAGATTAGGAACTTGAAAAAAAAATCTGTATCGGAAAGCTAAATAGTATTGCTATCCATAATAATCCTTAAAAACCTCAGAATGCTTGTAAATGTTACACAAAAATGATGCTGGAAGGGTGTTCCACTCCTTGGTAGTGCACAAATAAATAAATGTGCTAGATAGTCACACCAATCAACCTGGTTTCAAACTAAGGCAACCCCTGAACTATGAGTACCAGATGACTATAATTAACTGGGGCCGTCCAACACAACACCCAGACTGAAGAAAACTTAAAAAATTTAGTTTCCTTAAATTGACGTGACCGGGAAATGAAAGCGACCTTTCGCGCTTGGCGCGAACACCTTAGCCACTGCGTCATCGACACCGCCGTCAGATGCTTAATGTCAGTGTAAACTCGTCAGGGCGGCTTCCTCCTCGCGCGGCTGGTGAAGTCGACGACGGAGAACTTCGCGTCGGAGAGCGCCGCGCAGGAGATCGAGGCGTTCTTCCGCGACCACCACTCGCCCGGCACCGAGCGCTCCGTGCAGCAGGCGCTCGAGACCGTGCGCCTCAACGCCGCCTGGCTGCGACGCGACCTCGCCTCCGCCTCCGCCTACCTGCACGCCTACCACTGACGGTACGTCATACACACACACACACCATGCATGGCCGGCTGGCAGCAGGCGCTGAGACCGTGCGCCTCAACGCCGCCTGGCTGCGCCGCGACCTCGCCTCCGCCTCCGCCTACCTGCACGCCTACCACTGACGGTACGTCATACACACACACACACCATGCATGGCCGGCTGGCAGCAGGCGCTGAGACCGTGCGCCTCAACGCCGCCTGGCTGCGCCGCGACCTCGCCTCCGCCTCCGCCTACCTGCACGCCTACCACTGACGGTACGTCATACACACACACACACCATGCATGGCCGGCTGGCAGCAGGCGCTGAGACCGTGCGCCTCAACGCCCGCCTGGCTGCGTCGCGACCTCGCCTCCGCCTCCGCCTACCTGCACGCCTACCACTGACGGTACGTCATACACACACACACACCATGCATGGCCGGCTGGCAGCAGGCGCTGAGACCGTGCGCCTCAACGCCGCCTGGCTGCGACGCGACCTCGCCTCCGCCTCCGCCTACCTGCACGCCTACCACTGACGGTACGTCATACACACACACACACACCATGCATGGCCGGCTGGCAGCAGGCGCTGAGACCGTGCGCCTCAACACATTATTATATACACGATTCGGCGTGTATGGACCGGCTAGACCAGAGTGATAGCTTCTGTGAGGCCGTGGTCCGGTCCGGTGTCACTCCGGCGAACCGGCCCATTCATGCCGAAGCGTGACTCTCCCACGATTATTCGATATAGCAATCAACTATTAGTCGGACGACTTCGTACGCGACCCTTCTGCGGAAGGGTGACGTAGTCGTCTCCGCACCAACGTCCGTCACCCCGCAGGACGGTCGTACACGATCAGACTAAGTTCTCCCACGATGCCTACAAACCGACTCTATTTGACGACGACACAGTGTGCGTGATGTTATGGACCTATAGATGCAATAAATAAAGTATTGAGCGTTTAGGGAAGGTTTATTTTTACCCATCAGAAAAAACAAATAAGACAAGCCTATTCCCGACAAATCTGACTTCTCGCTCTGTCCTGCAACTAACGATTTTTTTTTCTTTTACAGAACGAAATGATTAATGCAAGACTGAAACTACAACGAAATCCCCAGTTATGTTTCAATCGAAGATATAATAAGTACCTAGCGAGCGAGCTTTATTTATTTCCAGTGACATTCTTTAATGTAAATTTATACGGGAGTTATTATTTTATTATAATTACTTTTAGTATTCTATTTATATAACAATAAAACACTCCTAAGTTAATGCATTTTGTTAATCAACGTCAGATATTGTAGTTGTAGGACTTAGAAAATATTGCGGATGTTTTAAAGCGTTAACACAGCTGAACTATTGCCAGCCGCTCGGCGTACACCGCGTGTAGCTAGTGGTTGCCGTACAAGATACGTTAGATAGCACGTAAACAATGACACTAATGTTTCGAAACTGCCATATTTACTGCACCAATACCGTATTGAACCGATGGACTTGACATTGTCATGCATATAAATGGTTTTGCTGACCTTATGTGTACAAGTTGTAGGGCCAATTTCAAGTGTTGGACATGTATGTCAATGATAAATGCTTTTTATTTATTTGAAAGCCATATCAACCGCAGGCATTTTGTATAAATATGTAAAAATATTATTATAATTTGTTTAAATATGTTAAGAGTGATTTTAATATTGGTGCTGAATACATTTTGGGCTTCATTCATAAAATTTTTAATCCTAATAGCTGTTATTAGGCATTTATTGTTTTGCTTCTTTTCACACTATGCGGGAAAAGGACAAAAAATAAAAAAAGATTCTAGTAAACTTGAGAATTTTTATGAATAAGTTTTTCTGTTTTGTTTCCAATCTACAGATTGCTATAGTTTTATTCTTGGATCATTGGACTGCATTTTCTCCGTGAAAGTTTCACGATGCTGCAATAGGTTTGCATACTGGACGTGGATTTGATTGGATCTGACTATTTTGGTATTGAAGTCAGTCAAAATTGTATTGTGATGTTTTAGGTGGACTATAATTCGAAGTTACCAACATAATTAATTGCCTCATTTGTTGTCATCAGTGATTGTTTTGTAAGACTGTGTTATTCCAATAAATCGTACAAAATTACATTTTCTTGTCATTTCAATTTCCTTAATAAAGAACCATTATTACATATTAAAATCAAATAAAAAGAACAATACTTTTATAATGCAAACATGACACGATTATTCTTTAGACCCAAAACACGAATGATGAAAAAAAGAACATGTTCGCGAAAATACACCTAAGAATTTTAGCTTTACGCCTTGCAAGTATTCAAAGTCGAATGTGTAATCTGAAGCATAGGGACATAATAAGGTAGGTATAAAAAAGGAAAATAAAACACATTTATAAAACAGTACATCTATATTGCACTATAACATTTCACTTGGTATTGTACAAAATAGGTGTTATTATGAAATTGGACAATAATAACACGAAAACACAAATCTTACATAACAATGCCAATATCTATAAGGTGCAGGGAACACACGAAAACCTATGATTGGTAAATGGAAGGTACACAACGAAGTACAATTTTGAAAATTTAGAGCGCAAATATATTTCAAAAAGACAAAATATGTTAATATTAATTCACACAAAAATAGCTTTTAATTATGCTATTCAAAGATTCGACGCTATACAAAAATATTTTCGGTATTTAATTACAATCACAAACACCTTATTTATAGCAATGAGTAAACTCAATTGAAGAAAAACACTTTTTAAATCAGAAAGTAAGACAGCAACTTGTAGTCTTAAAACAGAGTATTGCTTGTATTGATTTCATTACAACCATAGTAAAGTGAATGCATAAGTCAGATCTCTTCAACAATATTAATATTATGTAATAGACTAAATTACATTTGTTATTAATAATTATATACAATACGGATTTTTATACCATCCATACCATAAAATATTTTTCATTTTGTAGAATCTAAACGGTGCACTTCACGTCACCACCATAGATGATACATAATTACAATAATGTTTCCTATTATGTAAAAGGCATCTTTAAATTAATATGTTGTAGAAATAGCTATACAATAATTGAATTTGGTGTACATTGTTAAATGCGAGTTTATTCACCGTAATCCGGCTCGTTTTCACCATTATTGTTTTTAAATAGAGATTGTAGGGTAGCACATTCTCCAACAAAATCTTATCCTAGATATCTATAATATATAATGCTGTAATCTGTGGGTTACCTACTACTTCATGTCAAGTGCGAATTACCTCGTTTTAATTATGAATGAATCTAGCTAGAATAGGACACAGGTATCTTGTGCACTCATTACTAAAATGGCTACTATTTCAATTTCAAATGTGTCGTGTAAGTTTTAAATGTTATTTACCAATCATTAAGTCTCACTAAACCTAGCATAACGCCAGCTCATTAACAATCAAGTCAATGAGATACCTCTCGCTATTGAACAGGTTACACTAAGTTTATTGCTTCTATATTACTTGTATAAATCATTGAGACCTCATTTTAGAACTATGTTGTTTCGAGTAATATTAATAAAACATTTTCGCCAATTTACTGACACCACTCTAAACATATTTTGGTCAATGAATGAATCCAGTCACACTCACTCCCACAGCGACGCGGCTCGGACGGCATAGCGACTAACAAGAACAACACAACGTAAGCCCGCACTTGTTCCGACAGACCAGTTCCAAGTAGAAATGCTGCGAAGGTCAGCCTTAGCTTATTTATCTAATAGGACAAATATTAAACTATTTGTCTACTACGAAAACGCACTACAGTCCTATAGGCGTAGAATACAGTTTGTAAGTAACAGTCTAAAGTGAATATTAATATAATGAATTTCATGGTAGATTTTTTTGTGTTGAATGAATTAGATGAGTTAATTATTATATTGTCTGGTTCTTCAATCGCCCTATCAATTTTTTTTTATGGGAATGCGTTCCAACAACATACTGAGACGATAAATACAATATGAAATATCATAGAATTTATTTGACTAGAAAGCAAATTATTTTTACATGAGAGATCTGAAAATTATAAATCGAGACGAGAAAAAATTCTAAGTGGACTAGAAATAGATGTATATTTACTAAGCAAATGTCGATCAGACAGGGCGGACCTAATTCATTTATATTAACAGGAATAAAATTAAAATATTTTCTTTTTGAGCTTTCGACTTCACAAATACCACTTGAGAGTAGACGCGATTGCTGGGTTCAGTAGGATATTAATCCCAATATGGAATGGTTGAGAGAAGGTTGTTTCAATTTTTATTTTAGAGGCTTACGGCGCCGTTCAAATTATGCAAAAAAGTAGCGTTCCGAATTCTGTCTGATCAACAATGTCTGAAAGCAGAGCAATATATAAATATCTATAAAAAATTATAGCATAGCAAATACTACATTCACATCCCTCAAGAACAATATTATTATGCAAAATACTATATAAAAATACGAACACAATCAATGTTTTAAATGCCTACTCTTTAATCTTTGAATTTTTTTTTATTGATTAATATTATTAACATAAAATTGATCTAATCTAAATAAAGATACTTTATAATAAAATTACTAACCCACACGAGTGTTATCTAATAAAAACTTTTACTGGAATTAATAGGGTGTCAAACAGTCTTGCAGTTTGATTTGTAAGACAATAATGCACAAACATTTCTTACAAATCCTGCATATTATGTTTGGAGTGATTTATCTATGCAGTATTGAATATGTGTTAATAAATGTAAATATTATTTCCTTTTAGCTAAAATAATACTTTTAGCGTATATTCCAGGAAAACAAAAGCTAGGTAGTTTGCAATTATTAAGATATAACCTACAATAAAATGAAAAATTCATAATAAGCTTATCGCAAAAGATAGCGTAGTATTTACACTGTTCCCGACGTGGTATATCAAACAATTTGAGCAAACATTTAGGGCAGAAACAGTTACGCGCGCACCACGCGGCCCGCCTGCCCGCGTAGACAGTTTCCGCCGCAGGAATAAGACAAGGTTTACACAAATACTTACACAATATACGATACAGTCTATAGTTATACAGTAATATGCATTCAACACCTTACTTGAATATGGGAAATAGAGATAAAGCTGCTATGAAATTTACAGTCTTTAATAAATCGAAAAATCATCTTCAGTTATATAGGCCAATTTGTTAGGTGTCATTACATAGGTAGCACCTTGCAGAGTGTTAAATCCGGTAGATGGCGTACTGTTACACTGAGGTTCAACATCAACGTCAATGGTTTTTAGTGACATTTTGACACTTCACATCAAAATAACCAATTACCGTGTAGATGGACCTCAGTTCTATAGTACGGCATCTAGCGGATTTCCCACAGGCGATAGCCTCCGTTATTATAATTTCTGTACGCGTGAGAGTAAGTTGTACCAAGTCTACATCCCCTCCACATCCTCAAGTGGAGAATTCTTGGTTGCTTTTTAGCAAACAACTGTCACCATGTAATGATAATATAATGTTATCAAATTGTTAAATGTATATTACTATAAACGATAGAACTTGTATACTTAAAAAATCACAATTAACTAGATAAACGCAAAATATAAATACACAAATCTAAAACTATAGTAAAATGTAAACTTATGAGTAAATATACTGATTGTCATTATTTCGGGTTTATACATTTTATGATTCCAGTCATAATAAAACATATGAACCATATACTCTGGTCTAATAAACAATGCAAGTAATTGGTCCATAAACTAAGGAATACATTGATACCGCGGTTAAAATTATTTAGCTGCTAATGCGAGCTGCTCTGAGTATCGGACTAGTATGTAGGTATGCAACAGAGCCGATGATGCATGATTGTTCGTTCACTCATACCTATGGAAATGACTACAAATATACGTGACTCGAGTTACCTATTTAGGGATGAGTCTAGGAATGGACTTAAAATGTAAAAAAAAACATGCAAGATATCTTCTCTCACCTTAAATACTTCAAGTAATTAAAATGATAATACAAAACGAAATATCGATTGGCAAAACGACTTGATAAAGGACGTATCGTTAGTCAGTTCCGACAACCAGGGGCCGCTCTATATCTCAATTAAAGCTCATCAATATTTAACAGGAAACAAATGTAATACTGTGGTTATTTAAAATTTGAACTTGACGAGAGTCGAAGTCCTTTTAGAATCCAAATTACAGAATACAGCTATAAACTAAACACATAGAAGAGAACAGATCTATTCGACGGCCCCGTAAATTCTAAATACACGTACGTAGGTAAATAACAACCAATAGAATTATGTAGGTACTATTCCAAATTGATTATGATGAGCCATTGGGAGTTTTAGAGAAAGTTAAATCCGTTAGAAACCGTAATATAGACGCGAGGGCTACCTACAGGGGGTCCTACTGCTGTACTGGCCCGTGAGATGCTTCTTTACTCGATGCTTCTTCAATCGACAATGGTAAAATAACTGTTTTTTTTACATTATAGCAGGACAAAAGAAACAGTGATCACACCCGCACATCGACATCTGCAACACCTGCAGGCCTAACATGCGCACCGCGACAAAATTTTGTCGACTCTCGTTCGCAAGAGCGCATTCTTCTATCCCGCTCATCGCTCAGTTAGGTGAGCGAGAAGCAATTTGCGCCGACACAATACGAGTGTCGACAAATTATCTCGTGGCGCGCATGTTAGCCCGGCTGATAGGCATCACAAATACGTTGGCTCTTAAGGCTTGTACATGCGCGGATTGGGCACTTTTGTGATGTTTAAACTCGGTAAATCGTTAAGAACGATACCTAAAAAAAATACATGTTATAGACTGGATTTCGATCTTGAATTTCTGACGAGGATTTTTAATAAATGTTTATAGTTCATTAGGAAAAAAATATAACGTAAACATCGATTTTATGCAAAATATTGGATAAACTACGAAACTAAACAGTTCAGATGACTGATTTTTTTATATATAATACAATACAATGTACACTACAATCCCTGACGAGGAATTCCTGTTTCTTGGCTTTATAATTTTTAATTAATAATATTCTGTTTTTTGATATACGCGAGCGCGAGTACTCTCTATGCTCAAGGCCGTTGGCGCATGTACAAGCCTTAATGATTTTAACTGTGCATCAAGTCATAAAAAGTTACAAGATCGGATCTATATTACGGCTCCTGTCGATCGGTGAGAACTGATGCGTGAGTCTCGCATTACCGTGCGCGGCTACTCGATGATGAGGCAGCGCGGCAGGTGGTCGCGCAGGTAGTCGAACAGCTCGGGCGAGGCGCCGGGGCAGTTGGTCAGCTCCAGCTCGCGCAGCTGCCGCAGCTGGATCAGGCTCGACAGCCCGCCCGACGTCAGCAGCGGACAACCTGCCCCACAAGTAGGTAATGTAAATACTGTACCGCCTCAGCAGTAGTAAAAGGTGGTGGTCTCCGTTTATAAGTTTTTACTAGCGGCCGCCCGCGACTTCGTCCGCGTGGAATAGTAACTTTTTACCCCCCTTTTAACCCCTTACAACCCCCTTTTCGCACTAAAAAGTAGCCTATGTTTTTTCTCAGGGTCTAGATCATCTGTATACCAAATTTCATTTAAATCCGTTCAGTAGTTTTGGCGTGAAAGAGTAACAGACAGACAGACAGACAGACAGACAGACAGACAGACAGACAGACAGACAGACAGACAGACAGACAGACAGACAGAGTTACTTTCGCATTTATAATATTAGTTAGGATTATCTGAAAATAATGAATTAGCACTTCTTCTATCTACGGCACTCTGGGAGGATACTCCCCCTTTCTTCACTTTCATACCGTGAGGGCTGGGCCCTCCTTGGTCTTTGCACTATCGTGGTTTCAAATAGAATGCGCTCCCGAGAGCGTGTTTGTTTATTTTTCAAAGTATGACAGATTCCCATTATAAACTCAGCCATAAACGGCGGCCAGTACTAAAGGAGTTTACCATCGTTACAGTACACACAGCCACACATCAAGTTACCACAACCTGTCAAATTTCCTCAATTTATATTCAACCTAATGTGTATGACAGTAGGATGAGAGTCGGTTGAAGAAATTTGACAGTTTTGTATACTTTGATGTGTGCCTGTACGTACAGTCAATGCGTACTATCGCGTCTTTCTTGATTATAGGAACATTTTGCATTAAACATTGCAAAATGTTCCTATAATCAAGAAAGTCATGAAATTAATTGATGACGCCACTCCCGCTTACCTCAACTCTATGACGTAAGCGGGTGGTAACCCCATCTTCTATTAATATAAAAATGAATCGCAAAATGTGTTGGTAAGCGCATAACTCAACAACGCCTGGACCAATTTGGCCAAATCTTTTTTAAAAATGTTCGTTGAAGTTCAAGGATGGTTTTTACGGCAAGAAAAATTAGAATTACTTTTCCACGCGGACCAAGTCGCGGGCGGCCGCTAGTTGGTTATAATACTATGGAACTCTGTAATAGTTCAAAGAATTTATTGACAGAGTACCTATATTTATTTATATACTTAGTTAATAAAAAAAGAGCTGATAGCATTTAACATATACAGGGGATAAAAGGTTGGCAGCGCACTTGTAACTCCACTGGTGTTGCAAGTGTCCATGGGCGGCGGCAATCGCTTACCATCAGGTGATCCGCCTGCTGCCACCTATCACATAAAAAAAATTTCTTTGACCTCACTAAATTCTTAGATTTTCTTTGGAAAAAATGGTATGTTGCTTCATAAAGGTACGCTAAGGCTTAGTGTATGGCATGGAGAGGATCGGCTCGGCTCACCGGCGAGCGAGAGCAGCTGCAGCGAGCGCATGCCGCAGAGGTGCTGCACGCCGAAGTCGCGCAGCTGCGAGCACCAGCGCAGGAACAGCGCCACCAGCGACTGCATCGTGCTGATGTAGCCCACGCCGATGTCCGTGATGTGCACGCACCTGCATGCAACATTACAATTATCATTTTCCCTTTGATCACTCAACGTTGGTAGAATTAAGTGTTTACTGGCACAATTGACAACATTTCAAAATTTCTAAGCCCTAAAATAAAAAATACCATTTCTTTGTTTTCTTCTCCTGATATCGAGAATATATCAAAATATTTTTTATATTGCTTATTTACTGAGAAAAAAAATTATAACTGAAAACTGAAAAATGACGTCATACTTACACTGAAGAATGAAATATTTCCTTTGCCTATACCTTCTCCATTGCTAAAACTGATAATATCTGTGAATTAACTGTCATGTGTCTTCAGTGACATTTGTAAAAATAATTCCTCGTACCTACTCATTACAATTCTCATAAATTCTCATTTATAATCGTTTACAACAAAGAAACTATTGCGTATGTGCCAATGAAGGATCCGAAATATTGTTGTGTCCCTATCTGCACGAACAATTCTATTCATGCTCCGGAGAAATCCTTTTTTTCATTGCCAGTGTCTACGAAGTAAGAATGGTGCAATGCATTGGTTATTAAGAAATTAACTGTTCTCTGCGTGTTTTGTACTTAGAAAATTAATGAAGACGGTGAAAGGACGGGTCAAATTGAAAGCTAGATTGCCATCGTAGATTCATAGGTGTATAATTATTAAAATTCAATAAATAAGCTTCACATAGGTAGGTACTTAAGTAGTTATTTATTTACACAAGGTTAATAAAAAATATGAAACATTTTACATCTTTTATTTTGCACTCTATACTTTTTTGAAACATATAATTTTTCCAAAATACCTAAGCAGCATCTATTATTTTTTTAACACAGAGCTCATCATAGTCAGCCAGAACTTATGTATCAGCACTGGACGGTACACAAATGGACATCTCGCTTTAATTCTACGTATCCCACCGCAGTGTCTACGTAGGCTTCCCGCAAAGCAAGTAATGCTTTAGCACTACGTAGTTCAGCAACGTTGTAGCAGTCGTTCTCTTGCATGAACTCCAGTAACATTAGATAGTTTACTCTTGGCAAGTTTCTACTATCAGCAACTTGAAATCCGTCGGAAACTTTCATTTTATTTAAATAGTATGGGAAAAAGGGAGGTTATAATTCTATGACAGACAGATGCAAGACATAAAATGAAATTGTCAATAGTTGTCATGTATTCCTCAGTAAGCACAGAGTATATTGTATCTCAGTAAGTATGACGTAATTTGGCGCTTACGTCTGTTTAGAATACGAAGGATTAAAATATGTTTTTTAGGTATCTTATAAACATAATTTCGAAAAAACAAAAAATATGGGTCGCTTTATTTTATATCTACTTTCATATAAAACAATAATATAGACATGCAAAAATTATGAAATGTTGTCAATTGGGGCCATTAAAAACATTAATTTATTATTTTCCCAATTCTGCTACATTTCTTTTTTACCTTATTGAAGTTAAACATTTTATGTATTTTTGAAAGATCCAGGGTTGACTACTTGTAAATAATATTATAATTGGGAAAATGTGTCTTTGTGTCTGTCTGTTTGTTTATCTTTCTTTCACGGCAAAACAGAGCGACGCAATGCCGTGATTTTGTAAGTGGAGATTGTTGAAGGTATGGAGAGTAACATAGGCTACTTTTTGTCCCTTTTTAACCCCCCATTTTAGGGAAGTGGGGGGCGCGAGCGAAGCCACGGTCAAAAGCTAGTTACAAATAAAAATGATTATGTAGCACTCGCCTATCTAGCGTGAGCTCCTCCAAGTGGTGAGGTCGCAGGCGATGTACTCGAGCGCGTTGTCGGTGACGCGCGGGCACCAGCTCAGGTCGAGGCTGCGCAGGCGCGGCAGGTTCTCCGCCAGCAGCTCCACGCCCTCGTCCGTCACTTTGCTGCAGCCGCTCAGCGACAGCACAGTCAGGTTTGGTAGAGAGTGGACTGCAGGAGAAACAATCGCATTTTAATACGTTTCACCGCAGCGGCTATGTAAAGCTGGGTCCAGACGAGTGTAACGTGTAATGTAATCCACCGTCTAATGTAACACGAATTCTGCGCGTGGACGGCACTACAAGCATCACATGTAACGCTCGCGGTTGATCCATCAGCTGTCGGTTTTTCGCGCGAACACAAAGGCGCTCGCAGTGTTAATCAATCAATCAAATCATTTATTGCCTCAGTTACATGTATGTATTAGATACATTGGGTAGATGTTAGCACCATTAAAAGTACAAATCGATACCTTAAATCTCAAAGGGCGTAATCACCAAATCATCACTTTTCAGGAGAGCCGAAACAAAAAAAAAATCTAAGAATTAAATTCATAACTTTTAAACTAATAATGCCATATAAATGAAATTTGGATGTAATTATCGAGTATCGAGAGCTTTATAACACAGTTATATGGTATTCAAAATACAACCAATGTTTGCCAAACTGATTTGTGATTACGCCAAAAAAATATTGACAACTTGGCATTTACGACCTAAAAAAAAGGCTGTTCTGCAATAAGTTATGGTATAATGGCGTTTACGACTTGAAAAAAAAGGCTATTCTGCTCTATGCTATGGTGTAACAGCCTAGTTAACTTATAGAAAATGCATTTTAAAAAGCTATTTTCGGTTTTTTATAAGTAAAAACACTTCGAGGAAGATACAAATTAAGAGACAAATACGGGTAGTTTCATTATTACAAAATTTATAGCAAGTACAGAAATGAAAACGATTTTATTATTTCAATTATACAAACGCAATCATTTAGTTTGAAATTCAAACGAAAGTTATTGATTTCTATAATTTTGTTTGTTTTTAAATTAGTATAAACAATATCTGCATCGACAGGACTTTTACTTAGAGCTTAAATGTTAATAAGTCTTCTACCAGTACTGTGCAAAGAAGTAAAACAAACGTTTATTTTTAAAAATGTTTAAAGCTAGGATTGATCTACATAAGATTTAAGCGCTAGCAAAAACTCCCGCCACTTGTTTATGTTTCAGGTTTTGCGTGCTATTAACAATCTTTAATAGGAGTACTGTTGGGCAAAAGAAATAAAAGGACGTCAACTTCACTATATTAACAAGATTTAAATCACAGACATCGATTACAATCGGTTCGACGAGGGGAAATGAGTGGGTATATTTGCTCATTTTCGTATTTTCCTCATTTTCGTCAGGATACCTGACACTAGAGTAATTCTCTACGTAGTGGGTAGTAAAAGTACTTGCTAATTGCATGTCTGAGCGTTTTTATTTTAGAATTTAGTAGACCCAGGGACCTAAACGCGATATTCATAATGCAGTATACTACCACTATTTATTTTTTTGTTTACAGGCTCTCCCACAATTAATAAAGGTACGCTAATGCTTAGTGTATGGCATGGAGAGGATCGGCTCGGCTCACCGGCGAGCGAGAGCAGCTGCAGCGAGCGCATGCCGCAGAGGTGCTGCACGCCGAAGTCGCGCAGCTGCGAGCACCAGCGCAGGAACAGCGCCACCAGCGACTGCATCGTGCTGATGTAGCCCACGCCGATGTCCGTGATGTGCACGCACCTGCATGCAACATTACAATTATAATTTTCTCTTTGATCACTCAACGTTGGCAGAATTAAGTGTTGCCCGTCTGAATGTTGAGTATGACATGAGGTGCCAACTCGCCCGAAATAAACTCGCCCGCGGATTTCAAGATTTATTGGCTGGTCACTGTTCTAACCTAACCTAACCAATATTTTTGTGATGATAATACTGACTAAACTCGACTGGAGGAAAAAATATTGGTTAGGTTAGGTTAGAACAGTGACCAGCCATAAAATCTTGATATTCGCGGGCGAGTTTTCCCCTAACCCGTTTAATGAAACCGATTTAGGGGTAGGTACCAATTTAGGCAACCGAAGCTAGGGGTAAACTCAACTTCCATACTTGTTCACAGGGGTATTGACATTGAAAACTGTAGACATGTGTAACTCAGGAGTGATTGGGACTAAAAGATGTACATCCTTGCAAAAGAGTTAACTCCGTAACTCCTTTGCTTCCTTTATAACTCTTTACATCTTTAACTCTCTGATGTGAAGATTGATTTTATAAGGACGAAGTCCGAACAAATCTTTTTTAGTCTTAGAGTGACAGAGTTATTAGGGAGTTAAAGATGTAAAAAGAGTTAGTGAGCGAGACTGGATTCGATCGTAATGGAGTGAGTGAAATCGCCATAGCGGGATTTTATGAGTCGAAAAGGGGTGGAGCATGATTGGAACGCGTCGCGCATTAATCTGTACACAGAAAATATCAGGGGAGAAAACTGACTGTAATAAAGTATAAAATTATTTATAGGATTTATTAGATTGGATAAACACGTCGATGAGACAACCCATCGCAATTCGCATCAATCACATCATTCAAGTCTTTTTAGTCTTGAGTTACGGAGTTAATTGGGAGTTAAAGATGTAAAAGAGCGAGCGAAGACAAGGGAGTTATAACTCTTTTGAAGAAAAGAGTTTTAACTCCCTTGTCTTTTAAAAGAGTTGTTCTGCGCATGTCTATTGAAAAGTTTAGGAACCACTGATGTAAGGCACTCACCTATCCAGCGTGAGCTCCTCCAAGTGGTTGAGGTCGCAGGCGATGTACTCGAGCGCGTTGTCGGTGACGCGCGGGCACCAGCTCAGGTCGAGGCTGCGCAGGCGCGGCAGGTTCTCCGCCAGCAGCTCCACGCCCTCGTCCGTCACTTTGCTGCAGCCGCTCAGCGACAGCACAGTCAGGTTTGGTAGAGAATGTACTGCAGGAGAAACAATCGCATTTTAATACGTTTCACCGCAGCGTATGGGCTATGTAAAGCCGGGTCCAGACGAATGTAACGTGTAATGTAATCCACCGTCTAATGTAACACGAATTTCTGCCCGTGGACGGCACTACAAGCATCACATGTAACGCTCGCGGTTGATCCATCAGCTGTCGGTTTTTTGCGCGAACACAAAGGCGCTCGCAGTGCTAGTTTGGACACGATTCGCTTTGACAACAGTGTGGACGGTATACGAAGTATACCGTCCACACTGTTGACGCTAAATTACCCGTAATCTTACATTCCACGTTACACTCGTCTGGACCCGCCTTAATGTTTTACAGGGCAAGTGAGGATACTGAAGGCCCAAACGGAGAAGAGGAACTACGAATTCGTAGCGTATTCCTCAAATATAAAAAAACGATACTAAATCAAAATCTGAACTCTGAAAACCGTTCAGTAATGCTATTCCTCTAAATGGTTTCTTAAAAGGGTCTTTTTATTGTGTCTTGTCCATTGCATTTAAGTCGTAAGGCCCAGACATCAGACACAAAAGAATACCAATTGTTTTTGCCTCGTATGAGGCTTTTGGGTCTTACGACGTTAATTGTAGGTGGCCCAGTCTACTGACCTATGTTAACCACGCCGTGGTTGGTCAGCTCCCAGCAGCTGTGCAGGCGCAGGACGCTGAGCGACGCGCTCTGCTTGGGCGAGAAGTAGCCGAGCGCCGCGTCCGTTACGTGGTACGCTTGCAGCGAGAACTCGTACAGCGACGGCAACAGTTGAGCCACTGCGCCGACCTGGTTGGCGGTGGAAAACTTGCTTTATTCGTGATTTTTTTTTTGACGTTACGTGAATATCATATTGAATGGACATTGGACTATTTGATTCTATCTAAATAAAAAAGTACACTGCCACATGCAGTGAAAATTAATTCCAAATAATTCAATGATGAAAATTAATTAAATGATTCTTATTTTTTATAACTTTATTGAAGTCTACAGAAAAGATTTATTATTAGAAAAAACACTTAACTATAACTGAACCAATAGTAGTTTTTCCTTAAACCACGTTAACTTAATGTTTATAAGATTTATTGCAATATATTTACTTAATTAAACAGGCAAAAATTAAACTTTAAAAAGTTAGTATTTGAAATTGGCCCTAATCCATTCTGAGTAAGTCATAAACAATGAAAATGAGATTCTGCAATCTGTTAAATGTACTTACAGCCTCATCAGCAATGTTAATGCAGTCAGTAAGCGTGAGAGAGACAATTCGTGGAGTTAGGCATGCCCACAAACCAGCCTCAGTTATTTCATTGCATCCAGTTAATTCTAGCTCAAACAGAACCTAAAAAATAAATATTAATCAAGTGAAAGCATAAGAATTTCATTATAACTCACTTTACTTTTACTTTACGTCACTGAACGAATAGTCTGTCACTTTAAAGGAACCCAGCTACTTTTAAAACTTAAACATCTGGTTATAGCTGGAATGTTGTATTTAAATATTATCTACAACAAATTTGAATAAAAAATACAGTTTTTATTTTGAGATTTAGTTAATTGTTTGTAGGTATCATTTATGTTTTTGTACTAAAATAAGTTAGTAAATTAAAAGATGCATAACACCAACCTGTAAGTGATCCAATATAGCCTCTAGCCCTCTATCAGTTATTGTGCACCCTTTTAAGCTTATTGCATGTACGTGGTGAGCCGACAACGGAAATTGCCTTATAAATTCGTTAATATCATCATCAGTGGCCGACACTAGTACGACCCCGCGAATGCCGCGTCTAACTAGCGAGTTGTAGAACCTCTGGGTACAGCATCCAGTGGCCGACCGGAGCTCCCGGCAGTCGAGCACCGCGACTAACCCTGTCCACCAGCGGGGCGACGAGTAGAGGAGGTCGCGCCACTTGGTGCACACTTGGGCCAGGGACCTTCTATCGCTCGCATTGAAGTACAGAAAGAACTTTTCAAGGAATCTCTCCTCCATGATGAATTGGCTCCAGACGAGCGGCCTGGGCGAGGGGCGGCGGCGACGGGGGACGCGCGGCGCGGCGGCGGCGGCGGGCCCGCACAGCGCGTTGGCGACGCGCTCCACAACGCCGGGCGAGCGCTTGCGGCCGCGCAGCCCCAGCCCCGTGATGCGCCGGGACAGCTCCGCGGACGCGCGCTCCACCACGCCCTGCGCCGACACCGACGACATCTTCACTTTCACCCGCCGTATGGTGTCCGCTGGCCGCCCGCCGCCCGACCCCGCACCGCCTGCTCCGTGCTCGCAACCCGCCACCTCGGTACTGGATTAAAAATTAAATAATTTCATAAATATTTATTCACCATCACATTTAATTTTGAGGATATTCCTCTTGTTATCCTCATCTATGTCGAAGGCTAATACCATGGTAATTTCTACTCTATTGAATTAAACTCAAAATGTACCACCATTTGTCTACCTTAATAAAGTATGTATCAAACAATCGCAATTTAGGCATGTTCCAGCATGTGTGTTAGAACATACCTACACCTTATTAAAAATACAAGTATGAAATATTTAGTTTTTAATAGAATATGCCTATTAAAAACTATATCATATTTTGAGTTTTAATTAGAATTGATAATACTTGCACAACAATCTCAAAACTTATTAAGCCAATAGGAATAAAATTAATCAGGGTCTAGGTATTTACTAACGCTATTTACAGACATCAAGACTATAGTTATTTGTTTGTTTTTTTAAGTTTTCATAATGTTTTCAGATCTATAATAACATCCAAGCAGAAGTAGCAGCCGTTTTTTGTATTGTTGTGGGAACGGGCTATATTATTCAAACAATTTTATTGACAAATAACAATTTCTCTCTACGAGTCACAGCTTCCAGAACTTTTAATGAATTTGGGAGATTTTACAGTATCCTTAATCTTTATAAATCATTCCATTACTATTCTGTTGGGTTAGGTTGGCTTAGTAGACTATGCACATGCGAAATAAAGCACACTGAAATGATAGAACTTATTCATTAGAGAACCTCTATTTCCGGATGCAGGGGCATATAGTTGTAACAATATTATGTAAGGAAGATATTGGTTGCTACCATTGTTTTTACCTTTAGAAATACAATGTTGTAACTAGTACGAATAATTTAATGCTAAAGTACCATTCAGTTTAGTTAGTAACATCTTTCTATATTTACAAAGAAATCATATTTAGAAATTAGAATGATAGAATAAAGATATTTATTCTAATAATAGTTAACTAAAGGGGTATAGGTAGGAAACTACCGTACATATCAAATAATACAAAAAGAATAACAAAGTCAACTAAATCATGGTGATACACTATAATATCTGAAAAATTGGGTTCCTGTCAGAAGTCAGTGGGCGGCTAGTGCTATTTTTGAATGGAGTTACGTGTTCCATCGTCTTCCTACTAATATACGATTAGTTATTTACAGCAATACTTAGATAATTGTATAAAATAAAAAATATTTTACAAATAAATGCGTGACACAAAAAAATCGATGTAAGTTTTGTACAAACCTATGTATGTTTAACTTCACATAAAAACACCATTATTTTACACCACAGCGGGTGCATATTAAATAAAATAATTATATATCTTCACCACTAAGAGTTTAAATTGACCACATAGCACAAAAATTAAAAAATATAGCTCGCTTTTGATAAAAATTTTGCTTGCTTTGCTTGAATAATAATACGGAATAAATGTAGAGATAGTTCATGTGGGTGTTCTAGTGACGCTATCTCGCTTTTAAACCGTCAATATTAGTCGGTAAAAAGAGAGATCACATGATTGTGAAGCATTGAGAGGTATCTTTCATTTTTGGGTGGTTTATCACTAGGATACGTTTAGAAATGTGTCAGAGTATAAAATGTCAAAATAACACACTAATGCAATATCATCAACCTAATATTTTTGAACGATTTTGCGCGTGCGTGATTCGTCATTCCCCGCCCGGACTTTAAGCCCGCTCCACATTTAGTCCGCGAATCACTGCGTTAATCTGCCGCGAAACGATTCATGGAATAATCACGAAAATCCTCGGACTAACTAAAATCACGATTTCACGAAGCGAAATGTATGTAAAACGACTCCACGCGTTATTCTTGCAGTGTGGAGCGGGCTTTACACACCAACAAAAACTTTATGTACCTATAAAGTTATCTGTGTCACTCACGTTACGAAGAAAAAGTAAAAAGTCATAATCGGCGCTCAAGGAGGCGGTTGAATTTGTTATTCTAACCTGTAAATTTAGAAATATTGTTTGAAAATACTTAATTACTCATTGGTTTTGCTATTTAGTTTGGTTTACGATGGAGTTTATAGACGCTATACCGGTAACATTTAAAGAAATAACGCCAAATCACAGCATTCCAGAAAAATGGAAAGAAATTGTTTTGAATACAGGTTCGTCTTTCTTTTGAATGTTTTATTGGAATAGGTACCTACCTGCTATAATATTTTGTTCATGGATTAAAATAAATATAAAATTATATAGTTTAATTAACGATTGACGAATATTACTATTTTTAAAATATTTGTAAACACGGAAAAAAAGGCCATACTTTTTTATTGAATTTATTAGAATAGAATATGATTTATGTGCATAGAAATTTGTCATCAGTACCTACAAATTAATTATATCCTCCTCACGCGAAGGTATTATTTTAATCGATGTCGGTTGATTGCAACCATGATGTAACTTACATAGTATAAAAGTGGCTTTCAAGGCCGAGACAATTTCACTGGATAAAAATGTACTAAAACTTTCTCGCATATTGTTAAAACAAACCTTGTGTGAATTTTTATTAGATTACCTATATTTTATTCTATTTACTATGTTCTAAATCTGTTGGCACCAGGCCGTATGGTAACGGTTTAAATTGCCCTTCACAAAATAGCCAGCTATTATGGATGAACTATCTGGTTCTTCCTAAAGACTAGGTGTCAGGAAGATATGCCTACGTAGAATTTAATAATTTAGATATAATATGTACTCATAACGAAACTGATTTTAAGGAGGAACACACAGTACACTACAAGATATAAAGTTACCTCAAAAAGCTGGTGGCTATTGGTACAGAGATTCAAAAAAGGCCAGTACACGGAATCGTTTCATATATTGGTAAGTTTTTCATCAAAATAAACTAGTTAAATTATGTGTGTTTGCTGTACTTACCTATGTGTATGTAACTTATGTGAAATCATTTTTTTCGTAACTTTGGGAAATAATAATTTCTATTGATTTTAGTTAGTTACTTCGTTAATTTTAAGCTTCCTGGACTTAAAAATTTAATATATTTATTATAATAGTACAATTTAAATTGTTTCTAGGCAAACAACTCCAGATTCCATAGAATTATCTGAAGCATCACTGGATGTGAATTTATCTGGAGCTAATTTGAGATGTAAAGTGGCACCAGGCACCCCTCCTCTAAATAGCATGACAGTCTATGAGCGGCCTATGTCACATGAAGTGGTCATCCTTGCTGCTACTGTATCTTCAGTTCACAGATTGGTGTTCCCACATCCTGAAGTTTTGGACAAAAAGGTATGTTAAACTTATGTATTATTTAGTGTCAGAGAAAAAGTTTTTCTGGTTTTCTAAATACAAATTAAAAAATATTCATTAACATTAAACTTATTTTTCATGATCTTATTTATGGTATTTGTTCCAGTCTACATTTGGGTCCCTGAGCACAACATCTCCCTCAATATTTCATGACACCAGTGCTGTAAATAATCCAAACAACTATTTTATTCTGAATCAGTATTCAAATGCAAGTAAGGACTTATCTTAAAATTAAATAGAATGTACTTTGTGTAAAGAGTGTCTTACCTCCTTGTTAGAAATTTTATAATTATCAAGAGCCTGTTTGTGGTCTATAGAATACTCTCTTCAGAAATTGTATACATATTGATATCTCTTGTAAAGTCGGTAACAAACAAGTAGCTTACCTTTTATTTTATTTTTTTAGCCACAGGTGTTGCTCACACATGTGCATCTCTATTGCGCGATAATGGTGAAGCTTTGTTTGCTCTCGCCTTTGGGCTCGGTGGAGAGGGAGGCTTGTTGTTAGTGAAGCTGCCAGTTTCTGGATCAGCCGTCACTATTGCTCTTAAGAGAGAATCAGCTGTGCCTAGGTTCTTATCAGGAATTACAGGAGCATTAAGGTAAGATAGTAAAACGTAAGAATATACTTTTGTACATATAACTGATCTTTGAATAATCTATATTGACTATCATACAGTTGTACCTGTTGTTAACTTGAAATTATATGTATTTTTAGGGGGAAAAATACTGATGGTGTTGAGACTTACGGAGTGGTGTTGACACATAACTTAGCTATAGCAATATGCGGCGACACATGCCTCCGTGCGTGGGCTTTGGACGAGGGAGGCGCCCCAGTAGCAGTCTCACCGGCGCTCTCACAAACTATAGTCAGACCTAAACCGCCTCGTGAGTTGAAATATGTTAATTTTTTTCTTGTTCATAGGTATAGTAACTTACGACTGCAGACTTGTTTCTTAGACGTCATAATAATTGCCCACAATCATACGATGACGATTTGCGAGGACCAAATACGACACTCTGACGAAATCTATAATATGTATGTTTGAACTCGTTGCACGACCGCAGCGCACCATCGTACGATTGTGGCCAATGAGGACGACGCCTTGAGACGTGTCGAAGCATGTGCGTTTTGTAGATGAACATCTATTTTTCACTAACTTTACATTGTTTTTTCCAGCACATGGTCATATGCTACAAAAGACCACTGGGACGGATGGAAGCATCATACTTGTTGCATATCTATCTTTTCCAAATGAATGTGAATTTGTGGTCATGAAAATGCATGATGGAGGTGCTGGTGTGAAGTTCTCTCATATTTGTCGTATTTTTGGACCTCAGGTAAGAAAGTCATAAATCTCTTAATTAGCCCTTCACATAAGCTTTATATCCATACATTGTACCTTCTTTGATTCTGAGACACAGATTATTGTCTTTTTATTTATTTTTATCATATCTTCCCTTGTTTCAGTTGGATTTATTTGATTACACAATTGGATATGGAGATGGTAGCAATGTGATTTGGGCATTATGGAGTCAACCAGATGGTGAAACAATTATAACAAGTAAGTTTTCCTGCTTTACATTATTACAAAATCAATCTTTATGGAGAGCATTGGGGTTGGCCTATATCTAGCAGTGATGTTTAGTAATCAAATTATGATTTTCATAAGGAATAATTGTTTGTTTGTTTGTTTGTTTGTTTGTTTGTTTGTTTGTTTGAACGCGCTAATCTCCGAAACTACTGGTGCGATTTGAATAATTCTTTTTTTGTTGGATAGTCCATTTATCGGAGGAAGGCTATAGGCTAAATAACATTACTTTTCCACGCGGACGAGTCGCGGCGGCCGCTAGTGTTTTCTATAAGTAGATTTACAATAGCGCGCCAATCTGTAAGTTGCTCTTGACAGCTCGCTACTAGAGATTCCTTTAGCCAGTAGTGAGCCTTTGGCATTGATTTTCATCCTAACAATATAAAAGATATCTTAATGTTAGTAACTATAGCTGGCGGCATGAAAGAATAGCGATGACCGTTAGTTTGCGCTCTTGTAAAAAAGAAATCTTTCATTGCCAACACGCTGTTTTCTCTCCTCTACCTAAAGGTTGTCTGGAAGAAATCGCTACAAGCGATAAGACCGCCTTATTGTACTGTCTATTGCTGTTTTTTTTTTTTTTTTTGGATAGGGGGCGGACGAGCAGGCGTATCACCTGATGTTAAGCGATTACCGTCGCCCATGAACACCTGCAACACCAGGGGCTTCACAGGCTGTTGTTTCCTCATGTATTCTATTGCTGTGCAATAAAGACTATCTATCTATCTTTCTACTGAAATTGGTTTCTGTTTTACGTTTGTCAGGCAGCGCGCTGGGCGCGGAGGTGTCGTGGCGCGCGGTGGCGACGCGCGAGCCGGCGCCGCCGCTGGCGCAGCTGTCGTCGCACCAGCAGTACCGCGACCGGTTGCTCGCGCCCGGCTTGTTCCCGCCTGCCGTCGTTAAGAAGGCGCTGGTGGTATGTAGCAGTTTACAAGACACTGTGTCAATAGTGTCAACTTCAATACTTAATAATTTATGGCGTTCTATAAGGTACAATGAGAAGGGTACTCATATAGTTTACTAGCTGTTACCCGCGACTTCGTCCGCGCTGAATAGTATCTTTGGGTAGCAATAAAAAGTAGCCCATTTTTAACCCACTTCAAAAAAAGGAGGACGTTCTCAATTTGTCTGTATGTATAATATTTTCTTTCTCAGGGTCTAGACCATCTGTATACCAAACCCGTTCAGTAGCTTTGGCGTAAAAGAGTGACAGACAGACAAAGTTACTTTCGCATTTATAATGTTAGTTAGGACTAGTTAGAACACTTATGGACCCTGTTAGGGCACAACGAAATTAAGGAGAGAGACCTAACTAACGACTATCCACTGAAATATTTTTTGTTATCTTTGTAGATATACCGTCGTACTTGGGGCAGCAACGAGACGGCGTTAGAAGGCGACCTCAGTGAGTCTGCACTGAACGCGGTCCAGGCGCGTCTCCGGCACCTCACGGCGAGAGCCCCTTCTCCGGACCATTCACATTTGATGCACAAGTACGAAATCTTGCGTTATTCTGAATTTATTGATGAAACAGATATTTAGGTTTTAAGTTATCTCTATGTTGAATCATGTGGTTGACTGTAGGCCTTAGTGGCTTAATTTTATTAATTAGGGTAATAAAATTAAGCCAAAGAAAACCATCACTTCACATCCACTTCACTCCCTAATTTACTTCTTAAATGGCCGGCAACGCATCAGCGACCTCTCTGATGTCGCAGATGTTCATGGGCAGCGGTGATTACTTACCAGCAGGTGACCCGCTTGCTCGTTGCCGCCTCTAGTATGAAAAAAAACACTTCACCACATTTATATTCTTTTCTTACAAAGACAGTGAAGCCCTTAGTTTAAGATCAGGAAAATGTATGTGACACTGTCCAAATACTCGTACTTGGTGTAAAATCATAAATAGATTTGTAATTCGAATTCAACTTTGTTTCAGATGCTGGTCAGATCTGTACAGCTGGTGTATGCAATATATGGAAGGGTTGCAGAAACCACTTGGTCTGATGATTTCTACACACGTATGTCTTTACTTTTACTTTTAAGTTTACTGGGTTTATAACTAACCTACACAATATATAGTTTGCACTTTTCGGATACGTCCAAAACTGCCGTTTCATGGGCATTAATTGGCGTACCTACGTGTAGACTAAGGTCCAACTTCAACGTCATTGGTCGTTTAGTGTCATTTTGACATCTCACACCTAAAATAACCGGTCACCGTGTAGTTGGACCTCAGTCTACACGTACGCCATCTAACGGATTTTCCACACGCGGTAGCCCCCATTGTTAAAAGTGGCCACTTTTAAAGTCGCTAGTGTGCACGATGCGCATCCTTAAGGTATCTTTTTCTTGTTACAGGGGTGCGACATGGAGAGCGGCTGGTGGTGCGCGGTGGTGCGGCGCGCGGGCATCTCGCTCGTGCGCGAGCTGGAGCCGCTCGAGCGCATGATGCTGTCGCCCGACGCCGCGCACCCCGACCCCGGCTTGGGTAATGTTGTCTTAGACATCACTTACATCACAGTTGAGATGAGACAGGACACCTTTTGATGGTGTCGGCGCCGTGCCGTCCCACGGCGACCGGTGACGAGCTGCAGACATGAGATGAGACAGGACACCTTTTGATATGAGACAGGACACCTTTCACTGGTGTAGGCGCCGTGCCGTCCCACGGCGACCGGTGACGAGCTACAGACATCATCAGATGAGACAGGACACCTTTCGCTGGTGTCGGCGCTGTGCCGTCCCACGGCGACCGGTGACGAGCTGCAGACATGAGATGAGACAGGACACCTTTCGCTGGTGTCGGCGCCGTGGCGTCTCACGGCGACCGGTGACGCGCTGCAGACATGAGATGAGACAGGACACCTTTTGATGGTGTCGGCGCCGTGCCGTCCCACGGCGACCGGTGACGAGCTACAGACATCATGAGATGAGACAGGATACCTATTGTTGGTGTCGGCGCCGTGCCGTCCCACGGCGACCGGTGACGAGCTACAGACATCATGAGATGAGACAGGATACCTTTTGTTGGTGTCGGCGCCGTGCCGTCCCACGGCGACCGGTGACGAGCTACAGACATCATGAGATGAGACAGGATACCTTTTGGTTGGTGTCGGCGCCGTGCCGTCCCACGGCGACCGGTGACGAGCTACAGACATCATGAGATGAGACAGGATACCTATTGTTGGTGTCGGCGCCGTGCCGTCCCACGGCGACCGGTGACGAGCTACAGACATCATGAGATGAGACAGGATACCTTTTGTTGGTGTCGGCGCCGTGCCGTCCCACGGCGACCGGTGACGAGCTGCAGACATGAGATGAGACAGGACACCTTTCGCTGGTGTCGGCGCCGTGCCGTCCCACGGCGACCGGTGACGAGCTGCAGACATGAGATGAGACAGGACACCTTTCGCTGGTGTCGGCGCCGTGCCGTCCCACGGCGACCGGTGACGAGCTGCAGACATGAGATGAGACAGGACACCTTTTGATGGTGTCGGCGCCGTGCCGTCCCACGGCGACCGGTGACGAGCTGCAGACATGAGATGAGACGGGACACCTTTCGCTGGTGTCGGCGCCGTGCCGTCCCACGGCGACCGGTGACGCGCTGCAGACATGAGATGAGACAGGACACCTTTCGCTGGTGTCGGCGCCGTGCCGTCGCGTCCTACGGCGGCCGGTGACGCGCTGCAGACATATTATGTCCACGGCCTAACTTTACCCGACCTATCAGCATCTCATCTAAGTGAGTGTATGTCCGTAGGGAGGTACAGCGGCGGCGGCGAGCTGTCCTGCTGACGCGGTGCGCGTGGTGGCGGCGGGCGCGCACTGGGAGCGCGCGGCCACGTGCGCGGGCGCGCGCGAGCTCGAGCGCCGGCTGTTCGCCGCCGCCGCGCCGCAGCACCGCCTGCTGCCGCGCCTGCTGCACCTGCTGCACTCGCCCGCCGGCGACGCGCCCGTGAGTACCCGCGCCGACATATACACACAGACACACACGCGCACTGGGAGCGCGCGGCCACGTGCGCGGGCGCGCGCGAGCTCGAGCGCCGGCTGTTCGCCGCCGCCGCGCCGCAGCACCGCCTGCTGCCGCGCCTGCTGCACCTGCTGCACTCGCCCGCCGGCGACGCGCCCGTGAGTACCCGCGCCGACATATACACACAGACACACACGCGCACTGGGAGCGCGCGGCCACGTGCGCGGGCGCGCGCGAGCTCGAGCGCCGGCTGTTCGCCGCCGCCGCGCCGCAGCACCGCCTGCTGCCGCGCCTGCTGCACCTGCTGCACTCGCCCGCCGGCGACGCGCCCGTGAGTACCCGCGCCGACATATACACACAGACACACACGCGCACTGGGAGCGCGCGGCCACGTGCGCGGGCGCGCGCGAGCTCGAGCGCCGGCTGTTCGCCGCCGCCGCGCCGCAGCACCGCCTGCTGCCGCGCCTGCTGCACCTGCTGCACTCGCCCGCCGGCGACGCGCCCGTGAGTACCCGCGCCGACATATACACACAGACACACACGCGCACTGGGAGCGCGCGGCCACGTGCGCGGGCGCGCGCGAGCTCGAGCGCCGGCTGTTCGCCGCCGCCGCGCCGCAGCACCGCCTGCTGCCGCGCCTGCTGCACCTGCTGCACTCGCCCGCCGGCGACGCGCCCGTGAGTACCCGCGCCGACATATACACACAGACACACACGCGCACTGGGAGCGCGCGGCCACGTGCGCGCGGGCGCGCGCGAGCTCGAGCGCCGGCTGTTCGCCGCCGCCGCGCCGCAGCACCGCCTGCTGCCGCGCCTGCTGCACCTGCTGCACTCGCCCGCCGGCGACGCGCCCGTGAGTACCCGCGCCGACATATACACACAGACACACACGCGCACTGGGAGCGCGCGGCCACGTGCGCGGGCGCGCGCGAGCTCGAGCGCCGGCTGTTCGCCGCCGCCCGCGCCGCAGCACCGCCTGCTGCCGCGCCTGCTGCACCTGCTGCACTCGCCCGCCGGCGACGCGCCCGTGAGTACCCGCGCCGACATATACACACAGACACACACGCGCACTGGGAGCGCGCGGCCACGTGCGCGGGCGCGCGCGAGCTCGAGCGCCGGCTGTTCGCCGCCGCCGCGCCGCAGCACCGCCTGCTGCCGCGCCTGCTGCACCTGCTGCACTCGCCCGCCGGCGACGCGCCCGTGAGTACCCGCGCCGACATATACACACAGACACACACGCGCACTGGGAGCGCGCGGCCACGTGCGCGGGCGCGCGCGAGCTCGAGCGCCGGCTGTTCGCCGCCGCCGCGCCGCAGCACCGCCTGCTGCCGCGCCTGCTGCACCTGCTGCACCTCGCCCGCCGGCGACGCGCCCGTGAGTACCCGCGCCGACATATACACACAGACACACACGCGCACTGGGAGCGCGCGGCCACGTGCGCGGGCGCGCGCGAGCTCGAGCGCCGGCTGTTCGCCGCCGCCGCGCCGCAGCACCGCCTGCTGCCGCGCCTGCTGCACCTGCTGCACTCGCCCGCCGGCGACGCGCCCGTGAGTACCCGCGCCGACATATACACACAGACACACACGCGCACTGGGAGCGCGCGGCCACGTGCGCGGGCGCGCGCGAGCTCGAGCGCCGGCTGTTCGCCGCCGCCGCGCCGCAGCACCGCCTGCTGCCGCGCCTGCTGCACCTGCTGCACTCGCCCGCCGGCGACGCGCCCGTGAGTACCCGCGCCGACATATACACACAGACACACACGCGCACTGGGAGCGCGCGGCCACGTGCGCGGGCGCGCGCGAGCTCGAGCGCCGGCTGTTCGCCGCCGCCGCGCCGCAGCACCGCCTGCTGCCGCGCCTGCTGCACCTGCTGCACTCGCCCGCCGGCGACGCGCCCGTGAGTACCCGCGCCGACATATACACACAGACACACACGCGCACTGGGAGCGCGCGGGCCACGTGCGCGGGCGCGCGCGAGCTCGAGCGCCGGCTGTTCGCCGCCGCCGCGCCGCAGCACCGCCTGCTGCCGCGCCTGCTGCACCTGCTGCACTCGCCCGCCGGCGACGCGCCCGTGAGTACCCGCGCCGACATATACACACAGACACACACGCGCACTGGGAGCGCGCGGCCACGTGCGCGGGCGCGCGCGAGCTCGAGCGCCGGCTGTTCGCCGCCGCCGCGCCGCAGCACCGCCTGCTGCCGCGCCTGCTGCACCTGCTGCACTCGCCCGCCGGCGACGCGCCCGTGAGTACCCGCGCCGACATATACACACAGACACACACGCGCACTGGGAGCGCGCGGCCACGTGCGCGGGCGCGCGCGAGCTCGAGCGCCGGCTGTTCGCCGCCGCCGCGCCGCAGCACCGCCTGCTGCCGCGCCTGCTGCACCTGCTGCACTCGCCCGCCGGCGACGCGCCCGTGAGTACCCGCGCCGACATATACACACAGACACACACGCGCACTGGGAGCGCGCGGCCACGTGCGCGGGCGCGCGCGAGCTCGAGCGCCGGCTGTTCGCCGCCGCCGCGCCGCAGCACCGCCTGCTGCCGCGCCTGCTGCACCTGCTGCACTCGCCCGCCGGCGACGCGCCCGTGAGTACCCGCGCCGACATATACACACAGACACACACGCGCACTGGGAGCGCGCGGCCACGTGCGCGGGCGCGCGCGAGCTCGAGCGCCGGCTGTTCGCCGCCGCCGCGCCGCAGCACCGCCTGCTGCCGCGCCTGCTGCACCTGCTGCACTCGCCCGCCGGCGACGCGCCCGTGAGTACCCGCGCCGACCATATACACACAGACACACACGCGCACTGGGAGCGCGCGGCCACGTGCGCGGGCGCGCGCGAGCTCGAGCGCCGGCTGTTCGCCGCCGCCGCGCCGCAGCACACCGCCTGCTGCCGCGCCTGCTGCACCTGCTGCACTCGCCCGCCGGCGACGCGCCCGTGAGTACCCGCGCCGACATATACACACAGACACACACACACAGACACACACATAGGCACACACACACAGACGCACACACGAATGAGCTTGCACGCACACAACCGACGGGCGCACACACAAACACAAGCAGCACCAAGTTCAAGGCTATCGCTCCCAACGATTAATGACGACCGTGGGCCTGGGAGACGATCTCTAGAGGAAACGGTTCGGTCGCAGTGTTCGACTTTATTGCAAGTAACAATGTTTGCCATATCGCGTGCCCTATTTGCTCAGTGTATTTTGACTATTTCTCATACCACTGACTGACTCAATGGTCTCAATACTTAAATATTGTGTACTAGTGGCCCTCCCTCACGTCGTTTCGGACAGTAGTTCCACTGCCTGCCAATAGATGGCGCTGGGTGTCGATTGCAACACGCTAGTGTTTCGCCTTTTCTATTTGTATTTAAGGTTTGTCGATGTCTATGGAGTTTATCTCTTTATAAATAGTATAGAATATGGATTAGATATTTAATTATAAAATATTATCCATTTATGTAATAAATCATGTTTCAGATATTAACGCCTCATCAAATTGACGAGCTCACGACTATTCTGGAGCCTATAAAAGACCTCCAAAATGCTGTACTCGAGCTAAACGACGCTTTGAGGTTGGATGTTCCTGAAATTGATACGTCTAAAAGTAAGATTTTCTTAATTTTTTTTTGGCAATTTCATCAAGTTTTTAAGGATTGGTATGATATTTAAATGTTAACTGCATTTTTTTTTACCAGATGACGAAGAAGACAGTTCAGAATATGATAATTTGTTCGCGAGTGATCTTGGAGTATCTGTGATTACGGAGGCTATAAGACAAATGGCTGAAATGAGGTAATTCTAGTTAATTTTTTCTTTACACTCCAGTATTTATCTGGAGGGCGGGAAGAATCGCGAGTCTTTCTTAAGATAAAAAACATCCATATCTGAATTCGGGACTATCGCGTGTGGACAATCCATTAAATGGCGTAAGTACTTAAAGCTTCAATTATTCGTCAGATCCAATAGTGTGCGAAAAATCCGCGGGATACCGTACCATAGACTTACGATCCATTTACAAGGTGATTCGTGATTATTTGACTGGTTGGCTGTCGTATTTGATAGTACCCTGCCTCATACGTCAAAGGTCATGGGTTCGCTCCCCACGCCTGGCAAACATTCGTGTGATGAGCACATGTATTTAAGTATTTGCAATCCTCTGTTGTCTGATACTTGCACCACAAGTGCACCAGTAGTGGCGCCATCAATTAATTTGGTGAGATGTTGTGATAATGTATATTTTATTCGTCGGCCTCAATGGCGCAGTGGCTAAGGTGTTCGTCCGAAGCGCGAAAGTTCCCAATTCCCGGTCAAATTAATTTGGGAAATTACTTTTCCTAAGTATTCTTGGATCTGGGTGTTCTGTGTTGACGCCCCCAGTTTATTATCGTAACCTGGTACTCATAGTACAGGGGTTGCCCTAGTTTGAAACCAGGATGATTGGTGGTGATTGTCTGGCGCATTTATTTTAGAGCGCGCGAAGGGCTACCGCGACGCGTAGTGGGTTAAACGCGTTCCCTAGTCTCTCTCTGTCTCGTTCCCCCGCTCTTCCGATTAAGATGGTTGTGCGCCGTGCGCACCCGTAGGGACCCCCCGCCAGTCTCAGCCACGACTTCCCGACGCAAGTTCACGCCACTTGCCCCACGGGACTATCTACTCGCGCGAACCTTTGTCGGGTCATTGATGTACTTCATCATCTGCCTGCCCTATTCCCAGGTTATCTGGGGTCGGCGCAGTATGTTTTCTCATTCGTCCCTGTCATCGTATCATCCACCCCCTTTTCAGTCATGTCATGCTTAACACAATCCATCCATCTCTTTTGTGGCTGTCCTCTGCTTCTCGACTCATTTACATTCATATCCATCACTCTTTTGGTTATGTGTTCCTCCTCTCTTCTTATTACATGACTTTACCAGGATAGGTACTTATGCGCTGATTATAAATTTTAATAAAGCGGTTTTGGAATAATTACGCGTTCTGTCGTTATATTATTTATTTGTTTGGTAGGTCGCGCGTAGTGCGCGGCGCGCTGGCGGCGCTGGGCGTGACGGGCGGCGCGGGCGGCGTGCCGGGCGCGGGCCACTGCGCCGTGCACTGGCAGGCCTACCGCGCGCTGCTGTGGCTGCGCGCCGCCACCACCACGCGCCCGTGAGTGCGCACACACCCTTCTAATCTTTATTTATTTAGATCCATTTACAGACGAGGCCGTGGACCCATGTCTGCGGTGCGGCGCTGGCCGCCGTGCTACGGTACTGCACCGCCAACAATACGCGGCGCGGCTCCGCACCGCGTTGTTGCACCCACCCATTGTGGCAACTCTTTATTGCACAGAAACAGAATACATAAGTAAAACAAAAACAACAAACTCCTATTTAAGGTATTTTTCCTTTAAGTAGGAAATTAAATTCCTTCTTATCTTTAATCTTCCTGTATGCATGTAAATGCGTTTTACTCACGAATGTTATTTGTGAAAACTGTTATAAGGCACATTTGTTTTTAAAATACTGTAACCATTCATGTCAATAAGATGCTGTTTGTTTTCCAATAAGAAATAAATAAGGGGTTGTTTCGAATAAAGGTTTTCCCTCCTCCGTATCAGGAGCTCCCGATCAGCGGAGACGTTCCGTCTGAAGCTGAGCGCCCTAGGCGTGGTGGGGGCGGAGTCGGGGGCGGTGGGCGCGGGGGCGGCGGGCGCGGGCGTGGTGGGCGCGTACTGCGGCGGCGGCGGCGGCGCGCGCGCGCGGGCGCATTTACTGGCCGCGCGCGCGCCCACGCACTGGCACCACGCGCTGCCGCTCATGGCGTACCATATTGCGCATCAACTGTATCCTTTTTTATAAATAAATAAACTTTATTGAAAAATCGTCAGAACAATCAAATAAACTAAAAAGTCTACTTAATCTAAGGGCGCTATTTTCCGTTCGCTGCCTAAACTAGGAGTATCCTGTATCTTAGGCAGAAACAAAAAAGTGGCAAAATGATACTGTCTAGCTTTTGCCCGCGGCAAAACAACAACATAGCTCTAACATAGCTCGGGTTCATCCGCATTAGGCAAGCGTGGTGATTAAGCCTAATCCCATCATAGTAGCGATAACTTGATTTCTATGATGGAGGCCTTTGCCCTGCAGTGGGACAGTATATAGGCTGATACTTTTATGCCCGCGGCTTTGCTCGCGGCTCCACTTCCCCGGACGGGTTATGTCGGACTCCCCCCCGCAGTACGGAGGGGGGTACCGACTAAAACCCCTGGGACTCTCCCTCATCGTCCATCGCGGGAGATAGTCGTCGGGCAAATAGCACGCCCTCGTACCACGACATGAGGCCCCACTTCCCTAAAATGAGGGGTTGGGACCATTCGAGTATTACGTAAGCAGATTCTTTGGGAAATTTAACCCCCGTTGTCAGCAAAAATTGGCGATAAAATATACTTTCTCTTACTCTATCAAAAGTATGCAGTGCCATGACCCCCCCTCCCCCTATCGATGCTTACGTAATAATTGAACGGTCCTGTTAGAAAGGGGCAGAAAGTAGCCTATGTTACGCTATCCCTTCAACTATCTCCACTTAAAAAATCACGTCAATTCGTCGCTCCGTTTTGCCGTGAAAGAAAGACAAACATACAGACAGAGACACTTTCCCATTTATAGTATTAGTATGGATACTAACTGTTACCCGCGACTTCGTCCAACCGCAAACGTTAAGACAGGGGAACTAAAATCTAAATCATGATTATAGAGGTACACGTGCAGAATCATAATGAATTGTAAAACTATCCACAAAACAGTACATTTTCTGAGCACATAGAACAGCTGGGCAGTGAGTGGTGGGTTCGAGTTCGGCTGGTGGCTGGCCACGATCAACCAGCCGCGGCTCGTGCAGAGCTACGTCGAGATGCTGGAGCCCTGGTGCGAGTGGAACGCCTGCTCGCGTATGTACCAATAGCCAACATTTTCAGTTAAAACTAAAACGTCTGGCTGGTTTTGTGAGCATTCAAAGTTTCATTGGCAAGTCCATTTTTCAAGTATAAAATTAAAAAAATATATGTATCAATGAACTACCCATATATTTTACACCAAATTTTATTATAAAATCATTTACTTAAACAAAACATTTGATATAGCTACCAAACAAAATTTACTAGACGCGCATACAAGATACTAGCGTGTGACGTCACTCGACAGTAGCCATTTGTAGAGCGCTTTTGGGCTTGCTCAATATGTGCGCTTAAAGTTGTGATATCTTTGGTAATTTAAAACAGAATCAAGTAAGTCTTTCAACAATGTTTCTTTAATTGAGGGGTCTTTTGACTAAACACATTACAAAATTGTCAAATATAGGGTGTATCTGTGAACACATCCTTTTAACCACGTGTTCTATCAACCATTTTGAACAACATTTGTTCAACGACTTTTCGAAATTTGCAAAAAAAATAAAATCTACTTTTAATACAGTAACATGGTCATTTTTTGTGGGGAGTCAAAAAAAATTTCAACGCATTTCTAAAAGTCATAAAGAACTTGGTAGAACACGTGGTTAAAGGGATGTAAATGTTCACAGATACACCCTGTTTTACTATTGTGATCGTGTTGGTCGGCAACAGGGCAGTTCATCCTGGGCCTGTCGCTGCTGGAGCTGGAGGAGGCGGAGGGCGCGTACGCGGCGTGCTGCAAGGCGGCCAAGGGCGTCAGCACCGAGCCCTTCCTGCGCCAGCTCGTGGCCGCGCCCGACGCGCGCCTCACGCAGCACCAGGCGCTGGTCTTGTACTACATGAAGGTACTTTGCAAGCCATTTAGAATGAGGGTTTTGACGAATTGCCCCCTAACCTTCGGAGCCCGGGTATGCTTAGATCACGATTCAGGATTTGCGACTGACGTCTATACCCAAAACTGGAATTCAAGACCAAAAAAACTACTAAAATGTTGCTACTGCAATAAAATGATCGTACCATATTATACCCTTTTTTTCTAAAAACACTCGCTGATGTAATTTATTTATTGGTTATTTTGATTCTATAATTTTAAAAAAATATTTTATTTACTTTTTTCACATAGATACAAGAAACTTTAATAAAAACTCAACCATCCGTAATTTTAGTATTCAAAGATGGTATTGCGCTTGTACACTTCAGGTGATATAAACATTTGGTATCTACCCAACATTTAACAAGGTATGGAAAGTTGACAGTTTAGTCTGCATAATAGAAAAATAATGCCAAAAAGGTTGGCGAAACCTGAAAACGTCACTTGAAAATGACAAAGTGACTTTAACAGATTTGACAGTGACGTATCTGTCGTAGATTTTTGGTCTTGATTCCAATTTGGAGTATAGTTTGACCTTCGCAACCCTTGAACATTGGAACCAGACCAACTGACCATGGTTACATTTGCAAAACTATCCGAAACGTGCACAATTCCTACCGTTGTTTTCTCTCACCGCCGAGCTAATGGTTTTTTGGAAATTTGCACATAATGTAATATGGCCGTGTAACCTCAACGCAATATTTTAATAATTCACGTTTATTCATTGAACTTGGCAAAAAGAGCTACTCAAACAAATTAAAAAGTTAAACACATTTTAATTTGTTACAGGTGATAAAGCTGTTTGAGATACACGACGCCGGCGCATGCGTCGTGCGTCTAGCGGAGACTGCTATCAGCATTGCCGACAAGGATGATCCCAATTTGGTAAGTGACAATAATGTGTCCTAACCGATATTTCGGCTAAGATTGGCCATCTTAACGAACAGCCATCGACGCAGAACATTCAGGTAGTGCAAATAAATTTAGCTCTGGTTTGTGATCATAAATCTGCATTAGGCAAGCGTGGTGATTAGGTTTATTCCTATCATAGTAGCGATGACTTGATTTCTATGACAGAGGCCTTTGCCCTGCAGTGGGACAGTTATAGGCTGATACTTTATTTTACCGTGTAGATGGACCTCAGTTTTACAGTACATCATCCAGCGGAGTTTTCACACGCGATTAATGGGGCCTATTAACGTCGCAATGCCGAGACAGCAGACACATTAGAAAATCCAATTGTCTTTTGCCTTTTAAGAGGCTTATGGGTCTTACGACGTTAAGTTGAAATCGATGTGCACGTTCGTTATGTAAGAAGTTTTTTTTTATATTGAGGACAATCAAGATGACTCCACTCCGCCTGATCGTAAGCGGCCGTGAGATCGAAATATGAGATTGACAGGCACAAAAGAACAGACAAAGTGTCCATTGAGTCTGTCACTCTCACCTTGAAGGCTGCTGAGATGCCGTTTCACGCCCCGCCTAAAAACCCAGGATTGTAAGAAGGAGGAAACACTTGAACTGGAAGGGCATTCCATGACTTGATGGTTGGATGGATGATGGAGTTTTTATAAGTAATAGAACGGACGTATATATAGCTTTGACAAGGGGGGTGTCCCACATTGCAAAACAATTACGAATCACACCCTCCTCAGGCTCTCCCGAAGCACAATTCAAAGACCGGCTGGACCCAGCGTGCGTTATTATACGCATTCTTGGAGAACGTGAGGTTGATTTGTTGATTTGCCGTCCCAGGGCTATCTACAATTTGCTACCCCACCAACCTTGCCGACCCCTTAATTATGTCGCCCTTGGCTATAGCCGATTCAACCTTATGTCAAACCAGGCCTTAATGGGGGGGGGGGGGGGGTCCGGACCCCCTGGACCCCCCCTTATACAGGGTGTATCTGTGAACATTTACATCCCTTTAACCACGTGTTCTACCAACCATTCTGAACAACATTTGTTCTATGACTTTTGAAAATTCGCATAAAAAATTTCATCTTTCCATACAAAGTCGGTCACGTGACTTGGTCATTTTGTATGGGGAGTACCAAAATTTTTCGAAGAATTTGGAAAAGTTGTTGAACAAATGTTGTTCAGAATGATTGATAGAACACGTGGTTAAAGGGATGTAAATGTTCACAGATACACCCTGTATACGTCCATGAGTAATAGTAATTGTGTGATGTGCAGGCAATGTTCCAATGGCTGGTGTTCAAGTGGCACCTGTCGGGCGGGCGCGTGGAGCGCGCGCTGGCCGCCGCCGCCGCCAACCCCGCGCCCACCGCGCGCGCCGCCGCCGCCGCCACGCTGCTCACCACGCTCGGTACGTAGCGTATACTAATACCGGTAGGATTACGGCCTCGCGAAAGACCGGCGTGATGGTTCATGCCCTGAGATACTTGATACAATCAAGTCAAACTTTTATTGGTAGCTGTGAGTTTTCCTTAAAAAATAAAGATATTTATTATTCACTAGCAGCCTGCCCGCGGCACTATTCGTCCGCGTTGGAAAAGTAAACTTTTTACAACCCCCCTTTTAACCATGAAAACCCCTTTCGCAGATAAGAGTAGCCTATGATTCTTTCTCATGGTCTAGATCATCCTGTAATAAAACCAAATTAAATATAATCCGTTATAGGTAGTTTTGGCGTGAAATGAGTAACAGAACGACAGACAGACAGAGAGTTACTTTCGGATTTATAATATATCAGTTAGGAATTGGATAAATGTTCTGTAATGGACATAAACTGAAATAAATGATATAAGTCCAGTTAGCAGGCGCGCGCGGGCAGCTGGGCGCGCTGGTGCGCTGCGCGGGACTAGGCGCGGAGGCGGAGCGCGCGGCGGCGGCGCGCGCCAAGCTGCACGACGCGCACGCCGCCAACCCCTACTACGACTTCCTCTACGCGCTGCACGTCTCCCGCCACCACTACCGGAAAGGTGACATACTGCGCGCCCAGGGTTATAGCTTGTAAAAAATCTGATTTTCCCCTTTGGCCCAGAACCTGGGTACGCCCATGGTTGTAACTACTTACATTATTGAGGCAGGTCAAATTTAATAAAAAATAGTAATGTGTGACGTAGTTTCCTCGTTTGTCCCGCAGCGGCGGCGGTGATGTACGAGCGCGCGGCGCGCTGCCAGGCGGAGGCGGGCGGCGAGGGCGGCGCGCGGCGGCGCTGGCTGGCGGCGGCGCTGGCCAGCCTGCGCCTCGCCAGCCCCGAGCACGCCTTCCTGGCGCGCCCGCACCGCCGCGACCGCGCGTTACAGGTACCCGAGTCTTGTAGTGTATGCGCGCGGCGGCGCTGGCTGGCGGCGGCGCTGGCCAGCCTGCGCCTCGCCAGCCCCGAGCACGCCTTCCTGGCGCGCCCGCACCGCCGCGACCGCGCGTTACAGGTACCCGAGTCTTGTAGTGTATGAGCGCGCGGCGGCGCTGGCTGGCGGCGGCGCTGGCCAGCCTGCGCCTCGCCAGCCCCGAGCACGCCTTCCTGGCGCGCCCGCACCGCCGCGACCGCGCGTTACAGGTACCCGAGTCTTGTAGTGTATGAGCGCGCGGCGGCGCTGGCTGGCGGCGGCGCTGGCCAGCCTGCGCCTCGCCAGCCCCGAGCACGCCTTCCTGGCGCGCCCGCACCGCCGCGACCGCGCGTTACAGGTACCCGAGTCTTGTAGTGTATGAGCGCGCGGCGGCGCTGGCTGGCGGCGGCGCTGGCCAGCCTGCGCCTCGCCAGCCCCGAGCACGCCTTCCTGGCGCGCCCGCACCGCCGCGACCGCGCGTTACAGGTACCCGAGTCTTGTAGTGTATGAGCGCGCGGCGGCGCTGGCTGGCGGCGGCGCTGGCCAGCCTGCGCCTCGCCAGCCCCCGAGCACGCCTTCCTGGCGCGCCCGCACCGCCGCGACCGCGCGTTACAGGTACCCGAGTCTTGTAGTGGTATGAGCGCGCGGCGGCGCTGGCTGGCGGCGGCGCTGGCCAGCCTGCGCCTCGCCAGCCCCGAGCACGCCTTCCTGGCGCGCCCGCACCGCCGCGACCGCGCGTTACAGGTACCCGAGTCTTGTAGTGTATGAGCGCGCGGCGGCGCTGGCTGGCGGCGGCGCTGGCCAGCCTGCGCCTCGCCAGCCCCGAGCACGCCTTCCTGGCGCGCCCGCACCGCCGCGAACCGCGCGTTACAGGTACCCGAGTCTTGTAGTGTATGAGCGCGCGGCGGCGCTGGCTGGCGGCGGCGCTGGCCAGCCTGCGCCTCGCCAGCCCCGAGCACGCCTTCCTGGCGCGCCCGCACCGCCGCGACCGCGCGTTACAGGTACCCGAGTCTTGTAGTGTATGAGCGCGCGGCGGCGCTGGCTTTAATTTCGAGGTCAGCTAGAGTAGTAGTCCTGAGGACTTTCCAGTCGCCCCCCTAGGCTCCCTCTACACACCAAAATTGACAGAACTCGTCAGAAAGGTTAGTATCGTAACGTTAGCGCCCGTAGAGATCTAAAGAGATTGCAGAATGGCCTAACCGGCAAAAACATTGCGGGTTAAATATAAGTCTTATTATCCGTATTTGTTTTCTTCTAAATTATTTTAATATTCAAATGTTTTTCTTTCGCAGGTTATTGGTCCAGAAGAGTTGGCTGCCGAGTTGCGTGAGGAGGACCCAGATTCTTTAGATCCTGTTCAGCAAGCATTACAGAGTAAGTTCTTTTAATCTTAAATCTTGGACATTGAAACATGAGGGTTTTTGCAAATGCAAAGTCCGATACGTTGACGTCAGGTCCAACAACGAGTGGATTGGTTCCATTTTGACATATCTTGTCATAATTACGAAGTTATGTACTTACAAAACGACCAATGTCGTCGAAGTTGGACCTGACGTCAAAGTTGGATTATTGGATTTTGCATTTTCAAAAACCCTCATTGATTTGTCTCTAAAATAAGTTCGCAATGTTTATATGTTATTATGATTTATAAATGTTTTTCAGGAAATGAAACCATAGATTTTGAAAAATTATACCCAAGCCTCAAAGATGCCGATGCAGAAACATTGTTAGCAGTTACAAAGAGAATATTGAGTACGGGACAATTCATGCCGCATTGGTTCCTCGAAAGATACATGGTAAGTTTTTTTTGTGATTTTAACTGGCTTATACATTGGTACCTTATCGTGCGTGTATAACATGCCTGTATAGGCATATATTTTGTACCTTATCTATCAAAATATAAGAGCGAAAACCAATGAAATGTCTTTGACTTATAACTTGTTAATGGTTAAGTAAAACATACTCACTCAAAGATTCAAGGCCCAATTTTTTTTCCCTGTATATAGAGTGTACCTCTTCTGCACAGCGTGCGGCGGCTCTGCACGCCTATCGATGGCTCACCGTCCGCGAATCATTTCAAATTTTAATTTAGCGTGCACGTCCGTTAAATTTAAAATGATTTGGCTTCTGCGGACCTCTGTTTGGGAACCCTTAGGTTAAAGGGATGTAAAAGTCTACAGATACACTCTGTTTTTATAAGACCTGTGTCTGTGTGATGCGCAGGAAGTGGACGCGCGCGGGCTCATCCGCGCGCTGTTGCACGGCGGGCGCGTGGGGGAGGCGGGCGCGGCGTGCGCGCGGGCCCTGCGCGCCGGGCTGCGGACGCTGGTGGCGGGCACCGCGCCGGCCGCCGCGCCGCTCGCGCTCGCCGACACGCTGCTGCCCGAGCTCCAGCCGCACGCGCACGAGCCCCACGTCCGGCAGGCGAGTGCCTTCCTACTACTATTATTATAGACCGGAATTTTTGAACGCATAATTACCTATGTATTTACTGCTTGACATTTCGGCTGCGCTAATTCCCGTCAATAATATTAATAACTGTAGAACTGAGGTCCATCTATACGGGGTTGGCCTTCTGTGTTTCTGGCAAATAAAAAGTTTATTATTTATTATTATTTCATTTCACCAAACAATCGATAAGGTTGACAGTACAGTACGCCACCAATTATAAAAAATAATGCATATAGAACTCTAGAATCTTATGTACTGCTTACGTAATATTAAATATACATTTTATTTTCAGGTGTATGATGATTTGAATCGTCTGGTAAAAGAATACACACAAGTCGTTATCAGAACATCTGAAGATATGAAGAAATTAGCACTTGTACAATAATTAGATTTTAAGGTCAATAATGTTAATAAGGAAATAAAACATGTTTGCATTTAATTATTTGTTTATTTTTATTTTTAAATAATATAAATAGAATCACAATTATTTTCACCAAGCCATTATTATTTAAAACTTAATAATAAATACCTAAACTTTGGCCTCATTCTTGAAATACATTTCAACAAATTGAAATGTATAAATTATAACGCATAAGTAAACAAGTGATTGCAGCACTCGCAACCGACGTTAAAGATAGCCGGTGGTTAAAAATTAGTTACTTCTGTCTGACATTTGGAATGAAATACCTATGCATACACAATTTAAAATGCTGAACTGTCATTATTTTATTTTGATGACTTGAGTTTTGGACACACTAGCAAAGCTTGAATACCATGTAGGTAACTAAAATTATCGTTTGGTCACAGCATTCAAGCTGTCCATTTGGATCTGGTAGAGACTGACCTGTTATCACCAGCCAAACTTATTAAAGAATTTCTTCCAAATATTATAACTTTTATCCTTGCTTGAATACATTTAAATCTTAGATTACAACAAATAATTGACAAAACCAAATTGATAATTTGTGCAGTATTAATTTTAATGTCATTGGATTAAGATAATGAATACATTCATTCTGAAGCTAATTCCAAAAGGATTACAAATGTTTATCTAGAAAGACTAAGAGATAGATTATTACTTTATTATTTTCAAGGTCATCTGATAAATTAATAAACATTTTCAACCATTTTCGTACTTATTTAAATGTAGGTAAATTTTTATTAAATACGAAGAAAAGTCAACTCAAACTATACTTTTGCGTGTTATGTACATTGCAGCTGATTCAAGGGTCGCTATCTAAGCCCTCGTGCTTTCATTTTATGGCAAATTAGGTATCTCTTACATCTAATAGAATGTTATACATTAACCAAACTACCAAATTAAACCTAGAGGTCATTAAAAGCATTACGATGACGGGAGACTAAACCACACAATACAACGTACAAAGGTTGTATATTTTAATACTAATTTGAACTAGCTAGACACCATACCACCATCACCTTCATTATTTATAAATTTCAATGAGATTTTAACATTGTCATGTTAATAGTACCTACACTTTTCAGTTACAGACAGCATCACCTTAAGCCTACATACTACAATCTGAATTTTTGCCAATATGATTTTGTACCAAATGTATTTGACATTTATGTTGAGATTTGAGTAAAGAAAACTGTAGAGACCCATATTATGGCAATTTTTTATAGCGATTTGGTCATCCTGCCTTCACAGACAGTTACTTCCTTAAACTCTTAAGTTAGCAATAAAAGGAAAGATTTCTGTATTTAAAAACAAAATGGTGTGTTTAAGGTAGTTTCCCTCCAGGGCCACAAATACGCTACGAAGATTCGGTAAGACACTCCCTCACGACTACTTTTACTCCAAGATCCTTACTTATTTGCATCTACTATTCGTATAAAATAAAGTTCGTTAAAGTGGTATTTAGTATTATCACGATGAGGTAAGTAGACGCGCAGCGTCTGTCTATATTTTCATTAGGTTTCATTTCTTTGGTTATCTGTCATGGTTTGTCTGTCACTGTTTGATTCAATTTATCTACCTACCTACATAGGTAGGGAAAATTTACATTAAATACTGCTAATAGTTCCTGCTCTATACTAACATTTACGTTCTACTCAACATGTTTGGATTTTGTTATTTACTGATTCTTACTAAGCCTTACTCTCATAATAGTTAAAACTAATCTCACTAGCTTCTCATATATAAGAAACATTAGTGCAGCTGTCATTACAGTTTGCAGTAACTTTGCTTCTAGTCCACGGAACATTATAAGTGGATTAGACTTAATAATATTAGCTAACGGCTTCAAACTAGTTCCAGCCCGTAACCTAGATTGAATCAATTGAAGGGGATACGTTAGTGTAGTAGCTATTGCTTTCGCTACTGCGCCAGTTAAGAAAGCGGCATACGTATCGAAACGCTTCTGAGCCACTAAGTTTCTTTTTAAGGTCTCATACACCATAAACTGTATAGCAGGATTAGATACCAGCAACAATGATGGTATAGTCCCCGACCAGAGCCCTGCTGCACCTTCTTTCTTCGCGATATCATAAAGACCTTCAAAAAGGCTGCCGTAAGAGTTTTTCTCTAACTTCATTCTAGTATTAACAACCCATAATGGAGATGTCAAAATAACATTTATACTTCCAGCAATAATTCCAAACATTAAGTCCTTCAAAGCAGAGTTCTCTTTAGAAGCAAAGTTACGCAATGCATGAAAGGAATAGAAGTAAACAAAGTTGGAAACTGACAAAGACTGCAGTACTGGAGACAAGCCACGGTAGAGAGAATCGACGCCCTCTTCGTTTGCTAGTTGCACCAACAATTGCCATGGTGACCCTTGCAGTTTATTCGTGTCTGCAACTGAATAAGAAAATAGTCGTTAATACTCGTAAAGTAACAAATACAATTTTATTATATTTAAATCCTTTACTTTTAGAGGTCATGAACAATACAAACATAAATGATTACATATTCGCATATTGTATGGCTATCAACTCATTGGCTATGTAAATAACGTGACAATCTAAGTATTTGACTTGGGTTCTGTTCATTAATAGGTAACCATTTATAATTGCATAATTCATGGTGCACTGTAACTCGGAATATTAAGCTTATTAATTAGTCAATGGTTGTGAATAAAATATAGGTAAGTAAGTATATTAAGTATATAACGGTTTTTTTTCAACTGGATTTTTTATCAAAATTCACCAGAATCAACTCACCCCCAAAAAAACGTATCATCAGACTTGGCGCATTTTCTAAATTTCAGAAAACTTTTCTGATCAGATGCCTACAAAGATTAGACCTTCCAAGTTACAGGTGGCTGAGACCAGGCATTCAGAACAAAGCATTACTTATAATTATTAGGAAAAAACGTATAGATTCGAATTTTTTATGAAAACATTCACATAATTTAGCTTACATGTGTGTGTAAGCTATTATGTCAAGCAAGTCTGATGAAGTAGGATTTGTGTCTGGGCTAAATATGTAATTACTCATCTCTATTTATCCTTAAATACTTATATAAATAATGATTTAACATAGTATATAAGTATTCAATTATTGTTTGTTACCATAAGTATTAACAGTGAAAAATTACGTTTAATATTAATTAATTTATTGTTATTATATATTTACCTTGTAGTCTTGATCTAATTGTATCCAGGGGGTAGAATGCAGCCATCCCAATGACACTCCCCTGAAAATATTAAAAGGTAAAAACATCGTATATCGCAAGAGAAAATGTAAAGTCAGCCACACATCAGGTTACCACAACCTGTCAAATTTCCTCAATTGATATTCAACCTAATGTGTGTGACAGTAAGACGAGAGTCGATTGAACAAATTTGTCGTTTTGTATACTTTGATGTGTGGCTGTACGTACTTTATACAAAACATATCAATAGGAATGCTAAAAAAAGCTACGAATAATAAACTGTTGTGTGGTCATGAGTATAGAATGTATAGTCTGCCGCAAGAAAGTGTAGTTATGACCTTGAGTGCGCAGATACCAATTTTCATAAAGTCTTCTTTTTTACAAGTGCGTAAAATAGCGGTCATCCGCTATACTTTCGTGCCGCCGGCTATATGTATGTCTTAACACTGAATCGATGTATACTGGGTCTTAAGAAACAAAATAATACGTTAGATTCTAAGTTCCACTGCCACTTCAGTTTGCTAATTCGGTGGGTCATGTCGGTGACTCTGGTTCTCTGTCGGATTACATCATTTCTAATGCGGTCCTTCAGAGATACTCCGAGCATAGCTCTTTGAATGACTTTGAACCGGTGGATTAGCCCAGCCGTGAGTGTCCACGTCTCGGCACCGTAAGTCATGACCGGAAGGACGCACTGGTCGAAGACTTTCGACTTAAGACTTTGAGGGATGGGTGACGAGAAGACTTGACGAAGCCTACCAAATGTTGCCTAGCCTAGCTGAATTCTTCTATTGGCTTCTCTCTCGATACCTATGTATGTTTGTTAAAGACCACCTGGAATATTTCCAGGAGGGGAAAACTAAAGCAGTAAAGTCATTTAGGAGCCGCCCTGCCCATGTAATACTTACATACAATTTGATTGATTGAGATCGAAAATGCGCTCGGACGTGTGACCATGTTAATGTTTAAACAATAATTTGCAACATTGCGAGACCTAGTCATACGCGGAAGAGTAATAAGTGAGTCAATTAGTATATCGGTGTCATGTCTTGTGTTAGTTAAACTGTGATAAAAACTTTTATAAATTATTATGGAAGGTAGCCCGTTTAATCGGAGGAGCTCAGGCAACGCAGCCCCCTCACCGATCCCCGCCGTGCTCTGACCGTCAGCAGAGCCCGTGCCCACTCAACAAGAAGAATTCCCCCCTGGAAACTATAACCATACCTGACCTCCAGAACTGGATGTCGTTTATAGAGACCTGCCTGAAGGAGGTATGTGCAGTTTCTATCGAAAGTATCGATACTATCGCTTAGAACCTAGAAGAAGCACAGGAGCTGCTTCATGCCGGTTTTCTGTGAGGCAGTAGTATCACTCCGGTCGAGCCGGCCCATTCATGCCGAAGCGTGGCTCTCCCACAGTTAAAAAGTATCGATAGTGTAAAACAATCGATAGTATCGATATTTTTTATTTATGAGTAGAAGTACTATCGATAGTATTTCTTGCACGCGATAGTATTGCCTGGTTTTGAGCTATCGATAGTATACATACCTACCTACTACAGATAGGCCTATCGATAGGTCTTAATCAGATAAAAACTATCGATAGTTCGGTAACACTACTCAATGGAATGTGAGGTTGAGAGGTGCAAATTGTATATATCCTCCTTTAGCACTACATTATAAAATCATCACACAAAATATACATAGTAGTTTTAAGAATTTCAACAACTTCACAGTTTTCAAGCAAAGATTAAATATTGACTGTGATATCATTGTTTCCATTGAGTGTTGGTTAGGTAAATATAGTAACTTACTATTACAGGCTATGTACAGCCTGTTTAGCAGTGTAGAGAACTTTAACTAGAATGATGGAATAGTGGTATATTATTATGCTAAAAGCAACCTAAATGTAGTTTTATTGGGTCAAATATTGCATTATAAGAAGAATAAGAGAATGTTTATAATTATTGTCATACACATAGACAACATCACATACATTTTCCGCATCCCAAACTAAAGTTTTCTCTTGTGCTATGGAAACCAGAAACAACAAAGGAACCACACACACCCAGACCCAACACAAATATCTGTTTCTCTGTTAGAGTTTGAGTGCACTGGAAATTGCAAGACTGTAGTCATTATGAAATTAAATCAACTGATCCTCAAATAATAAATATGTGACAAGTCCAATGGCCAAAATAAACCTATTCCGATTCCAATAAAAAAAAATACTGCTTTGTATGTTATTTTCTGAAAGTTGATCAACTTCATAGAAAATTAATCAACTTACGATTTGGATTATTTTATGGTGACATGTAATATTTGGTTCTAAGGATATACCACACGAGTACACAACAGATGACTTCTCTGGTAATATTCCTGGGCAATACAAATGAAATAAAATAAAAAACTTTTAATGCAGTTTTATATCACTTAAAAATAAAGGAATTTTCCATAAGGTAAAAAGAGCTAATTTAAGGATTTAATGTACTTTCCTTCCAGTGCCAAATGTTTTTTTCCACCCTGTATACAATAAACACAGAATCTTTTGTTTGACATTCAAAGATTATTGATTATCTACAATATAATGAGGAATTTTATGGACGTACTCAAGGGGTGTCAACTCCTGGGAAAATTCGTATTTATTAACCTAATGAAATTGCTCTGTGTCTTTATAGTAGAAGATCCGAACTTAAGTCGACCTTCACCGAGCTGATAATTGAATGAAATATCCTTTATGACAAATTTTATATACTAGAAAATATATTAAAAATAGGTTTGCTAAAAAAATCCTGGACAGACTATTTTTAATTATTTTTTTAAAAATAATATTTAACTAAATTTTGCAACATTAAGATATAATAAGAAAATTTTCATTCTTACTTAAAGTATAAAACGTATAGAATGTGCCGCCATTGGGTTGTCTATTATTTACCTGGACAGAGTACTCGGTTGTCAGGTATAAACAGGTATGTCGATGGCAGTTACCTTTACTTGAAATGATAATAAAAAAAAATTATACCAATGTAAGCGCTCTTTTAAGAATGAAAACTTTCTTATTATCTTAATGTTGCAAAATTTAGTTAGTTATTATTTAAAAAAAATAATTAAAAATAGTCTGTCCAGGATTTTTTTTAGCAAACCTATTTTTAATATATTTTCTAGTATATAAAATTTGTCATAAAGGATATTTCATTCGATTATCAGCCCGGTGAAGGTCGACTTAAGTTCGGATCTTAGACTATTAGAGGAATGTCTGGTGAACTGAGAGGAGGAAAACTAAGATTAGTTATAAAAACCGTAATCACGACTAAGGAATAAGATTATACAAACCGTAGCCCCTGCCATGGCGTGCACTAAAGTTTCGTAACTAAATAATGACGGCATTTTTCACTTTTATTTTAATAAAATCAAGTATTTAGTTCTGTCACCAAATCATGAAACTCTTCTCAACCCAAAACCCAAAGAGAATATAATCACTCCGTTTTAAGAGACGCCATTCCATACATTGGTCTGAGCTCGAGGTTTTTTTTTTTTCTTTTTTTTTTTTTGGGCACAGGTGAACATTGACAACCACACGGCATGAACATTGGTTTTATTAATGTTGGCATGACTGGTATTTGACAACTGACAGCGTTACGTAGTGATGGGAAACTGTCGATAGATTCCCACGATAGTTACTAGTGATGGGAAATATCGAAACATATCGACAGCGGACAGGGTGCAGATCTTGTTATTTTTCAGATTTATTTTAATAGAGAAATAACAATTTTTAAATATTTCAAAACACATTTATTGAAAATTTTAATTGGTATTAAACAATATTCATTGATGAATTCTATTTCTATTGTAATGCCTTCCAAAAAAATATATGAAATCGTGTTGAAAACAAAGTTTAACTTATTGATACAGTTTTCCAAGCCGGGACAACAAGCTAGTGTCAGCATACTTCTGGATTTACAGTGGACCAGCTTAATAATAATAGGAATATGGACAGTGATCAGTAGTGATCACTTCATCAAAGAAATAATAATGAATGGAGACATCATAAAAGATCCGACAAAATAGCAAATAGATAATGTCTGATCGTGACATTTATATGGTTTAGAAAGTGTCAGATTACTTACATATTGTTTTACTTAAAAGATTATTAATATAAACAGAATTGTCTATGACATCGTGGACCACACTACACCTTTCGGCTAAAAGTTCTGTCTGATCAGATGTTGGCCCTGGGCGTTCAAACGAAGGTCCTGGGCATATAAAATGCGGTCCGGGTATAACCGATGGATTTCAGATGAATCTGTAAAACATTTTATTAAAATTATTGAATATTTTGATTTTTAAGAGTGTATTAAGAGTGAACTCAGAGGAGTTCACTGAATATAACAAATATTTTTAAACAAGCAATATAAAAACGTACCTTTTAATTCAATCATTTTTAGATTTGTTCATTTCTTCATGTCGAAAATGTTTACCGCAAACATATTAAGTTGATGCAGTTTCTCTATTGGCATGTAAACAAGATCTCCTTAGCCAGCTCTAATCCACTTCAAAGACCTGAAATAAATTTTGAAGAAATTATACAGGGTTATTTCTAAACCTTGGTATCCTTCAAACCACCTTGTGTACCGGCCATTCTGAACAATAGTTGTTCTATGACTTTTGTAAATTCGCGAAAAAAATTACAAGTTTTCATACAAAATCGGTCGCGTGACTGAAAATGTTGTTCAGGATGGTTAGTAGAAAGAGTGGTGTGAAGGATGCCGGTGTTTAAAAAATAACCCTGTATTTACAACTATCAAAGAACTGTTCGTCTGCTAGGCAATTCAAATTCATGCATATCAAATGGGTTTAGGTTTAAATTACTTATAAATACTGTGTAAATACAAACCTCTCTGGATCAAGTGAAATATCTACTAGCCAGGAACCTTCCAGGAACACACCTAAGCCTGACAAACGCCTTATACCACATACAACTGATACAACGCACTTCTTAAAGTTACGTGTATGCCCACGAGACGATTCCATGGTCAAAACTAAACACAATAGCACTAAATAAATAACACAAAACTATGATAAAACTGATTAACACAACAAGTCCAAAAATAACAAGAAAAGTGGCGTCAAACGTCCAAACATAACAAAGAAAGAAACACGTAACTCGACGTAAGATCAGGAGGGAGGATTTCACTTGATTCACATTTTATTTACGAACATAATGTATCGTTCCCAATAAATTTTGAAAAAAAACGCCATATTGAAGTCAGATGTCAAGTTTGGCCGGATCTTGCCTTGCCAACATAGCCAAATAAAATTTTAAGTTATGATGTTAGAAAACCAGACGTACTCCAACAGAATACATTAATTGCGGTCTTGTAGTCATTACTGCTAAGGAATAAGGCTAAAAATAGCATATCATGACGAAATATTACATTTGTTTCCGCGGTGTCCACCCACTGCCAAAACCAATGCATTGCAATGCTTGCTTGATTGACTTTTGGCTCGAGCTCGACATTTGTTAGATTGACAGTACTAGTGAGGCACCACGGTAAGATTTCAGAAGCATTTATGTAAGTAACAGTTATTTCTACTTAATCCAATGATCGGAGTAGGTGGAGCTGTTTAAGCTATTCGCGGTCTTAGGGAGTGGAAATGCCCCCACCACCCACACCTTATACAAGTAATAGGGGCGCTTTTGGGGTTATTGAAATTCATTTAAATTAATTCATTCAAATATATGTGAATTCCCAAGTTATAATTATTGTCAATTGAAATAGAAAGAGACAAAAACAAGTTTCACTTAGCAGAGTTGTCCCGCTATTGTTTTCTTTTGTTAATAGCCGTGTTGTACGGACTTGTGCGTCACAACTTCACAAATATCTGTTTCATCAACAAACATTTGTGTTGGTGCGGGAATCGAACCCGCAACCCTTACGTCTCAACCGGCGCTCAACATTGCGCTAAACGGGTCGTCAAATGTTTTTATTACATTTTGTTTTAATTAATGCATCAAGAAACTGATGAAATTATTTGATGGCATCACTGCCGCTTACGTCCATAGAGTATGGTAGCTCCATTGGTTATAATACTATGAAACTCCGTTATTTAGTTGCTCAAGAATAATTTTTACTTTATTAACAGAATTTACTTACTATTAAGTAGAAATAGTTACTTAAATGACTTCGGCAATCACCTGATCTTACCGTAGTACCTCACTAGTGCTGTCAATCTGACATGTCATGTGTGTCATGTGTCAAATCGTAATAAACCAAAAACGCCCCAAGTTATTTTGATTTTCATAATTTTCATTGAATTTAATGCGTAAGCGTATCGTTTTATAATTTTTAACATGCGAGTGTTCATGGCAGAAGATAATTTGTGCGCTCAAAACTTACTTAAATTAGTATCGCATGGAAATGCGATAGTTGCTGAAATTCTGCGGTTAAAGGACCATAAACCTGCAGTATATTTGTAAGTACATAATTTAACATAAAAAACGCAAATAAATAAATAATTCTCACATCTCATACATGATGACTTGACTCCATACCAAGTAGCTTAAGCATTTGTCTTTCAGATATCAGACAAACGAGAGAGGAGTTTCAAATATAATTAATACTTACTGTCTGGGTGAGACAGTGGAAAAATACTAGTGTTTGTGTAGCACACAACCTTTGAACCATTTTTTTATCATACAAGTCTTACAGTTTGGACTAGTCTTTTAAGCAAACTGCTTGTTTTCTGTTGTTTACTTGTTTTTCTAATATCTATCAAGAAGAGCACTTGGAATTATTGTTTGTTGGCAAGTTTTTAGTTAATCTTCCAGATACTTCATATTTCTGCTAAACTTAATAAATTACTTACTTACCTGATTTTAAATTATCTTATTTCAGGCTAGATACAAAAGAGTCACAACAAAAGTATCAAGATGTCATCATGGATTTTAGCTATTTCAAAATATCTGAAATCCAAGAAAAAAAAATCAGCACAAACATGGTAAATGGACTTAAAAATTATTCCCCCTTATTACAAACCGAAAAGGCGAAACACTAACATGTTGCAATCGACGCCCAGCGCCATCTATTGGCAGGCAGTGGAAGCACTGCCCCGATACGAAGTGAGGGCGGGCCACTAGAAATGTATAAAGGCTAATAGGTGTGTGTTAGTATCTACACTTCCTACAAAACGAAGACTAAAATTTATCATGGTTTAAAAATGATTGAGATCATCAGTTTTAAATCAAAAACTAACTTTAGACCATGTTTTGTAATAAGGGGTATAAAGTTTAATATGAAATGAGATAATGTGCAACAAAACAGTGAACAGCGTTACTGTACATTATTTATCTTTTTATTTCATCTAATTAGGTGTATGACTTGCCTGTAACCTCATTGTAAATGTTTCTAACGAGTACATACTGAATAAATTATTTCTATTCTATTCCATTCCATACATACATTTAAGGTATATTATAATAATGATAGCCGGCCTGGTGTTTTCCCAGCTAGATCTCGGTTAATTATGGTAAAAGTTTAAGTACTCGTATATAATTTCCGAAACTGTATTTTCCAAGTAACTCGAAAACTATATAATGCTGCTCCCCTTACAACATGTCAATGTTGATTGATATTTTCTCATAAGAAAATAAATTGTACAAAGTGAATGTGCCCCCTACTATACCAGATTTTCTTTTTCCAGAAACTACAAGACTTAGATGATGATTTAAAAGAAAAATACCTCGAGCTGATAACACGTTTTTACTTGCTGTTTGAGAATCTGTACCAATATATTGTGGACTTGAATACATTTATTGAACAATTAAATGATGGCGGTTTCATCCAGCAAAATATTGAAACAGTTATGAAAGATATGGAAGGGAAACAACTATTGGTAATTATATCACATTGACGATTATTTTACGCCCATGACATTCATTTGTAGAGTATGAATACACACTGGAATTTTGTAATGCCACCTAGAGGAAAAGTACCTACTTACTGTTAATAATCAAGATAGAAAAATGTACACTAAGAAAACATTCCTATATTTGAAAAGAAAGAATACTGCATTCAATGTTTTTTTGTGTTTGTGTATTGCACGGGAAAAAAAAGGCTATTTCAATTCTTACTACGCTGTAATAAACATGGTCATTCTAGGCCTCCGACGTCAAAGTTCGCCGCCATTTTGTAAGGTCTTGTGCCAATTCCGCCCAATTATGCACTTTTAGTGCTAAAATTAAGGTCCTTCGTCCCTCCAGCAATATGTCGGACGTCCCGGCGACCCATTCGACCCAGATAAGCTCTCTTGACCGCTCGATCATCTCCTATTCTTTCTACATGTCCGAGCGATCGTAGTCGTATCATAAAGTATGGTAGCCCCATTGATTATAATTCGTGCCTCCGTAATAGTTTCTCAAGAATAAGTTGCACGACTTTATTGACAGAGTATAATATAATATTATTTTCGGCTCGGCTATTAGGTCTTCAATCTCCTGGTTGAACACAGGTTCAACCAGGAGATTGAAGAGGCACAGGCCTCCAACACCCTTTACGTTTGGTTGACCCCAGAATTTTTCGGAATATCTTCCGTTCCGATATCAGTAGTTGGAAAATCAACTACTGATATCCTTCAGTGTTAGTATAAACATTTCGCATTGTCTTGAAGTCCCGAATCATTGTAGCCCTCAGACATCTAAAGAAAAGAAAATGAATGGAGTAGGAAAATGAAAAGAAGGAAGTAGGAAAAAAAGTGACAACTAGAGAGGGATTGCACTATTTCCTACCGGGTATAACATACTCTTGTATGTAGGTACTCCAGTCCAGATTAGAACCCTATACCTACCGAAAAAAATCTCGGGAGATTATCAATGCGGTTTCAGCAAAAACCGTAGCACAGTAGGTCAAATCTTTCTGCTTAGACTGAAGTCGTGGAGAAAAGTGGGAGTTTGCGCAAAACGTACACATTCTGTTCGTGGATTCCAACAAGGCTTACGATACAGTCAATACTAGAAATAATAAATCTGTAGGAAGCCTTTGATCTTAAACTTGTTTGTCGTGAAAGATATCCATAATAACGAAAATTTTGTATAGAAATAACTGTAGGCCTATGTAATGTAGGTATGTTATAAGACGGATGAGTATAAGCATCAAGAAAGTCATGTAGTTGATTGATGGCGTTGCTGCCCCTTACCTCATAGAGTAGCCCTATTGGTTATAATAGGATGGAACTCCGTAATAGTTCCTCAGGAATAAATTTCATTTTTAGTTTGTTTGCGAGATTAGTGGAATAAAATTATAATGTTACACGAGAGACGAGTTTAAGACCTACCTTTACAGAAATTTTATCTTTAGTAATCAAGGTTTTTAATTTTATTCTTTTTTGCGGATCGATTCCCGTGCATTACAAGCACAATTCAAAAATAGCTGAATGCAGTTTTCTTTCTTATATAAAGGAATCTTCTCTTTGCGTAGAATAGAATGTACTACCGTATAGAACTAAGAATAGGTACCTTCCTTTCAATGTGGCATTACATTTCACTCTGTATATAAAATGATGATGAGCGTCAATATGCTGATAAATATTGTTTTCAGTGTGAATCACTATATTTATACGGTGCAATGCTTTTACTGTGTGATCTCTATATTCCTGGACCTGTTAGAGAAAGGCTATTGGTAGCATTTTATCGCTATAGCACAAGTCAATCACAGTCTAATGTTGATGATGTATGCAAATTATTAAGAGACACTGGATACAGTCAACAACATGGTAAACGACCAGCAGATTACCCAGTTGAATACTTCAGGTAACAATGAATTAAATTGTACTTTCAAGAGCTTTTATGTTTCTTTCCATAAATTTAACTATTTTTGACAAATCAAAGTATAAATGTAAAGTAATGTATAACAATTTTCCTTATTAAATTACTTGCTGCCTTTTTCCAGTCGAATCCACATTCGTCCCGATTTTGTGGAGAAAGTGATAGGAAAATTGAGATCGGAAGATATTTACAACCAACTGGCGGTTTATACAATATCAGAGCATCAAGCATCAGCTCTTGCAACACAAGCCAGTATGCTTGTTGTTTGTCTGTTCTTCACACCCCATTACTTACACACGGACAATGCTAAAATGAGGGAAATTGTTGACAAGTTCTTTCCTAGCAACTGGATAATTCCTGTTTATATGGGTGTCACTTTAAATGTAATTGATTATTGGGAAAACTTTAAAGCAGCTAAGATGGCACTAAGTAATACTTGTAATAACAAAATGATAAAAGATGTGTTTGGTAAACGCGGTAATTCAGTTCAGATGTTAATTACCAAAACTCATCAACTTCTTAAAGAAGGAACTTTGACTGATGATTTCGTCTTGGATAATATTAATAAAATTTTAAATTTGTTGCTCAACTCCAACCTAGTTTTGCGGTGGTTGTTGCAACATAACAGCGATGTTATATTTTACGATTGCCACAAAAAAACTAAACAGCTCAAAGACGTAGTACAAAAAGAATCTAATTATGATCCTTTGAAACTTTTAGAATTACTGATTAGTACTTCGGAATTAGAACTGAAAGTTAGAGAAATTCTAAAAAAGTTACTAGACAACAGGCACGACTCCTGGAGTAAAAACAAAGCGGTGGCGATAGATGCTATAAACAATTTATCGGAGTTGTTTTCTGGAGCCAAACCTATTACCAAGGTACAGGAAAATGAGCAGCTGAAGTTTTGGTTTGATAACATCGCTAAACAGATTACATCATTAAGCGATACAATTACTACTAAATCCATAAAAAAAATTACACAGCTTATACAAGCACTGGATGAAGTTGAAGAATTTCATGGAATAAAAAGTACTTCAACAATTTTACAGTTCCTTTCAGAAAGTAAAGAAGCTTTAAAAAATATTCTGAGAGCTGCAACTTTAAAAGAAGATTCACTCGTAACTTTGGAAACTGTAGCAGATGTAAGCTACGCATGGTGTACAATAGATTCATATACGAACTTTATGCAAAATAGCATCAAAGAAAATCCAGCAGTTACAAGCAGATTAAGAGCCTTATTTCTTAAACTAGCTAGCGCGATGGAAATTCCATTGCTTAGAATAAACCAAGCACATAGTGATGATTTAATTTCAGTTTCCCAGTATTACAGTAATGAATTAATAAAGTACATACAGAAAGTATTACAAGTGATACCAGAAATGGTTTTCAGCATAGTTGAAAAAATCATAGAACTTCAGACTTGGGTAATTAAAGAGGTACCTACTAGACTGGAAAAAGACAAATTACGCGATTATGCTCAGATGGAACAAAGAATGGAAGTTGCGAAATTGACACATTCTGCTTCCACATTTACAACCGGTTTGTAATTACAGTTTATAATCAAAATGCACAAAATAAGAGCCACTGAGTAATTTTCATTCAAGATCTGCATCATACAACAAATAAAATACTTATTGATGTTTGTTGTTCACGTGCTGTGTGATGAAATTTTACTGATTTAAGTAGGTAGATATGCAGTAGGGTATTTGACTAAATTTTTAATGTGTTTAATCAAAAGACCTCTCAATTTAAGAAACATTATTGAAAGAATTACTCGATTCTGATTTGAATCACCTGAGATATAACTTAAGAGCACATATTTTGGGCAAGCCCAAAAACGCTCTATACAAATGGCTACAGGCGAGTGACGTCACACGCTAGTATCTTGTATGTGCGTCTAGTAAATTTTGTTTGGTAGCTATATCAAATGTTTCGTTCAAGTTAATGGTTTTATAATAAAAGTTGGTGGAAAATGTACGGGTAATTCAATGATATAATTATTTTTTTTAATTTTATACTTTAAAAATGGACTTGCCCATGAAACTTTGAATGCTCATAAAACCAGCTAGACGTTATATTTTTAACTGAAAAATTTGGCTATTCTAGTTCTTATTTACCATTATTTTGGAAAAGTATAAATATTTTTTACTATATCGAGATTAGTCAAATACCCTATTGTGTCCGTACTTACAGGACTGTGCTTAAGTCTTTTATTTAAATCACAAAAATAGGCATTTTTTTTGCATTTACAACATGATAAGTAAGCATTTTGTTTGAAAACAGTACAGTAGCTCTGTTTTTTGCATTACTTACTTCCTTATAATTTATGAAGTGACTGCAATTTTTAACAATATTGGTTGATTTTACAGGTATACTCGATATGAGGTCCACATTAGTAGGCGTTATCAGAGTTGATCCTGCAGAATTATTAGAGGAAGGATTACTCAAAGAATTAGATAGACATATTAACAAAAAGTTTGTTGAATTCTTAGAACCACAACCAAAGAAACCATCGTCCTCCACAAACCTATTACCGCGATTACAAAAGTTGTCTGAAAGCATGGATGGTTATAAAAGGTCTTTAGAATATATTCAAGATTATATAAATATACATGGATTGAGAATTTGGCAAAAACAGGTATCGGCTTTTATCGTTGTGAAGTATGGACAGCCACACCATATGATATAATATATAATATGTCAAATGACGACGGGAAAGTATGAAGGAGTTTGGACTATTCTGGAACTTTCATAAAAAGCAATAATACCACGAATAACTCTATCTCAGTGCTTATTGAAAATGATAAGTCTGCTGTCCTATGTGTAAAATACAACAAACATTATCCTTTCTCAGTCTTGAAAATGGTCCTTTATCCGATACTAATCTTCCAATAGCCAATAGACGTCCACTGCTGGACTATAGGCCCACTCGACTCCAATGTTATTCAAACAGATCTGTCCTTTGCGGCCCGCATCCAAGGAATTCCCGCGACTCCTGATACTCACCATGATGGTAAATTTGCCATCATGAAATAATATGAAAGACAGATTGTTACAACGTGTAGCTGTCCATACGTTAGATTTAAATGTAGACGGACACTGACTTAAGTTTTAATTAATATTTTTTTGCTATCAAGGTATCTGCAATTATAAGCGACAGTGTGGCAAAAGAGATAAGCATCCGTAAAGGTGTAACCTTATACAGTCCATCAGCTGGATTCATGGGAAGCTTAGCTAGACAAATTGCCCAACTAACAGACGCAAGGTAACATTTGATCTTTTCTTAATAACCACACTGTGCCCACCTGCTTGCTCATGCGAAATTCGGTGTTTCACATAGAAATTTAGATTGATATTATAAATCATTGTTTTTCAAATTGCGAAACTGTCCATACTACGATTCCTCACCTATTGAACCTCCAAAAATGCAACATTACATAACTTTTTATTTTTACTTACAGGACTTGCATTTACGTAAGCGTCTGTAGCGCATGGTACGACTTAAAAAACCAAAGTGAATTAATAAATACTAAAACATTTGCAAAGTTAAACGAAGCTATAGGCGTTGTTGGTTTATACGGTCTAGATACTTTATATGCACATATGATTAAAAATCAATTACAAAATATAAATCAAATAGTGAGAAATATTCAAGATAAGACTGTGTTTTACAATTTAAGCGCTGATATTAAAGATGTTGAACAAGTGATAGTTAAAGGACAAAAGTCTTTGAACCAATTAATAGAAGTACTGGTTTTAATTGGAACTTTGCAGATACTGAGAAAACATATAGCTAATCAGTTGAACACCACTTGCAAATTTGACTCAGCTCATTTAGAAGCCTCACTTCGAACGTTCAATGAGTAAGTGACAATATTAACAAATATCTACAACAATAAAACCTTAATTATTTAATAGATGATTTGAAATGATTAGACTACTATTTTATTGCAGATCTTTGCTTAATGAAATGAAACAAACGGTTAATACTGGTATGAAATCAAATGTTTCGGCATCATTAATTCAACAATTTGAAGAACATCTCGTTCGCTGCGGCATATATGAACCATTTGAAAAAATGTATTTAAAAACATCGGAAGAGCATTTGAGTATTGATTTTGGTTGCCTTTTAGCAATCGCATTGATATCTCAATTACCTAGACTTCAGATATGCAACACTACAGGTAAGTAGGGGGTTTCTTGGTATAACAGCTACATACATTTAAAAGTATAAAGTAGTCCTGGTAAGTGATAAACCATTGTTCTTAAGGGAAAATAGAAATCGTTGTTTGCTTGAAATAACAGTTTAATTTTCTTTTGAGTGAAATTTATTTAAAAAAAAGTATTAATGAGGACTCATCTGTTTCTGTGTGTGTGAGCTTTCTTGCTAGAAGTAACAAGATAATAGAAATGGTAAGTAAGTTTCTCTACGTCACGCAAAACAATTTCGACCCACCTGTAAGAACAATGGTTTACCAAGTCCAGAAAAGCAAAAAAAAAAACCAAAATTCACACAAATCAAGAATCTTTTCGAAGTCTGTTAAAAAGAATAAGCAAATTAGCAAAAAACTTAGACAAAGGATTATACTGTCCCTTACGGTGATACGCGCTTAGCCACTCTATTTGATACTTTCTTTATGGCAAAAATATATATATTTCGTGACTGGTACAATTTTAAAAGAAATGTCTGATTTTTTTAATAGTTAATCCATTATTAGATGTAAGGACTAAATTTATCGCCTAAATGATCGGTATTTTTCAGGAGATTTGATAACGAAAAAAAGTGGTGATAATATTGATGGATATCCACTGTTGGTAGGAATTTATACAACTTTGCACCAGACAAAATCTGATAATATTGAAATATTCATCAACTTTTTATGTAAATATGCCAGACTGGCAACTCTATGCAGGTAAAGTTATCTCTTCTCTTCAATATTCCTACCCAAATGTGTAACCTACCAATATCTTCCAATGACGAAATTGTTAACATTTGCAGCAACTTGAGAGAAATTGGGTGTCTTGGTATTTTCATGTCTGCATTTTTATAGAATTAAATTATTATTAATAATGTCTGAATTTTCAGGGTAAAATCTATAGAAGTACCAGGAGAGAGTGCTTATGTTGTAAGAATCTTGGAGTTGTTCAGTGAAACATTTAATTATCCATTTCATAAAATGGAAGACAAGCTTCCACTGGTTTTACTATCAAATCCCATAAAATAAGGAAACAATTATAATTACATAATATATATGTCGCAGGGAAAAGATAAAACCAGGGATTTGATCAAATCCCTAAATTGGCTCAGTGAAATGACATAAAACATGTTAGGGTATGGTTAGGTGTTTAGGATAGAGGTTAGGTTAGGGTTATTTTTTTTATGACCACTCAGATATCCTTAATTATTTTAAGGTATGTGATCAAATCCCTGGTTTTATCATTTCCCTGCGACATCTACATGCATTGCATAAATCTAAAACTGGAATTGTATAATTTTTTTAAATAAGTTGGTAAGATATAATTTACTTTTTAATTATCTAATGCCTTTATTATTAATTATTAAAATATAACTTGTGTACTAACTATAATATTTTAAAAACTACATAGACTGTCTAATTGTAGAAATATAATAAATGAAATTATTCATACCTATCTATAATTTTGTCTTGCTAACTCTGGATTAAACTGAGAGTTGTATTTAGGTTTAACTTTATTTATGTTTTTCTCTGTTTGTGATGTGGCCGGTTTATTGAGTCCACTTAAAAATAGATTGGCCTTATATTTTTCTTCTTGTTCCCTTTTAAGTCTGGCTTCTCTAAGTTTTTGTAATTTTAGTTCTTTTTCTTTTTTACATTTTTCTTTCTTACCTTTAACACTCTTATCAATTGTTTTTTCATGCAATTTTTTAGAATCAGATTGGTATTTGTCAGTGCAAAACTTTTTAAATTTATTAATTGGATCATGACGTTGTTTGGCTTTCCAATCCAGTTCCCCATTCTTATTATCCAGATCTTTTTTCTTTGGCTTGCCATCTTCATCTTTAAGAACTAATTTTTCATAGGTATCTTTAATACTACTTGATTGTGAAATCCTGGTACTTGGGGCCACTTCGTACCAATTCTTTTTTTTGAGAGCTTCATTGGTATCCTGTCCAAGATATGTCAAATAGCCAATTTTCTTTTCATATTCTTCTTTTTTTTCTTTTATTTCTTTATCATGCTCTTTATTTGTATGTTTCACAGCATGATCAATGTCAGTAAACAGATTAATATGCTCCGACTTCTCTTCTTCGTTACGCTCTTTTACGTCACTAATACCATGTTCAAGCAATTTCTGTTTACTTTTAATCTTTAATATGTTAAGGCGTGCTTCACGGTCTGCATTTTCAATTCTCAATCTCTCTTCTTGTTCTTTTTCAGCAGCTTCTGCTTCATCCTTTCGGACACGTGCAATATTTTCTTTGGTTCGTACATGCCATCTGTAAAATAAAAATAATTTATACAATTTGTTCAAGATGTGGCTTAATGTAAGATATAGATATGGGATTACAATATAATAAGCCTTGCATATTATATTGTAAAGTATCAGCCTATAATACTGTCCCACTGCAGGGCAAAGGCCTCTATCATAGAAATCAAGGCATCGCTACTATGATGGGATTAGGCTAATTCACCATGTTTGCCTAATGTGGATTGGTGATCACAAACGCGAGCTATTTTCGAAAAATTCGAAACCAACTTACTTAGGAATCAAACCCTGGGCCCCAAGATCATGACCCGTATTTAAACCACTAGATTAACAGGGCGTATATTATATTGAGCAGATTAAAATAAATTGCCAAGACAAAGCGACATAAAGACAAGACATATTATTACAACATACCTTTTTTTAGGTAAAATATTCATTTTCTAACGTGATATCTATTATGACCTTGATACTTTATATCATCAGTTGCAAAACTATAATAAACAACAAATTTTTTTTGTTTTAAATATTCTATTTCTGATTCTTCTAAATTATATTTGATAAACACATTAACACACACTACACACACTTTATCACATTTGTCAACATGACATTAGGGGTTGGGTTCCATTGAATGAGTGAACGATTGAACGAAGAGTTATGATTGAAACTATAAACAGTAGACTTGTTGCGGAAAGCTACTTTACACGTTACGTTACTTTTTTCTAGGAAATTTATCAAACATCCGCTCCACATTTACAAGGGAACGAACGCAAACCCCATTAATTTGAAAGAAACGTAGCTAGGTAATCTTTGAGTATATGTGGCTTTATACTCAATGTAGGTAATATAAGATCACGTTTTGTAATAAGGGGAAAGCCGTGAAAAATAAGAAAAACTGCTTTTATATAATAAATAATGCGTCACGAAGTCCTAAAAACGGATATAAGGGGAACGAATGGAGTTCCTATGTTTTATGTATGACCAATTGGGTGAAATAAAATAAGTGGCAGTGACGTCAGAAATTAATTTTATATGACGCTTGAATTTCGCGTCTTCTTTGCGGTCTATGTGTGGAGCGGTCTTTATCGGATGACGTCTGAATGGTTTCGGACTCGACTTCGGTGCGTGTAAATTCACCCTAATGGACGCAACGCAAGAAATAATAACTTTTGAGTTCTAGTGCATTAGTGGAATAAAGTTTTTACGTATTTGTGTAACATTATCTCAGATTTTTCTAATTGCAAGACATACTGAACGATAGAATGTAATCTAATGCGATTAATGTTAATAATTAATATTTTAATTACGTTTGTTAAGAAAAATTAGGTTATTATCAATCGTTTTCTGTGCTGTGTAACAACATTGATAGCATTAATTATCAGTTCTTGGAGATGGAAGCCGTCGTAGAACCACTTGGAGATCACGCATCAATAGATAGTATTAAGTTGAACGAGGTCGGCGACAAATCATCATCAGTCGAGGAGGATGTATGTCACAAATCGAACGGTGTCGCCGAATCGGTCAATGTAGCGCCCGACTCGTCCGAGACAGATAACGCTGAGGCCCTTATTGAAAATGTAGACGTTGACGCAGGTGTACAAGTTATCGAAGAAACTTCTGAAATTGTGTCTACATCTGAGACAGAACCAATTGTAACAGAACACAGTAATGTGGACATGGTCACTGAAGTAGTTCCAGCTGAATCGACTGAAATAGAAGACGCGATTGTGTCAGAATTTACTGAGAATGTGAATAATACTTTAGTTGTTGATACCACTGATTCAGAGTCGAAGAATTGCCATTTTAATGATGTTCAGATGGAAGAGGTAGTAGAGTCTGATATAATAGAGCCAACAAATGATAATGTAAGATTTGAGACTGAAATTTTGGTTGAAACCAATGATACTGACATCACTGAAGTAGAAATACAAGAATCTAAGGCAGACAATCAGTCACCAAATAATATTTTGAGTGAAATAGGACAAAACATAGAATTAAGTGAAGTATTGCGCTCTTCAGATGTGACAGAAAATGTTGAAAATAATAATTGTCCTATAAGGCAGGAAGTGTTTAACAAAGAAGAATTATTGGATATCTTAGAAGGAAATGACGATCAACCTACTAGTAATCAGGTTGTCGATAGTTTACACAACACAAGCATGTTGGAAGCTCAGTTAGCCTTGGAACAAATTTCAAGACTAAAAAATCATAGGAAAGTCCGAGGCTCAGATTCCCTCAAACACAAAGCTTCAGAACCACAAAAAACTAGAGAACTACAGAAGTCTACTGAGCCACAAAAATCTAGAGAGCATCAGAAAACTACAGAGCCACAAAAACCTAGAGAGCAACAGAAAACTGCAGAGCTACAAAAATCTAGGGAGGTAAAGAGAAATAATACAAATAAAGATGAAAATATTGTTAATGCCCTAGTAAAGGATTGGGATGATGATGAGCATGATTCAGAAGATCAGCCTCCTAAGGAAAAAGAATCATTCCAAATCTACACAGCATGTTGAAATTATGGAAATGAAAGATGAAAATACTGTTGATTCTTCAACTGGAGATGGACAAACTCCTGAACTAAGCAAGAGCAGTGATGATGGTCAGCCGCAAAGGAGATTAGGAAGAGTGATTAAGAAGAAAGTAATATTTGATCCTGACAATCCTGACACATTTACAAAAAGTAAAACTGTAAAAAACAAAGAACCTGAAAATGAAAAAGATCAGCACCAACCTAAAAAAGCAAAGTTAGAGCAGACATCTTTGAGAGCTAAGTCGAAATCTCCTGTTTCCAAAATGCAGTGGAAAAAGCCACCTCCAAAAAATAGCAAACAAAACAAGAGATTGACAGAGGTTGATAAGTTATTAATGGATGAAGGTGCAGTAAATATGATATACCAACTCACTCCTGAAGCTCCTAAAGGAAAGAAAAATATGAAAACCAAAGCAGAGTTCATTAAGAAACTGCAAAGCTCCACACCCGAAGGTAAAGAAATGAAATTTAGGGAACGAAAAAAAGAATCAATAAAGATTGAAGAAGGGGAGGCCAGAAAAATACTAGGTGGGAAACAAAGGTCATCTCTGAGCAGTTCTGTTAAATCTCCTTCAGTCAGTGAAGACTTTGAAACACATAGTGCTGATGACTCAATAATTTATCGACGACACTCCTCGAGTTCATATTCTAGTAGTTGTATGAGCCCAAGGCGACTGAGTGATGTTGATACTAGCCAGAGTGTTGTAAACTCTTCCCAGCCCCCTAAGGAAGATGCAGCTGAGCCCATTACTGGACTAGAACCCATTACAGATGTGTTCCAACCCGATTCCTCTGTTTCTAATGAAATTATCAACAAAGATGATTGCTTGTCTATAAAAAAGAAATTAAATTCCAAATTATCTTTAGCTTTGAATAAGAGAAAAAGAGAAAGTGGTAAGACTGATAAACCAATCAAGAAAAGAGTTTCAAAAAGCGATGGGATTCCAGAGAAAGGGGATATAGATAATTTTAAATATTTGTCACTAGCTTTTGACCAAAGAGTGGCTGAAATATGCATTCGGAAATCAGGGTCTAAATATAATATTGAGGTAAGCATAATAAGTACATTAAGTTTAATGAGCAATTAAGATTAAAGAATGTTATGTATATCAGGTTATTAATTTAAGGTTTTTGTTGATTCTAGGTACTAAAAGAGATGCAGGAGGCTTTCTCCTATATTGACTCTAGAGATGATGTATCTCTCACATTGCTTATGTCAGAATGTGGAGATTTATGTACAGATTTGGATTTAACTTCATTAGTAGACAATGATATTGAGAAGAGGACAAAATCTGCTCTACAAATTGCAGAATCTGTAAGGTATGTAGTGAATCCCTTTTTTTAATTTTAATTTCTAGGCTCCAGGCCTTGGTTAAATTAAGCTTTTTTTTAAATCAGCCACAAACATGAGGTTGCAAACCTAGTTTTTTTTTAATTAGGTACTTACATTTAACTTCCTGCAAAATAAAAAGAAAAGTTTCTCAAGCTAGTCTACTGCTCAAGGGCAACTGCAGTTGTCATCATATTATATTTAATTTATAAAAAAAGTTATTTTGGCGAGGCGCTGTGTACTGGCCAGTAAGTGTTAATGTTTGCGCAGATCGCTGGTGTCGTCGGCGCAGCGTCACAGCAAGGTGCTGTGCTGCGGCGTGTGGGGCCGCTGCGCGGGGCTGGGCCCGGCGCTGCTGGCGCTGAGCGACGTGGCGCTGGCCGGCGAGCGCGCCGTGTTCGCGCTGCGCGACCCGCCCGCGCTCGCGCTCGCCGCCTTGCGGGCCTCCGCTAGAAACTTGTCGCCTAATCTGGTCAGTTATTCACTTTACTCTTTATAAGTCACCGTTTTTTTTTTTATGTGATAGGTAGCAGGCGAGCAGGCGGATCACCTGATGGTAAGCAATTGCCGCCGCCCATGGACACTTGCAACACCAGTGGAGTTACAAGTGCGCTGCCAACCTTTTATCCCCTTCCCCCCCGAGTGGGCCTCCGGTACCCTCACTCACTCGGCGAAACACAGCACAGGGGCTGCTTCACATCTGTTCATGATTCTCGATCGTGAGGTAATGTACAGTGGACTCCATTTGCCGCACTTGGACTCTCATTCGGTTTATTGTACGTGATCGTGAGATTTAATGTTGTGGAAGGGAGGGGAGGACTATAATACGAGTTCTAAGTGGGTAGCTTACTACCCACTTAGAACTTTGATTTGCACCTTGCATATACTTTTCGCAGGGTGGCTAATATCTCTGCTTCATCCCTAGTTTAGTCTAGGAAGAACACAGGCTGGCATCAATACCACTACGCCATTGCACTAGTGTAGAGGAAGCGTCCCTAATAATAAGTAATTACTGACAGATCATTCAATGTTGACGGCCTCGATGGCGCAGTGGCTAAGGTGTTCGCCCGAAGCGCAAAAGGTCCCGGGTTCGATTCCCAGTCAATTTTATTTAGGAAACTACTTTTTCTAAGTTGTCTTGGGTCTGCGTGTTCTGGTTTGACGCCCCCAGTTAATTGTCGTCATCTGGTACTCATAGTACAGGGGTTGCCCTAGTTTGAGACCAGGTTGATTTGGTGTGATTGTCCGGCACATTTATTTATTACTCAATGCTGCCTTTTTATCATTTAATCTTCATAATTCCATCTATAAAATCAAAGTAAAAAAAAACATGTGAGTAGCAGAAGGGTTATTTTATTACTGAATAATTGTGTATTTTATTAAATTACACTGAAGCACTTATGCAATTTTACCATATGCTAATTTTCAGGTTAAGGAGCTGGTTATTTTTGGACGTGAATTGTCTGCATCGGAAGCTCTCCAAAGTGGTCTCATAGACAGGGTGCTGTGGCCCAGCGCAGTGGCCGACCAGATTCAATCCATCGTCAAAGATATTGCCGCGAAACCACCGCAAGTGAGTACCTACTTCTAATAGTCTTCATCTTCATCGTATTCGTCGCTTATTTTCTGGCAGTAGGCCTTCCACCCTTTCCCGCGGTACAGTAGCTCGGAGATATCGGAGTATGTGACCCCACCGTTATGAACGCAAATGTGATGTTTAGGGCATAAGCAAGATTGATACAAGGCATACATATTGATGTCTACATTGCCACAAAACTCGCCTGTTCGGCAAAGGGGTAAAAATCTACATTGGTAATTAAGGATTCCATCAACTTCAGATTTCAGTTTCCAATAATTGGGGCTAGGGCATCTGCAGTTGAATGTTATCTTGGGTGGAGTAAGCTGAATGTTCTTGTGGTGCATCTCTTCAAGTTCGTCAGGGTCCACGCGGTCATATGTATTCTCTATAACGAGAGAAGTATCTCCAAAAGAGCATTGCGGCCAATCCGCTGGTGGTTGACAAAACTGAAACATTAAAATAAGTTAAAGTAAACAGTCACATTACCTACTTGAGCATAGTAAACATCAAATCTTGTTTTATAATTTTTGTGTACATTTAAATGGATAGAAATCAACCTAGTTCCTTCTCATGATTGTCTGTGTAGCGATAAGACCCATGGTAGCTCGGTAGATGATAAGAAGGTGTCTTATCGGGAGATCGTAGGTTCGAATCCGAGCACCTCTGGATTTTTCTAATCTATGTGCGTATTTCTTCCACCACCACTATTCTCTCGGCGACCTGAATGTTTCTGATAGGTTCTCGTTGTTTGATATACCTAATGATTATTATTAACGTGTAATCATAGTCTCGTTGGTCTAGTTCAGCAGTCACTTCATTAAAATACCAGAATTCGCAAATTCCGGATTATGGTCCAAGTGTATCCCTAACCTAACCTAACCAAAAGCTTTGGACGCAACTGGAAATGATATGCTGACATGATAAACATTTTCACTTTGAAGGTGCTGGCCAGTAGTCCAGAGATCTTATATTAAAAAAAAGGATGTGACTGATAACTTCTTTACCGATAAAATACTTACGAGTTATCATCATCATCAACCTGTTGCAGTCCACTGCTGGACATAGGCCTCTCTAAATGCTCGCCACTTTGATCAATCTTCGGCTACTCGTATCCAGCTCCAGCCAGCCTTCTTGCCCAGATCAACACTCCATCTTTCCTGAGGTCGTCCTACACTACGTTTACCAAGACGCGGTCTCCGCTATAGAACTCGTTTAGCCCAACGGTTGTCAGTTCTGCGGCAGATATGGCCAGCCCACTGCTACTTTAGCTACAGCGAGTATCATACCTGGAAGTAAGCACGATTGTTGATTTCGATGAGTCTGTCCTTGGGCGCGGGCGCGTCGCAGCGGCGGCGGCGCGCGCAGCGGCACAGGCGCACGAGCGCGCCGGCGCGCCAGTAGCGCGGCAGCAGCGCCGCGCACGCCTGCCGCGCGCCGCACACCCGCAGCCCTCGCTCGCTCTCTTCCTATAACACACACCCCATCTCAATGTCACTTCTCCCCAAATGGGGCGTGAAACACCACAGCACAAGCGACTCGCGCTCGGGCAGTTCCACATCAATCGAACTCCTTCCTAATGTCGAAGCCTTTTGTGTGCAAACGCACGCACGCATGAGATGGGCTAAAGACACAGACTTTGTAGGGAGTGAAGAAACGCACCGGGGAAAGAGCCCTTGGCAAGTACCTGGTGAGCGTCTCCCAAGATTCGGTCCGTATGCTGAGACGGTAGGAAGGACCATGGGCTGGTGGAGGGACCTGTGTCAACACACACCCCATAACGTTTATCACCGTCATCGCCGCCTATTTAAGTAAACCTTGTAGTTCCTTTGATGACTCTGATACCCATGTCACAAATGCTTGAGCTGGGTGGGTCAGGTGGTATGTGCTGTTGTCTGACATTTATTCATAAATATCCTGCATAGCCGTTGGTCGTGATTTCGTCTGCGTGAATTATATTTTTTTGCGTACCTATTGTGTATGGCACCTCGCTTGGCGATTCTCTATTTCCCCTACAAGCCCGTTTATCATGTCAAAGGGTAACATCCTTTTCCAAGGTTAATAAACTTATCCTGGGCCTAGGGCATTCCTAATGTTAGTAGGGGCTATAATTTACGCCGAGCTAGTTCAAAGCCCTCTTTAGTGTGTATTCTTGTTCTGAGGCAATGTAGATATTAGTGGGATGCATATTTCACACAAGTGTCGTATTGAAGCGTTCATTAATTTTAGTTTTTTTTTCCGTAATTCCTTTTTCAATAACAAGCCTTTCTAAGGCATGATTTTGAAATCGTCGGAGAATCGTTAACAGCCTGATACGATGTAAAACGATTAATTATAAGGATCTCCTCTCATGCAGTTTTTATCAGTCCGACGTAAGAGAACATTAATGGACCGAGATTACTTGCTCCATATAATATATTAACACTATACGGCGTATAGTAATTAATACTATACGCCGAGATAATCTGTCGATTTTAAAATCGGGCTTTGAACGGTTGCTTGTACTGTTTATCTCACAGGCTTTAGAACCAACTTGAACACTGCATAAATTCAAATCACAAGTTTATTTTAAAACTTAAATAACTTACTATGCCATAATAATATAAAATAGTTTCTTCTCCATCGTCTCCGTAACCATAAGCACCAAGAAATAATAATATCGTTATTTTGATCACCCACATTAGTAATTGAAACGATTGACTCATATTGAATTTTGTCATACTTTGACACAATCTAATAGGTCACTTTGCGACTGATAAGGGTAACCTTGTACTCTATTTCCATATTAAATGAGAAAATACGTATTGCAATATGTACGCATTTTGTTTTATTTCAGGGTCTTCTGTTGAAAAAGAAATTGTTGAAGTTAGGCCAAAACGCAGAGAGCACATTCCTGTCACAACTAGAAAGCGAAGCATCGCTCGTGGTCGAGTACTGGACCTCTGAAGAAGGTCAAGAAACCCTCCGAGCTAACATTGACAATGTGTGAGTGCAATTTAGTTCTTTCAACGATTTGTGGTTAATTAATTAAATTCGAAATTGAAATAAATTGAACACGGTGTGACATGCTGTCGTTATTTGTATCTTTCGCTAATTACATACAGATCTCGTTGTCAGAGTATCGTATTGGGTGTAGTTTTAAACAGTTACGTCCTACCTACAACTAACTATTTTCGACTGCGAATAGTTTATAGGCTATCTTTATAGAATTATTTTCAACTGAAAATAAATTTTTGCCTTCAACTTTACCAATGGTGAAGACCCAAATGTTTGGGTCTCGCTATATGGTTTCCTGGATTCCATCACAATCTAGCTATACTATGTATATATATACCGTACTATATATATTACGATATATTTCCCATACTATTAATTTAAAATGACTACACACTTATTTATAACCTACTTATAATAATATATTATATTGTCAATTGAAAACTGGATAGGCAAAATATAATATATTATGGCTAGATCTGTGACGGGTTTCAACATCTTAAATTATATAGTAAACTATGTAATTTTACTTATTTAAATAAAAAAGCATATTATAGTAATAATATGTACATGACCAATATCTATATTAATCATTTAGTAAAATCTTTCTCTATGTAACTGTTTGAAACAACAAGCAATATAAATATACAATACATAGGTAAATAAATAATAAAACATGGTAAATAAATTATCTTCTGATGAAATCATAAGAAATATAGTTTTGCAATCAAGTTGATGTAATTTGACTTAAAATATATGAGATAGACAAATAAGTGTTGAATAAATATAGATGTTTGTAAAAATTAAGAATAACATAGATGTGAGCTATTTCAGTTATTTGGTACCTATGCTGATTTAGAGGAGAATTTTGACTTTTGGAATAATTTTAGTAAACATAATAGGGGCGTTTTGTATGAGTTCCAGTTAGGAGTCCGAAAGACTGCTTCACTTTGTCTAATCAAAGACACTGACATCTTATTGTACTTTTCGATTGAAGAGTTTACAACAATTTATAAAGCAGTCGACATATCGATTGATATCGATATAGATTTCGTTAGATTATAATTTAGTTAGTCATTTATGTTATGTTATAGATGAAATTGTTTATGTATTTGTTTTAGATGTTATGAGTTTATAATTTAGAGGAAGTATCTTGTATATCCAGCCAAAGTTCTATGCGATTATTACATCTCTTAAGGAGTGGCTTACACGTTTACGTCTTTTCAATTTACAAATTATATTTTAAGATAATTCATTCCTTTCTGATCCTAAATTGACTGTTTTATTTTAAATGTCTTATTTCTAATCATAATTACACTTAGCTATCATATTTTGTAAGTTACTAATAAGTATAGAAATAATTTATTTCTTTTGTTTACATATTAGTTGAAAAATAAAGTGCCTTTCACCATAATATTATAATTTGATCATTGACTTTACACAATTAAAACACCTTGTACTGTAGCGAAATTCTAGCTATAATCATTATTACTGACTAGCCAGCACTCCCATCGTTGTGTGGCTTAATTTAGACTAGAAAGACCAATAGATGGCACTGGGAGTCGATAAAGTCTCGCGCAAGTGTGAAAAAGCGATTTCGATTCGCCGCCGCGTTGACGGAAAACATCATGAGGAAACTTGAACATTTCGGATAATTTCTTACAAATTTTACCACGATTGAGTTGTCCAGGTTCCCCTGTTGGATGATAAAGGCCAGCCGGCAGTCGCTTCAGTGTAATTATGTACCAAGTATAAGCGTATTCCCGGAATCCGAAGCGACAGTTTTGGAACGCAAGCAAGATATTTATGTATATCTATAGCATAGTACAAAATACAGTAGACCACGCCTAACAATAATATTATGCAGAGTATCTATATATACAATAGATGTTTTTGTTTAGAAATTTATTGCAGTATATAAAGTTTAACAAAAAAATTTAACTGTAATCTTTTAACTTTTACACCAGTAACCATTTAATTTGATGTCTAAAGTAGTTTTATTACGCCACACTCTATTTAGAACACATTCCGGTTCATGTCACCCTGAACGATAAATCGTAACTGTGGATTGATACTTAGTTTTGATTGTCCCAAAAGCCTGTCTTGTTTACGATTGCTCCATTATAACGACCTGTACGTCCGTATCTACAGGTGCTTCTGAAAATACAAACCGTGGTGTATCGAAAAGTTGTTTTTTTGCGTAGTTACAAAAGTCATAGCATAACAAATATGATGTTCAGAATAGTAAATCTACTATAAGTAGAGGCAAATACAGGATGTATTTTTGTCCGATACACGTTTTATTCGGTTTGGGCTTTGTAGTTTACTGGTTAAACTTGACATTTGAACAGGCAGGAGCCTAGAGCCTACCTTGGAGTGGTTACTTATAACTTATAATATACTTTTAATTATTTTTATTTCGAGTCTTGTAGTAACGGTTATTTCATACGGAAAACCCCTAACTCAAACTAAAAGAAATGTTGTCTGTACGTATGCAAATTGAATACAATATTGTTAATTTCAAATAAGAATGTATAATAAGCTCGAATATAGCATTTAGGTATGTGCCTAATTTAATAATAATATCCTAGTATTGGTTATTTTTCATATTTTAACGTAAATAGTTATTTGCAGAAAATAATATATAATTACGTATGTCTTCTTAACATTTAAGAAGGTGTAAGTACGAGTATGTAAGATAGTTAGAAATTGTTTGATTTTGAAGAAATGTGATACAGGGTTGACATTTTACAATAACTTGGAGGAAAAGTTACCGTATCGCGCGAACAGCGCGAATACAGCTGCTTATACAGGTGTATCTGTGAACATTTACGTAGGCACCTTGATCAACTATTCTAAACAGCGATTGTTCTACGACTTTTGGAAATTCCACGAAAAAATTTTCGACTCCCCTTACAAAATGAACAAGCCACGTGACCGACTTTGTACTACAACTTGAAAAAATATCGCTTATGCGAATTCCCTAAAGTCATAGAGCAAATCTTGTTCAGAAGGATTGGTAGAGTTACGTGGTTAAAGGAATGTAAATGTGCACAGATACATCCTGTATATAGCGGTATTTTCCTCCAGGCGTTAAAAATCCATCCTGTATTTGAGAAGAGATTGTGTCCTTAGGAATCGGAGATACAATAAGGGCCAAAGCACACGAAGCGGTACACAGTGCACCCTCGTCAGGGCATGCCTTTTTGTATGAAGCGTCAAGCGGCGGACACCACTGCCCGTGCCGCGCGCGTGATTCAGCTCTTACTTGTCTATACATACACCATTATTTTTTAATTAGAACTAATACTTTAAGGAAAATTCGTATACATACTTGAATATGAACCTTTTTCTCTAAGAAACAGGGTGAAAAATTCTAAAACCGTTTTATGCTAGTGACCAATGTTAAAATTCAAGTAACTATTTTATATGAGTTACCCTGAAAGAACTAACATAAATGCTAATGAAAAAATAAGGGTGTAAGTACACATACGTATATCCTTACAATTTAAGAATGAAGTTTAGGAAGTGGGAAGATAAGAAATAGGTGAGCTAGGCAATATCAAAGACATTGAACGTCATATCGTCTTTAATGTCAGTCAATCAATAATTTAAATATTGGGTTTTTATCTTTGATTATATTCTTTTCGATAGATGTGAATACGAAGCGATCTATGTATTTCAAACAATCAACAAGTCACGCACTATGGGTGTACTTTGGTTATTCTATTACTTTGTCTTAATAAATTATTATTAATTGGGTTTATGTTTTTTTATTTCTAACTGAAATTATGATATCACCTAAGTGTGATCTACGATGTTTTAGGTAGAATAACTCTAACTGGGGCAAATAAATGAAAGTATCAAGGTAATAATAACTTACATGGTTTTTATTAAAAACTATATTTTATCCGCAACATTACAAATTATCGGTTTGGGTCTCGATTTGAATATCAATTTCTTTTTAACGACCGCTTTAACTTGATATTTAGTCTTTCCTTCGACGGTGACCTTTTCGATGACCGCCATCGGTTGCTCTAGTTTGGTTTCTTTTCCGTTGAGGACGTGGTGCCCGAGGATGAGGACTGGCTGGCGGCTCCTGGCGAGGTAGTTGAGGTCGCCGACCACGGTGGGCCCCGCGCGGGACTCCTTCATCTGGATCAAGCCCTGCAGCTCCACTATCGCCCATTCTGGGACGCCCTTCTCGTTCTCAGTTTTACTGCAAGGATAAAATATAAGTCAAAACTCTCAGACGGTAAGGAGGTGGTGGAGGAAGGTAAATAAAAGAATAAGTGAAGAGCATTCAGTTTAGTTTATTTGGCACAATGCTATTGCATATATCGATTGAAGCTAGTGTTCCCAAAATATTCGGCATAACCAATCTTGTCAATCGATCAAGAAAAGTGCCGTGACGTTTCGTTCCAACTTTTCGTCGCCTACTGATATTATGGTCACAAATGAAATCTGAAACAAGAAGGTTCAATAATAGTCACGATTTCGATTCCGATGTCGGAAAAAAAGAGTCCCCAGTTTAAGGAGTGATGCTCCATTAGTGTTTTGCGTTGCGTCGACGATGTACCGTGCAGTAACTATAGGCGGTAGCACCTAATATTGGCCACATTGTCAATACGCCGTTTTTCTTTCCTCTACCTAAAGGTTGTCTGGAATACAAACTTATTGCAGTTGTTTCACTCATGTCCTATTCTATTTCTGTGCAATAAAGAATTTCTATCTATCTATACAGTGTGTATCTGTGAACATTTACATCCCCTTAATCACGTTTGTATAATTTTATTTTTTTATTATTTATTTATTTGTTCTACGACTTTTGAAAATTCCTCCAAATTTGTTTCGAATCCACGTGACCACCTTTGTATGAAAAGTTGAATTATATATTCCAATGGTCATAGAACAAATGTCGTTCAGGATAATGGGGGTTACCTTGAGTGAAAAAACCCGTTAGACGGCGTACGTGTAGCCTGAGGTCCAACTTCAACGTCATCGGTCGTTTAGTGACATTTTCACATCAAAAATAACCAATCACCGGGACCTCAGTCTACAGGTACGCCATTTAACGGAAGTTTCACACGCCCTCAATACAATTAAATGGATGTAAATGTTCACAGACACACTGTATATTGGCTAACGGGAGCGAATAGGTTGAAATAGATGTCCCAGTCGTCTGACCTGGTGCTAGTAGCGGAACTTCTTGAAGAGCGGGTGCTTGTTGGTGGCGTTGCGGCGGTGCTCCAGGTACAGCGCGTCGTCGGCGCCGGCCAGCGACGCCAGCGACCCGCCCGCGCGCCGCGCGCCGCCCGGCCCGCCCACGCCGCCCTCGCGCTCCTCCTCGCACTCCGTCTCTGACGCCGCCAGTACCTACACACATACACGCTACTTATACAGGCTGGAACTCTTCTACCTACTGTTCTGTTAAGAGTATGAATGAGTGATTTCAACCGAAGTGGATGATGACTGATATCCACCAATGGACCGTGGGAGAGCCACGCTTCGGCATGAATGGGCCGGCTCAACCGGAGTGATACCACGGCCTCACAGAAGACCGGCGTAAAGCAACGCCTGTGCTCTGTTTCGCCGTGTGAGTGAAGGTACCGGAAGCCCAACTGGGGGGAAAGGGGGTTACAGGTTGGCAACGCACTTGAGACCCTTACTGGTGTTGAGGTGTTTACGGGCGGCGGTAATCGCTTGCAGTGATCCGTCTGCCACCTATCACATTAAAAATAGCAGAAGCTTGCTTGTCGATAGCACAGTTTTTATGAAACTCTATTGGTCGATTTCACTCCGCCCCGGTTTAGTGGAGTCGCAACCTTGTATTTGTCGATAGGCAAATTGTTTATTAAAATTTTACGGTGCCTAAAAAGTGGTAGAAACGTGATAACTTTCTGTCAATGTAAGATTAAATCCTAAAAAGTAATTATAACCCGATTTCTGTAATAGGTAGAACTGCTGGAAGTTTTTGCATGTTTTGGAGACATGCGCAAAGATAAACTTTCAGCTCCCCTTTCAGTCGAATCCCTAAAATAGCAACTTTTAAATAGAAAATAAGTAACCTGTTGCAACAGCATTCCTTGTTCCTCGCGTGTCCCGTAGAACAGGTCTGGTTCGGTCTCCATTCCTTTGAGCTCAGTGATAACCTGTAGCAAACGTTTTTGTACAGCAATTAAGCTCACATACTACGAATTATTGTATTGCATAATAACAAACAAATGTAAAAAAAAATATAGTGATTAATTTCTGTTCAAACAATTTGTCTAAATTCGTATTAAAATGGCACAGATTAAAAGCGATGACAATCATATCATTCTGCAGGCGATTTAACAGTGAGAAAAAAATTATTAATGATAATGATTTTTAAACAACAAATCGCTGAGTCAGCGAAGTAATAATTTTAATTGCTAATTCATACCTTGTAACTGTAGCCCTGGTTGACTAAAAACCTTTGTCGCTTCCTGCTGTACGCCATTTCGAGTGTATCTTGGGACACTAGGGTGTAGAAGAATGCGTTGTACTCTTCTGCCAACGCTCCCTTTTTCGCTCTTAGGATACGACCTGTAATATTTTGAAATATTTTATTCGTCTATAGCTTTTGCCTGCGGCTTCGCTCGCGCCCCGCACTTCCCTAAAATGAGGGGTTAGAAAGGGACAAAAAGTGTAGAGTAGAGTAACATAGGCTGTTACTCTCCATTCCTTCAACTATCTCCACTTAAAAATCACGTCAATTCGTCGTTCCGTTTTGCCGTGAAAGAAACACAAACATACATACAGACAGACAGACTCACTTTCCCATTTATAATATTAGTATGGACAGGTTACTGCACAGTGATGTAGGGTGCCTCAGAAGCTGAGCAGAGCCGCACATGAGGCTGCGTTTCAACCGAAGTGGGTGCTGTGGGTGCGGACTTTGGCGGATTGGCTCTTCTATACCATTTATAAAGAGATACATTCTATAGACACCGCTAAACCTTATTTACAAACCGAAAAGGCAAAACACAAGCGCAATGCAATCAACGTCCAGCGCCATCTATTCGAAGACAGTAGAACTAATATCCCGAAACGAAGTGAGGGCGGGCCGCTAGTACGCTATAAAGGCAGATCATTATTGAAAAATAAAACTGAAGAAGTTTAAACTCACCCAATCTCTGCGCTTCCTGCCGCCTCGAGCCGCCATGCGATGATATCTGAATGAGTACATTAGCCTCCGGCAAGTCGAAGCTGGTGTCGGCCACCTTACTGACGAATATCGTATTCACTTTCGGGTTAAACTTGAAGTTCTGCAGGATCTGTATGCGCTCGCTCTGCGAGGTGGGCCCGTAGATGTAGGGCTTGTTCATCTTCACGGCGTAGTGGCGCAGCGCGAACACGTTGTCGGAGAACACGATGGTCTTGTCGCCGCGCCGCTCGTGGTAGCGCACCAGGAACTGGCACGCGCGGAACTTCGATGGGTTCATCACGTATAGCAACATTTTCTTGTTTATTCTGTAAAATGTATTTGAAAATGCGTTAAATAAAACCGGCACCAGTTGGCAGCACCGTCCATGTCCATGTTAGGTTGGGTTAGTTACGACCTTGAGTGCGCAGAAACCAATTTTAATAGAAAGTCTTATTTTATACAAGTGCGCAAAAAACGGTCATCGCTATTCTTTCATGCCGCCAGCTATACCTTACTTTGTTTGACATTAGGTATTACAGTGAGATTTGGATCAAACAATTTCTCAGAATCTAGGCATTAAGTCAAATGTGTAGCTGTCATGATTGGAATGTTAAAACGGTTGGCATTTAAAAAAAATCCTACTATACTCTGATTCATAATCATGTAAAGTAAACTGACAGATGAAAATGACAAGTTTCTATGCAATTTGACATTTTGCATGTGTCAATTTGAGTGAAAATGTATGGGGATGACACATTGACATCTGTCAGTTTACGTTACATGATTATGAATCAGAGTATGGATTCTGTGGGTAACTATGAAATAAGCCGCATCGGCTGATGCAATCCAAAGATTTTAATTAGTATCTAGTGGTTTTTAGTGTACAAATTTGGTGTTACTTTGTGCAGTGAAGTGCCGCAGGGTGATATTAATATAAGAATCATTGAATTGTGTCGTTTTTAACACTGCTATTGTGTGTGGAGTGAGTTGTCACGTGAACAATTTGCTTTGACCTAATAGAGTCTTAAAACCTTTGTTAAAAATAGTCTCCACAGAATCCTTAGGACATTAAAACGCTAAACACCGGCGTTTTATTGAGTGACTGTGACTTCGACTGTTGACTACACTTTATCAAACTACACTTGACATTGGCAAAATTAAATGTGTCATGAACACAATACAGGCCATATAAAAAAAAAAAAAGAATCAGAGTATAGATTTAAGCCGATTTCCCGAAATAAACTTCTAGAAGTGAAGCAGGTCTACTAACTTCTGTATAAGGTACTCGCGGTAGAACTCCGGCGTCATGGGGCACCAGACCTCGGCGCACTGCACGCGCGCGATGTACCCGTTGGCCTGCAGCTCCAGCCAGTTGGCCTCGTACAGCTTCGGCCCGATCAGGAAGTTCAGGTCCGCTATCTTGTCGTCCTCTCTGAGCAGGGTGGCGGTTAGACCTGGCGACAACTCACTGTTATAAGGGCAGCTCTAGCTAGCAGTATAATAAACTCAACAAAACGGTTTATGAGGAACTCCCACGGAGTTCCCATGTTTTATAACCAATGGGGTTACCATACTCTCTGACGTAAATGACAGTGGCGCAATCTATGGCTACCGCGTGTGGACAATCCGCTAGATGGCGTACTTGAGAACTGAGGTTTATCTACACGGTGATTGGTTATTTTTGATGTAAGATGTCAATATGTCATTAAACAACCAATGACGTCGAAGTTGGACCTCAGTTTTCAAGTACGCCATCTAGCAGATTTTTCACACGCGATAGCCCCCCATTGATTGCACAACTTTATTGACGCAGTATTTCAACTCGGCCTTACTTTTAAAATCAATATCAAAGCCGCGCGGATGGTCAACAAGCGTTATTATGCAGTGTTCGCAAATCTGTGTGTGTGGACACTCACCGAGCTTGGCGTGGGAGTGCACGATGGTGAGCACGCGCCGGAACATCTTGGCGGGGATGGTGTGCACCAGCGTGTACACCGGTGGCTGTGTGTGTGGACACTCACCGAGCTTGGCGTGGGAGTGCACGATGGTGAGCACGCGCCGGAACATCTTGGCGGGGATGGTGTGCACCAGCGTGTACACCGGTGGCTGTGTGTGTGGACACTCACCGAGCTTGGCGTGGGAGTGCACGATGGTGAGCACGCGCCGGAACATCTTGGCGGGGATGGTGTGCACCAGCGTGTACACCGGTGGCTGTGTGTGTGGACACTCACCGAGCTTGGCGTGGGAGTGCACGATGGTGAGCACGCGCCGGAACATCTTGGCGGGGATGGTGTGCACCAGCGTGTACACCGGTGGCTGTGTGTGTGGACACTCACCGAGCTTGGCGTGGGAGTGCACGATGGTGAGCACGCGCCGGAACATCTTGGCGGGGATGGTGTGCACCAGCGTGTACACCGGTGGCTGTGTGTGTGGACACTCACCGAGCTTGGCGTGGGAGTGCACGATGGTGAGCACGCGCCGGAACATCTTGGCGGGGATGGTGTGCACCAGCGTGTACACCGGTGGCTGTGTGTGTGGACACTCACCGAGCTTGGCGTGGGAGTGCACGATGGTGAGCACGCGCCGGAACATCTTGGCGGGGATGGTGTGCACCAGCGTGTACACCGGTGGCTGTGTGTGTGGACACTCACCGAGCTTGGCGTGGGAGTGCACGATGGTGAGCACGCGCCGGAACATCTTGGCGGGGATGGTGTGCACCAGCGTGTACACCGGTGGCTGTGTGTGTGGACACTCACCGAGCTTGGCGTGGGAGTGCACGATGGTGAGCACGCGCCGGAACATCTTGGCGGGGATGGTGTGCACCAGCGTGTACACCGGTGGCTGTGTGTGTGGACACTCACCGAGCTTGGCGTGGGAGTGCACGATGGTGAGCACGCGCCGGAACATCTTGGCGGGGATGGTGTGCACCAGCGTGTACACCGGTGGCTGTGTGTGTGGACACTCACCGAGCTTGGCGTGGGAGTGCACGATGGTGAGCACGCGCCGGAACATCTTGGCGGGGATGGTGTGCACCAGCGTGTACACCGGTGGCTGTGTGTGTGGACACTCACCGAGCTTGGCGTGGGAGTGCACGATGGTGAGCACGCGCCGGAACATCTTGGCGGGGATGGTGTGCACCTCGTCCAGCACCACGAGGCCCCACTCCTGCGCCTGCAGCCACTTCATGGTCTGCTCGGCCTCCCACGAGCGGCGCTGGCCGTGCGTGATCATGGAGTACGTCGTGATGAGGATGCCCGCGCCCATCGGCTTGTCCTTCGCTTCCGACGTGAACCTTTAAAAATGTTATACGGTGTTTATATTATTTTTACGTTTTTTGTTTAAAATTGATGAGATTTGATGAGACGATATGAAAATTTTTTTTAGCAAATACAAGCCTAAAAAGGCAAAAGCGTTGAAAATCCGGAGTTGTTTCACATGGTATTCGAAATTCATTTATATAATCGAGCCTAAACGCGATGATATTATGAACAAGAACATTAGAACGGTCGAAACTGTACCTGCTTTATTGCATAAAGTTTACAAATCTTTAAGTATAACGCGTCGTAGGGCCCAGACAGCAGAAACAATAGAAAATCAATTGTTTTTGCCATTTAAAATGTTTTTGGGTCTTACGACGATAATGCAACGCGTAAGTTTAAAATCGTATCTTATAGTTTGGATGGTGATGGTACCTGCATATCATGCTGTCGTCGGCGGTGGACCAGCACTTGAACTGCTGCTTCCACTGCTCCACCGACACGCCGGAGTTGCACAGCACGAGCGCGCGCTTGCGCACCGTGCACACCGCCGTCACGCCCACCAGCGACTTGCCCGCGCCGCACGGCAGCACGATCACGCCCGACCTGGAACCATTATTATAAACTCCTTTTGAGGTATGTGTGGGCGGCGGCAATCACTACCATCAGGTGATTCGTCTGCTTGTAAAGTCACCAGTCACATAAAAAAACCTTCGCGTGGAATTGCTGGTTGCATCGAAAGTTGTAGTTTTGGAGCCAGGAGTACGCTTTTACAATGGTAAAAAGTTCCTACACGCTAAGATGAGAGAGGGAAAGAGAGGAGAGAGAGGAAACGATACCACACGAGTCATTAGCACGAAATTAATATTATAATAGCCAAACATTTTTCCTAAAACTCTCTTCTGGTCTGGACAAAGCACAGCCGTCTGTTCCAGATCAATATGAATGTCTGGATTTACTGAACCGTTTCGAAAATCGTATTGATTGGGGTTTCTTTACCAAATACAATACCACGCAAGCCATAGTTGCACGAAATTATATGAAAAAACAAAATGAAAATAATAACACCGCAATATTTAAACCCTGTCTGAACGATTACGACTACCTACTACTGAAAATAATCATGCAGAGAAACGCCATCCGTGGTAGAAATTTCATGCTTTTAACAGGGGGCGCACAAAAATAAAGTCACTTTAGTATGGCGAGGTACTTCTACTATGTATAAGAAAAATTGTTGTACCACAATCATCATCATCATAATTTCAGCCAATAGACATCCACTACTGGACGTAGGCCCCCAATGTTCTCCACACAGATCGGTCCTGTGCCACCCGCATCCAAGGAAGTCCCACTAGATCGTCGGTCCACTTTGTGGGGGCCTGCCACGGCTGCGACCTCCTGTACGCAGCCTCCACTCAAGGATCTTTCCACCCCAACGGCCGTCTGTTTTCCTCGCAACGTGCCCTGCCCATTGCCACTTGAGCCACGAAATTATTTGGGCTATGTCTGCGACCTTAGATCTCCTGCGGATCTCATACACGATCACGCAAGGAGATTCCGAGCATAAATTTGCACAATACATGTTTACATAGAAAACAAAAAAGACAGCGGTTCTGCCGCTAACAAGGATGAGCCTCATAATTCTATAACCGCCGCAAGCAGTCGTCGACGACATCCGTTGCGGATGAAGAAGATTTTAGCAAGTTCACCATAATAATACCCTAATATTATAACATCTCAATTTAGTGTCCAGCTAAGGCTACGTGCATGCTGTACTTCACTAACCTTGCTCTGCCGTTGCCAAACATTTTTCTTAAACTCTTTTCTTGGTACGGACGAAGCACAGCCGTCGGTTTCAGATCAATATTAATGTCTGGATTCACTGAATCGTTTCGAAAATCGTATTCTGCGAGCAGGGGATGTTCCAATTCTATGCAACGCTTCTGTATCACCTAGGTTAAAAGATTAATGATTAAAATACATAAATAACTTTACTGCTTCAAATCCAACAAATAGGTATGAAGTAAAGTCGATCCGTATTTCTAGAGTTCTTTACTCTGTCAATAAAGTCGTGGAATTTATTCTTGAGAAACTATTACCGAGTTTATAAAAACTACTAGTTTTAAGTCATTTTTGTACAAGATTATTTGCTCCAAATAAATATTTTCTATTCTATTCTAGTTCCATAGTTCTTTACTCTGTCAATAAAGTCGTGGAATTTATTTTTGAGGAACTATTACCGAGTTCCATAGTATTACAACCAATGGGGCTATAATACTCTATGACGTAGGCAGCAATCGCGATTCGCGCCATCAATTAATTTCATCACTTTTTTGATGCATTATTTGCTTTCATACACAGTAATCCCTGTAGCCGAAATCGATTGGAAGGGTCATAATTGCCAATACCACTGTACGAGCCAACTCGAACATTTTACTTAAATTATGATTATGATGAGTCCGATGTACGGCCGACCTAGTTTTGGCAACTCTATGTAAAAATCAATTAATTAAAATCAGTGCAATAAACGCACACGTCTTATTATTAAATCCCATCAGAGCGGTTGATAGGGCGGCGCTGTCTGACATCTCGGTTACTTCTGACATCCTTCATCTAGTACCGAACGTTACAACCACTTTTATAAACATATCTTTTGGTTAATATAGTTAAGTGAAAATATACAATTAAAGTCTCGATAAACTAATTAATAATGAACTGGAGAGTTACCTCAATTTTATCTGGATCAACTTCAAAGGCGACGGCGGTGTTTGCGGCTAAGTCGGTGCCTTCATCGTCGTCGTCATCCTTGTCTAGTTGCTGGTAGAACTGGCTGATGTCATCTGGTACGGCTCCATTGGGTGCAGCTGGTTTATCCTCAACTGCAATGGGGTATGGGAACTAATTTCATTTCAATACCTTTTACTATTTCAAGTAATCAATTTGAATATTTTTTTAATCAAGACAGTAGTTATGTTTTAATTAATTTTTAAACATTTTAAATTCAAGCGTATTTGTGACGTCACAAGTGCGCTACACCATATTAATAGTGTTACCACGTGCTTTTTCCCCAAATCGTGGCAAATTAATTATATGTAAAATGTTACTTGTTGGCAAAATCCCTTTTAATCGGGGGAATTTCACATCACTGTCTGACAACATTCCGGCAAAACAAAAAACAGAGAGGTATCTCTAATCAATTTTATATCACCTTTCAAATAAATGTCAACTGGTTGGTAAGGTTTTATTGTATTACAACTAGCGCCACTTCCGATAGACTAAGTGTCAATCACAGTAGATGTCGCTCAATGTAGCATTTATTTTATCTTGTTAGTGCAGTATGTCTGAAAATTCGGTGTAGTAAACTTAATTCACCCAGGGTAATTCACCCAGGTGAATTAAAGAAACTTTTAGTAAACTTTATTCACCTGGGTGCATTAAGTTCACTCCTGTAGTAAACTTAATTCACCCAGGTGAATTAAAGAAACTTTTAGTAAACTTTAAACACCTGGGGTGCATTAAGTTCACTCTTGTAGTAACTTAATTCACCCATGGTAATTCACCTAAGTAGGTGAATTAAAGAAACTTTTTAGTAAACTTTAAACACCTATTCCACAAAAATAGGTCCCTATTTTGTGCCTATTCCCTGTAGTCTTACCGCGAAGTCTTACCAACTCGGACTACTGGGAATTCCTTCCCAATAGTCTGACCAGTACACCAAACAAATAGTGTAGGTTTGTATTTTTCTCATGAGCATACTGTTTTGTGCTATAAGTACCAGGCTAACATAAAGTACTAAATATTCCACAAAAATAGGTCCCTATTTTGTGCCTATTCCCTGTAGTCCTTTACCGCGAAGTCTAACCAATCGACTACTGGGAATTTCCTTCCCAGGCAATAGTCTTACCAGTAAAAACAATAGTGTAGGTTTGTATTTTCTCATGAGCATACTGTTTTGTGCTATTGGGTATTTCTGGCTAATGTCGCTTACTTTTCAATTGATTTTCATTTTCCTTTGCAATTATGTACCTATTTCAATTAAATAAATTTTGCTTTGCAATTTCCTGCAATAATATGAAAGGTGACAAATTGCCGTGGTCCACTTAGGTGTAACAAATTTCTTTCCGTGGTTTACCCAAAGGTCCACATGTTCCCATATAAAATTTTATTGTAGTAGGTATATCTTATGACACAGGAAATTCGACATGAAAGTACCAGGAAATCATAAATTTATAGGAGGTACTAATAATCGTAATTCGTATCTTTGCTTAGACCCAAAATATCAATGCCTTATATAACTACCTCTTAGTACTTTATGTTAGCCTGGTACTTATAAGCACAAAACAGTATGCTCATGAGAAAATACAAACCTACACTATTTGTTTGGTGTACTGGTAAGACTATTGGGAAGGAAATTCCCAGTAGTCCGATTGGTAAGACTTCGCGGTAAGACTACAGGGAATAGGCACAAAATAGGGACCTATTTTGTGGAATAGGTGTTTAAAGTTTACTAAAAGTTTCTTTAATTCACCTACTTAGGTGAATTACCATGGGTGAATTAAGTTTACTACAAGAGTGAACTTAATGCACCCCAGGTGTTTAAAGTTTACTAAAAGTTTCTTTAATTCACCTGGGTGAATTAAGTTTACTACAGGAGTGAACTTAATGCACCCAGGTGAATAAAGTTTACTAAAAGTTTCTTTAATTCATCTGGGTGAATTACCCTGGGTGAATTAAGTTTACTACACCGAAAATTCTGCTGACCTTGGGTCAGATGAAGGTCAAACGCGATTTATTGAAAATATCATTGATCTTATGCTTTTAAATTTTAAAAGCAATAAAATATGGTATGAAAGACAAATGCCTCGAAATGGTTTTCGATTTAGGACATGTTTGGTTTTTTTTTCCCATACCCCATTGAAGATTTTATATTAAGTACGGCACTTTGTCCGATACAGTATAGAAACCCGTTTGCATATAAATTGCATTTAGACTCATATAACAAACAGAACTGTGATGGGTTTTGCCCATTTACTTTTCCACTCCAACACAGTGGACCTAGAACGTAATGAAATTCATGAACGAATCTTTCTCCCCGTTGCTATTTTTATAAAGAGGTAGCATGTATTGACAATCACATTGCTTAATAATATGTAACCTGAAAAGACGAAACACTGGCGCGATGCAAACGACACCTAGCGCCATCTATTGCCAAAGACCGGAACCAATAGCATAATTAAGTCCCGAAACGAAGTGAAGGCCGGCCACTAGTTACTATAATATAATAATGTAACTGTACCAAACTTTTCTGAAAATATCTTTGCTTTGATTTTATTTCCCAAAAGGTTCTTCTGTGCAACCATTTTTTGATCCTCACCTGGTAAAGCAGTAGTTGTTGTTGGTTTGTTGGGTAATGCAGAAGCTAGGAGCTCTTCGTCTCCATCCCTCCTCAATCTGCATTGTTGTATGACCGGATCTTTGAGTAACTTTTGTAAAACTTCCACATGTTTGCTCTCAACAAGATATCTAAAATTTATTTCAAAGACGGATTAGTGTCAAGGAAATGGATTAGTTATGAGTAAAAAAATGATAAATCCTATTAAAATTTGAGGTTTCGTAATAAATAAATTTATTATTTTATCATCAATCATCATATCCTGCCTCTCGCTTCAAGTTTTGAATCTGAATCTCATTCTGGACTGATATTAAGATATTTGGTCTCCCTTTCCTGCTACAACTCCACCTCCATTTTGCACGGTCATCACATTTTGTCAGTCCAGAATGAGATTCAGATTCAAAACTTTGAAGCGAGAGGCAGGGATACAAAGAACGAGCCAATGGGAAATTGGGCCTGTCGCCATGTAGTATGATATAAAAAAAAAGCAATAACAGCTATCAAGTAGAACTCCAATTATCCGAATTAATGAGGACCGGGACCCATTCGGATAATCAAATATTCGGATAATCGGAGTTTTTAAGAAAAAAATGCCATTATAGAGAAAAAAAGCAACGTTTTGATATTGCACTATTTTTTTAATGAATTAAATGAAAGAAACATGATAAGAGAAGGACAATAGTGAGCAAACGCGCAAACACTGGCTTCGCGGGGGGAGGAATAATAGCGCACTTAGACTTTTTCTGGACAATTTTTTTTTCTGAAAGTGATTCGGATAATCGGCCATTCGGATAGTCGGAGTTCGGATAATTGGAGTTCTACTGTACTATGCTGACACCAGATAAAAGGGCATGATGATGATGAATGGCTATCAATACCCCAGTTTAAGTAACATAATTCACATATTAAATATAGTTTAAATACCTGTTGTGTTTAAGAACCAGTTTCACTTTTCCATATGACAGTGTACAAAGTGTGATAAACTCGATGATTCCAGCAGGCACTGCACACTTGCTAAGCCTCTGCAAGTATTCTATTATATCACCAGTCTGGAGGCCTACAGACACCGCTGCATAGAGACTGTATGCTGTCAATTTGTATTCATGAATGTGTTGTGGCCTAAAAAATTGCACAACTTTTAGAAACGGAAACAAAAATCTTGCAATTTTTATGGATTTCTAAAATTGTATACTAACTAATGTCAGACCTGTCCCACTCCGCGTGTAGGTATCGAACTTGTAAGTACATGCGTCGTCCCCTCCGGAGGGCCAAATTAGTAGAAAATCACGAACGAACGGCGACGCACGCGCGACAGTTTCTTGCGATAGAAAGAGAACGCACTTCTAGGTATGAATAATGGTAGGCATTGAACGCTGGGCGGTCGGAATTTCAACGTTAGATTATAGTAGTCTGAGTCTTTATTTCCATAAACGGTTTTTAGAAGTGGGTCTTCTGTACCTTGTACTATTAAGTATTCTGTGCTAATGTATAATACAGGCAACAATAACATCAATATAACACATAAAATAGCCCCATGTTGGGTTATACAATCTATCAAATTTCCTCATACAATTTTCACCATAATGGTGTTTAACATTGTGGTGAAAGTTCATGCTAATGCTAATGCAAAGATAATAATTTCAGAACTTACCTGCAAACAGGTTCTGCAATGGCAATTAAAAAGTCGTGGGCATGTTTATAAACTGGTGAAAATGCTTCCAAAAATATGTGTCCATTAGGTGCCACCCACAATGGGCGACTTGCATTATCTGGTTTTAATGCCATTTGACTCCTGTTAAAAACAAAACATTTCTAGCTAGATTCATGTTCTTTGGTATCTCAGATTTATATTTCATCCAGAAAACCATAAAAATGACCTTTTCTGGAACTAAGGGGGTTCCTATACCATACCATACAAAAAAGTGCTACTATGAGCAACATGGCAAAGTAGTCATACAAAGCGAAAGTAATGGTTTTTAAAAAACGGTTGCAAATGTAAAAATAATGTTTTTTGTTATTCCCTCTCTAAAATTGTTCTAATGTGCAATCATAGCACTATGACAATACGATGATAGCAGCGTGATAATCATTCATTTTCCAGACTTAATTTCAAGTTACTATAGTTGCATTGTACCTATAATCTTTGGCACCAAACTCATCTTCTGGAACTTGATCATTCTTTTCAGCATCTTGCATGGCAGCACCAGGTACCCCAACATTCTCTGTGTTGTCATCATCAACTAGGTCTATAGTCATATCATCTTCAACTTTTTTCTTTTTACCTGTAATTCATTAAAATGTAAAAAAACCTATCAAGAGCAAGTCAGACTCCCAAATAATGTACACACATTTAAATTAGGTATTCAGTTAACCCTACACCTACATCACGTACAATGGACCGAAAGAGAGTCTAAGTGCGGAAAATGGAGTCCACTTTATTACAACCCTACACCTACCAATTAAATTAGGACTTCATTTTTGACAATGTTTTATGATGTTGGAATTCATTTGTTATTATTTTAAGGTTTAATTCATTTTATATTCCATTACCATTATACACATTTATTTTATTTCAAGTGGGCGGCCATGCAGGTCCTATTCAGATCAGCACTGCAACCAATCAGCACGAAAATAGTTTTAATTTCTTTTTCAGTTGGAGGGCCTTCCTCCTTAGTAAAGCAGTTAGACAATACTTACCTACCCTACAGAGTTACAACTATGAATTTCATTTAGTTTTGAAATGAATTGGTTGATATTGGATTGGATGGACATAAGAGATTTCGCCATTAGGCTATGGAACCCTACAGAGATAAATTCACAATAGTCTATCTGTGAAGTAACGCATGATCTTCAGATATTAGTATAACTGTTGATCCCGCTATTAGACGTGAAGAGACTGGGACTAAAGAATTATGAAATAAAAAACACTTACTTGATCTATCACTACCAGCTTTAGAATCATATTTTTTAAATTTCTTTGGTGGGCCCATGACGAAGTTTTATTGCAAATATCTGAAAATAATAAATAGTCAAGGTGCTCATAAAAAAAAATAACTCAAGTAAATAAAACAATATGTAAATAAACCAAACAAAGTAATGTTTATTTACTTACATACTTAGAGTAATTTCGCCATCGAAAATTAACGGAAATCACTGATATTTTTAAAACAGATCAATATTAATTTTAAATAAGTTAACGCAGATGGTTAAGGTATATAAGAATACTTTTTAATATTAATTAATAATTTATTTCCGTATTTAAACATTAACTTGCTCTGCCATGTGTCAAAAAATTATCTGACAATCAGATTCAGACCATTGACTTAAATATTCAGACCAAGACTGACAGAAAAGTGAGTGAATGATTCAGGAACTTAAGAATGAGTCATCACTACGGGTTGCAGTTGCACACTTGTGAGCAAATGCATGGTCTGTGAGCAAATATTGAACACACAAATGAATGAGCGCCTAGCTTGTTGTGTGATGTAAAAAAACTTTTTTCAGTTTCATTATTTTTTATTTTAATAGAAAACATTCCTAACGAACATTACGAACATCATCTTCCTTCGTTATTTTGTGGTAAAGGCGCCAAATTTGTTTTACTAATTTTTAACTTTATTAATTTTAAGAGAGAAGTTCTTAATAGTGGTTTTTACACAAACGATAACGATTTTTAAAATGCTTTACTACTTAAATTAACTAGACCAGGTGCCTAGGTATTTTAAATCGAAACAACGGAGGGCATTTATTGATTCTTAAATTTTGTCATCCCAAATCGACTCTGGGCACTGTAGGTACATAAATGGTTAATAAATTAGCGTATTTCTACTACTCACCAGTCTATGTATATTTGCATAATAATTTAAATGTTAAATGCCTAAATAACTCCTTACAATGTTATGCATTAATTTGTAAACAACTTTATTATTCTAACCAAAGAGAATATAATCACTCCGTTTTAAGAGACGCCATTCCATACATTGGTCTGAGCTCGAGGTTTTTTTTTTTTTCTTTTTTTTTCCTTGGCACAGGTAAACATTGCCAACCACACGGCATGAACATTGGTTTTATTAATGTTGGCATGACTGGTATTGACAACTGACAGCGTTACGTAGTGATGGGAAACTGTCGATAGATTCCCACGATAGTTACTAGTGATGGGAAATATCGAAAAATATCGACAGCGGACTGCACCCTAGATCTTGTTATTTTTCAGATTTATTTTTAATAGGGAAATAACAATTTTTAAATATTTCAAAACACATTTATTGAAAAATTTAATTGGTATTAAACAATATTGATTGATGAATTCTATTTCTATTGTAATGCCTTCCAAAAAAATATATGAAATCGTGTTGAAAACAAAGTTTAACTTATTTGATACAGTTTTCCAAGCCGGGACAACAAGCTAGTCAGCATACTTCTGGATTTACAGTGGACCAGCTTAATAATAATAGGAATATGGACAGTGATCAGTACCCAGATAGCAAGCGAGCTTGTTGCAAACTTGATTTTTAGATTGTCACGTCAAACATTAAAAATCAAGTTTATGACAAAATTTGCTGTAAGCTTGTTGATTAAGGTATGATGTTTCAAGGCTTTGGTAATTTTGAAGCAAATTTCGACCGCAAATATAAAATTGTAATGCTATGTATTTGTACTAGATTACCAAGTTATTTGTGCGGTTCAGGGAACGAAACGAACTCGGTGCATTTTGTTTAGCAAAGCAAACCGCAAATCATCATCAGCAACCCACGTTCGTCCACTGCTGGACATAGGTCTCCCCTAATGCACGCCACCGCTCCCGATTTTCGGCCACTCTCATCCAGCTCACTCCAGCCAGCATTCGAATGTCGTCATCCCATCTTGTAGCAGGGCGTCCAACACTACGTTTGCCGAGTCGCGGTCTCCACTCAAGGACCTTATGGCTCCAACGGTTGTCAGTTCTGCGGCTAATGTGACCAGCCCACTGCCACTTCAGTTTGCTAATTCGGTGGGCTATGTCGGTGACTCTGGTTCTTTGTCGGATTACATCATTTCTGATGTGGTCCTTCAAAGATACTCGTGTTGTTCTTCAAGAAAGGCGACAACCGCAAATATAAAATTGTAATGCTATGTATTTGTACTAGATTACCAAGTTATTTGTGCGGTTCACGGAACGAAACGAACTCGGTGCATTTTGTTTAGCAAAGCAAACCGTAAATCATCATTTTCATCATTCTCAGCCAATAGACGTCCACTGCTGGACATAGGCCTCCCCCAAAGTTCTCCACACAGATCGGTCCTGTGCCACCCGCATCCAATGGACTCCCGAGACCTTCACCAGATCGTCGGTCCACCTGGTGGGAGGCCTGCCAACCACCATCCTGCATGGGGTGCAAGTGGTCCCTCTCAACATCTTACGGGACCAAAGTCAACCTCATCTGCACGTGGCGCACCCTGCTGCACAACGGAAGAGGCTCTGGCGTACCCCACCAACCCGCACTGGGCCAGCGTGGTGGTGTAGGCCCAAATCCCCCCCCTATGATTAGTAGGACCAACACAAACCGCAAATATAAAATTGTAATGCTATGTATTTGTACTGGATTACCAAGTTATTTTTGCGGTCGGTCGTGTTTATTTTCTACATCGCGATGACGAGATTTTTTTCCAAACAATGACTACCAGAAGTCCAATTTGTAAATGATGCTTGGGTCATGGATTCTTTATTGAAATCGTGACCCTATTGTGGAGCGTCCCTCGGGAACGTTCTGCCACTGCACCCTGCTTGGGAAAGTATGTGGAACTGAGACTTTTTTTTTTTTATGTGATACGAGCAGGCGGATCACCTGGTGGTAAGCAATTGCCGCCGTCCATGATGAACACATGCAACGAGTGCGCTGCTAATCTTTTATCCCCTTCCCCCCCGATTGGCCTCCAAACTTTGATATGTCAAACTTGCATACACTTTATAGAATAATTTTCTAGCAAGTTTGTTGCTTCGGAACTAGAAAGTTTGATTTAACCTTGCCTCATGTTTATACACTTGCCACGGCAAATTTGAGACAAAGCTTTATGTTTGATACATCAAACCTATCGCAAGTCAGTTTCAAGTATAAATTGTTATCTGGGTAGTGATCACTTCATCAAAGAAATAATAATGAATGGAGACATCATAAAAGATCCGACAAAAATAGCAAATAGATAATGTCTGATCGTGACATTTATATGGTTTAGAAAAGTGTCAGATTACTTACATATTGTTTTACTTAAAAGATTATTAATTATAAACAGAATTGTCTATGACATCGTGGACCACACTACACCTTTCGGCTAAAAGTTCTGTCTGATCAGATGTTGGCCCTGGGCGTTCAAACGAAGGTCTTGGGCATATAAAATGCGGTCCGGTTATAACAGATGGATTTCCAGATGAATCTGTAAAACATTTTATTAAAATTATTGAATATTTTGATTTAAGAGTGTATTAAGTTGAGAGTTGTTATATTCATTGAACTCCTCTGAGTTCACTGAATATAACGAATATTTTTAAACAAGCAGTATAAAAATGTACCTTTTAATTCAATCATTTTTAGATTTGTTCATTTCTTCATGTCGAAAATGTTTACCGCAAACATACTTAAGTTGATGCAGTTTCTCTATTGGCATGTAAACAAGATCTCCTTAGCCAGCTCTAATCCACTTCAAAGACCTGAAATAAATTTTGAAGAAATTATACAGGGTTATTTCTAAACCTTGGCATCCTTCAAACCACCTTGTGTACCGGCCATTCTGAACAATAGTTGTTCTATGACTTTTGTAAATTCGCGAAAAAAATTACATGTTTTCATACAAAATCGGTCGCGTGACTGAAAATGTTGTTCAGGATGGTTAGTAGAAAGGGTGGTGTGAAGGATGCCGGTGTTTAAAAAATAACCCTGTATTTACAACTATCAAAGAACTGTTTGTCTGCTAGGCAATTCAAATTCATGCATATCAAATGGGTTTAGGTTTAAATTACTTATTAATGCTGTGTAAATACAAACCTCTCTGGATCAAGTGAAATATCTACTAGCCAGGAACCTTCCAGGAACACACCTAAGGCTGACAAACGCCTTATACCACCTGATACAACGCACTTCTTAAAGTTACGTGTATGCCCACGAGACGATTCCATGGTCAAAACTAAACACAATAGCACTTAATTAATAACACAAAACTATGATAAAACTGATTAACACAACAAGTCCAAAAATAACAAGAAAAGTGGCGTTAAACGTCCAAACATAACAAAGAAAGAAACACGTAACTCGACGTAAGATCAGGAGGGAGGATTTCACTTGATTCACATTTTATTTACGAAAATATGTATCCTTCCAATAAATTTTGAAAAAAAACGCCATATTGAAGTCAGATGTCAAGTTTGGCCGGATCTTGCCTTGCCAACATAGCCAAATAAAATTTTAAGTTTTAATGTTAGAAAACCAGACGTACTCCCACAGAATACATTAATTGCGGTCTTGTAGTCATTACTGCTAGGGAATAAGGCTAAAAGTAGCATATCATGACGAAATATTACGTTTGTTTCCGCGGTGTCCACCCACTGATTCTAACCTCAAAATCTTTTTTTTAATGCCTGTTTGGGTCATAGTTTCGGGCTCTCTGCTTTTAGCCAAAGTAATTCCAGGAGTGACTTCTAAGATTTTAATTCATAATACACCCTGTGTATACTTACATCCCTTTAACATACTATTTAACCCTTCTGAACAACATCTTCTGTTCAATGACTTTCGGATTTTCGCATAAAAAAAAATCAATTTTTCATACAAAGTCGGTCTCGTCACTTAGTCATTTTGTATTATGGGGAGTCGAAATTTTCGAAAAAGTCGTTCAAGAAATTTAATGTTGTTCAGAATGGTTGGTAGAACACGTGGTTTAAGGGATGTAAATCCAGGATTTGCGTGGGGGGTGGGGTGTGGGGGGAGCTCTTTTACAGATGAGAAGGTAATGATAAAATTAGTTATGGAAAAATTTAAATTTCGAAGGCTATTCCACCCATCTGACATCTCAGTGTTTTAAGAAAACTATTTCCTGACTGACTTCGTACGTGAATGGTATATTGAAATTACATTAGCACAAGTTTTAATTAAATTAGTGTTGTTGCGATATACTATCGTGACTTCAAAAATCAGTCATACAATAAATACAATATCGGCCTTAGACGATATTTTCGATAGTATCGATTGATAAAAATATGTAATATTATTCCTATAGATCGATAGTATCGATACTATCGGCACAAACACAATCGATAGTTTCGATACTATCGATAGTATCAGCGAAACTACTATCGAAACTATCGAACTATCGGAAAACTATCGATTGTCAAAAATTTTACGATACTATTTGTCGAGGAAAGACTCCTTAGTTTCCCTCTATGAATTTAGTTTTTATCTTTCTTCTTATCATTTCGATTATGTCACTTTTCGTTTGTCTATCTGCATGTACCTACCTAAGTTTGTTTTTCCTGTTTTTCTTTTTATTTTTGGGCTTAGGGGAAAACTCGCCCGCGAATTTCAAGATTTTATGGCTGGTCACTGTTCTAACCTAACCTAAACAATATTTTTTCGTTCAGTCGAGTTTTGTCAGTATAATCATCACAAAAATATTGGTTAGGTTAGGTTAGAGCAGTGACCAGCCAAAAAGTCTTGAGACTCGCGGGCGAGTTTTTTTCGGGCAAGTTTTACCCTTAGCTCATTTTTGTTGTAATATATTCATCTTTTACCAATTTATATCGCCTTTTCCTTTCGTCTGCCACACCATTGCTTGCATTTAAAAGATGACTTAAAAGCTCATCTACCTTCGCGGTTCAATTCAAGTTTGTGATTTCCAGTCGATAGTATCGAAAATATGTCGATTGTAATTAACTAAAACAAAACTATCGATACGCGTCGATATATCATAGATAGTTTGATAGTATCGACTTTTTTTACATGATACTATCGGAGTAAGATAGTATCGATACTATCGGAGTACGATAGTATCGATACTATCGAAAAAATTCAATAATATCGCTTAATTTTTACTATCGAATCGATACCATCGATAGTATTGCAGAATGTCGATATTTTCGATAGAATATTCGCGCTATCGACTGTTTTTCAAGGTCAACTATCGATAGTGAAACTATCGCAACAACACTAAATTAAATTAGTGTACAATTCGCCATTCACAAGTTGCACGCACAACTCAACTATACGTACGTACACATAAAGTAAATAACATATTCAGAATTTTCAGATCAGTCATCAGTCAGATTACAAAATATGAAAATATACTATTATAAAGTATACAATAATAATAAGCAACGCTTTTAAAAAAGTTCAATCAACGTTGCTATCAAAAATTTGTATTTTTTTTAATAATTTGATGGTTATGCATCGGATCTCACCGCGCTTAAGTAAATCCGAAAACACCAAATGATAGCGCGATGTAAAATGGTACACCGCCATCTAGCGAGCTGGGGAATAATTACAAAAAGCACATCTTATTTAGTTTACTTTGCGTATATTAAAACGAGTGCCACTGTGAATTAAAGTTTATCAATAATGATTACTTTAACGTTACCTATATGGTATTACGAGCTATATGTCCACTATGCATGCCGTGGCAACCTATAATTAAGACAGCACTTAGAATTATTAACTGCGTTAAATTTAAGAATTTTTGTAGTGTGTGTCTTGTCCGCGTCTCGGTAAACGTAGTGTAGGACGACCTCAGGCCAGATGGAGTGATGATCTGCGCAAGAGGGCTGGCTGGAGCTGGATGCGAGTAGCCGAAGATCGATCAAAGTGGCGAGCATTTGGAGAGGCCTATGTTCAGCAGTGGACTGCAACAGGCTGATGATGATGATGATGTGTCTTGTTGGTTGTCCTAATAAATAAAATAAATAAATATACCACAGAGGAATGAGGATTTAATATAATACTCTGTGGTATTAGGTACGAATATAAATTAATAAGTGAGCTTCTGACTGCGAAAGACGAGAAATAAACAGAACAGCAAATTGCAAACGTAAATTTGAGTTTCTATTAAAACACAAAATGACATGCTCTTTAATATTTGAGCGACTTAAAATAATTTGTGTTATGATAATTTAGACAAAATTAAATGTATTGCGGCATTTTTACACAACTTCAAACAAAGATTTAAATTATCTTTGGTTTCAAATACAAAAACCACTTTGAATAATACCGGCGTGAAGCATCTCCTGTGCTGTGTTTCGCCGAGTGAGTGAGGGTACCGGAGGCTCATCGGGAGGAAGGGGATAAAAGGTTAGTAGCGCACTTGTTGCATGTGTTCATGGGCGGCGGCAATTGCTTACCATCAGGTGATCCGCCTGCTCGTCTGCTACCTATCACATAAAAAAAAAACTAGGTAGAGTGGTAGGTATTTGGTAGAAGTGTAGAAGACATGATTGTATGGACATATTATGGATGGATGTAAAGTTCACTCACAGCATAGCTGTATTGCATTTGCAACATAGAGACAGAGTGCTACTTACCTACAAAGTACGGAATCAATCAGATCAATGTAGGTCAGCGGTCGTCACACTTTACTCTTCAAGGGCCACATATCAATATGAACATCAGGGCCCGGGCCGCAGTATATGCGTTTCAAGAGCTTTTGCATAGGTACTTATCCATAGTAGTCCACACTATTCTTGTAAATGCGTAAATGTATGTCTATTACTTCTCTACTCAAAAACCACTAAACTGATTTTGACTAGTAGTTAAATAAATCTACTACATCGCGGGCCGCATGCGGCCCGCGGGCCGCAGTTTGACGACCACGGATGTAGGTAGTCAAGAAACTCGTGACAATCAAATGGATGTTTGTGAAGTCTCCATGTTTTAGAACCAATGGGGCTATCCAGTATTTACTCTTCCTATGACGTAAGCAGGTATAAACCTGCATCACCCTGCATGCTCTTTTGGATTTTCATTTATTTGCGATTTTCTAGGTATAGCTTGCTCGATTGAGTTCAATCAATCCAGTAAGTAAAATCTTCATTCCCCTATTTAATCCTTGCAAAGGTCTTGTTTCATCGTCATTACTCGACTTTCGACAACCTTAATCATGGTCTGTCAGTTTGGTACGAGAAAGTACCCATTAGTAGTGACCTTTTTGAGTACCTACTGTTTTTAAACTACAGTTTTACGAGTTTTTTTTAAATGCCTTTAATTCATCTCATCAGAACTAATGAAAACGACGTGCTAGCTGTTATTTAATCTAACGAGCGCTCGACATTATTTTTTTGTAGTAAGTACAAAGAAACGACACACGGCCAAGTAATGTCACATGGCCGTTTGTCGTTGTAGATGTATAAGATGCGGTCTGGTATTTTTATAGGTATAATATAGCAAGCCGAACATGAGGTGGGCGAGTCAGTTAGCAGAGGCCCATTACGGGGGCAAGAACAGAATCCACTGGTGTTGCAGGTGTCCATGGGCGGCGGCAATTGCTTACCATAATTATGGTGATCAGCCTTCTCGTCTGCCACGTTTATTTTGCTCTTAATAATAACTCCGACGATTATGGGAACCATGATTTTTGCAGGTGTGCTAGAACTTGTTCCTATTTTGTAGAATGCATTAAGGTTGAAAATGGTCTACTGGAAAATTCCCTTGGTGGATGAAAAGCTAAGAATGATTTAATTTAGACCAGTTAATTTTTTCATGCTTGGCGCCCAACGTGGCACTGTCCATACAAATGAGTGCCTCATCCATCTGTCTAGCTAAGCTTTATTTGTAGTAGTTTTTATGTTAGTTAGGTACATATTGCTATTTGCTTTTTTTTCTGTCAGGTATACATCCGCCATAGTGGAGTGCTCGCGCATAGCTCGGACCGCGTCGCGCGCTTTCTATTCAATAAAACATCCCTCGTGTGCGTTGGGTTCGCGGTTTCGCGTGCTGGGTGCTCACTCGACGAAACAGCACAGGCGCTGCTGCTTCACGCCGGTTTTCTGTGAGGCAGTCATCATTCCGGTATCACTCCGGTAGATTTTTTTTTATAGCTTGTGTATCCATACTAATATTATAAATGGGAAAGTGTGTCTGTCTGAATGTTTTTGTCTTTCTTTCACGACAAAACGGAGCGACGAATTGACGTGAGTTTTTAAGTGGAGATAGTTGAAGGGAAGGTGAGTAACATAGGCTACTTTTTACTCCTTTTTAACCCCCTAATTTGGGGAAGTCGGGGCGCGAGCGAAGCAGCGGGCATAAGCTAGTCAATAATATTTAAATATATCTAATTATACATTATCTAAAAATAAATAGATTTAAATATATGTTTTAAATGTATACCTACATAACGATTTGCAAGTGCTGTGCTGTACAAGCCTATGCAAATAAAGATTTATTTGAATTTGAACGTCATTTGAAGGAAAAGTAATACTGAAGTTAGCACATTTTAATGAAGATAAGCATATAATTTTATTCCAATATCTCTTTTTCGAGGGGTATACCTACTCTAATTGCAAGTAGCACCAATGCTTTATATGTATTTGCACATGATATCGGTTACACTTTACGATATCTTTTGCTCTTATCATGTAGAGACAGATATTCGCTAATCGTATAAATGCACTATACTATACGTAACAGAGTGAGCATCTTTATAGATTATCGAAGCTTATAGCATCATGAATATTTCAACAATTTGGTACAGTAGACTGTTAACATACACTTCAGTACTTTGTCACAATACCCACCCGAGTAAGAAAGTAAAAGTCAGATAGCTCTAGCTATTATGACGAGGCATTAAAGTGAAGATAAACATATTTTTGAGTTAACCGTACATAAAAAAAACCGGCATTATTTACAATAAGATTAAGAGCACTTTCAAATTGCATATTTTGGCATAGTTCCAAATCTGGATACCTGACTTTACTGAACTGATTTTCCTAGTTTATGAAAAGGGTTTCGGACTTATTAACAAAATGGGTCAAATAAATCATCCATACAGGTTTTTGGACAAATGAAAACCATATATTCATTATTGGTAGGTCATAATTTAATGCAGTTTTTTTATTATTAAACATTTGCTTCTGCGTTTACTTATTTATATGACAAATGGAATATTGTTTGATTCTAGATTATAAATCTATTCTGTGAAACTACTTTAAACAACTTTTATATTTTCATCATCATTTTGTACAAGTACTGCTTTTCTACATCATCATAAAAGTCGTGAGATTGTATTACATATTATATTATGATACTACTAAACGGACACATTTAACCATTTAGCTCAATTTGAAGTTGAGCCTATTACATGAGTGACTATGTTACAGGACAGCGTAGCCTTGAAGAGTTGGACATGTGTGACACAAAATAAACACTTATTATACACAGTTTTAAGATTGATGACACATTGTTGACACAGGATCATTCTCTAAGCAACGTCCTATTGAGCATGAATGGCCGCGTCTAGCGCCGGGCGCCAAGGTTGCCTGCATAATGCATCCATCGCTGACTTACATTTTCAATTCCAACTCGTTAAAATGCGGCTGCATTTTAGATATGCAGACAACCTTGTTTCCATATCTAACCAGTGCGTACCTTGAGAAAGAGCCATTGTTCACAAATCTTGATCTTTTATATATATTGTATAGATATTATTTACAGCAAAAAAAAATCATTGTTCACTGGTTCGTAGTTAGACGCGGCTGTTGTCAAAAATTAAGTTTCCACTCTGGTTACACATATTCTACGTACTTTAAAATCATATTATTATAAGCAGATTCGATAACTAACTCAGAGACCTAGAATATGTGTTTCCATAATCGTAAGATAAATAATAATAAATACATAGCTAATTTAAAACTAAGTCAACCCATATGTTATAATTTAAACAATGTCTATTCCCTAGTAAGATTCGTATAGATTGCGTTTGTAACATCACTCTCTAGATTATTGTCGCGGACAGCGAGCGGCGCTGCGCGGGCGCAGCGGTACGTGGACACTCATTAGCACTGAGAATATTTCAACATAAATATGGAATGTAGTAAACACTCAATCGAAAAGACCCTCGGATTCTGGCATTCGGCCATCATTAATCTAATATTTACAATAAAATAGCACTATGCTTTGTAAATTAATATTCCTCGCTTTTACTGTACTGATATGCATTCTTCCACATACAATTACAAACAAATATAAAAGTTGTTTAAACACAGATTCGGAGCTGCCGGGTAAAAATTAAACTTTAAAACGGGTCACATAAACATGAAACCGTACACTGCAAGACATTAGCTCACTATTGACCGACCTCTCTCATAATATACAATATCATCGAAGGTTACAATCGAAAGTTTCATTAAATATTATATACTTTAATTGTTTCTATTTGAATTAATTTTACCTAAGACAACATATGTACTTCAACGTAGACTTCATAGCGTTATATCTTTTTATTTTATCTCAGTCTTAGTTTTCGCGAAAGTCAGACGGCGCGAGGAACACTCCGCGCTCGGGGCGCGACGCACACTAGGGCACGGCCGGGCGGGCACCGAATAAATAAATACCAAGTCTATAATACTCCGGGACGCGCGGGCACCCCGGCGAGTCTGATCGTCCCGATAATGGAATGTAAGCGTGATATGGTGCGGGAGGCTGCGGCGCGGCGGTCACTTGTCGGGCGGCGGCGCGGGCGCGGGCGCGGGCCGGCGCGGGACCATGACGCACGGCGCCGGCGCCGGCCCCGCCTCCGCGCCGCCCGGCCGCGCGCCCATGCGCACCCACCAGCGCGTCGCCTTCTGCAGCAGCCCGTCCTTCTTGCTGCCCGCGCCCGCGCCCCCCGCGCCCCCGCCGCCGCCCGCGCGCCGCGCGCCCGCCGCCTCCGCGTCGCCCGCCCACTCCGGCACGTCGCTCACGCACTTGTTCGGTGGCGGCTGGAAGCTGCTTCTCGTCAGCTCGGCTTGCTGGAATGCGAACGGTCGACTGTTAGTCGTATGCCGTAATAAATAAATAAATGCGCCAGACGATCACACCGATCAACCTGGTCCCAAACTAGGGCAACCCCTGTACTATGAGTATCAGGTGAGAACACTCAGACCCAAGAAAACTCAGAAAACGTAGTTTTCTAATTTGTTTCGACCGGGAATCGAACCCGGGACCTTTCGCGCTTTGGGCGAACACCTCAGCCACTGCGCCATCGAGGTCGAAATGAATGAGCTCGAAGGAGATCTTGTCAGTTCCTGCTTGATAGAAATGTTGGTGCCAACTAGTTTGGTTTTTCCACGGATTAAGGGTTGCAAGATGAGACGGTAAAATTGCTTCAATCATTGAAGCGATTTGCATTAATAAGCAGATTTGGTAAATCCTGTATCATGATCCAAGCGTATACCTAGGATGTTTAACTTTAAACATAGGAGTATTTTAGAAGCAACAGATTTTAGAGTGGAGTATCTAGTGAGGCAGATGTGAAACGGCCTAGGAGAACTTGGGATTTCTTAATCTAATACAGGTGGCAATAACTACTAGATCACGGAAGTGGTTAAGGTCAATCGCAGAGTAGAGCCTAGTGCCTGTACTCAACTCTCAAAGAAGCCTGTCTGTGGCCACCTCCAGTGGCTCGATGTGCGTTCGCTCATAGTCTGAGTAAACTAAAGAATCGGCGATGGTTTGGTCGACGTCTTTAAACAGTATGAAGAAGTAGGAAAGTTACAGCTATTTAGCATCGCCTAAACAATAGTAATATGGCTTTATTATATTCAGTCTAAACTAAGGTATGGCGCATTTTCCCGCGTGGAGTCGAGTAGACCGACCAATGGGGGCTATCGCGTGTGATAAATCCGCTAGATGGCGTACTTGAGAACTGAGGTCCAACTCCGACGTCATTGGTTGTTTAGTGACATATTGTCATCTCACATCAAAAATAACCAATCACCGAGTAGATGGATCCTCAGTTCTCAAGGTACGCCATTTAGCGGACTTTTCACAGGTTACTACGAAATGGGGCCGGTAGCCCCCATTTCCAAAGGAACGTGTCTCTTTAATCACTTGACATTGGCAAAATTACATGTGTCCTGACACAATACTGGCAATAAAAAAAGAATGTGTTTGGCGCGTACCTGATAAGGGACTCGTAACTGTAAATGTGCGTCTTGTCCATACTCGCCGTCGGGCAGCTGTATGCTGGGCGGCAGGCCGAGCCGCTCGGCCGCGGCGGCGGACCGCGCGCGCGTCTCCTGCTCCACCATCTCCTGGATACGCCCCACCATCGCTTGCAGCCTCTGCTGCTTCTCCCATTCCCTGGAAACATACATTGGAAACTTTATATATTTGTTTTTTTTTTATCATAGGTAAGTATTTTTTTTGCCAAATGGACCCTAAAAGATGGACGAAAATTTCCCACGTTTGTCGAATGGACCCTAAAAGATGGACGAAAATTTCCACCCAATGGCAACCCGATGGACGCCGACAGCGGGGTAGACCCAAAAAGCGATGGGCTGATGACCTCAACAGTTTTGCCCGCGATTGGCAACAAAAAGCATTAGATAGAGATCGGTGGAGGGATTTGGGGGAGGCCTTTGCCCAGCAGTGGGACAGTATAGGCTAAATAAAAAAAAGGTAAGTATTGGTGTCAGACGCGCCGACGAAATCACTTCTTGGTAAGCATGCAACGCCAGTGGGATCACAAGAGCGCTGCTTACCTTTTAACCCTCCTTCCCCTGGATTGGGCCTTCGGTACCCTCAGTCACGCAGCGAACCAACACAGCGCATGCACTGCTTCATGCCGGTTTTCTGTGAGGACGTGGTATTACTTCGATCGAGCCGGCCCATTCATGCCGAAGCGTGGCTCTCCCACTGTTATATGGAGAATGGCGCGAAGAAGCGCTGTATTTTGCTGAGCGAATGAGGGCACCGGAGGCCAAATCAGGAGGAAAGGGGGTGAAAAGATCGGCAGCGCACTTGTCGCTCACTGGTGTTGCTGTTGTCAATAGGCGGAGGCAATTCCTTACCATCAGGTGATCTGTCTCCTCGTCTGTCATCGCAAAAAAAGGACATGATAGGAGTATTACCCTAAATGTAAGAGACCTAATGCGGTCGCAAGTGTAGGAATTTTGGAACTAATAATAACACAATAGTATGTCACGTAAATTCGACTTTTTTGCACATCACACTTCTTTCTCTCCCATCTTAGCGTGTAATGTAAGTAATTCTCGATTGCGTGCAATGTTTTCACTTAAGAGCCTGGGGTCCGCCTAAACCAATGATTCCAGATTAGGGAAGTCTTTTAATTAAATTACAATGTAGCGACTGCCGTCTGACCTTTACAACCCTTTATCAGGGGAACCAGTCCAACTGAACCATGGTTACACGTTTCAGAAACTATCCGCAACGTGCAAGTGTCCTCACGATGTTTTCCCTTACCGCCGAGGTACAGTCGAGTTCAAAAATATGTATACACTTTAGGACCTTGTCACAGTACATATGTATAAGAAAACGACTTCCACTTTCTTATAAATATGTATTGTGACAAGGTCTCAAAGTGTATACATATTTTTGAACTCGACTGTAATAGTAGGAATACGCAAATAGATTTGAAACATCCAGAGGTAGATTCTAACCACGAACCCCTGCATGGAAGGCGCGTTCGTATTCTCTGAGCGACACCATCGCTCACACCATATACAAGTGTTAAACAACAAATAGAAACGTTCAAATTGTGTTCTACTTTGTCAGTTTTTCTGCATCTATGAAGCTCATCATCAAAAACCACTGAAATGAGCATTTGTAGTGTAATGTACTGTAAATGATTCGTTAAAGTAAGTACCCATTATTATGAGTTATGAAGAACACTAAATTACGTCCCCTAACGAGATGCCATTTCTTGTAGATACCTATTTCCTATTTCCGGGAGTCCTATACTGACATGACAACAGAGTTGGACTTTTTATAAACAGTTTTCCTTATAAGTTATATTTTACATCGTATCTATGGTATTCCATATGGTGAAACGGCTATCTCATGTAAGACTGAGATCATTTACAGTCTATTAATAAATGTTAACAATATTTATAAGTTTTTTAAAAGAACAACCCACGTGCGTATTATTAACAATTGGCAAGATAATGAGATCTAGTTGACCTGGTTCTCTGTGGTCTCTTTTAGTAGTTTAGGTACTAGAATCCTGGTTCATAATAGATACCCCGGGTTCTAAAGCGACAGCTTTGGGTGGAACCGGGAATGAAAAGCAGAGATAAGATGATATTTGTAAGTACAAACACTAGCAGCACGCCCTAACTTCGTTTCGAAGCTTTGTTAGTTCCAAATTCAATCAATAGGTGGCGCTGGAGGTCGATTGGACCGGGTATTTGTTCAGTTTAGTTTACCTATAAACCTTGTCGTTCTCAATAGAATTTATCTGTTTATAAATACTGGGTTTCAGGATTTAATTTTGCGATTAGTTCCAAACATTGCCAATAGATGGCACTGGGTGTCGATCACTTCGCTTTTTGGATTAACTGTAAGCGTTATCATTGTTGACTTAGTTCTTTATAAATATATAGAATATGAGGCCCGTAGTCCATTTAAAGGTAACAAAAATTTAAAGAAGATAGAGCTCGAAGCTGGAGCTCTATCTTCTTCAAAAATTTGTACTTTTTTAAGCAAAAAAACGAGATGACCTTAAGGCATGGCCACCTGCAGCAATCCTCATTCATCATTACTATGGTGGCGTGATAACGTGTTCCCTCTGTGGGCACAAGTCAAACGCTAAGATTGGCTACGCCAGTCATTGAATACCTTAGTCCCCAAATTAATCTTAATCGATGCTACACCAAGTGGTCGCTGCAGCCGATATAGGCTGGCATGGACGTATACAAGGGGGGGTCCAGGGGGTCCGGACCCCCCCATTGAGGCCTGGTTTGACATAAGGTTGAATCGGCTATAGCCAAGGGCGACTTAATTACTTAAGAGGTCGGCAAGGTTGGTGGGGTAGCAAATTGTAGATAGCCCTGGGACGGCAAATCAACCTCACGTTCTTCAAGAATGCGTAGGCATGTAATAACGCACGCTGGGTCCAGCCGATCCTTGAATTGTACTTCGGGAGAGCCGCATTATAAAATATTATTTCAATTAAGGGAAATTGTTAAATCCGAGCACTGGGGAGGAGGGATTCGTAATTGTTTTGCAATGTGGGACACCCCCCTTGTCAAAGCTATATATACGTCCGTGTAGGCTGGTAATGCATCATCAAAATACAGATAAGGAAGGGTACTTACAATGTGGAATGGTGGTGTCTGTGGTCGTGCCGTAGGCGCGGTCCCCCCGGCGCGCCCAGCCGCTCCATGCCCGCGCACCCCGGCACTTGAACCGAGAGCATCTGCAAATCACAACACACTGCTCTCACTTATGTGGTCCTCGTAATTGTCGAAATTACACTACTGCATACGTCCGTCGCGCGTCGTGCGTTTTACGGATCTAATGTTATTACAGGTTGTAGTATGGGATTGCCGTTTTTAGGGTTCTGTACGAAAAGGGTGAAAAATCCGGACTCTATTTTAGGTACAGTCGAGGTCAAAAATATGTTTACACTTTAGGACTTTGTCACAGTACATATGTATAAGAAAACGACTTCCACTTTCTTATAAATATGTATTGTGACAAGGTCCTAAAGTGTAAACATATTTTTGACCTCGACTGTACTAAAATTTCGCTGTTTGTTAGTACTTTCGTCTGTCTCCTTGTCGGGTGAAATATTCAGTATAGGGGCTGGTTCAATATATTTTTTAATATCAGCATCAAAATGATCGGAGCGTTCAAACCTACCAAAAGCCTCTGGGCACAAAGGTAAATGCACACTTGTTGTTAGAGAACAAATGACAATGCACCTAAAGGTTTATGTACGCTATAAGTGAAAGTACAGACGGTGTCAGGTCAAGTTACATCCCCATGAGTGCAAAAATAGGATTTTTGTCTCAGACATAAGGACGGCCCAAAGTCGAAAAAGGGGAAATACACGTGACGCTGTGATCCTAACTTCTAAAATAAACAAGACTTCCTAAAAACTATTTTACACGTACCTAAGTACAGATATTTATGGTAGGTATAGCATAAAATTCTAAATACGTTAGTACATATGGGAACAACACAGAAAATCTCCTTACAATACAGCGATTTCATACTTTAACCTATATTTATTACGAGTAGGCTCGGATATTAGACATCCGGAATATGATCAAACGTAGATGTGTATGTATGTGTATATACATATGTGTGATTTAACTAGATATTTTGTAGCGATTCTGGGTGTTCCCGGATTTATAGGTATTTAGTTCGGTCCGACTAAGCCTTTGAGAATGTAGTGGTAATTATGATCTATACCTAGACAGGTCTAAGAAGTTATATTATGATAAAAAAAACATAAACAGTAATGGATACAATCCGAACATTTAGTAGATCCGTAGTTTTTGATAATTTTCGATATTTTATCACATTGTAACATCAGTAAAATAGATAAAGTTAGATACTAATTTGTTTTATTAAGATTATGACGTACGTAACTTTTATACTGACATCAGCTGTTTTTATTTATAGAAATTTTATCTAACTTATTATTTTACTAGCTTTTGCCCGCGGCTTCGCTCGCGCCTTCCACTTCCCTAAGGTGGGGGGTTAGAAAGGGGCAAAAAGTAGCGTATGATACTCTCCATCCCTTTAACTATCTCCACTTAAAAATCACGTCAATTCGTCGCTCCGTTTTGCCGTGACATTATATGGATAATAGGTAGCCTAGAGATGCACTCATGTAGAAGGTGGCTAGCAGATGATGATATATTATAATAATAACATCGTTATATGTTAATGAGGAGATTATTTCCTAGGTCAAGATAGTTAAAATTTCTAAGTGCTATATGAAGTGACTGAAAGTAGTGAGTGAATAGTGAAAGTATTATGGTGACTTTCTGACGACCATGTTTAAAATTTAAGCGTGATTTCCGGGTAGATGCTTAGATTGGTTTTTATATTATTTGTATAAACTTTTAGTTGAAGAGTAACTGTCCGGTTTGGAATACATTGTTCCACGTTACTGGGCCTACATGAATAGGACAGGGTTGAAGTGCATAAGTGGAGTGTAGAGTATTTTTTGTGTTAATTTAGGTATATTGATACTATTTGATTTGATACGTTTGTTACATTGACAAGTACCTATAAGTAGTATAAGTAAGATAGCGGTGGGCAGTATGTATTTACGTAACTGCCAAGATCTACAAGCAAAGGTGACTTTATACGTTCAAGTTCAGGTTTAGAATTTAAATGCAATTCGTCCAGTAGACCTCGGTAGCTCTGTGGCTTGAGAGCATTTCGCCCGGATTGCGAAAAGGTTACGACCTTTCGTAGGTCGTAGATTCGAACGTTAAAAGCTGTGAATGTACATTGAATACATTTATTTATATCAAATAACTTGGCGACTAAAAATAGTAACAGGACATTTTTTTTGTCTGTCTGTTTATCTAGTTCTAAATAATGTCGAAAACTATTGACCACTTTCGAATCAAACACTTCATTGTACAGCTGTGGAGCCTGGACAACATTATAGGATTTAGTTTATTTATAAAATATGTTATTATGTAGTGGCAAACCGAATTCCTTAAAATACTATGGTAAAACCAAACGGCAATTCTTAAGTGTATGCAATGGGTTTTTCAGTGCTGGGGTCCGTTAATATACCAATCTCGTGGGATTGCGCCATAACCTACCACACCAATTATTTAGGTATTATTATATAATTATGTAGGTATTATATTAGTAAGTAATATTACGTAGTATATGAATCGCTATCATTGAACATCGGAATCTGCAGTTCTAGCGATATCATGTAAGATACACAAAGGTAGGTACATATAACAGACTTTATACTTTAGATAGAATAGATAATATAATCTAATACTTACCTACTTCTTATTCTATAGTCAATGGAAGGAGAATCTTTTTTTATTTGGTATGATAAGAAAAGGCTATCACTGATAAATATACCTACATAATCGTTTGGCGTTTGCTTACTTTTTGCACATCACGTCACATTTAGGGGTCCTACTTATAACGTCGTAAGGCCCATAAGCCTTTTAAAAGGCATAAAACAATTGATTTTCCATTGTGTCTGCTGTCAGGGCGTTACGACGATAAATAGTGCGATTTATCGGTTCATCTTGTCCTCATCATAATCACCTCACGAAATCATTAACTTACACGCGTGACACATTGTCGATTCATCCTGAGATCCTTCTTTCAATTTTTTCAAACTTTATTTATTTGGGGAGTTTTTACATTTTGTGGTAGAGACTTTTGTGCTGGCGACTGCACTTATGTTATTCATTATCATGATAATAATTTATCAGTATAGTAGGACATCCATTCACTGCAGCACTGTTATTTGTTTAAACAGTGCACAATATGCGTCCAGAGGTCCTCGGCAAACTTGCTAAGTACCTATATCTTTTTTTTTGAGTCCGTTCCATATCCAGTTCATAAGTTAAGTATATTGTGCGTAATGTGGGGAGCAAATGACTAGTTCTATAAATATTTACCTAGAAGATATTTTTATTTCGAGAGACGATTCTAATATTAATTACGCACATTTATTGCTTTATTCAGATAGTGTGTGGTGATGATGTTGTTTGTTACAATAATTATCAATACAAGCTTACACTTGCAGTTAATTTTATGCAAAAATTTATACATGTTTTTTCGGCTATAACAACAAATACTAATATACATAGAAAATAAATATTTAAGTGGGGCTTCTATACAGCAGACCGGTATTCAATCGATATTAAGAACAGCAACAGGTAGACAAATTAAAGGGGAAGTGTTCAATTGAAAAATTACAGAATATTTCGTTTGAATACTACCTATCTCAGAGTCTGATCAATGTGTGTGATGTAGTGAAAATATTATATTATATTATATTAATACTTCCCCTATCCATATACAAAGTAAGTATACTTATAATAATGTACAGATCGTGGTACAGAACCCATGAACCGCGAAACCGAACCCGTCCTTTGCCGGTTTTTATTCTTTAAAAGGTCACTCATACTAAATTTTTAGCTAGGTACATGAATATAGTCAGTTTTATTTCCACAGAAATTGAAAGTGTTTGTTGGTACTGCCTTGTTTACTAATTCAAAATACCAACCTTAATAAAACTATGTAGTTTACCAACCTAATAATAATAAGTAATAAAAGTACTTATGTAGTTTATCATACTACACATAATATTGACAATAATAGGTAGGTACGTCATTAATAATCATAATATGATAATTAAGCATGTGTTTTTATGTAACTTATAGGTGTAAAAAGATTAACATCATTTAAATGTGTTTTATTCATTATTTATAAGGTCATACATATATAATTTTCATAATCAAGTACTTATTATAACGTTGTAAGACTTCATTTCATCAACTTCAATAATAACTTTGAGATAATGAGAGGACAGTAACCTTTGGATTGTATCATAATAATTAATAAGTATTTTTACTCGGTCAACAATGTTTATACTAACATTATGTTTAAAAAATATTTACCTGTGTGTCCCTACATAGGTAAATTCATTTTTGCCCATTCTTTGGTTTTGTAGCTTTATTTTCTCCATAGTATTCACCTTAATGGTGTTTAGATAAAGGTTAGTCAGTTGAAAAAGTTTAACTGTTCGTAGTAACTTGACATCTTGCAGTCCACACATTTGTTTTCGTAGACATAGCGTTACCGCAACACATTGAAGTAATTTCTAAAGAGTTTTTGTTATATCAATAGTGTGGTAAAATATTTTTTTTGTCACGGTATTATTCAATAAATTACTCTAGTTTCAATAAGATTATGAATCTCACACTTATGCAAAACTGATAAATAATAATAAAATATTTTTTTTATTATTTTTATTTAATATTACTATTTTTATGTTCTACTTAATAATACCTATTCCGCTACCAACTTTTATATTTAAGGTGGACAGGTAAATATATTTCTGTTTTGAATTTGTAAGTCTAATTTATATATTCACAAATATTGTCTGCTTATTGTTGAGGTAATGACAGAAAGCAGTGCTTTTATCTAGAAGCCAAAAGTTCTTATTACTTATTATAGCACACAAAACAAACCACAATCGATAGATCATTGTTTCAAGCGTGAAATAGTACACATCATGTTGTTGTCAAAAATTATGTATGCCTATTGACTAATAATTTAAATCCTTTCATGATTTTGAACTACAACTAGAATTTTATTATTAAAGAATTGCAATAATATCAATTAGGTAATTCATCTATTTTACAGGAAGTTTAGTTCAGTAGTACCTATATCTCAATAATTAATTTCTAAAACCTACATGATAGAAAAGAGTGTAGTAAACAATTTAAAGTTCATCAAAGTACCTAATCAAGAAGTCTGTATAATAAATCTAAGGCATTCTATCTTCCAAGTTATTTAGATTCGCAGTCACATGTGACACATGATGGATGATAAACTCTTATTTTCTCAAGAAATCGTTACGATTACGGTTTTAGTTAAATACACAATTTATAATTTGATGCAATATAAAAAAGTAGGGCATAACTAAGTGCATATTTTTAAATTATTTGTTAGAGTTGTAGTCACATTATCGAGTTGGCATGTCACGATTGTGATATGGCGAGAGGTGATTACGGAACTGTCTGTCATGAAAATTTATTTAAATTCACACAAACAACGTCTGGGTGTGACGTTCCTATCGGCGCGCCTCTTATCACTTGGCACGCTCCCGCCGTCTCGCGGTCGTCCGAGCTGCCTTGGGCCTCACTCGCCTTCTTCACTAAAACATTCCTTTTCCACAGCTCCGTTCTTACTATCTTTTCATGTTTGGACTCAATAATGGACATTATCACTTAGATTCACGAATATAATTTATTTTGCAAACTGATTAAGTCTTCTGTTTACAGATGGGATACTGATAAACATTAATGGGTTTCGTCTATCCGTATTTATACTGAAATTTATAATGTAAAAGTTTTTACTTACTATTTGAATCGGTGCCGTCCACAATTTTTGTAGGTTTTCCACCTATGGATGACAGTTAGTGATGCTTGTGTCAATGAATCCAATGACAGACACTAGTAGACGATTTTGATCACTCGATTATCATAGAGCTTGGTAGTAGTTTTCAACACTGGCACTGGTATTCGCGATTTTTTGTTGAAGCTTAGAATATTTTAAACAAAACAATCACAGAGCACTATACGGAGGATACAACACCCGTAAAGCGTATTTACAATAATTATCTAGGTTTCATTCACTAATAAATAAAAATATGTTTTCCAATGTAATAACACTATAAAAATAAATTATTTATAAAATAAGAATAACATAGAAATTCCACTATCGCGTATTTTGTGATAGAGTTGCTTAACTCTTTTCATATTGGCAGGAAAACGCCTGCCATCGAGCGAGTCTTGTTGTTCAATGACGCGGACGCGGCGCGGCGGTGTTCGCAGTCGCGTAGCGGGGAGATCGGCGGGCGGGCGGTGCACCGGCTGCCCCGATGTCGCCGCACACTACTCCGAAGCGTGTATAGTCACTCAATACATATAAACAATCTGTCTAGGTGCGCTTGTGTGCTCAATCGGTACTTCGATCCGGTAGGTACAACGATATGAAGCGGTGAGTGAGTGTGAGTTATTCAAGACGATAGTGAGCGTAGCGCATGTGTATTTACACATGAGGAGGCACACATGTAAAACAAGCTCGATTGCTGCCACCGTCGTCGGCGTTATAATATGTATGCGCACCTATAATTGTAATAGTGAACGATGACGCGTTTGTCGGCTCGTGAGACGAGACGGTTGGCATTGCTCAATGATCGAGTTGTAGCCGTAAATTCGTACGTACACAGCTAGAGTAACTTTCAGCAATTTACATGACCCTAAAAATCTAGGATTTATATCTCCTGCATAATTTTATAATAATCGTCATTAGGGATATTAGGTACTAAATTTTATATTTATTTAGGTTCATCTATGTTTACAGATGAAGCTGGGAAGCTGGGATAAGAACCCACGCACTTACATACCTAGTCTACTAGTTAATCATATGGTGGAATAGCGAATTGGGAATGTGTGGTGGGGGGGTCAAGGTTGCAATGTTTTAGGATACACCCTACTCAAAAACTACCGTCTTACAGGTTTAGCTACGGGTAAGCAATATACCTATTACCATTATAATGGTAAAATACTAGGTATTTCAACAATCCCAAATAAATAATACGATTATAAACGATTAATTCGTTTTATCGATTTTAGATATAAATAAATACACACCCCTACATAAATCTATCCCATCGACATCTGTCAATGTCATTTTGGTCCTATTTTTTAATGACAATGGACTTAAGTAGGAAACTATTGTTTTTTGCCAATGCTGAGTAAACTGTGCGTATGTAACAGTTTCAGGGTTTTTATGTTGATAGCGCGCATTGAGCTCAGATGATAAAAACGCACCTTACTGGTTCGGTGGTCTTGATCCTCCCTTTGCTTTTTTTTTCAAATCAATGAACGTATTTTTACCATTAGCTCGGCATTGCCGGGAATTAGGTAGGTATACCTACACAAGATAAGAGGGACAGAGCGCGTGATTGACTTGATCTGCATTCAATCAAACGTAGCTAAAGGTTTCAGTTTTTATCAAATATCTCGTTTCTTTTACGGTTTATGGTATATTTATTGTTAACTTATCACTATACTTACCCAAAATGGCAGACCACTGAAATCACCAAAAATTCCCTACAACTTTTTTTTAAATTTACCTACTTAATTAGTGAATCGTTCTCGAGATGCTTATTAGGGCAAAGAGCGCTAAATAACAAAAATGTAGAGAGTGAATAAGTAGGTACAGTGGATCCAGAGGATCTGTTTGCCACTTAATAGTCATACATTTCAGGGTCGGCAGCAGGTAGAGCATAGGCCAGGCCTAAGAATCTAGGTATCACGCAAGGAGGGAAGGGATCCTAGGACGTTCAAAGGTTGCCAAACTTTTAATCGGCCTTAAACTACTGATGATTACCTATTTACCCGGTACCTATTTACCCGGAAATATGCCACTAGGTATAATAATGGAGGCATGGAACGTGGTAATGGGCTGGGACAGGTAACTAATAAAGGGCCTATCACACCACGTAACACCACAGGATATTAAGAAAGTTTAACTAATTAGGCAGGCAAGCTAGGATGGCCGAACCCATTCATTAATCCATACTACTCTATATTAATATTATAAATGGGAAAGTGTGTCTGTCTGTCTGTATTTTTGTCTTTCTTTTACGGCAAAACGGAGCGACGAATTGACGTGATTTTTTCAGTGGAGATAGCTGAAGTTAGTTACTCCACTGGAAGGGCCCAGTACCTAATGCGTCGTCACATGGGGCAATATATGAAAAATTACGTATACGAATGGGGCATCACTCCAATAGGCTCTTATATTGAGACAATAGTGACGACTCACGGGGTTGGCGGCGGCAGCAGCGGCGGCCGCGTGCCGGCGGCGCAGGCGCGGGCGGGCGTACGCGCCCGCGGCGCACAGGAGCACGGCTGCGCCAGCGCATGCGCCCGCCCACCACCACTCTGGAACAACACAGTCAATAAATCGTCAGGGTGACAAGAGAAATGGTAAACGAATGAAAAAAAAGGTCTTTCATAAAGAGGAACATAATTTTTTTATAAGTTCGCGTGAGGATTGATTAAAAAATGTGCAGCTATGCAGATTATGAGACAAAACAATATACATATTTAAATGCTATCATCTAAATAGTCTGTTTTTTTTTAAATTTGTGGTGCAGTGTTTATTGAATTAATGTGTAAGTAGTTAAAATAATTCATTCGTAGTATTGTTACTCATTTTTTCACGTTCATATTATGCCTGATTAGGTATTCCTTACCAAGTAAAATGCTACGCTATCGCGTGCTCTGTGTACACAAGTGAGTAGAGCATTGTAGACATTTGTTAATCATAGCTTATTAATTAGCGTTTTAAGATTCTTTAAGTTTGGGACGTAGTATCGTTGTCAACTAATTTGGCTAGGAAACCGTAAACATTTCATTCGCGTTATTTTATTAGTGTAGCATGAATACGTCCTTTGTAAGACGCATCGCGTTAGCGTTATGTCAGTTTCAGAATACCAAAAAAAATTTATCAGATAAATTTGGAGCTTTGGAACATTGTAAGACAGAATAAATTATTTTTTATTTTATTTTGTCAGTTACCATAGCGTTAAATTGTCTTTTTCAAACAAGTTACGTGCGTGTGTGTTTTTACAAACGATATAAAATAGGTAACAAACACACTAATACCAGTCGTAACGTAGGTACTTAAGTAGTTAACGAGTATAGTAAAGGCAGAGGCTTTGGGTGAATTTATTTGTCAAATTGTCTAAGCACAGCAACATGATAGGTACCTGGTTTGTTGACCTCTCGAGTCCAAATGTGTTTTTATTAAGTAGCCATGCATACTTTATGTAAAACGAGATGGAAGGAAATAACAACATTAGGTATCTATCTACACGTGTGCGAGTCATTCAACCTCAGTATTGCATAGTATCTACGTGTCGGATCTATTCAGAGCTGTAGGCGAAGTGACATTATTTTGTAATCCTTACCTCACTGAATCCTTTGGGACCGGTATGGAATTTACAAATCTAGGTATTTGTTAAGGACAGTTGTTTTCAATTAATTATACAGTAACTACCTAACTCGTGGTTTAACATTATAGGCACCTAACTCAAGTTCCTAGTTATAATGAGAAAAGTTAATTTGAAAATTTTAGAATTGATTCGAAATGATAATGAATATTTGTGTTGGACATTTTGGTTCGTAGCAAAATTTAAAACAGCTTCATGTTTCTGTCCAGATGTTTTAGAACAAAAATTAGTCTATTGAATTTTCATGGACACCGTGAATACATTAATTAATGTAGATAAAATAAATAAATAGGTCATATAATATTATTGTGCTATCTAAGTAGGTACTTGTTAGTTTTCCCATGGTAGCAATGTAGGCACTTGCACTTTGAGAAATTCATACACAGCTACATTTATGTTGCCCCACCAAGTTCGTGTAGTTATAGGTACAGTGAATTTGTAATGTAGATAAGTATTCGCCGGCCATTCTCATAAATATGTCATCATAACCTATCGAAGCAGTCGTCAAACCCATATTCCTCCGAAATTTACCTCAGAATTAAAAAAAATATCGATTAATCTTATGTAGTTATACAGAAGCATAGGTCTGTTTAGTTAAAATGTTATATTTAAAGATTCTGATAACTAAATTTCGGGAGAAATATGGATTTAAGACTGCTACGGTAATGAAATGACATCTTTATTAGAACAACCCTCTGGCGTCTTGTCTAATTAGACAGTTCGTAAGTATGATTTAAATAAATAGTAAGTAGAGTACACGCCTAGAGGTTAGTAAGTACATTATGTGCGATTCTATTTTTATAAGCGAGTTTGTTTGCGTGGTGGTGCTAATTTTAGCGAACCTTAATCAGAATATCTCGCGAAGAAGCTGAAGCTTTCGCGCGGTGCGCGCCCGCTCGATGCCTTTTGTTATTTTATGATTCAATCAATTTATTTTTCCGTTTCAGTCCTCAACTACCGCTTCATTTCCTACAGATAAATCACTAACTGTTTTACTGATATTTTATCTATGTTAGCGCTTTTATACCTTTCTACCTGTAGGTAAATTATTTATTTATTGCACATGAGTAAGTTTAGGTTTTATCTGAACTAACACATCAAAGTATGTACAAAATTACAAAACTGCCTAATTTCTTCAATGGATTGTCATCTTATTGTCAGACACATTACCTACAATTGAGGAAATTTGACGGGCTGTGGTAAACTGATGTGTGGCAGACTGTATATATTTATACAAATAGTTTTTATTTCCAAAGAACATGTAACATTGTTGAGCATTACAGTAGGTCCCACACTAGGAGAAGTCCTGTATCGTGGGCACCCTTATATACTGGTGGGTATACTTAAAATGTTTTGTATTAAGCCCACCAAATATTGTTCACCAGGTCCTACAGTGTATTATCGTCTGGTGCTAATTATTTTGGAGATGATTCTATATACGAGGGGAACTTGAGTAGTTATGCTCGCTCAAATGTCACTCAGATGGTGGCGCTATATGGCGGGCCATTAAGTACGCACCGTCTCATTATGTAGAAGCGAAATGATAACTGACACATAAGTAGGTTTAGGTATACGTTAAGTATAGGTTGTGACCAAGTGCCACTTTTGGGGTCTGGTCTGCTTAGGCTGAACTCATATTTAGTTTTTCATTTGATTTATTTTGTTTTGTGTATTAGATTGTTAGCTTGGTATGATGATTAATAACAACTAACTTTAGGACAAATAACTTTTGGCGATTACTTTTGAAGTAAATTAGGTACATAACTGGCGGCTGTTTTGCCGGATCGTCTCGTCCAGAAATACCTTTATACCATAAAAGTGTATATACACATCTAGTGTATGTGTAACTAGTTATAAAAATGTTTCGATGTATGACGATTTCTATGTGATGTGTAGGTACAAGTCAGCCTAATATTTCAGGATAATATCATTGCAGCTAGGTACTTAATATGTACCTACTACTCGTACTTAAAATATTTGAAACAATAAAGTAGGGGTAACATTTTTATTTACTGGTACATAACATTAATACTGAAAGATTAGAACTAGCACTTACTCGAACTTGTTTAATTTAAGAGAAAACTTTCACTAAACTAACTTCTAATTCGTAATATCAGATGTGTGACAAAAGCAACAGAAGCAGAACTCACCTAAATATTAAGAAAAAATGTTGAATGCAAATATTCATGTACAATAAATTGGAGTCAACGATGTTTGGAGCAGAGATAATCCGAGCACATGATACGAGTAAATGGAAAGAACGCTTGCACCTTGCGTAAGGATCCAAAAAAACACGCGAACGAATTCACAAGTGGAAGTTGGAATCGTAATATAAAATGCGAAAGTATGCGATTGCGGGTATGCGGTGCAGCGCGGAAGCGGCGAGAGTCGCAGCGCGTGCAATCAGCGCGGGGCGGATGCCACGTTATGACGGCGAAGCATCCGACCGGTCGAAGGTTACCGACGGCGACTGGGGCCAAAACAAACGGCATGTGGTCGCGTGTACTCGACAAAAATTCAACATCGTTCGCCCAAGAATGCACAGTGCGGTTATTTTTAGAGATCGAGAGGAGCGCGGGGGCGGCGGCGACGTCTGGTGTCGGTCTGCCGGGGCCTGCCGCCGATCACCGAAATAACTTCTCCAGCTGGCAATACCTGACCACGTGGTGGAGCCCGCCTCCGAAAGGTGCCTACCTGGTGCTAGCCACCGATCAATCGCCATTCTTTAGTACACTCGAGTGCGTCAAAGAATCGAGCCCATCGTAGTGCGTTTATTCGTGCATCGAGCTGAGAGCTGCGCCTGCGAGCCGGTAAACAACGGCATGTATCTGCCTGATAAGTGTGACGTGTGACAAGAATTGTACCAAGCTACAACTTTGTTTACTAACATGCGATGTTTCAGTGAATCGGTGATGATGATTTCAGAAGAGCTTCTTCTGAGGCCTATTTTGCTTCAGTAGAATCTTATTATTTTTTGGCAATTTTACATTTTAGTTTAAGTAGGTCGTCTTCTGTCGATGTTCTGTTCCGTGAGTTAGATGAATGTGATATACCTACCTACATTAAGTATATAGGTACATTTATGATTAAATTATGATTGATTTAGTTTGTAAATATAGGTACATCAGTTGGGTAGGACTTGTTGAATTTTTGTCGCTCACGAGTACATTTTTTTGGATTTATTTGTACGATTTTGTGTTGATCGGGTGGGTATTCATTACCTATGTTATACTAGCTCTAAGACCGCCGCCGCCCATGGATCTGCAGCACCAGAGAAGTCACACACTGACACCGACCTTTTAAAAATAAAAAGGAGTGCGCTCTCTTTTTGAAGGTTTGCTGTTTGTGCGTAGGTATCGGTCTGTAATACAGCAGGCGATAGTTCATTCCATAGTTTTGTTAGTTTACGCAATCAAAACGATACAATTTGACGCTCGCATGGTAATTAAAAACTATTATTCCGTGTGCCTATTTAAGAGTTTAGTTATTTGTTGTTTGTGTAATATCAAAGCAAATATTTCAGTTCCTCGACCTTTTCGAGGACTGAATATATTTTCTGTATAATAAGTAGACGTACAATCGGTTTTCCCAAAATCACTTAAAGTAAACAAATGTTAAGTTTCTACGTGAGTTTGGAAAACAAGTATTGTTGTTTTAAGATTATACACAGACCCGAGATTTCAAGTAACGATACTACAACGTAGGGTGTACGTACTACGACGCACATTAAACCTACTTATCTCTTTGGTATTTCTCTAGATTTGCTCTCGCTTTTACTGTAGTATTATTATTGCCTCTGGCTCCTGGACACTACTAGATACTCTACTGCTTTTGTTTTAACAAAAACAGGAGTAGAACATGATAATACATTATGTCCATAAATCACAAAAGTATAAGTAGGTAGGTACCATGTCGAATAGGTAGATACCAAAAGAAGAATGGGTATAAAAGCTATGTTTCAACTATTATTTGCAAGAATATCATATAAAATTATAAGTTTTCCATTTTTTTACATATGATTATCGTGCATTTAAAAACGTTTGCGCTTTGTGTGGAAATAAGGCTGTTTATTCTGCATTTTATGTAACGCATTTTTTTTATGAGATAGGGAGCAGACGAACATACGGATCACCTGATGGTAAGCGATTACCGCCGCCCATGGACACCCGCAACACCAGAGGAGCATATAAATCTTGATGGAAAAAAGACATGCTGTATACAGAGCGAAGAGTAAGCTGTAGGCAGAAGTTGCATACAGAGATACATTGCTGGCCGGCAGTGAAAAGACCGGGGCAGTCTTCATGTTCGTGACATAGCAGACAAACTGCAGGGTAGTTGTTGCTGCTCATTTGTCTTTGGCATAATACATGATGTCGGCATCGAATATTAGCGTTTCTAAACTTTAACTTTATTTTATAGGCGGATTTAGATATCTTCTAAGTATGAAAGTAGGAATCAGATACTAATGACAAGGTAATAAAGTGTGCCACTAGTAGGTAGGTATATATTTTTGCAACCGACTGATGGGATCTCAATTTAAGTGCTGTTCTAGTCAATTTTAAACTTAGACTAATAGAAATCTCTCTCAAATTAGCGTGTGATTCCCGGTTGAATCCAAAGCTATCGCTTTACTTTACCTGAAATAGAGTTTACCGTGGGAGAGCTATGCTTCCGGCGAAGACCGGCGGAGGGTACTGGGGTTAAAGGCTAGCAGCGCATTTGTGACACCACTGGTGTTGCGGGTGTCTATGGGCGACGGCAATCTCTTACCATCAGGTCATCCGTCTGCTCGTCTGCCACCTATCACAATATAAAAAAAGTTCTAATCGCTCTACTTTTTAAAATGTAGGTAGATCTTATTAAAGGAAACCTATCTTGGACCTATTTTGCTTATTTCGGTTTTTATTTAGATATGGAAATAGTATTTTTTATTTGCAAGGTAGGTATTTAATTTATGCTGAATTGTGATCTTCACATTCGGCGCTCGAATCTAGCAAAAACTAGTTAGCCTATTCTCGAGTATTGGAGGCAAGACGGTTTACAAACATTTTTAAATCTGTGTCACTTATTCATAATTAGGAGGAGCCTAACACTGTTGTCCAATTTCATAGTTGTTATCACGTAAGCTCGGCATCGGCTAGATTCTGCAATTATGTAACTGAGCGTTGCGACGCAGTCTGGCGCCGATACCACCCGAATCTTACCACGCAGTGCGACTCATTTTACGTAACCTGCATCAAAATTGAGATATTAAACAAATTTTGAATCTAGGTTTATTGCTTTGTTTCAATAACCTCTACATTTTTATTCATAAGTATTCTGTGGCTTATCATATTTCATATAATAACTTCATTGTTACTTCCTTCAAATCTGGAGATGTCACTATGTAAGGATTCTTATTATCTACTTATAGATATATAGGGTACATAGGTAGTCATGTAAACATTGATAACAGAAGCACTTTTTATAAATGTTATCTAAAGTATTTGGATTGGTAGAACAAAAAACGTTTTATTTTTTCGACAATTGAGGAACGCCGTGTAGGTATTTTGTATGGGAGGTTGGTCAATACGAAACTAGTCGGCTGTAGGTAAGCACCTGCTTGCGTAGTTGTCCGTAAATGCAAAGGTCACCCACTGTCTGCTGTCTGTCGGTTTATAATAAAGCGGTCAAGAGCGTGTCTGACTAGCGTCCAATTACGGATCAGTATTGAGACTGCAGTTGACCACAAACACGTTTCAAAATCACTATGGTTCCTATGGCTTACACCAGTTTATGATTGTTTAACACATTCATAAACTGGTTCTGAAAGTATTTGGTACATTGATAGCATTATCAAGATCTGTGATGGCGCCACCTGATTTGAGCAGATACGTGGATACACAATGGCTTTTTGTCTCAAGCAGAGTTACAAATAGATGACAAAGGATATGTCTGAGGCAACAAAGGCCAACAAAGGCTAAATATATTTCATACCAACAATGTTTCGGGTCAATCACTAATATTGGTAGCGAAATGTTCGCAACGGAAAATCACGGGGAAGCGACAGTTGACGCGGTTTGTAGGTAAGGCATTGTAGGCGTAGGTACTCGTGTGCCGCTACCTATGTCTCGGGTGGGTATGTATAACTTTGTAAGCGGTATTTGATAAAGGGTGGGTGCGGACCGAGGGAGGAGGAGGTGGGGATGAAGATCGGTCGGGACGCAGCGACGTCTGTCTAGACGGAGTGTAATTAGGAAGGTGAGCGCGTAGGCAGCAGCGGCGCGGCGGCCGGCCTAGGCGCCCCACTTGCGTCACATTCTAATTAATAGTAATAGGTAAATTGTACCTCCTCGCGGGAAATCTGCCGTACCTTTTAAACGCAGCGAGGTAAAGACCATGACATAACACGGGAATTAAGAATCGTCAACCCGGGATCAACGCAAATTGAACTCAATTACCCAGTATCCTGACCGTAGTCGAGCTAAGAATGTGACAACATTTCGTTTCTCCGTTCATACGTTCGCTATAACTCGGTCTCTGCCCTCGAAATGGTTCAATGACGTGTTCTACGTTTTGATCTTGTTTATCTTACTCATCTTTCTTTGGCACTAGTACCTCGGCGGTGATAAACTTTTTACAAGAAACCTTGATGTCAAGTGATCGCAATGATCGGTTACACTGATGAGAGATTGAGGCATGTCCTAGGTAAGTACTTAGTTATTAATTTTGTTAGTCAGTGTTTTGCAAATAGCGTGTGGTGTTAAGTGGTCGCGTAAGGTTCGGCCGGCTCGAAGGTCACCGGAGGATGTCGCGGCACTTTCATTCGGTAATGGACGTGTTCCTCTAGGCGCAGCGCGGCCGCGGCCCGTGCTAATATTCGAGTTGTTTGTCAACGTCAAGTGGTGCCGATGTGCCGGTGCCGCCGCTATAAATAAATAACATGGAGCATTGCGAGCCAGCGCGAATACGTCTCACGTCGCGGCGCGCCCGCAAACAATCGCCATTGTCTATGTGAATGCAACGCCACTCCGACGGCACCATTCAGGGGCGCATGTGTGTTGGCTGAGGCCGAGGCTGAATGGCCTGTGTCGTAATGCCGCTGACGACGTGGCTTAAGATTATGGGTCTGTGGCAGATAACGATAAGATTGCATTACCTGCGTTACATTTGCAGACGTGTCCTTCTTTTGTTTAGAGCCCTTAATGTATGAAGAAATGCGAACTTCCATTGTAAGTAGGTATTTATTTCGATATCAAAAGATAGACGAAATATGACCAAATATGAATAATATTTATGGAAAATCAACACAATATCAAAATAATATAAACATGCAACTACTCCTATATACAAAACGGGGTATAAAAGTAGCTGTTGTAAAAATTAGGTTACCTATTGTGTTAATATTTGTATGCTAATATTACCGTATAGCTAAGTGTGAGAGGCAAATAATTTTTTGTAACACCTTCGTAATTACCACATTTATCACAAATAAATTATTAGGTATTCTATTCAGCATAATTTTTAAATCTAACTACTAATTTTTAGTTTCGTTTTGTTATAAGGTAGTTAGGTAAGTAAGTAATCATGGTTCCAAACAAACTTTTGTACTAATATTAACATTAAGTTCTGTAATGTGTCGTGCAATAAAGAGTATCTATCTATAGTTGATGGTCATAATATGAATAAAACTCTATCAAAATAAAAAAAAATACTTAAAATGATTTTTATAAATAAGTGGTAGGTACAATCATAATAGGTAAAATAGTTCCTTAGGTACCAGCTCCCGCCGCTAGATATAAACTAGCAGCTGAATATCCAGAAAGTGTGTATCCCATAACACGGGACGCAATCGCAAGTAGGCAATAAATAACCAGTTATTTCTATCGTCCGCGGCCGCGGCCCTCCAACAAAACATCCTTAGAGTACGACAACATTGTTGTGGACAGTATGGTTAGCTATACTTGGCCGCTAGTTAACATTACGCTCCTCTGGTGGATTTGCTCCTAACGAGGCTACGGGCAATGGATTTTTGACCTCAGGAACATACAAGGTGTATCTGTGAACATTTACATCCCTTTAACCACGTGCTCTATCAACCATTCTGAACAACATTTGTTCAACAACTTTTCCAAATTCTTCGAAAAAATTTTCGTCCTCATACAAAATGACCAAGTCACTGTGACCGACTTTGTATGGAAAGATGATTAAATTTTTTATGCGAATTTTCCAAAGTCATAGAAAAAATGTTGTTCAGGATGGTTGGTAGAACACGTGGTTAAGGGGATGTAAATGTTCACAGATACACCCTGTATAATTAGGTATGGATGGAGTTAGGTTACCAAGATTATTAGGTTTTTTTTAAATCTGCTTCTTCGCCAATAATAATTAATATTTTTTTAATAAAGTAGACGACGAATTCAGTCGTGTCAATAAAATTCCGTGTTTAGCAACTTATATGGATTTTGCCGAGTCTACTCTTATCGAAATCACTAAGGTTAAAGTTAAGATTACATAAATACAAAATGTGCTCGATCCTTTTTTTCTCATTGCAACAGCTTTGGCATTGCATCTGCTGACACGTTTCTTTTGTGGTACATGCAGCTACACATCAAAGTATGCAAAACTGTCAAATTTCTTCAATCCACTCTCATCTTACTGTTCTACACATTAGGCTGAATATCAATTGAGGAAATTTGACATGATGTGGTAACCTGATGTGTGGTAGGCTGACTGTACACAGCAACCTTTAAAAAATCCATTCCCTCTACTATTGACTCTAATGTTTATTATAAGTCAATGACTAACACGATTTAGGCATTTTGACATTTTGCTGAGACTGAGATCCGACGTGCTGTTGACTTTCTAAATTATTACGGGTAAAGTGAATCATGACAAGCTATTTATCCATTGCTTTTAGACCTAGCTGATAGGCTATTACTGTCATCCGTTTCCGTAATCGTAAACAATCTTCAAGACTGAAATAAACGTAAAAACAAAAATTGATTACTCTAGTTATTGCTCTCCACCTAAAAATAATCTATTCGTGACGGGTTTTTCTATTTTTATATTTCTTTGTCTAAGGAAAAAATGGTTATCAGTAACCTTTAAAATTTTAAGAAGATACAGTCAGCCATAAATCTGGTTAAACCACAACGTGTCAAATTTCTTCAATTGATTTTCAACCTAATGTGTATGACAGTAAGATGAGAGTCGATTGAAGAAATTTAACAGTTTTGTATACTTTCATGTGTAGCTGTACGAACCTAGTTTTTGAAATCAAATGGATGAGCTGATTTTATTAATGACATGTAACATAAGCCCAAGCAAGTTTATCATGAATGCGTACTCTGAATATGAGCAACCATTAACTATCCGTAGATAAGTATTTATTTTCCTTTAACCAGGTATTCTACTAACAATTGTGAACAACATTTGATCAATGAATTTCGTAAATTCGCATTAAAAATTCAACTTTTCCTACGTAAAGTCACTCGGATGTCTTGGTATTTTTTATGGAGAGTCAAAAAAAGTTTCCACGAATTTCCAAAACTCATGGAACAAGTGATGTTTAAAATGGTTGGTAGAAGACATGGTTGGTTTAACGTCTACAGATACCACCCTGTATGCAGTGCCTGCTAGACAAACCAAGTGACTAACTGTCCAGGTCACTAAGTATGGATTCCTACTCGTACATCTACCTACACTTCTTGTTAGAACACTGACTAACGCAAATATTGATGTGCGTAATTCTTTCCAATATTTTAGGGGAATACCATTTTCATAAGATTAGTTTCATCGATTTGTTAATTGGCTATACTGGGTCACATATATTTTTTACTAGTTCTGATTTTAAGAATTATTTAGCTATCCATTCATATAATTAGGTACATTACCTGCATAGAAATTAGATGCCTTTACTGTATTAAGTACCTACCTATGCCCAGTTAGGTACCCAAGTACTGATATTGCCATCTAGATAATCGGTTGAGCTAACACTAAGTCGGGGTGTTCTGGAAGACGCCCCCGGTTACGTCATCTAGTACTCCTAATACAAGGATTGCCCTAGTTTTGAGTCTAAGAGATCGGTGTGAATTTTCCGGCGCATTTATTTATTTAATGCGCTAGATCATAACGCGGAGCGAGCACCCTTGCAACCGTCATGCACAGTGTTAAGCGCTCATGCATGCTTCTCTTATTTACATTTTCCAGGCTCGATCGAGGTCGAGTATGATGCGGTATCGATTCGTTGTCCGGCGAGGTGCGCTGTGCAGGCACTGCGGGGTGGCCAAATGGGCGCTGCATCGTTCCACCTGACACATAGGTACTATAAGTATACACGTGTACGTACGTATACCGTCGCCGTTGGATTGCTCCGTTTAACAATCATCCCTTATTATACCAACCTACAGCCTCATTATGACGCTTATACAAACAAGTAGAGCATAAACAATAAAAATAACAGAATTTTGCTATTCGCAGAATTGACAAGCAATTAAATATATTAAATCAAATCAAATCAAATAATTTTTTTGCTATTAAATAGGGTACAGTACATAAATGTGGTATTGTTATATTGGTAAATGTGGTATTGTTGTAATGTTATTTATTAAGATTATGGTTATAAAGTATAATTAAGTAATTAACTACTGATACTTCATGTGTTGCATCTTTAATAACAAACAAAATTAGTTAGTTGTTAATAATTAACACAGTCGATCGCACAATAATGATGAACTATGCAATGCGGAGGTGCCTGGCTAATTTTTACCTACTTACATTTTGTAAACAGTAGATATTTAAGTAGTAAACAAATAAAAACTAACTGTAACTCTTATTTTCAAATAAAAAACAATAAAGCCTGTTTAAAATGTAGGTGATACTTGTCATTTTAGATTAAAAAATAATTTAAATACTCTGATAACATTCAGTGTAGGAATAATTTACGATATGATAAACAGTTTCGTGGAATGCTCCTTGTAACATTATATCATCTAGAGTAGGCAAGTACTCGTCTGTGTTGCAATGAATCATGTACTATGTCTACACTGGTCACAACTGATTGAGCCACTGCTACTCCTTTTGTCTGCAAACTGTATTATCGAATTACTCACACTTATTTAACAACGCGATATACCTACCTATTTGACACATAGGTACTTCGATTTCTGGTTATGGTGCATTTTATTCATACCGTAATGAAATATTATCTACCTACAGTATAATCACTTTGGTTAAATAATGATAAATATTCTGCAATGTTTACCATGTTACGCACGGTCGAACCACTGCAGTCTGGCAGGTTTGTAAGTACCTACTTATTTACCTAGTCTTGCCCTTGTCTCAACTGTTTGCCAAAATAGTGTGGTTCTGTGAAAGTGATTTTCCTTTATCAAATGTCACAATGTGGTCATATAGGGCCTACTATTTTGAGCTGCCTATACCCTGAAAGTGCGTTGTATCTTTGAGTATCTTAGGATGTCATTTCTGGTAGCGTCTAGTGTTGTTTGGACCTTGATCCAGGATTATAACGAAGTGACTGCCGTATGACTTGTGCAATCATAGAGGGACCAGACCTACTGGAGCATGGTTTCACGTACGTTTTCCCTCACCATTGAACCGTTAATGTGCGTTATGGGCAGGGGCGGATCCAGACCTCAAAAATGGTTGTCCCTAGATGCCCAGGGATTTTCTGACTTGGGACATAGTGGAAGGGGAGGTTCTAGCGGCTCGTTCCCCCTAGCTACGCCCGTGCTATCTAAGGATTTGCCGACTTGGGGAAGTAAATTTAAGGTTATGAGCATGCCCACAGTGCCCACAACGGTGGATCCGCGCTTGGTTATGGGCATCCAAAGTAGCGCAGGAGGCAGCGCCTCCCCGGTGTGTCAGCTGCTAGGCTCGCGCGCGCATATTTCCCCGTCATTTTTGCAAGTGCGTGAGGGCGCAAGCGCGTTCTCAATTGTTTTCGTCGTGTTTCGCCAGTTATTTCGGGCGCGCGCGGCGCGGCGCGGCGTGCAAGCCACTCGCGCACGTCCAACTGTCCACAAACGCTACCACTATGTACTCAACATTGATATTCTATCATAATGTGCGATGATCTCGTAGTAATTACTTTAGGGTTTCTATAATTAATTAAACTGGTTTACTATTGCAATGTCATCTTTTATCACAAAAGATATAAAAGGTAGTAGGTAGGTATACCTATTGAATCAATCAATAATTTTAATTACTGACAGAGAAGGAAGTAGTGATTCTAAACTGTAGTATTAACGTATTATCTAACAACTGACATAATTTATGACAGATCTTTTAGATATAATTTGGTGCGAAAATTCTTTTAATCTAAATCTTCACAAGCGCTACCTATACTTACATACACATAAAGATAATACCCAAAAAAATCGGTTTATGGAATGCATTCAAAACAATTTTAAGTGCAAGTATTGAAATAACATCGTAGTCAGCCGTGTTATAAGTGGAAACTACCAGACAATGCATTTGTTTTGCAAATTATAACAATAGACACTAAGCTTATTTCTCATATGGAAGCATGAGCCTACTCATATTACCTACAACGACAGAAATGTTTTGTCTACATGATATCGTCAGAAACATACAGTAGAGATTTCTAGATCGTATGCACATGTACTCGTATGTTTTGTAAAAAGTATAAGTAGGTTTATGAACATGCACTTGCGTCGGAGTTGCCATGTTTGTCGTGTCTCGTTTAGTGTTGATAACCGCAAGATGTCTAGGTAGGTTTAATGACGTCTCCAGATAAGAAATGTAGCACCAATATGGAATCAGTCAAGAATAGACTTACTCGCAACAAACATCAGACAACGTTGGCTGCATTGTGCCGATTTCAACCTTATATCTTTATATGTCTGTCTTTATGTCAAACACATATGTACTTGTATGAGTATGAGTAGATAGAAGCGGAGATGATAAGATTAGTGTTATAATTTTAAGTCCATTCCTTTTGAATACTTTATTCTATGCAGACATCAAAACAGACGCTGACTCTACATTTTTGCATTACGTTGGACTTTTAATGGACTGGAATATTATGGAATATTAAATGTTGATGGAATGGAATATTAAATGGACCATTTCTTTTTGTAAAATTATTTAATTTTAAGTTCGCTTTGGTTTATATCAGGTAGGTACCTAACCTACGACTGACGTAGATCCTGTGTGACTCTAAGCCCTAAGAGTACGTTACGTAACACGCGTATCTCATGTGATGGAAATACTCGGAAGTATGCTGTTCTTGAAAGAAAACAACAAAAAGAAAATGCTGTCTATAATGTCGGTTACCGTGTTATCTGATCCTAGCCCTAGTCCTTTTAGTTTTTGAGCAGGAATTTATTTTATCGCATTTTTGGTCTCGATGCGGAATTCTGCGCGCAGGGGTAGAGGCGGTCGTAGGTCGCCGCCAGAGGCCGCGCTAGGGCGTCGGCCTCACGACCCATTTCCCCTCCCCCCGCGCCAGCGAGCCCCTCGCACACCCTCGCCCCGCTCTCCTTTATCACACTGATAACAAGAAGTCTCGCACCAGCAGCCGATGCGATATCTCAGTGCGCGAGAACTCAGCCACAGAACTCGTCTTTGTTCCATTGACTTAATTGAATGCTAATATCAACAACAATGTTAGTAACCTTTTCGTCTAGACGACTGCAGCACAATCATTGCTATGACCTAATTTTGCACATCAGCATTTTAATAATTATTTGTTTCTATCCACTTCAGTAACAGTTTACACAGATAGGTAGATATTCCTGTTTTCAATGAAATTTCAGCCTCTATTTAATATTTGAAAAACAGTTTTCTGGCGAAATATGTCGTGTTACGGTAATATAAATTAATAAAGTCTCAGAAGTGAAAACGTACTATTGCCTATATAATAAACAGGGTCAGTTGAATTTTAAAACGATCATTATATGGAGTAATTAATACGATTAACCAGACACAACATTCACCACGCTGTATAGACAAGGAATGATTACCACCTAGGATTGTAGTGTTGTTGATATCAAGACCGTAAATTAAATGTGAGCCAAGTTCAATATTGTAATAGCTAATTATGCCTTGGTTGTTGACTTCATCGACAAAACAGTGAGATCTAAATAGGTGCCAAGTCAAACCAACAGACATTACTGTAATGCCTAGTTATTATTTATTACCTACCTATGTTTTTGTGCAATTAAACGCATCTTTTCATATCGGTTTCCTTTGTTTTTAAATATCATAATATACAAATGATTATAAATTACTAAAACAGCAAGCACCTGCCTACCTTCCATGCTATTTTAGTAGTTCATAATACCTATGTGATTTAAGAAGAACCAGAATATATTTTTTTCTATAGATAGGTAAGTGATAAAAGTTACGATTTTTGGACTAAATAAATAATTATTTTAGGTAGCTACGGGTGTCATGAATTTTGTATTTCGTTTATATAAAATAGTTTATGTATTGTAAGGGGGTCAAAAGTGGCTCCAAATAGTTTGTATAATAGTAGGTAAGCACAAACGGTGCTGGTCGCTGGTTTGCTCTTATTGAACTTGGCTTTGAAACGCTTCCGCGTGTCTAGATTTACAATAGCACATTGACGTTGTTATCAAAGTATACGTAAGCAAATGTAATGGTCAAAGTTTACTATGACGATATGAGAATCTAAATATCCATGAACAATGACGCAATTTGAATAAGGTCAATGGTGCAGATTAAAAGGAGCATTTGTGAGGAGAATGGTGCTGGAGATTTTTATGAAATTTTCAACCTCTTTTACAAAGCGCTCTAATTTCTATTCATGAAATTTATTGCTGTTTGCTCCCCTCAACCTCGCCGGCAGAACAACGCGTAACAAACAACTAAGTAGATATTGAAGCCCCTATTCCTCACATTTAGGATGGTCTATTCAAGTCTTAGATTTAAAAAAGTCGTAAATATTAAAAAAGAATAGAATCTTCCTTCAGCTTATCGTACAAGTTTGAACATTGAATTCATTGTTCCTGTGAATAATACCAGTGTACCTGACAATTTACATACTGCGAAGACAGTATACATACCTAAACTGTGGCAGACAGCTCAGAGACGATTATCTTGTCATAAAATATTCTAGTGTCCTCTTTATTGCATAGGTATTGAAAACGCTATAGGTATTATACGTTTCCATGAGAAGCCAGTATCAAACTTCATAGCAACATGTGCTATATTATAATAATTATTATAATAAGGGTCACTGTACTTTTTTAGAATACATCGTCTGCGTACTGAAAAGTTTCACTTAAGTGGAATAACTAAATAATGAATATTTATCGCCTATATATTTTTTACGATGCGAATACTGGCACCGTATTGTTTTCAAAACCAATTGTACGGTTACAACGATACTCCGTTTGATAAATAGCCTGAAAACTTCAACGACTTTTTGTTTTTAGAAAACGTTTTGTTTTTTACATTTTCTACTAATAATATCATCAAAGAATATTGAAAAGTACCTACATAGTTTCAATTTTAAAACACTTCAAAAACCCTGCAACATGGTAAGGAGTGATAGTAGAGGCTAGGGTAATGATATGTGTATGTATCTATGTATAATGCTAAGTTTCCGAAAGGACAGCCATATCTAAGTAGTAACCGCTAAAAGTAGATAAGTAGGTAACCATTATTATAAGTAAAACTAATCGTATTTGAGTAGCAAGCCACAAAACACACACTATTACGTGTTAGTGTCATATTAAATTCGATGACCCGCGGAGTTAGGCGCTGTATTTGCTTTTTGACTCGTGTCGGACATTAGCAATGACTTTAAAAAATACCTGTCTTGGCTATCAGAATTCAAATGATATTCCAAATGCATAATTCAACAGATCGGATGTTATTGTAAACTGCAACGGCGTGACCTTTGTGCTATCTGAGGCGAGTGGGTTTCGTTCGGGTAATCGATAGGGAAGGGGAGTGTTACGGGGCAGGATGGCACCGCTGGGGCGGCGGGAGCGGAGTGACGGCCATGGTGCTGCGGGCCGGGCCGGCAGCGGCGGCCTGGGCGGGCGCGGGCGCGGCGTCTGGCCCGCGCCGCCGAGCGTTCGACGACCTGCCGTCTCAAGGCCGCTCTTACACGTGCCACCGGGCGCTTCCTGACGCCGCCATAACAAACCTCCCCGCCCCGGACCGGCCTGACCCCCTCGGGCTCCCCGCCCGGTTACGCAGGGTCCTTCCGAGGCGCACGCAATAAGCTCCAATCCACGATTCTCGGAAATGCCTACCTTTCCTTGAAGTTATTCGATAGCACTAACCTCAGAAAAAGGGAGGTAATCACTTGAAACGTTACCTGCGGATCTATTTAAAGATGTCTAGTCAAATATCTATCTCAAACAATAACTTATTTAAATACATACTATATTGATATATGTACTTAATATACGATAATACATGAGGCACGCTGAAACTTTTACGTAACTTTTACATAAAATAGTTTGTAAGTAATGTACGTAAAATATTTATTATTTTTGTAGTAATCTACTCTTCTCCACATTGGTCTGAGGACATGTTCCGACTTCTTCCAGCCCCGTCAAACCTTGAATTTTTGGGACAATGAAGTAATTGGATGGCGCGAGGTAAGGGCTACGTGCAGGATAGCCCATCAGCTCTACCTTTTCTGTAGCCATAATGACTTACTGCTGGTTTCTGAATTGAGAATTTGAAGTTCAGCACATCATAAGTACAAATTTTGACATCTGAAGGTATGACTCAACAGTCAAAGTTTGTACTTAAGTAGTGCTTAACTTCAAATTCTCAATTCAGAAACAAGCATTTTTATCGGTGTCAGCCGAAGCGTTGTTACGGTGCATGAGGATGCGACTTCGTGGTTGATTTTACCTAAGTTTTTCAAAGATATACCTATTGCAAAGTAATGGTGGAGTTACTGCTCAGCGTTATCTTTTGTTGTACTCATCATTAACCGTCCGCAAACTTATTGAGAAAGTAAACATTTGAAATCCTCCATCGCTCTAACATTTTCGCTGCAGACGACCAGCTGCAACTTATGATTTGATTAATTTAATAGGGACATACATTATCTGTAAATATGTCTAGTTCTGGATGCAATGTCAAGAGTGCCATAAAAAAAAACAATTGACAGACGCACCAAAAATTGCAATCGATAAGAATTCAAACATTTTTTAATCCTACTCGTATGTTCAAAACAAATACCTAGATGCTATGGTAACTACTAATTTCAAAATATTTTATTTGATAACCTACGAAGTTAAAAGCACCTAGTAATCACCAAAATGTACAGGAAAAAAAGTAATCACTTTTCCAAAGTTTGGTATTAACAGGTATTTTAACTTGTTAGGTCTTTTCCATTTTCTTGGGAAGTAGAGCTTGATTAGGGTTTAAAAGTTCGCTACTTCAGGCTGTAGGTATATCGCCTCGTAAACACGAGGAACGAGCTTTCGCTAGCGAGTAGTAGGCCCTTTGACCTTTGTCTTGGCTGGGAGAAATTGAAGAAAATATTGTACAGCGGCACACACGCTAGATACGAGTACTAACAAACACGATTGAATAGGTTTCAACTAGGGAAGCGCAAAAGTTAGACCTAATAATGCTACAGCGATCCTTTTCAGCTCATAATCAATGTGAAATCTATAGTGTTGACTGTCAATAATGGTTACATAAAGTGCGTAAGGTAAGGTAAATGTGATTTCATTATTGTATTACCTGAGTGATTGTGTCTTGAAGGTTGCAAAAGACACAATCTAGTGCGAAACCGGTTAGAAAAAAACAGGTTGTAGGTAGGCGCTATCGGCTATTCTAATATTTAAATTAAAAAAATATTCATAAGGCTGTTGGAATTTCTGGATATAACTTTTTATTTTGTTTATCTGCTAGACTTCGGACGCTTTGTGGAGTAGGCATTTGAAATATCAGAAGGCGGCCAGTTATTATGGAAATTATTTAGAATAGTGGTTAGAAACGTATATTCAGAATTTGTCAAAATTTCTTTAGTTTATTAAGTGTAATATTTACCCGATTACGGGGAAATAAAAAAGACGGTAATAGTTTTGGCCTGTATGTAGGTAGATATGGATGTATGTATTTTTTTTTCTTTCCTAACTTTTAAATATCATAATTGAGCAAATTTCTTAACGAAAACTCAAGTAGAAATGTTAGCCTGACTGGGATTTAGGCCCCGGGCCGTTTAACAAAGTAACAGAGTGTTTTTTATAGTCACTGCGCCTGCAAGTATAAGCTCATATAAGTAAGACATGCGTAAGATACAGGTCACGAGGGAAATATGTTTAGGTGCCTATTAAAGTGACATGTGTAGTTAGAAACTCAGTTATTAAGCGTATTAGTTAGGAAAATTAGAGCAGTTGTAGTCTCAAGTGATCCCTCATTAAGCAAGTATTTGCATAATCATAATGGTTTCACGCACTCTATTAATCCTAGTTTCCTAGAGAGCTTTGATGTTGACAGGTTGGTATCTTTATGCATAATTTACAGATTATTTGTAAATACGAGTGCCTATATGTTTAGGAGTAAACTGCCAAAAAGTCTGAATGGTATCATATGGCTCCATAACAAAGACTAATGTAACTTCAAATATTTAGATATGAAAACAAGGTTGTGTGAGTCTATTATACTCCTCTAACCAGCCACTGACACTTTGAAGAAAGTTACCTACTCTAAAGGCAAAAATAAGGCGTAAAATAAATAAATAAATCCATACTCCATGACCTGGTTCCATACTAGTAGCTTAAGCACTGTTTTACAGATATACAAGTAATATAGTATAACCATACGTTTATTTTATTACTTTTAGATTTAGTTTTTGTTGTATATGTGCTCCAAATATATATCATAAGTATATTCTTTCTATCTAGTTATCAGGCAATGCAGGAAACAAAATATAATATGTACTTGAATACATAAATTGAAACTAATGTTTAATATTGACACTAAATAAATACAAGGGTTTCCCGGAATGGGAATTGAACCGTCGACTTTGGCATGTGAGGCATAGTCAATACCAAATACGCCTTCCCGGTCAGTCAATCGTGTTATACTTATAGGTTTTTATGAAGTTTGGTTTATACTTTGAATTCCATTAGGCTTTTTTTAATAAGTTTCTTTTTAAAAGTAATACAAAACGAAAATTCTGATAGTAAATCAAACTTTTCGAAACATTAGTCAAGTCAAGTATTCAATCGATTAGCCTATTAAAAGCAAATTATTTAGAGTGGTTCGCAGCAATTCAGTAAAATTGAAACAAACAAGAATGTTCCGTAAGAGAAATAAGGATTCTTATTGCTCCAGCTAAAAACGTTGAATCTTGGAAGATGGAACAAAAATATGCCATTTGTTAGAGCAAAGCCGAATAGTCGAGTGATAAAGATATTTTAGGTATTATCGCAGTTTGAGACCTTTGCAGGGTTGCGTTATTAGCGGGCGTCCCAATTAGCAAATTGAATCACTCGACAGAACGCCTATCTACATGTATAATTGGCCTGTGTTGTGCTGCTTATCGCCGCTCAGCTGCCTCTGTGACCTGCCTTTGATATGTCTACATTTTACGGTTATAATTCCGAGAAACATGACATGACACTTACATGTGTTTTGTCTTTGTTGATTTCGTATTCATACCTATAAGCGGAGAGTAGTTTGAGCGAAGGCGTAGCTGCGCAGTGCGTATCGTGATTTTAGCGAAAGGCAGTGGGGAGGGGGTGGGGTGGGTAAGGGCGAGGGCTGTCTGCACTTCGCCCTGATAACCCACATCCTTGCACCCCAGGCCCCGCGCCTCTGCCTTCTTGCGCGTCTAATTACACGCGTTCCTTCACTGTACCTTTTCTGAACAATGTAACGTGTCTATTTCTCCGTGTACATCACCTTTGACACTCTTTTGTGTCGGAAATACGGAGCAGATAAAAATCAACGCGTGTAGGCGTCAGAAGGTCCGTATTGATTTTTCGCCACCAGCCGACTCGACTCACTACTTGTCTCACTGGGAAACTAGATTCACAAATCTTACGAAAACGATGCTTTAATTCTTTGACATTTGAAAGATTTGATTATTAAAGTATGCGTCTCTGAAATTCAAGAGTTAGGAAAATTGAAAATCTAAGATAATATTGTAGGTCAACCGTTTTGGGGTACCTAGTTGGCATTGTGTTAGAGGTGCGGTCATGTATGTAGGTATCTACGTAACTAAGTTGTTGTATTGTCAATAGATTTTCATGTCTATTAATAATATTGTTTTTCTCATTTTTATTTGTTTTAATATCAAAACATTGACTGTTTTTATTATTGTGATTGTTAACTTTTTAATAAGTGAACATTACAAAAGTTACTTCGTACATTTATATCTCATGGATTGATGTCCCAGGAGGGCGATGAATGCATTGATATAGTGCACGCTGACTAGATTTCGCGGAAGTGGGTTTAGGTATAATTTTAAATGACGGGGACCATATTATGTATCTAGAAGTAGTGCAGCAGGTGAAAACTTCAGGATCAGTTTATATCGGTACATGTGGAATTCCATGGTCTCCATGCCACGTGTTCTTCAAAAAATTTTATCGGTTTGTCACAGGGATGAATGAATCGGCGGGAGTAGTGGAGACGTGCGGGTGGAGGTGTGGGGGGCGGTGGGGCGTGGGGCGTCAGAGGCGCGGGGTCAGCGGCGCGGTCGCAGGTACTGACCGGTGTGCGCGGGCGGGTCGGGCGCCGCGGGCGGCGGCGGCGGCGGATCGGTGGTGTTGGAGGGCGCGCTCGCGCAAGCGGCCGCCGACGGCGCATCTTCCGCGGCGCGGGCGGAGGGCGGCGGCGGCGCGCCGACGCCGGACGGGCCGGGGGGAGGCGCGCAGAGCGCGACCAGCCGCAGCAGCGCCACGCACCACCACCAGAGCACGGCGGCCAGCGCGCGGGCAGCGCGCCCGACGCGGCCCGGGGCCCTCTCGCGACCGAAATACGCGCGACGTCGACTCGAGCACTCGAGCTCGCCGTCACCCGGGTACCTATTGCGGCGGCGTCGAAGCGGCTGGCGAGGCGACGCGGGTGCGCGCGCGCGGCCACACGGCGACTGGGGCGCCGCTCCCGAGAGCGCACGACCGCGCCCGAACACTATTTCGGGAGCGACGCTCCGCGCCGCAGCCGCCGCCCGCCCGCCGCACGCTGCCAATTTTACGCGAAATTGCGGGCGGGCGGTGATGCGATATGTACCGCGGCGCGGCCACCTGCATTCGCACCACCACGGTTGTCGATACGGGCCTGAGAGGGTTTTCTTTTTTCATTGATAGGCTTTTTGAGGGCCCGCTCTGCGGCCGGGCCCCGCGCCGCGCCGACACGTGCGCTGCCCGTCCACTCAAAATAGTCGCCGGCGAGCGTGCTGCTGGCCCGTGTCAATAGATACAATGTCGCAGCTATTGGCAAGGAAACAGAGACTCGCACTATCTCACTGTCTCGCGCTCTCTGTGTTGTGAATTCTTATGCACGGTTTATATTTAGAAGCAAAATTATTTCTGATATAGATAGGTGTTTGACATTACGTTGAACTCTCATACGTCGGGAAGTTCCACCTGTATAAATATTCTGTCCCGGCGCGTAATGAATGCTACATTATAATATTAAGTAAAGTGCAATCAATTTGATAGATAATATAACACTACGCGGTTGTACAGTGCGTTCGATCTTTAATATAATTCATAATTAAGATTAAATGAGAGTAAAAATTTGTATCAGTTAGTGTCTAGGAAATTTTCATAAATACAAAGATTATGGTTTTCTTGCCCGTTATTTATTCCCGTATCTATATTAATCCATAAACTCTACACATAACATTTCCTCCACACGTTAGATTTGGAGACCCCGGGTGTCACCCCAGCACGCCAATGGTCCCACACATCATCAACCTAATCTTTTCAAACACAGTGCAGTAATTGCGTTGGTGATTTCTCCTGGGAAATCATACAAAATAGCAGCTTCCCAATTCGCGCGTGCTAAAAACCTTTAAAACTATTAAGCTGGGTGGACCATGGACGGCCACGCTAGAAATTAAACAGTTCTTATCATTACTTAACTTCTTTTTTATTGTGTATCGTATAAATTAACCATGGGAGAGCTACGCGTTCGGTGTGAATGCTTGGCTCGACCGGATTACTCCGTTATACTTTGAAGCCGTGTATAACTACAACCGCTTCAAAGTAGAACGGCGTAAAGCAACACCTCCTCTATAATTCGCTGAATAAGTGAGGGTACCGGACGCCCAATCGGGGGAAAAAAGAGTTAAGGGGCTGGGCAGACAAATTGAACAAATGATAACGCAAACAGAATCATGTATGTACTACCAAAGCACATGACAAGCTAAAAGTTTGTATGAAGTAACGCAGACGGCGGCGCGAGGTAGCTAGCTCCGTCCGCGCCGCTATGCATTAGAATCCAACGTCACGAACTAACTGCCCCATCCCTCGTGTGCGTTGTGTTCGTGTCGTGGGCAGTCGCGGTCGTCAACGGGCAGTCGCGGTCATCAACGGGCAGTCGCAGTCGTCAACGGGCAGTCGCGGTCATTATTACCTTGTGGACAAAAAAATCCGGCCCGCCCCGCCGTCTGCACAGTGCCTAAGAACTAGGAACGTCAGCGACTTGCCGCCGTGTCTGTGTCCTTTGGTTTGATGAAGCTTTGTGTGAGTGGAAGGAATAAAATTTATTTTTCATGATATAATTGGCAGACGAGCCGACGGATCACCTGATGGTAAGCGATTACCGCCGCCCATGGACACCTGCAACACCAGTGGTGTCACAAGTGTGCTACTTACCTTTTAACCACTCTTCCCCTGAATCGGGCCTCCGGTACCCTCACTCACGCAGCGAAACACAACGTATGCACTGCTTCACGCCGGTTTTCTGCGAGGACGTGATATTACTCCGGTCGAGCCGGCCCATTCATCCCGAAGCGTGGCTCTCCCACTGCTAAAAGTTGACCTTCAAAGGAGCATGGACTTCCATGGTCCACCCACCTTATAATGTAATTGCAGCTCCTACCAATAGGTTAGAGAGAAGACACTATTTAGACTGCATTATATGCGTCACATTTATTGTGTAATACCTCAGGTAATACTGCCGCCTAAGTATCTACTAACGTAAAGATAATTTGATATTACTTAGCATAATTATGCAGATGGACTTTGGTCAACAATATCCACAATGAAGATGTAAATGTGTTGCGAACGTTTGTACGTGAAACAAAGTACACTTTTATGTTGAGTTGACAAATTGCACCGATGTGACCCGCTTCGGTACGCAGAAAGCACAAAATAAAGATATTGACACAGAAGTATGACTTTGAACTGATTTTGAATTTAGAAGAGTTCGTTGACATATGCTAGGGCTGTTGCCCGGCATGAGTACATAAGCGCGCGGCCTCTACCATAGACCTCGACAGTTTGACAATCTTATGTCATTAGTTAGGATTAATGTGGTCGAAAAGGCGTTTTTGCCCGTTAGTGCGCATGCGTGAGTACATGACATATTTTTAGCTCTTAGTGGGCAGTCAGCCTTCTGTGTCTAATTATTTTGTGCAGAAAGGCTGAAACTGTGCTGAAACATTAGAACCTTGCATTGAATATACAATGACAGTTACTAGGTAGAGATTTGATGACATTCCGAAATTGTAGGGAATTTCTCGCACTTTGAACTACATATACATATCTATAAGTATAACATCTTATGTATATAGTACAAAACCTTTCAAGGGTATCTCCGACCGTGCGGGAATCTGAACATCTTTCACTATGGGACCAACACTGAAATCGTGAAAAATAAACCGCTGATTCATACAAATTATTACAGCTGATCGAACTAATTTGTATTAAAAGACGAATTTTTTTTCGAGATTTCAGTGTCTTCGTATAGAGGTGACTAGTCTTGGGAAATTACTGAGCAAAAGTAAATATTTGTTGAAGAAAAATAGATAAGTACGAGTATTTAAAATAAGTCGGGCTTAACTAATAAAGATTATGATACACAATCAGTAAACTGCACCTATACAGTAATAATATTTTAGCGGGATTTCCCCGATCAAGCCTACAGCTGTTTTTTTGAAGCGCCGAATCCGCTGACCCCTGAAACTGACTTTAGAGTAGGATATTTTGAAAAGCAAAGAACATAAAATGCTCAAAATCAAGATTCCCGCCTGATCTGGATGAAGAGATTGGACATTCAAATAAATCTGCATTCATTGCTAGGTATATGACTTGGATGGATTTTCGTAGTAAATGGTAATGTGCATTATATGACGGTAAGGTACTGTGACAGAGCAGTCCTGCCAAGTTGCGGTGCTAAATCTAGCACTATTTTTAATAAGTGTAAATCCCAAATCATACATTTACCACCACACCTTTTTAGCATTTTTATGGGATCATCTGATGATAACGATTGCCGCCGCCCATTGACATCCGCAACATCAGCGGAGTCACAAGTGCGCTCAAAAAGTAAGCTTTCTGTCCAGTGCCTACCATTTTTTAGCTCTTCTGTTAATATTTTTTTATATTCTTAAGAATATGGCACCTTTTCACATCGCACCTAGCACCAATGATATCCAGCTGGCAACACTGGTGAGCAGCGCTTGGTGTCGAGGCGCGGGCGGGGGTGGGGGCGGTCACTGCACCGTGCCCGCGCTGCACCGAGGAGCCGCGCCCCGCGTTACTCCTGTCGCTGGACCTTTGCTCTATAAGCTACGAGCGACTAGCGACTTCAGTGGGATATCTTCTATACTATTTATAAGGGGATAACTTCTATGGACAACGACAAGGCTTATAGGTAAACCGAAAACACGAAACGCTTGCGCGATGTAATTAAACAGACCGCCATCTATTGGTTCATTTCGGAATTACGGTCCCGAAGCGAAGTGAGGGCGGGCCACTAGTCAATAATAAAAATCTTCAAACCGATATTCGGCTGCGGCGGCCAACCTTATCGATCAGCTACGTACGCAGGATACATACATTATAGCGATATTAATATAAAAACAATTGAACTATCAGCAGCGCTTGATAGATTTGCGAAGGTGGGTTTACAGAGAACCGGTGATCAATGGTAGCACAGTAGATAAGAATACGGAAAGTCGTAGTTCGAATCCGAGTATGCTGTGGATTTTTCAAATCATTGCTATTACTACCATTAGATCGGTTCGGCGGTGAGCGACTACATCATGAGAATCGTACGTTTTGGATATTTTCTAAAACGTGTAAGCATGATTCAGTAGGTCTGGTTCCCCTGATAGAGTTGCGAAAGTCAGGCGGCAGTCGCTTCATTGTAAATACCAGGCTTCCTAAATCCTGAATCATGATCTAAGCGTACCTCGGAGCAGCGATAGATTTGGCGCAACAGTGAAGAACACGCTAATTTAGGAGAGCTGCAGAGCACCTTGGCAGTCTGTCGCATTATGTACCTATAGTTCCAACGTCATACGACTGTATCTTGAACCAAGTACCTTCAACTGCAAGTCAATAATGTATAAGTACCAGGAACGAAACATTGAATTTCGCTAGTTCACCTACCGTTCAAAAGCATAATATGATTAGCAAATAATACGCGAACCCAAATCATTTTTGTGAGTTGGTTCGATATCTTATTTTAAAAAGACTACCATAGCCTTATGAGTAGAGAGAAAAGTTTAAAGAAAATGGTAATGTGCATCATAAGATGTTAAAACACTTTGATAGTGAGCATTGAAAAACAGTGTTGCTAACTTAGCAGTTTCGTTGCTAAATCTAGCACCATTATTCATATGTTATTATGAATTTTGACTCAAATTTGCATGCCATACTTGATCAAAATATATGGCGAACCTATGTACTTACATAAATTGTCAGCTTTTAGGGATACCTACCCATATTTTGCGAGTAAATTATTTGATTCGATTTATCATGAGTGCAAAACCTAAATAATAGGTACGAGTACTTACATTTCGCGGACGTATAGTATTATTACGTGAGGCAGATGTATATGCGGGCTCGATTAGATACATAAAGTAGGTTGACTCCCGTTGGAGCTTGTGACATGGGCCGGCGCCCGCGCTCACACCGGTTACTTTAAATTTTCATCAGCGCCGCTCGCCGCCGCCGAACGCTCCGCCACCGTCTGCAATTACATTTTGCAATTTACAAATTGTCTTTTTATTTACGATGTGTGCTTTGCAGACATTGTCAAATGCACTAGTGACTGTGTTAATATTATTGTACATACTTAATATTTAATTTTAATTAAAACATGTTGTTGATTCTGTTTGCTCTATGTTTGTTTGTTTGCGTAAAGCCGTATCTGCGCTGCTTCGTCGAGTGAGTGAGGGTACCGGAGGCCCCCTTTTGAGGGAAAGGGAGTTAAAGCCAGCGCATTTGTGTCTCTATTGGTGTTGCAAGTGTCTATGGGGCGGCGGCAATCGCTTATCATCAGGTGATCCGTATGCTCGTTTGCCACCTATCACATAAAAAAATCTATTGCAAGATATGCTACTTGATCTGATCTAAAATAGACATATGCAATAATAATAATTATTTATTTTCCTAGATCCATTTCAATGAGATATATTTTTCATGAGAAGAAATATAAATAAATAATAATAAATTTCTCTCTAGTCACCAAATTGTCATTTACTTGCTTTGCAAAGGTGTGTACTCGTATCCTTGATGAAGAAAGTAAATTGCAATTTGGTATAGAACTGTAGATTACTATAATTTTAGACCATTGAATTAACATTACCATGATTAGGAGTCTGCATGTCAAAGTATTTTGAAAATTCTAGACGCGTTGAAGTCTTTTGTATTGATCTTATAATTTATCATTTATTTTCCATGATTCCTAAAATAATGGAAATGATTAAAAAAAGGATAATTCAATGAGTAGTTTATCATTTATTAATAGACCTGTTAGGCTTTTAAGTGTAAAAGAACCTACTTAAACTATTTATACATACATATGTAGAAAAATATGAAAAAAGATAAACAATCAAATATTTACAAAAGAAATCCGCCCCGCAAATCAGCATCCCGAAATGCTGGCGACGTTTACTCTCTTTGAATAGGTGCCAGCATTGCAGTAACATGAACGAAGAGCTTCAAGAAGCAGGGCAGACGTCTAGGAAGAAAGTGCAGTACCTCGGGTTCCCACTGTCCTATGGTTTCCACGCCAAGTGGGGTGAATCGGTTTAATAGTAGTCAAAGGCGGAGTATTTGTTTTGTTTCGGCGTCTGCCGAAGTACCGCTGCTCCCGCCCACTCCCCGTGGCTGGGCGTAAATATGAGGAAGGTCATCGTTCCGGGCATGTGCCTTAGGGAATCCAGGACATCCGGAACGTTTACGGACTAAGATTTAGTAGGTACTTGGTAAGTCTGGTGATTACAAAGAACCAGCTGCCGTTTGACCGTCGCAACCCTTAAGGCAGAGCAACCAAATCAACTGATTAAGGTCACACGTTTCACAAACTTATATGAAACGTGCAGGTTTGCTCACAATGTTTTCCGTCACTGTCGAACTAAGGTGAAATATGCACATAAAAATATTTAAAAAATCTGAAAATGCTTGTTCGATATGAACATACGACCTTCCATTCCGGAAACACACGTTTTTAGCCACTGAACTATCATCGCTCTGTGCGATGTCTTTGTTGTTTTTTTTTTAATTAGATTATAGGCCAACGCTTGACCACAATCGCACCTGATGGAAAGTGACGATGAGGTCTAGGATGACACGCGTTTGCCTAGAAGATGCCTGTTCACTCTTGCCTTAAAGATGTCAAAGTTATAGTGGTCAGGAAAAACAGACCTCGGCAGGGAGTTCCACTCCTTCTATTTCTAAGGAGGTAATTTTTATAGACATTATATGCATTATAGCGCGATGCATTCGACGCCTAGCGCCATCTTTTGGTACAAAGTAGAACTAATGTCCCGTAACAAAGGAAGAGCGGGCCTCTATTTTACAAATGACTTGCAGGCTGGCGTACTTGATAGTGACCACTGCCTTATACGCCAAAGGTCGTGGGTTAGATCCCCACCCTGGACACACATTCGTGTGATGAACTTGTGTTCGTTCAGTGTCCGGGTTGTGTTTCCTGTGTTGTCTGATTGATATAATGTAATACAGCTACTTAAATTCAATGAAGGAGATGTTTTTGAATTTAAATATGCAACAAGGTAGCTATGATGAGGTATTTTACGGGTATTGATACGAAAGTTAAGCCAGAAGTACGCGAGTTATTTCCAACGATTAGGCTAAACCCACTCAGTCGGAAATTGAATTATCTCCTTTAGAGTAGTTATTATCACGGTCATTGATGCACTTTCACAGTCGGTTGGCTCCCCACAATGAAGGTTGCATTCCATTCGCTAAACTGATTGAATTACTGCGTACTTATTTATTAATCAATTCATTCAATTCCACATGATCAGGCGCGTTTTTTGTGATTCTCTTCATAAAAGTAACAACAAAAAGTTCCTCCCTCGTTGAGTATTTTTCAGTACTTGGTACATAGAAGCGAAGAATATGGTAAAGAAGGATTGAGAAACTATTCAAGAAACAATTTTTTGTAAATACATATATTGACTTGCGCGGACTCTCGGCAGTTGATTGGCAGGAGGTGGCACAGGATCGGCCAAGATGAAGGCTCTTATTATCAGAGGCCAAGACTCACAATGGGTCGGTGCGCCAACCTAGTTAGTTAGTTAGTCATATATGTATTTTATCTCCCTCTCTTATCTTAGCTTGTAATTCCCGGTTGCATCCAATGTGTCGCTTTTGAGCCCATGATACCTACGCTGGACCCTTGGTTGAGGATTAAAGAAGTCAGGTATATGAATTTATAGACATATTCAAAGAATCAACTAAAGTCTGTCCTTCTCAACCCTTTATCAGGGAAATAAACTAATTGAATCATGGTTCAGAAATTGTCCGAAACTTGTAGGTTTCCTCACTGCCGAACTAATGGTAGAAATACGCATACTTATAGATTTTAAGGATCTAGAGGTGAATTCTTGGAATCGGACCACGACCCGTATGGAAGGCGATTTGTTATTCTCTGGGCTACCATCGCTCAAATAACAGACCTAAAGGTCTGATAAATAATGATTTACGTCTATCTTCATCGAATCTACAGCTTGAACAATCAAACATATCTAGTGTTTTTACTATACAAGGTACATAGATTGCAGTATAATAAGAGGATACTAGTTTTAAAAATTCCCTAGGAAGAATTAGATGTACGCTACGGTGCTACGCGACGCTACGACGCTTGACTACGGTGCTACGAAGCGCGTTGACGCCACGTTTTGCTACAATTTTACTTTACGTAGGAGTCAATATTTGTACAGAACTCATCAAACCAATAATGGAGGCTAGACAATTTTAACTTAGAGTTGGAAATATAGACTTGGCTGATAAAAGGGATTATTTGGGGCGTTTCAAATTCTGTAGATGCTGAAAATATTAAATGCTTCAAACTAAAATTAGACAGTTTGATGTTATTTATGATTAATTAGACACTATGATCACCAAGTTCTGGTACCTAATACTTAATTAAAAAATGTTGGTTCATTGTAATATTTCCTATGAGTATGCGCAGAATGTTAATTTACGAGTTGTAAGTAAGAATAATTTTAAAGTATCTTATTAATAAAATAATTCTGAAATGACGGTCCTAATAATGTAATTAACTTATTTACGACATTTTTATGCATTTCATATTAGCATTACCATTTCTGTATTACCATATTTTAAAGAAATAAAATATTCCTTATTCTGAATGTTTCTCCGCGAGTTTGCTCCCTCCCAGGGATAACATTGTACACATTTTTTTCTCACTGTTATATATTTGACGTGGTTGGATTAGCCTTCTCACTAGACCTGGACAAGCGTCGCAAGCAGCCGTCAGTATGACAATAGCGCGGACTCGTATCAATGGGGTCGCGTCGGCGCATTCACTCTGCTCGCGCTATCTGCGCGGGCGACGACCGCTGCGGCGCCTTATCACTAACCTGACCATTTGTTCTTGCATCAATGGGACGCGATGTTTGAAGCCATACAAGCGTTTTTTACTGACGAGTATAGTCTGCAGCATGAAACAATAGCGTTGACCTTGAGTGCGCAGAAACCAATTTTAGTAGAAAGGCTTCTTTTTTACAAGTGCGCAAACTAACGGTCATCGCTATTCTTTCATGCCGCCAGCTATATACTTACATTGTATGTTGGACCTATCATACAACGTTAGCTCTTCTTTTGCTTATCATCAGGCTGAGGGGAGTAAAATATACTGAGACTCTTATAAAAATAGATAAAAATATTTACTTACATTAGCTTACCAGTTTCAGCTATTTTATAGATTATAGATTTTTAGTTCCCCTGTCTAAAGGTTGCAAAGGTCAGACTGCCACCATTACATTGAAATTACCAGACGTCCCGATTATAGGACAAGCGTAAAAGTCCAAGCCTAACCCGAGGTCCAAAGTGGAGTAACAGTAGTATAATTAAATCAGATATCATATTTAATCGTACTTGCGTTATGGGACGAAACACGTTGGTATAGCACTTGCGTTTGTTCATTGTCTAGATGTTGTACTTAACTATTTAAGTTTGTATTTGTGGATTCCTAGTTGATTCTGACTACCCATGAAATAGGTAATAAGTACTATGGGACTGATGTGGGTAGATATACGCTATTGTCTGTTGTTATTTTCTTTATCATTAGGATTTCGATCGATGTGAAATTGATTTGTCTCTGTTAAAGATTGCCGCATGGCCACGTTAGTTATCACTCGCCGCGTTTGTTCCGCTCTGTCTTCGCGCACCGTATCGCGAGCAGCACTCCCGACGCGGTGTCAACGGCCAGCATAGCCAACAGAGTAAACCTTTTTAGACAAAAGAAAGAAAAATAACTAATTGTTTTTTTTTCTATTTATTTAGTAAAATAGGCAGAACCTTATCTGGATGGTAGCTGGTAATTGTTGCTCGCGCATAGATCTAGAGGTTTTGTATAGAAACCATTTATTGCTCCAAAATAAATCATAATTACATAAGGGATGTACAAACATAAAATAATTAGTAACCAGCAAAAAAACCTGAAAAGTAAAGTTAAAAATCATAGAAACTACATAAATTAAGGTCTAATTGATTCCGCCTCCGCATATTTATAGGGTTGTGGGGTTTAAAAGACATTACTTATTCGTAAACAATTATAATGAATATGTACTTGAATTTTTTCTCTTATAGGTCATCCTCGATCTTAATTTTCAAAATTAATGTAGCTGGTATGTAAATAAACATCTTCATCATAGAAAATTGCTTAGTGTTGGGTGTGTTGAGTAAAGTCGAATGGCTTTGGATTCCAGCACCAGCTTTTTATTAGGTCTTCGTGTTTAATCACAATTTCTCATATTCAATTGAAGATCGAAAATAATAGGTATTTGGTGGTGGTTGGAGCTTGATAGGTATAAAGATAGAAAGCAAAATTGTGATCAAATAGTTAGTTGGACGGTAAAATTTTATCACTGCTACGGTATTTTTATGGGTAGATTGCATACAGTATTTAACCAATATCAAGTTAAGTGTCATGGTGGTTAAAGCCCCGTATGTGCATAATTGTGGTGGGCAGCGAATGCAATCGCAGGCCGAAGCGGTGCCGCCGCGACGAGGAAAAAATGACTAAAACTGCCAGACTTCCTGCCGCACTCCGCCATCCGCTGACTTCGCAACATGATACATCCATAACGTGAACAAATTTTGGTTCTTAATTCGAGACACTAGTGAGTGTGGCATTGATACTTAGAATTGTGTTCAATTCACTGACTTATTAAAAAAAATACCCAAAAATACTTTCACATTGTCTATTTTTGCCATTAGAATTAAATGTGTCTTTTTACATTTGTTTTGAAGGTATGGTGGTGGAAGACATGGTGATAACGGCACGACATTCTTGTATCAATTAATCGCTAAACGATTCGGCGTCACATGCAGTTTCATAAAAAATGCATGTTTCTATCATACACGTAAAATGGAGCTGGTGGTCACTGACTGCCGTTACTGACGTCTGATAGTTTCTCGCCAGCTTCGTATTGTTATTTATTTCTTGTGATTCTGTCAATAAACTTACCAATACTCTGCAAAGTGGAAATGCACTGTCCCTCGGGTAGATGCAGCGACGCCCGGTACCGGACCGACTTGTCTGAAATTCCTGAAATCCAGGAGTTCACTCGGTCCTTTAATCAACTAGACGTCTGGTCACGTTGTGCATTAGTATTTCCACATGTACTGTAGGCGAATATTTTTATTGCTAAGAAGGAATATTGTTTTTTTTTCTTAAATATTATACCCCGTTTCAAACAGTGATTTACCTAGAATCTTTAAGAGTTACTAACAGTTTTCTTCATTTACATTAACCTGGACACACCAGCACCTAGGTAAATAATTGCTTTAGCAACGCAAAAACGGATTATTTATAATCCATTATAATAGCGGAACAGGATTAGCATAAATATATTATGTAAATTAGATAGATTTTACGTTAATTGGCGTTAAGTGGCGTGACTGCGTATGTCGGTAGCTTTAAGCCTTAGTGGTGGTGGGTGATTCATTAGATTAGCGACAAATACCTAAATTAATAAAGTTATGCGAAAAAATATATTGCGAAAACATTTGTTCGTTCCATAAATTAAGTTTTAATTACCTGCTTCTGTAGAACGCATTCGACTGCATCAAATAGGTAATGCAGAGGAAGCTATAATTTATGAGTGGTTATAACTAATGGTTTTATATTTTTAGGTGTGAAATACTGAGCTTTTATAGTTTCCATAATTGATATTGAATTAAGAGAGTAAGATAATAGAGAGTGCACCTTTGTTTGCGCACGCATTACCGGTTGGAGATTTAAAAAAAATGTACTTAATGTAAAAAACAAAAAAGGTATTTGGTTTCGTTTCTTGCAGAATAAAAATTGTAACATCGAAAAAGGAAAGAAGAATATAATATGAATATTGAGGATCGAAGGCTGGACCAGCTCCTTTTATATTGTTTGTTTTATATATTTATTACTATTTTGATATATTTTTGTTTTGTTTTACTGTACGTCAATAAGTGCTTGGATAATATCGTTCTTATAAAAAATACAATAAGTTTTTCTGCTAAAATCGGAGTTTTTATTAGCATCACCAACCCAGCGATCTACAGGCCAACGGCAACAATGAAGGCTGTAAAAAGTACGTCCGTCACTAGAAAATTGAATAAAAACAAGAATATAATATTATGAAGGCGGTGCAAAGTACCTACGACGGTCACTAGAAAATTGAATTCACCCTTCAATGGTGGCGAACAAGTGGCTCAGCATGACACCCGCAAAACGGGTCCACTGCAGTTGCAGCTTGCGCACACCTGTGCTCTGACACAATGCATTGAAATAAGAACGTCTAATACAAACTTTACCTTCATAATAATAACTTTAATTAAAATACTAGTACCTTGAATTAAAATAACTTTATTTACTAACGCGTCTATTGTCACTTTTTTAAGCGCTTTGGCGCGTTAGACTTTTGTTTTGATAGAGGCGACATACAACTAAGTTTGCCTTTGAATTAACAAAATACGAGTGTGTGAATTATTTTATTGTTTTTGTATACCTACTTTTCCGAGTGTGTATTTTTGAATTAATTCTTTTGGGGAACTTTGTAATATTTGCAATTAATTATTTGTTTTTTTTTATTGATAGGTCATTCGGAGCAGACGGGTCATTTGATGGTAATAGTGGGTTGATTTAATAAAGTATGACAACCTTGACAAAGGGAGTGACTCCACTGGCGTTGCGGGTGGCCGGCGGTAATCGCTTACCATCAGGTGACGCGTCTGTTCATCTACCCTCTACAAATATAAAAAAAAATCGTTTTCATCCAAATATGAAAGCTCACGTGTGATTGATTATCTCTGCATAGATTAACATGATTTGAGTGCAGTGCTATTTTGAAAATAGTAGTAGTAGTTTTCGTTTTGCCAGCTAGGAGTAAGAACGAAAGCGTAAAGTGTAGCGAGTAGAATTAGCAAGGCATTGTCGCCGGGCGGCGTCGAGCTGAGGTCGCGGCGCAAAGCGCCCCCCGGTCTGCAGAATCCAGTTTAATTGCCCACTTTGAAAGCATACTCAGAACTTTCATTTGGGTTCTTAATATCAAGATTAAATAATTACACATAATCTTTATTTGGGGATTGAACAATAAAAATGAATTAATTTTTTTTATGGCTTTCATAGAAACCCGCCCTAAACACCTTTGTAGGTACAGTCAACACATCAAGTTACCACAACCAGTCAAATTTGCTCAATTGCTATTCAACCTAATGTGTAAGATGTGAGTCGATTAAAGAAATTTGACAGTTTTTTTTACTTTGATGTGTTGCTTTACGTAGGTACCTAATAATCTTCTATGTAATCTCTAGAGATACATAATTACTGAAAGCGTTTGATAAAGTGATTTGCCACAGCCCATAGACATTGCACAACAGTGGAAACGCAATGTGCTAGGACCAATTGCAATCGTCCAGAAAATCCTGGGTTAGATTCCCGGTCGGGTCAATTTAAGATACGATACTTTTCTAAATTTGATCTGGTTCGAGTCTACTCGGAGATACCGAGAAATTATAATTACCTTGATTAAATATGGATTCTTGTTATCGTGGTCACTGGTTCTTTACATTTTTGTCGTGACGAATTACTGTCTGGCCGTGGACATCCAGATGAAATCCAAATTGTTGCCGTTGCCGTTGTGAGTCCTCATAAGTCCTTCAATTGAAGTTGTGAGTCCTCATACGTCCTTCCAGGCACAAGAAAATGCTCCGCAGTCTATCAGTTACACACTGTAGCTACTTAATTCAATCAAAACCTTACGATTGAACTCTACATTAAAGCAGAAGACAACCTGAAAATCAGTGGGCTGAAGCTGAGCCCATTGTCTATTTTCTGCATTCTTTTTGTTGTTATTTTAGTGAGCGAAATTGTGTTTAAGTAGCAAATAAAATTTAATTCAACTCTGCAACTGCACCTTTCTGTTAGATTTCATTATCTGAGTTTGTTCACGCCCAGTGTGCAATCGGTAGCGGCTAAAAGCTTTGTCAACAGGGAGAAGGGGTGCACAGGAATGAAAAAACAAATTGCTTGAATGGTAAGTGTGCAATGAACTATTGCCTGCGCTATTCCCGGATAGATGCAACCTTCAAACCTATCAGAAAATACTGTATTCCATTTTAAAAGACCGGGCCATAGACCGGCCTTTTAAATAGGGTCTGACTATACAGGGCAGGTGTTGAACTAAAGAGGGGGGACGATCGACGTTACTATAGAAATATCGATGTCAATTTAAAATCATTATGATCGATGGTTAACCATCGACAGTTTTATTCTGGTATAAGTACATCATCAGTTGATTAGCTACATATGGACGTATCAATTAAAACACTAAATCACACTTAGACGCACTAAAACACTAAAATCTTCCTTAAACACTTCGCAGGTAATACACAAGATCACTCTTAGTTCGCAGGAGAATAATCGCTTTCCAAATTGGAACTCACTTCTTCGCTTTCCAAATCAGAACTGACTCGTCGGCTCGCCCGTCCCGCTTTTATACCAGCGCGGATACGGGTGAGATATTTCTAGTAATTTCCATGACATTCTAGTATGTCTTACCAGAATGTTCCAGAGTCTTCGGGGGATAGTTAGTAACTAGGGCTTCGAGGGTCTTCTACACAGTTCTGGATGTGTGTCGAACATTCTCGAATGTTCGATAAGTCTCCATTTCGTTCGACGCGTGCGTTCTGCCGACCGTGCGTATGTGACGTAGTGCAAGGGAATATAAACCTTATCCCAGATAGAGATAAGCTCTAATTCCGCTTGCACGGTACCCCCCGTGGTCGTAACATTATAAAAGGTCATGCGTAATTAGGTGTATATTGTTAAAAGAAAATTACATCTAATAAGTATTGTTATAGCTTCATGATATAACAGTGAGTGTACTAGAATGCTATTTTGTATTAAAAAGAACATTAATATTCGATATTTAGTACGATAAACACGGTGTCTATGCGCTTACTACATATTTATCATATTTTTTCCCGATGTATACAAGATCAAAGATACTACAATATTATAAATACTATCATATTTTAGTTTAGCATTAATTACCATCCTCCTGCCCTGTTCCCAGGTTTAGCTGTGTCTTTTTTATCCGTTTCTTTTTTGTAATTAGTAGATTATATTATTAGGGTGACGTTGTATCACAATTACACCTAATGGAAAGCGATGATGAGGTCTGGGACGTTGCCCGTATGCCTGTGCACCTTTGCCTTAAAGATGTGGTTGGCGTCCTACATCTTATCAACTTTTAGACCATTTATGTAATAAGTCATATACCGGGCCGCCGTTTCACCCGCGTGGTGATAGAATTACCGTAATATTCATAGTATCTCTGTGGAATGTAGTCTATGACACATTTCAATATGTAAACTATTTATTTTAAAGCATCATCAAAATCCATTCAGTACATTTTGTGTAAAAGAGTAACAAACATTAAGCCTCACAAAATTTCTCGTTTAAATATTAGTTATTGCCCTATAGATCCTACTTATTTTACATACTCAATATATCCGGTGATCTGCTTTTAATCGACTTCATCCCTCATTCAGTCCGCTTGTGACCACGGCTGTTGTAACGCAGTCGAAACGTCAAGCAGTAAGTGCTAGAATTTACTTATTAAATCTCGTCGCGTTTAGCCCCGTCTAAATGAAGTATTTGTATAATGCAACGCGAAAGTTTAAAAACATATTTCATCCCTCATGATCTTCATTGAATGTTCATTATTTTTAGAAGTCCTGATTAGATGTTTTGATGGAGACTATCGATGTTTTAATTGTTTAGTGGGAGCGTCCCCCACGGCGAGGTGAGAGCGAGCGAGTGCATCGGAGAGAGCGGGCGATGCACCGCGCCGGGCGACGCGCAGCCTCCCGCGTCTGCGGCCTGTCTAGACGCCCCGCGCCCTGCCCACGTTAGGGTCACCATACCCAGAATCTAGCCTTCGTGTGGCCTTCAATAACCACATGAACATTTTGATAACAATTTTCTATTACGCAAGTAACGCATTGCCCGACAACTGCGTCTGTGTCAATACAACAGACCAGCAAGGCTAATCTTGTGCACTCGACATTGAAGTCCTTTAGAGATTTCATACATTCTTCCATACAAAATCTCGAATTCGACTTTAATGTCGAGTGCACGAGAAATGGCCCTCAGACAATCTGTTGTCTCGTGCACTCGATATGTTCTGACATACATCGACGTGACTGAGCTCAAAGTATGTAAATGCACTTAAGCACTTGTGTTATGGCCCATGGGCAACATAATCAACGTTAGAACTAATACATAAAATAGATCACCACAAGAATGATTGTTAGAACTAAAATTTAACCAATGACCTTTGGAGAATGAGGCAGGGCTGCAGGTTTTGGACGTATAACCCTGATCTTCTTGATAAGTACCCATTGGATGAGCAAGACCGAAGATCCGGATTGACCCCAGAAACTGGCGTCTAAGAAACCAGACGGCTACCAAAACCTTATTATTACTTACATGTAGATATTGAATATACAGGTCCCTGATTAGTATGAATTTTCCTGGTCGTTGACTTTGCTGTTGAAAAAATATGTTACTACCTGCTTGAGATCGTATTTATCTTAAGACAAAAAGATGTGTGGGTGTGTGTAGTAGTTGTCATGTTAACCTTTCACGGAGTGTCGAAACTTGTTTGCTGCAGATATATACTAACAGAAATCACTTAATAAAGCTCAATTTCTCATGTTCAGCGAAAAAAGGTGCAAGTTTTTTAACCGACTTCAAAAAAAGGAGGAGGTCCTCAATTTGTTTGTATGTATAATATTTTTTAATGTTATAGTAGGCAGGCGAGAGACAGATCACCTGATGGTAAGCGATCGCCGCTGCTCATGGACTCCTGCAACACCAGTGCTTTGACTCCCATTCCATTGGACGTTCGTCTAGATGTCTTGCGCCCTGGTAAGTCCAAGTCTTAGGGCTTTTAAGCGTTTAAGCTATATAATGTAGATGGTGCCATCGCTACTACCGACTGGAGCAATCGCATAAAAAGGGTAAGTAATAATAATAAGGAATTGGATTGATGAACGTGTAATCGACAACCCTAGCCCCTCCCCCCGCGCAGCCCGCGTCAGCTCGCCCCGACGCTGCACCCTGGCCAGTTCCTTTCACTGCACCCGGCACGATGCAGCGCTCGCTGCTGCCGGAGCCACACTGCAGTCATTACAATACAGCCACGTTATATGGCTGGATTGTAATGACTGCAGCCAAGACGAGCCTTAAACCTCTCAACCGCACGATTATGACTCCAAATCTGAATGCTTATTTCTCCCAAACAGGTACTTGTAACAAAGATGAAAATCCTCATCTTCCTACACCTCTCTTGATCTACGTAATCTCTTCCCTCATTAAAGTATTAAGAAACACAATACAGAAACTGCCGGCAAAGCTACTTCAAAGACGGTTTCTAGTAACTTTGACGTAGCTTTGCCGGTAGCAAACTCTGAAACAAAACAGCTTCCCTACGGACGACCCACGCCCAATTTTCCGAAGGGGACTTAGAATTTTCACTGCTACGCAGCTACGGTCGATTTTTTTTTGTCGAAATATCAATTATATTACATAGATAGCTACGTGATTAAGTGAATTAGTAGTACAATATTTCTGGATATAATAATTTTAATGCGATATTTTGTTATAAAAATACATATACATAGTTTATCATACCAGTTTACCTGTTTCTGGCACATAGAATTATTTTTTGTAAACAATTAGATAAACAGTCAACAATTTGTTTTGTTAATGATTTTTGTGAATTCCAACTTAATTTTGAAATAAATCTTTTCAATGTTTTATTAGGTTCTACAGTTTTATTAGGTATGTCAGAAGATAAAAATATTTCATACGTGAGTTAGATAATACGTACCTACATACTACTTATATGCATACCTATCGTTTATAAGTAGGTATCGTTACTACTGAATTTAACAATTAAAATATTGATTGGATGTACGTAGAGGAAAAACGTCCGGCCATGCCACCACTGCCAGTGCAGGTGTAGACCCAAAAATATTCGCTTTGATGTCGTATTGGATCATATGCATGCCAATATCTTCAGTAATGATGAGGATGAAGTCACTATGAGGTGTTGCAGGGAAGCTAAGGCCGAGCTCCAAAGCGCCAGCTTGGGACGCCACCGGGACATTACGGAAATATATTATGTTGTATATTCGTGTGAGTGTATTTTTTTACAGTGGTCAGTATATTGGCTATCAATCATCAATGCCGAGGATTGATGATAAGCAAAACCACGTTGCAACGGAGGCGACAGCACGGCATAACATCCTTTGGGACTGCCATACTGGCCCGTGAAAGCTTCTTCACGGTTCGTTTCACGGAGTTCATATTGTAAGACAGAGGAAACACATGTTCCATTTTTTAAATGGTGCGGCAGAGATATGAGCTGCTAAATTGCCTCTCGGCCTTCGCTAACAGACTCTATCTTTGCGACCCTCCTCCAGCTAGCTGTAAGAAGTGTTTTAGTAGGTAAATATATAATAAAAAATAAATAAGCTTTATTTCAGTAAATCATTCTGCACATCTTAATCACCGCGGCCTCCCAGAAAATAATCTAATGATACTTGTGTAGGGAGATCCTCGCTCTTTAGGGTCGCAATTTAGAATGGTTCACGTCTTTTTAAAGGTGGGTTCGATCCCCACCCAGGACAAACTTCCGTGTGATGAACATTTGTCTTTGTTCGATATCTGGGCGTATTATACAGGATGTCTCGAAAATAATCGATCAAACAAAAATGGTACATTGCCCGCGTGATGGCCACAATTAATTTGAGCTTTTCGGAAAATCATAGGTGACCAAGAAAAAGAAAACATTATCGTTTTCGATTTTCGTACTATAAGTAATTGTATTTTTTTGTTGTCATAGTTCCGAAAAAACACCCATTGAAAAAAAATGATATCGGACCCCGGACTCCACAGCGATGGCTTTGGACGAAACCGGGAATAAATGTTTAATGATGATGAAAAATCCAGAAGTGCGTCTCGGATTTGATAAATTTAGATTGAAAATGGCCTGAACTACTTCGAGAAAAGGATGTTAGGCCGTGCTGCTTTTTTACTCGACTTGGCGAGGGCACTGCCGTGCCCCCAGAATTGTTATAGAAACCGCTACTGTGCACTACAAGACTAGCATTCTGGACAAGCCGTAAACATTTTGACATTGTTCTGTATGGACAAACTTAGATGCAGCTTAAACCATCCGAGCACAAGAGTTCATTACACGGTCGCCGCAAGCTGTGAGTAGCCTGTTGGTGTAGTGGATGGATCAATGAAATAATGGAACAATATGTACGAGCAATACTCAAACACTCGCCTGTCTACATGGATGTTGGCGGTATCTACCTGTGTACGCGCGTACAGATTCGTAAACGGCGGAATATGTGAATACGAAACTTCGTTAATTAATACCTCTCCGGTAGCAAAGAATTCACACTTTTTAGGATAGCAAAGTGTTATATGTATGGTTGAACAGTTTGTATTCGTATAGGTAAACATATAATATGAAAACACTTTGATGACAAATACAATTCTTACTCGGACTACCTAACAAACTTGGACCTAATGATATAAAAAGGTTCATACGTATCTAATTTAATTAAGTAGGTAGTAATATACCTATTGTTTGTCTCCGAATTATTTTTCAGAATCTTAAGAATTTTCCATAATTTATTTATATTCTCCTGATTATATTTTTATTTTATAAGAAAATGTACCTCGGTTTATTTAGTAGGAGAACAACTTCTGAAAATGCAAACATAGTAGTGTTGCCACTTGATTACTGTCGTCAAAAACGAAAACAAAGGAATGAAACAAAAACACGATGTACACATTTAAAAATAGAATGCGGGAAAATTGTTGCATGGAACGAGTTGTCTCTTTAATCCGGTGTTGCACAAACCACCCTCGACAGGTGGGCACGTACCTATTTATAGCCGGATACTATGTAGTGGTGCATCGACGCGCCATATTTATTATGTTGCTCGGCGGCTGCCCGCGAAACTCGCAAAGCCGGACCGCGACTAATCTCACTTGAACCTTTTTGCCCGTCTGCTCCCGACAACTGCAGGCTTGGGCTTTAGCGGATCGTAACTATGTCTGTACTCCATACCTATCTACATACTCGACCATTTTTAACCTTTTGTCTCTCATTTTTTAAATATACGACTAGATGGTATGGCCAATACTCAGTATAAAGAGAGTTATTACTGTATAGGTAGGTACCAATTCGTTGCCGAAGTTATCGCAAGCGTGAATTTAAACTATTACGAATTATGCGAAATGCAACATTTTGTTTCTACGTGAGCACTTTTTATACCGCTGGTGCATAGTACAGTTCATCTAATAAAACACCTAGACTAGAAATTTATTACAGGCAAATCATAGTATATTTTGTTAGAGCACCGCAGCGTATCAGGCCACGAAGTTATTTGAATATTGATTTCTTTTTTTGTCACTGATATCTTTTTTGAGACATGAGACTGTTATATTTAACTTGACAATGTTTTTTTTTATAAATAAATCTGTATTATACTAAAGTACTTTACTATTTTATTAGAGTAAATGTAATTCCTATTTCAATGTATTTATTAAAGAAAATATCAGGCTCATATTAATTTGTCACCCAACTTATAATTCTTCAGCGCTCTCAGCTCTGAAATAGGCAGAACTTAAAACGAACGTGCGAACTTTTCAAAATTGGCACGAGTTGGAGAATAATCCGTAGTTGTCTGCTAGTTGTAGGTACTTGCAGCTACATGGAAGTTTCAGACCTAATGTCTGGCGTATATACCCATACCCATATTATATCACTGCTATGCCGAAATACCTTTATTGTCCAAGTATTAATCAATTCAACGGTTGATTATGTTAGTTTATGTAACTGGCACATAATATAGTAAAACACAAGTGAGATTTCATAAACGAGCATTGGCGAGTTTTTGAATAATATTTGCGGTTGTTTTTATACCAAGATCATGTGCAGTCTAATACACTACTTTATCTACACTCAGTATTTTAATAATAAAAGGAAAAGTCAGAGGAAAACATTTGGTAAGTAACAGTACCTTTTTTGGTAGTATGATGTGATGAATATAACTTGTTCTCACGCCAACACTTATAATAATGTAAAATAATCGGACCTATAGTAATGGTCATACTAACACACTTATTTTTTTAAATAATCGTTGGTATTGTATAAAGCATGTACAAACGTATTCATCTTTGTTTTTTTTTTAAATAATGACATGAGTTTAGATAAAATAAATTACAGTGTTATTTTGCTTTATTTTTATATAAAAAATCGACTACCTAATTACGTTTTTCACATCCAACGGCTACTTGCTAATTTTAGTCCGTCAAAGGAACGAAACTGGACTAACTTCGATTATGTTTAGTCTACGTCTATAATGGTCGGAACTTTTTTAGTTACGGTATTTTAAGAGGGTGTCTAGTCGGAGTTTGTGGGATTACGTCACTGCATCGAAACAATGCGTTGCATTGAAGAAGCGCAAGTGGCTTTACGCGATTCAATTTGCGTGACCGAAAGTGAGTCAAGCAAGTTAGGGCTGTCAGATGTTTAGTGGACTGGGACATGTCCCGATCTGAGTACCTTGCTTGCTTGCTTGTTTCAAAAGCCTGCCTACGTTTGAGAAGAAACTGCCGGAATATAGCCATATGCTTCTTTTTTCTATGCCTTGTTTTTCCATTACAAACCTATCTCTACGTATGAAAATCATAAATTAGGCAATCATTTCAAAATAGTAACTAATATTGCAAAAACTTGTCTTTAAAGTAACTTTTCTTATTCAACATCGACGCAAAAGACCTTGACCCGCGTTTTGTATATAAATTTAATATAATTTCGCACGTGAGTGGCGTGTTGCTATGGAGATTAAGAGCTCTACCAATAAAGCTTTATATGAATAGTTAATTAAAGTTGAGTGCATTGAGTGAGAAGTTTGCAAGGTTTTCTATTGATGGTGCCTCTAAATTAGGTAGCTATAGTACTTATTTCGTTGTCGTAGTGATGGAAGATGGAGCCGTCCATCGTAAAATAGCCGAATCGTAAGTTGATTTTTCTAGGAAGTTGATCAAATGTTGATATAACAAATTGCAGTAAACTTGGAACTAGTGACCTCATATCGGTTAGCACGATGTGGTTTCACCATTTTTTTTATTTATTATCTTCTTTTTCTATTTCTATAGATATTTAATTAAGAAACGATAGATTTAGTGGGAGTACCTATCCGTTCATCTTAAAGAAATAAAATCTACCCATATTTTTATGGGTTCTCTGTCGGATATTGTTATCCTGTGCTGTGTTTCGCCGAGTGAGTGAGGGTACCGGAGGCCCACCCGGGGGGAAGGGGATAAAAGGTTGGCAGCGCACTTGTAACTCCACTGGTGTTGCAAGTGTCCATGAGCGGCGGCAATTGCTTACCATCAGGTGATCCGCCTGCTCGTCTGCTACCTATCACATAAAAATAACGAAGTTACCTTTTAAATGTAAGTATTTCGTTACATAAATGATTTACTGTTTGTCCCGTTTAGTGTCAGTTATCCCAGCAGTCCCAGCACACGGTAGCCCTATTAGAATAAGTACTTAGTCGCGACGTGGTTCAATGAAAATAGTCTGTCGGCGATTAATTCGAAATTACGTCACGTAATCGCCATTCGTCTGTATCGGGAGCGTTTCGGCGCGCGCGCGTGTCTGTTTGCGTGAAAGCGGCCACGGCTTTGTAGTATAGGAGGTCATTATAAAATTTGTAACGGCTATAAAACAGGTGAATCTTGCTGATACAAACTCGATGACGGAGTACTGATGACCTTAGGGGTAGATTGACAGATTATGCATAAGAGACTGGGCGTTTAAGATAATCGTACTTTGTCCGTCTACCAGGCGTTGCGGCGTGTGCGTGTGTTGGCGTAAAGGCGAATACTTTTAACTATGGCTGTGTAGTAAGCAGAAATCAAATTAACGTTCCCCTTAACTGGGGCTATTGGCCAAAAAATATTTTTTTTTGGGGTCAGATACCAAATATATCAGGCAGGCCAGGCCAGATAACATCTCACTAATTTATTTGTTACTTCTTCGTAGGTACGCAATCGGCTCGAGGGAATTTTGATAAAAATTAAATGTCTAGGGTAGACACCTAGATAACACATAAGTTTTTATAATATACCTAAACATTAACAACGATTCGTTGGTAACAACGCGAGGCGCAGCTAGGCGTGGGTTAGCGTACTTAAATAAGTATGAGTGGATGGGTGGACAATACCCTTTGAGATTTAGGTAAGATACCTACCGCAAAGCCGAAGTAGATACCAGTTTTGGTGCTTATCTCCTGTACTAACATGACCTCCTGGAACTTCGTCTAGACACATACTCATAGTCTCGAAACGCGCCGGTAAATAGGCGGGCTTTCCTACAGCGCACATTCAGAAACTATATGACCCATCAGTTCTGTGCGTCATTCTTATTGCTATGGAGGCGCGTGGACTGTCCTATTTTATATATCTTAGAGATAGAGATTTAATGTTAGATAGTGTTTTTTCCTGTTGAAGTAGGTAATTGTGTTACCCAGAAATAATAAGAACGATGTGTAAACAGGCAAGTTTATTGTATTTTGCGAATGAAGCTCATTTTATTACGCGTTAATTATGACCTCATGTTAGAGTAAATGCTTTATCGTGTCATCTTGCGAGAGCAGTCTACTGGTGAAATTACGTACGGGTTCGTAGGTTTGATTTCGAGCATGCTCCAAATTTTCAAATCTATATGCCTCCTACTTGAGAAGAATGGACATACGCGCTGGGGACAGGATATCATCCAAAGAAGCCGCGGACAATATGGGTTCCAATTCTCCTGCACTCGATATTGAAGTCGAATCGGAATTTTGTATGGACGAATATATGGAAATCTCTCATTCGATATGTATATTGAGTGCACGAGAATTGGGCTCCAGTCTGTCTGTCGGTCTGTCAACTTAAAAATGTGACTTGTCCGCTTCAGGGCCAGAAGCTGGGCACGCCCATGTTACGTTGTGATACGATTTTAACATGAAAGCTAATTGATTCCGAGCTTAAACCTTCCTTACCTTTGAGAGAGCAACTCAATGCTTGCTATCTTCATGACTGAGATGAAAATACGTTTGACAGCTCTGAATGTTCACGTTTAAGTATTTCGTCGCTTGAGTTATTTTTATTACAGCGAAAAACTAGTCGTAGTATATCAAATATTATCTAATTTTATCAAATAATCAGGGATGATGAGGGACGTGTTAAAATTTGAAGTTGTAAAAGGCTGATTCTACTAACACGTCTTACGATACCATAGTGTGTAAGACCCAAAGTAGTGTGCAGTAAACTCGGTTGATTTTATTTATTTAGTTCATGTGTGCGCTAGATAACGTGGTAGGTACCTATAACATATACGTATGTGTAGGTATAGATGCGCAGCTGTATTAAAAATTCGTCTGCCGGCCGTCTAGACGCGTTTACATTGTGCCGTGACGTGGCTGCGCAAACATCCGAGAAACCAACCTTACACATAGTCTGTTATTCCACATAATCCTTCGCGTTTTCCTGCTTCTTGTAGTTTTGACTAAATGGGTTTGATACAGTCACTGTCCTTTTTTAATGAGCTTATACCACCAGGCAGTTAATATTATTATCTAACTAAAAAAGTTTAAAAATCAAAGTCAAACATCCACCACCAGTTTACGATGACATTATAATTTATAATCTCGTGATGAGAGCAATTTGTTTACGGTCGTTAATTTATAATTTACAAGATTTTCATGATGCTCTCAGATTATTAATAATTAACACATGCAAATACGTACGTACAGAGGCTTTTTTCAATTTAGGAAAGAATTGCAGTGCCCACGAACATCAATGATCCACCCCGTATAATTAAATACTTATGAACCCTGTGCATGAAGGTTTACCTATAAAGTACTAATTACCTACAGTTTACCTTCGTGTAGTGCTTATATGTACACTTTTCGGTTCGGCTGGCCAACCATTATGCATATTTGCTTTTATTTTACCAATGCTTGTTTAATTGAGGAACCTTTCGATGGCATACACAGAGTAGACCCTTAAACTATTTCTATTCCCAACATTTTGAACAACAAATGTTTTTAAAATAATACTTTCGTAATATCTTTTTATCTAGATTTCAACATTATACCAACCTACTTTTTACTCGACGGAAAACACTTCGTGCTAATAAATCCCATAAGCATTATGACGTGCATATAAAGTAAGTAGGTATTTTATATTTTTGTTTCTACCAATTGATACGCTAAACATTAAATAAGTTAATCTAAGAAAAATTAGGTGTTATACTCATTAATCTTATAAGATATTTACAATACCCGAAGTACCCATTTTTTATGTACAAGCCTACATACTTGTACATACAAAATATTCGGTATTGCGGATATCTTATGCGATAGAGGAGTGAGACTTAAGGTTTCTTGGAGAAATTATATTTTTGAATCGATTAATATCGATTTTATATCTTATTTAGGCTGTATCGATTGATTGAACAAAACAGCAAAACTTTATTCAAAGTGATCGATCTCTACAAGCAGAATTCAAGAAATGTTTGAATGCTGTTTTATTTCTCTAAGAGAATACATATTTTCATTAAGTAAACGTGCTAACATTAAGGGGGGAACCCTTAATGTAAGCTTACAATATGGATCTAGTCTCTATCATAACATACTGTTATAATGTGTACATTCAACTTTTTACTTAAAAAAAATAATTATATTACTTTCTATATATTTTTTTATTTTTGTATAAGTTGAGTATCGATATCGATAAAGTCTTAAGTTAATCAAGTGCTAACGTTTTATGAATTAATTTGCAAAAAAACCTCACTACTCCTAAACAAGAAATTTAATGTAGACGACATGCAATGAACGATTACGTTATGTAGGTATCTACTTATACAACTATATTTCAATTCAGCCCGGATAAGGTATACCTACTGACTAGACTTGGGGGCGTTAGACTCACGTATCCATGAATTACACATCCTTATCTACCGTATGCAACTTATGACTATTATGATTTTTTAAATAATTGAAAGATTCAAACAAAACATATCACAAAAATAGCTTTTCTCTCACTACACCAATACCTATCTCTCACGGTAAGAAAAGCAGACGGTAAAGCCAGCATACTCTCGAAATAACAAACCATTTGAGTTAACTCGCAAACTCTTAGGTAAATACGACGGGCTGTAAGCGCTCGTAACGTTGATATATCATCGTGGCTGATGCATACTTTATACGAGTGCAGAATGCAGTTGTAATGAAATTTTCTCGTCTGCGCTACAAGTTGCCGCAGATAATTTAGCTCTAGACGCGTCTGCAAGTCGACGCGCTCGCTGCTAGCGGAGGATGGACCTCTGTTCACTCGCCACTATACATCACTATCCACGTTACACCTTTCTCATTTCTATTGCTCACAGCACAAAGCACATTTTGCACTGCCTCACCCCGTTGTGTTTGTAGTCGGAGCACTTTGTATCACAAAATACAAATCTAGTTATTCATGCTCATTTATAGAAGTATACATTAAAATTAATGTTGAGCAAAACTGTATAACGATGAGAGATAATAGCGACGGACGGTTCCATGAGTAACGTGCATGTGTTAGTGTAGGCACTATGCTAATGTTTTATTCGAAACAAGGTTCAAATTCGTCTATGATTCATCAATTAGCCGAAAACATTCGTAATTGTCTGTTGTTGTCTCGATGTCTGTCTGGCCGATTCATAGTCGTTACAGTGTTCTGGCAACAACTAAATATACATACGAGTACATACCTATTAACTAAAATATACCTACCGTCAAGTATTTGTTTTCGAATTCGATTTACATACCCATTATGGTATCAAAAGACAGAATAAGGTCTTATTTTACTAAGATGCAATCCAAATTATCTAAATATTTCAGACGAAGCTGTAATAATGTCTGTACCTAAATAGATTTTGCGATTGATATTTATTTTGCTTTTAAGTCCCGACACTATTGGCCAAAAAAAAGTAGAGTGTCTACTTATATAGTCAATGAGACGATCAATCTCAGTAAATCATACACGTGCTAAAAGGCAGGGCTAAACTCAATAGCGATGCGTGTCGTGTCAGATATTATGATTCTATAGAGTAGACATTTTTTTATTCATAGGATAGATACTCGTCCTCAGTGGTAAAAAGCTTAACGTCAATCATTATGTTTTGTGCATGTTACATGTGGAAGGTAAGCAGCTCGGTTAACATTGCCTAAGTCGGGTTCTATTCCACTGGGACACAAAAAAAAAATTGAGTCTGGGTGTTTGCGGTTTCTTCGTTGTTTCTGGTTTCCATAGGACAAGGGAAAAGGTTTTCCTTGGGAATTCGGGAGACCGCATGAAGATGATTGTGTCGCATATTACAACATTGACCGAGGTCTGACTTAAAGACATTAGGAGACTGATCTCTTGAACTAGAATTGGGCGAAGATTGACAAGTTTGCCGTTTTGTCGTATTTGCAGGGTTTATAATTGTGCGTTGGTAGAAGTAATACCACCGATACGACCGATCTATGGCTTAACGTGACTTTACCATAATTCGGAGATAGAAAATTATAGGTACCTAACTGCCTTTCCATTTATTAAACAAAGTGATCGATTTCTATACATTTCGTTGTGAATATTTTTCTGATATCATTATGCACATAATATTTACCTATCTTCTATACTAAGTATTTATAAAGATCTCATAGTCAATGTCAAGGATTATAGGTACACCGAAAACACGAAACACTTGCACGATGTAATGAACTCCCAGCGCCATCTTTTCGCACTGGAATAAGATAAGTAGGTAACGACATAAAGTGATAGCGAGCCACTATCAAAAATAATAGAGGATAGCTAAATATTAAAATGAATATTCCTATAGTTTTGCATGAATGGGAATGCAACTTGAGAAAGTGCGGAGGTTAGACAGCCTACAGGCTACGTTTGATAGAAGATAGAAAGCCGGTGGTACCCAAGTGTCCAGTAGCCCGGTATCACAGGGGTCTGCTGAACGTCACTTGGCCGCATATTATGCGCTAGCTAAGCCGAATCGGATGGCACGTCTAGACGCGCCATTCATACACGTCTACAATCTCCAGACTGATCTCGATGGCACTAGCAAAAAACGTAACAGTTCGCTTTAGGCCTGGGGATGATGTCTGCATATTAATTAAGCCACAATCAAAAGCATAACACAGCACAGAAAAAACAATTACGAACGCAGCGACATATTTATTCAATTATATCAGTTCTAGATTAATTAAATGAAATTTAGATTTATTTATATATTCAACCTTTGATCTACAGTAGATTATTATAAGGAAATTAGCTAAAAGCAAGGCAAACGGTAAGGCCTATCAATATACGAGTAAGTATATCTACGGTAACCGTTTGAGAATCTAAAGAAACAAATTGTATTTTTACAGCAGTTACCTATTTATTAAGTCTGTGGTAAAATTAAGGGGCAAACGTAATTTAATTTTTATTCGGTTTTATGCACCAGCCAATTAGGAGCGTTTAGCAAATGTCGAAGTAAATTATTTCCCGTATTACGCGTACCAGCCAACGAGACCGGAGTAAATTTTAGAAAAGTTAGTTTCTTAATTGACCGAGCCGAGTATCCAGCCTGAGACCTCCCGTGCTTGGGCACAACACAGCCAACTCTCTCTGAATGCTTTTCACAAAACCTATGAGAAGAAAATCCGCGGCATTCGACAGTTTCTCATTTAATCGCGAACAGTGCGTTTGATAGTCCACTGACGCGCGATTGATTGCAATAAAAAGTACCTACACATAGCTTCTTGTGGCAAGTATAGAACAATGGAGTGAAAGTATTTACGACGATATCCGCTGTACTCGGGCCCCGCGTCTATGAAGCGAAAGAAAAACAGTCGCCAATTAAACGAGTGCGCATCGGGCGGGCGACATGCAAGTGTTATAATGACGCGGAGTCGTTACACCGCGCCCGTCTGCCCGTGCGCCGCGACTGACGTAACACAAGACCTGATATTAAAAAGTTGCAAAATTTTTGGCTTGTTTCTTTTCAGGGTTATCCACTTTTAAACAAGTCGTTAAGTGCCACCAACACGAGTACACTATCGACGCAAAGGTTTTGCAGGAGAAAAGTGTCTGTTGTCTTATACAAATTATTGCAGTATTTTATTTCGATTGAGTAGCTACGAGTAATTCATTATTTACGCGAAGGTTTCGTGCAAAAGCACAGGTTTCATTTCATTCAATGAATTTGGTAATCGAACCTTTCTAAATTGGCCCGAGCCTGGATGTTCTGACCCCGGCTATCGTCAGCTAGTGCCTCTATGCCATACAGTAACTTATATATAGGGAATAGCTAGTACTCGTAGTGCAGAGAGCCCTAGCTAATCTGATTGATACTTATTGTTCAGTGTGATTTCTCTGGCACATTACAGGATTTTGACCCGAAATACTCCCATGTAGGTATATAGAGCATAGAGTCTGTTACAAATATAGTCTTTGCTTGAAATACTATCAGAAACAGTCTACATAATATTATACGAACCTACATTTTAGGATACGTTTGACATCGTTTGAGTCATGTGGAGAGGTGGATGATTTAAGCGTCGGACATTTTCTTGCTCTTGAATGGCTAGTACGTTCTTTCTGTAGAATTCAAGGTCCAGAAATAGGTTCAAGCGTAGAAGCGTAGTTTTAACCATGGAAGAGCCACGCTTCAACATGAATGGGTCGGTTCTACTAGAAAACGACCACATAGAAAACCGGTGCGTACTGGAAGTCCAATTCGAATAGATTGGAAAAGTTTGGCACCGCATTTGTGACTCTACTAGTGTGGCCTCCCCTAGATGATCTGGCTGCTCATCTGCAACCTATCACAAAAAAGGTTTTTTTTTGTGAAATATAAAAGACGGAGCCACGAACCAATGGAGTTTTCCATTGGTCTAAGTACCGGGCCAAAATTTTGGGGTCCCGGGTTCGACTCCCGGGTCGAGCAAACCTACCTTTGTTTCAAATTTTTCGAACATAGCTCGGACTTGTGATCATCACCAATCCGCATTAGGCAAGCGTGATGATTACGCCTACTCCCATCATAGCATAGTAGCGATGACTTGATTTCTATGATGGAGGCCTTTGCCCTGGAGTGGGACAGTATATAAGCTGATACTTTACTTTTTTTATAAGAAACAACTGAAATTTTCCCAGTTTACACACCTAAATAGGTACTTAAGTGTCTAAAATGGCAAATTGGGAAAATTCCAAAACATATTGAAATCTGTTATTGCAGTTGAAGGTCACATTTCTCTTTTACTGTTGTTAAGTAGGTACCCGTAAGTAGGTGCAATGCCGACGACTGGCACTTTCCTCACCTGTATGAATGTCTAGTATTTTGACAAAGTCTGATAAATTTAATGACAAACAGTAAACTTACCTGTCGGTTTAGCAGCTTCTGAAAAGCTACGGCAGTCACTTATCAAGGCTCCCTCCAGTTTTTCTGTTCATCTTGAAAGCCGATGTAGGCTGTCGGGGCTCTGTTCATATATTATACCCACTTAGTGTCTGGCAGGTGGTAGATATGTAGGGCTGGTCGCAGCGGCCGCTGCACCGCTCGCAGAACTGGTCGGGATGGGCGCGGGGCGCGGGGCGCGAGCTCATCGACCTCAGGGGGCTCGCGTCCGCCGGCGCGGGCGCCGCAAAAAAAGCGCCTAACCCAAATTTCGGTAGCCGTCTGGCGCGATCTCTCCCGCGGATCGCCGACATGTAATCGGCACGCATATGCACCAATCGATTCGCGATTCGGTACAGACCGTCCGAAATCGAAGCGAATGTATGATAAGCATGGTGTTTTGTTTATGGTAGTTACTCCAAGCGTAGTCTTTTATTAAGAAACAAGTTAGTTTCAATCTCCTATGATCATTGATCATCAGTAATTTTATGCAGAATCGCATATCTAACAGTACTTAATAAATGAATAAGCATATCATTAATTAATTTTATTGATGCCATGAACTCTTATTATCATGTGTATCAATAATGTGCCCAGCTTTAAGTACATATTCCTGAAACGTCGGCTGTTTATTTTATAATACAACTAAGATAAAGGTCACATCAATTACTCTACATGATACATTATGGGAGACGATAAGCCAGATGATGAATGCGCCATGCGCATTTTACCTGGCGTCTGAGGAGTTCTGGAAAGCAATCACAAAAAAAAACGAGCGTGCTGTTTTATTTAGAGGATTTGACTATGTAATCCCCATCCATCTCAGCCATCTAATATATGTGGACAATCGCAGGTAGTTACATATCCTTAAGTACAGGACCACAAATATATACTTAAATAGATTATATTAAACAACATCCAGACACCTGACAACCATGATCTCATAGAACGGATATTTGTTCAGAGTGGCAATCGAACCCACTTCCTTGCGTGCATGAAGCAGGGTAACTAAGCCATCGCGCCTGTCGTTTGTAGTATTTTAAAGATTGGTTAAGTATTTTTGAGTTTTGGTATTCATTTAACATACAATTCTTACCGCTTATGTAGAAGTAAATATACCTATTATGTTAATATCTTTTTGAATTGGCCTGTATTGCAAAGTATATTTTCATAATCAAAAAATATACAGTTTGTGCCTGCCTATGAATAGTATTTTTGATCTATAAATCGCTTTTTAATGTTGTACTAACAAGAGGGGTAACAATCTTAATAAATCCACTACAGTTATAAATATTGATATCTTTCCATTGCTAAATAAGTAATTTCAGAATTTACTTATTTAGACTATAATTTTTGGCACACAATGGCGCAGAGTGCTAGTTGAATCGACATGCAGAAATAGCGGATAAAGGTGTGTAACCTTTACTTTTGATGGAGATGGCCGTCACAATAGAACCTTGAACTCATAGCGATCGGCCGCCGCTCGCTCTGCCGTCTGATAAAATATGTAAGCGTATAATTTGTCTGCTGATTGTCCATTGTGTAGAACGCACGCGGCCTACCGGCGCGGCTAGACCGCGGCTACACCGGCTAGACGCGGTGATGAAAGACTCAGACAGACGGACAGATACAGATTCGAATGCGCTTTTTTATTATTTACAGACTACTGCAGCCAAAAAGTAAATTAACTTACCTCGTCGCTGGTGCTTACAGACAGATGTTAAGGCATTTTTGCCTAAACTAGGAAGCATGGAATCTTATCAGTCGTACTACGTGTAGAATCGATGTTAAGATAACAAGTTGATACACCAAATAATATGCCATTGGTTATCTATTCTGTGGTATACGCATAAAATTATTGGTGATGTTACCTGCTAAGTATCTCTTTTATAGTAAAAATATCAACCTATGCTGTCCTATTGCAGGGCAAAGGTCTCTATCAAAGAAATCAAGTCATCACTACTATGATGGGATTAGGCTTAATCACCAAGCTTGCCTATTGCGGATTGGTGATCACAAACCCGAGCTATATTCGAAAAATTCGATACACACCTTTGGCTCGACCCGGAAATGGAACCCAGGACCCCGATTACGAGATATCTTTAACTTTAGCCAACTGGGGCGTAGTTTATAAGTTAAACATTCATTCGTAGGCTTTGAGTTCCTACGGTGTTAAATTCTTTAATTGGTAAGGGTGACTCAAAATGTTTAACATTATGGTGACAGTCAATTGAAGAACTAAGACTAATTTGGATACTACTAAAGGGTTTAAAGATCGACAGCCTATAGAGGTAGGCTATATATAAAGTACCTCAGCTCCAATCATCACGTGAGTCAGGGCGGCTGACACGATGCCGCGATAACATTGTGACTCATTTGTGACATTGTTTTCACAGACAGCAGCGTAATCAATTCCCACTTTTAGACTCATATGACTTTTTGCTGTAAGATACAAGGACAGGTTAAAATTGTTCTTTAGACAATGTTTTTCCTTTTTCTATTTAACGTTCATTGAAATTCAGTTCATGAGCGACTGTTTAGATTCTATTATGAGCACTTTTGTAGGTACTCATTCTATATTCCCGTTTCGGTCAATATTTTTGCCTATATCTATTTCTTAGAATTCCGTAGCTAAAAGGCAAATACGGAACCCATATAGATTTGTCATGTCTGTCTGGCTGTCCGTCTGTGTGTCACAGCCGTTTTTTTCCGAAATTATTATACACTGATGCTTATACCTAGCTACAAAGAATTACGCTTTCTCGATATTCGTGACATCTACGCACTGCGTGCTTTAATGATAAAAACTAATATCATTAACTCATGTTGGGTCCAAATAAGTTTTAGAATCGGGTCTGTGTTTAATAAGCGAATAATAAGCATAATAATAACGTAATTTCGCAGTAATGTTAGTACGCATGAAATGTTTATGCTACGAAATCAGATCGCGAAAATGAATAAAAAACTGGTCAAGAGTAAGTCAGAATCGCACACGATGGGTTCCGTAGGTACCATTTATACAATACTAGCTTTTGCCCGCGACTTCGTTCGCGTGGACTTTAAGTTTTATGACCTCACATTAGAAACCTCAAAAATTGTAGCCTATGTGTTATTCTGATGTATAAGCTATATTGTGGTAAAGTTTCATTCAAATCCATTCAGTAGTTTTTACGTGAAAGAGTAACAAACATCCATACATCCATACTTACAAACTTTCGCCTTTATAATAGTAGTAGGATTATACGAAGTGAAAAACATAGAGCTTTGGAGGACCACTGCCTTAAATTCTAAAGTTAGCATATTTTACTTCTTCTTTTATCGTGGAGTCCCGATGGGTGGCGTGTCTCTCTTTCTTCCGGGACTTAGCTAAGCGGTAAGTTGAAGTCACGGGAGACCCAAAGGCTGGCAGCTACTTCGCCCAGCGAATTTCCATCGCTATCCAACGAAGTAATGCTGCCAGCATTATGGGGACATTGCCACAGGGGCCTACTCTGTTTTAATTTTTCTTTTTGGTAGTTTTTGTCAGATTTAGATTCTAGTTACTGTTTTCTCGTGTTTCCATATTATTTTGCTCAATAAATATTTCACTATATATTATACCCTTGGTTACGGATCCCTAAACTCTACCTCTAATTTGTACAATGGAATAGAAAATTAGAAACAAAAACTAGTGACTAAATAATCAGCGGCATTATCATGTCATCAAAATGTATATTACACATTTAAACTTGGGGTTCAGCGAAACCTTTTTTACTTAGGTTTAATTGTGCTGATAGTAGGAATTATTAGGATTTAAAATACTTTAAATCTTTATAGGTATCATTCCACCAGAGTTTTATTTTTGTTAATAACCATTTTTTACAGGGATCACGGGAAATTACCCACAGTCTGATTTTTTTTTCTGAACTAAGTATTTGATTTTACGATCCTAGTAAGTAATTAGGATTTTTTTGCCCCATAATAAAGATATGAGAAAATTTTCTCCGATCTCGAAGCACAAGCCTTAACCCTTAACCAGGCAACTAGACATATTTTTTTTCATTGGTTTTCAACCTTATCATAACTGCATAAAGTTCAAAATCTGGTGGTCTATATGGTACATAGCCTGGTTAATGGTTAAGGGACTCGTGGAAAATGATTACATAATCCTACATGACAGTCACAACGGCCCTCTGTCATGTGACATCTGTCACAGATGAGGAGCAGCGCTAATCCGTCGCGAAGGATTTGGAGAGCCGCAATGACACATCATCACACCCTTTTTCTCCATGATCCTAACGCAGCTGCACTGGCAGCAGCTGCCGTGGCTGTAGACACTGGCTACAGCCAGCTTGGCTTTTTCAGTAATTTACTTCCCCTCTCAAATGGGATAGGAGGAAAGAAAAACTCAGTTACTGATTTTGGGCGATCCGGGAATCGAAGTCAGGGACCCGAAGTGCAACGGTCTTCTAAAGTGCGACTCTTCCTACTGCGACACTAGTATTAAAACAGTCGATCTATAAAGTATTCCAGTAAGCATTCATTGCAAATAAAAAAAATCTGTATTATTCATAAGATTACTACTACTAGGTACATAAGAGCAGAAGTTCATAGATATTATGTAAGTAAGTAAGTCTACAAAACGATATATTTTACTGTCGATTACCTCCGCACATTCAGTGTGATTGAACGAGTGTTGAAACTCTATCGTGTAACGTTATCTGCGCAGACGCCGGAAATACGCCCATGTCTAAATCATGACGGTGATTAATTTGTCTGCCATTCACGACACTTTAAATATTATTTATTATACCCTATTATGTTACCTTTTATGATTTTTTATGAAAAAGTAGATAACGAATTGAAAGTTAAACGATATATGAAAGCGTCATATAAAAGCAATTTCATAAAACGCATAACACACTTTGGGAAGATAAATAAAAAGTTAATTGAGTTATTTACTCTTCCAGTTTCAGGAAGCGTTTACAACTAAACTTCATATGTAATGGTAATGGTAACGGTGATCAATCAATCAAATATGGTAACTAGTCACCATGAAAGGCTAATTAATTTTTAGCCACTTTAGTAGTAGCTATAGAGATACACAAAAATATACGCTGTCGATGTACTCGCATGTCATCAGATATTTTTATGTAAAGAGTAGGTACTTAAACATTGCAGCACTAATAATATAATCTTCAAAGGTTTCCAGGACACGTGTATTTGCAATTTAGAGTACCTATCTGCAGCTGGGAAGTTATAAATTATTAGCGCATTATTTAATTTCTTACTGCAATGCGTGATTCGAAAACTCCCATCGTGTTGTTTAGCGCGGTTTGCACGTAGGTTGTTATCTAGTTTAATTGCTAGCCAGACAATTATCCGACAGACAGGCGTGTTGTCTGTCTAGGTCATTTGTCATTGCTACTGTTGTGAACCGGAATAATTTGCGATACTAATAATAATGGCGCGTTACGTTTGATAGCGGTTCCAAGCTATTGGGCCCGCGTGTGCTCACTGCTCGTCATCTGCCAGTCTGCTCTGCGATTTCATTTTCCCATTAAAACTTTGTCATTAGGTACTAGCCTGCGTTAGTTCGCTGCATAGTAGTTAACATGTTAACTAGGGAATTCACTCGTTCGTTTTACAGGGCTATGATCAAAACTGTATCTTAGTTTTGTTAGTGGATTCTACCCATGATATTGACATTGACATATTCTGAAAGTAAGATGGGATTTTTTTTACGTATTATTTTGATATTGCATATAGTTGAATGTGGGATTTATGGCTGATCCTGTATAATATTAACATAATAAATTGCATTTTTTGAATAAATCCCAGCTCTTAATTCATATAAGTAACACATATTTACGAATACATACTTAACTAAACTTTATCGGGAAAAAATTGACTTAAGAATATTTTAAATAGGTACTAATATTGTTTACACTAACGGTTTTTATAGCGATAAATGTTCTTCGTTTATGTCACGTTTTGTTAGGTACCAACGTGATACAGTTTTTCATCATCAAATCAAGTTTAAACTTGTTAGTTGGATTGGATAAGACCTGAAACCTACTACAAAGACTGACCTGAGTGGTCGTAAGTTGATTCGGGACTCAAGACAATTTCATTTCCGTCTGTTTTCCACCGTGGAGTAATAGGATTCGATTCTTTTCTCTCAAAAGGAAATTGCTTCTGCTCGATCCGAACAAACTTACAAAGTAATATTTATTAAGCATTGCACTTTTACAGTGATATCATTAAACCAACGTTTCTCTTTCTTAAAGTACAGGTTAGTTACCTAAATAGATATGTAGGTAAGTACCTATAATAGTATGGATGATCTGACTACATAGGAAGGTTCAGATCAAGTCACTTTGGTTATTACTAAATATAAGACTAGGTATAAGTGTTGGTGGTACCCATAAAATAAGAGCAATTATCTGTTGAACGTATGTATACTATGTACTAAGTACCTACCTATCTCAAAAAATATATAATTACGTATATACCAATTAAGAAAGATATTTTTTATTATATATTTCACAACGCAAAAGAGAAATTTCCCTCAAAGTGAATGGCAGTAGACACCGCACGCTAAAGCCAGTCTACTTACTGCCAGATCACGATGATAAGATAGCATTAACTTTCAGATGAACTATCAATGTCCTGATAAGATCTACTTAGGTCGTAACCTGATAGTTTTATTAGGGTTCGATATCTCCTAAAAATAAAAAAAACGGAACTATTACTATGGGACCTATCTATCCCATTTATAAAAAGATATCTTTTATAGAAAACCACAAAGCTTATAACCAGAAAACACGTAACACTCGGGCGATGTAGTCGATACCTAGCGCTATCTAATGGCAAAGATTCGAACTACTACGAAAATCACAAAATTCGAACTACTACGAAAAACACACACTAGGGCCACTAGTGGTAAAATAAAGTAATAAATATCACTGGTAGCTTGGTAATAAGTGTAGGTATTTATGTTACAGGAGACATACGAGCAGGCGGATGACCTGAATGGTGGCATTGCAGGGGCGTATCTATTATACGGGGACCCCGGGCCACAAGTACTAGGTAAACAAACAAATATTTAGGAATTTCCTAATAAGTTAACAACATAATAGGTATTACCTATTTTTCTAGATGTAAGTATTAAGATAGTTTAAATATGTTAATTATTGCACTGAATCATTAATTCTGCTTCTGAAATAGCCTGTATGTTTGTTTACAGCTAATTAGTATGCGGCCGGCCGAGTGTTTGTCTAAGAACTTTGACTCTACCAACAGCGCCGCGCCGAGACGCCCGCGCCCGTGTTTGTGCGCACGGCCCAACGTTTACGTTTAGTCTTAGAATTTATTACGGTAGGTACAGTCAAATAATAAATAGGTTCGTCACCTTAAGGTAAATTTTCGCTTGCAAGGCAAAAATCAGTTAATACCAACATACCGTTTTAAAAAGATCTGCCAACGTTTTAAAAATGTCATATACATTTTGTCTTCAAATATGTCATAGACAGAGATTTTGACGAAGTGTGACACACAAAACAGCCAATAGTAAACCGCCAAATTAAATAAGTAGTTGAATTAACTATCTGCCTTAGAAATGACATTGACGTCACCGACCCTGACAATAAATTATTTTTTTAAATCATACATTTTCTTTGCATCAAAAGGAATCAATGTTGAAAAATTGAACTTTCTGATCTAACAGTTAAGAGCGTTCTCGGCTAGTGCGGAATGTCATGTTTCGGTTTTGATTTGCAAAATTTCACTCACACATAAGCATGTGTTACTGTTTGCATAGAGTTGCCGCGTACGTTTTCTTTATAGTTAGACTGACAAATTTTGATCCTTTCGCTTTATAGCAAAGAAAATTACTGTATTGTTGTAAAATTAAATTGCAAGTTAAATAAAATAAAATAAATCCAACGTTGATTTATTGTTATTCTTTTGATTTTTTGATTTAAGAAAAATAAAAAAATAGGTATATCATTTAGATACCTACCTACCTTTTTTACTCAGGACAGGTAAGCAATTAAATACTTAAAGATATCATGTTTTGTTTAATAAATCATTTAATAAAAAAGAACATTATACATTATAAAACAGTTGTATTTATACATTATAAAACAGTTGCAAACCCTCAATTTGATCCCTTTCTGGGATCAATTCTTTAAGAAACAGCCCCAGAGGAAATGGACGTGGCAGAGCCCAGATACTATGACTAAAAATGAGATCGACTTCATAATATATATCGGACATTAAGCGAATATTCAGAGATGTCTCAGTGATCAATAGGTTTAAAACCGGAAGTGATCACCGACTTCTCAGAGGCACTTTGAATATCAATTTTAAGCTTGAACGTTCTCGGTTGATGAAGTCCACGCTCCGGCCAAATCTGCTCCAATCACTCGCTGGTTCCGATGCCTTCCAACTGAAATTGGAAAATCGATTCACTGCCTTGGAAACCACAATTGACGTATATATCGACGAAGAATTCGACCAAGTGGTGGAAATCCTTCGGGACGAGGGCACAAAGTTCTGTGAGTAGCAAGCGGTCTATACTCTGGATTTAATGGACAAGAGGCGGAAAGATCCATCAGTCACTTCGGCAGAACAACGGGCTCTAAATAAGTCCATCTCCAAGCTGTTAAGACGTGACCTCCGAAGCTCCAATTCACTCTCAATACAGAGAGCAATTGAGCAGAACCAGGGGGGTCCAAAGTCTTCGTACAACAGCTTGACAGGAGCCACCTGTCGAAGTTAACCAAAACAAATCGAGGAGTCGTCACATCAAAGCCAGAAACTTTTTGCCTTCTTTTACGCCATGCGACGGAGGATCTACCCGACATCAGCTTGGAGGAGATCGAGGCAGCTCTTGGACAACTTAAAAATGGAAAAGCCCCGGGAAAAGACGGAGTCACACCGAGCTTCTGAAAGTTGCCGGCAAGCCGGTGTTGAAGGAACTTTGACGTATATTTAACTCGGTTATTTTCTTCGGGAGAACTCCTAGGGCGTGGCCGCGGAGCTTGTTCGTATTGTTCTTCAAGAAAGGCGACAAAACCTTACTGAAGAACTATCGACCAAAGTCACGTCTATAAGTTGTTCTCAAGAGTCATTTCGAATCGCCTTACACGAAGACTTGACGAAGCTCAACCTGCAGAGCAAGCCGGGTTCCGACGGTTTTAGCACCATAGACCATATTCACACAGTGAGACAGGTTATACAGAAGACCAAAGAATATAACCAGCCCCTGTGCATGGCATTTGTGGACTATGAAAAAGCTTTTAACTCCGTCGAGACCTGGTCTGTTCTCGAGGCCTTGCAGAGGTGCCAAGTCGATTGGCGATATCGACTTGGCACGAGGTGTTGAGGTGTCTGTATAACGTCGCTAATATGTCCGTAGTAATCCAAAATGGCCAAACCGAGCCTGTCCTGCTACGACGTGGTGTGAGACAAAGAGATGTTATATCTTCGAAACTCGTCTCCGCTGCGCTGCAGGACTTGTTCAAAACGCTAAACTGGAAAGAGCGCGGAATCAATATTAATGGCGGGTACATGTCACACCTACGATTCGCAGACGACATCGTCATCTTGACGGAAACCTTACATGGCCTACAGGCGAGCAGCCTGGCTGAATCTTCCAATCACTTCGATCTTCGGATGAACTTGGATAAAACCAAGGTCATTTTCAACGAGCTCGTTGATCCGGGACCGGTCGCTGTTAATGGAGTACCTCTCGAAATTGTCCAGGAATATGTCTATCTAAGATAAACGCTCCAATTAGGCAGAAACAACTTCGAGAGAGAAGCCAATAGAAGAATTCAGCTAGGCTGGGCAGCATTTGGTAGGCTTCGTCAAGTCTTCTCGTCATCCATCCCTCAAAGTCTTAAGTCGAAAGTCTTCGACCAGTGCGTCCTCGCGGTCATGACTTACGGTGCCGAGACGTGGACGTGGCTGGACTAATCCACCCGGTTCAAAGTCGCTCAAAAAGCTATGGAAAGGGCTATGCTCGGAGTATCTCTGAAGAACCGCATCAGAAATGATGTAATCCGACAGAGAACCTGAGTCACCGACATAGCCCACCGAATTAGCAAACTGAAGCGGCAGTGGGTTGGTCACATTAGCCGCAGAACTGACAACCGTTGGAGCCGTAAAGTCCTTGAGTGGAGACCGCGACTCGGTTAAGTGTTGGACGCCCTGCGACAAGATGGGATGATGACATTCGAAGGCTGGCTGGTGTGGGCTGGATGAGAGTGGCTGAAAATCGGGAGCAGTGGCGTGCATTAGAGGAGACCTATGTCCAGCATGTTGGAATACATCAAAAATAACTCAAACTCGTCCCATGCTAATCTGCACTTAATTGCATAGTAATAGAGTTCCTCTTGTTGCACTTGTTAATAAGGTTCATTTTACGAATACATATTTCGACCTTGAATCCTGAGGGATCACTCTGTTAGTAAGTCTTGAGATGTTAGTAAGTCTTGAGATGCCAGCGAGTCTTGTCGACTCGGCCGGTTCGTCTTGTGGAGTCTGTTGACTCAGATAGTTAGTCTTGCTCTGTCTGTGAGTCTTGTTACTCTGCTAACTGTACATTTGTAAACATGCGTACTCTCCTATAAAACGATTTAATAAAGATATCGTTTAGTACCAACAAATAAGTTTGTCATTGACTCCCAAAACCCAATACAGCAGTGGACGAGTGTGGGTTGCTGATGATGATGATGATGAAATTCTACTTTAAAATCATAGTCATGTTTCTGTAGTTTGCGATTCAACTATTTCCAATTCTTCGGTGGTATTCTCATGTATTTGACCTTCTCTTTTCTGCCTTTAGCAATAAACGTAATGAAATCATCGTAAAAGAAAAATGTGAATAGATTATGACCAGCTATGTCATTAAAAGTGGATTCGCGGTAACTTACGTTTTAGCTTCATTAGCTTTGGCCAAATTAAGTACCATAACTTTTCCTTTTCTTCCCCGAATAGCGCCTTTTATATCACATTTTATATTATTATGTAAAATGTAAAGAATATAATATATTAATCTATGGAAGTTACTAGAATTGCATTTCTTTACCTTCGTACTCACCAAAATTTTGTTTGGTTAAAACAAATTAATATTCTTAAAACAAAAAGTATCAATCCGTCTCAGTCGCGTCAAAAAATCTCCAATTTCAAATAAAATTTTACGTAGCACGCGGTGACCGGGAGCGACATAGGTCCTACCTCGGAAAGGCCTCGGCCGGCACCAGTGTGCGTTCACTCAGTATTATTCATTTTTGTATGGAGAATCATGATCAGAATAAGTACTGAACTTTCTTGCTAGATGACGTTAATTACTTATTTTACGTTCAGTACTATGCAGTATCTTATTAAGTTGTCATGCAGATTAAAATAGTGACATAAACAATAACCTGTAAATTACGTTGAATGGAGCGCGCCGCCTGACATTGACACGTCACTCACTCGAGTTGTCACAAATTTAGTGCAAATTTTTTCTCTTTTCGTTTGCTTTCAAATTCGAATTGTGTGCGTTTGCTTGGATGTTTTTCGTGGCTTTTTTCTTCTTGAAGACTGTTTTTGTTACCTGGACACCGATTGCCGCTTTATATATCGACCACAGCATCATCACCTGGACATTGGACCTCTGCCTAACCCACCCGCTCTCGTCTCCCGGAATTGAAGGAGAAGCTATTTGCCCTGGTGACGCTGCTGCCCGTCACCGGGCTGTTAATTTGCTACGTTGAGATTTTGGATGGTTATACCGCCATCAGTCGGTCGCCAGAGCCTAGTTCGCTATTTGGCGGGATGCACTGCGTGCATGTGAGATTGGCTTTTGGGGCGGAATGGTATTCGTTCACCCCCTTACACCCGCTGTTGCATAACAATGTTTAATAGGGTATTTGACTAAATTTTTTTATGTGTTTAATCAAAAGACCTCTCAATTTAAAAAACGTTATTGAAAGAATTACTCGATTCTGATTTGTATTACCTGAGATATCATAACTTTAAGAGCACATATTTTGGGCAAGCCCAAAAACGCTCTATACAAATGGCTACAGGCGAGTGACGTCACATGCTCGTATCCTGTATGCGCGACTAGTAAATTTTGTTTAGTAGCTATATCAAATGTTTCGTTTAAGTAAATGGTTTTATAATAAAAGTTGGTGGAAAATGTACGGTAGTTCGATGATATAATTATTTTTATTAAATTTTATACTTAAAAAATGGACTTGCCCATGAAACTTTGAATGCTCATAAAACCAGCTAGACGTTATATTTTTAACTTAAAATTTTGGCCATTGGTTCTTATTTACCAGTATTTTGCAAAAGTATAAATATTTTTTACTATATCGAGATTAGTCAAATACCCTATTACATAACCAAATGTCTATCCACCCACCTGCTAAGTTCGAAAACTCGTCAAACTCATTGCGACGAAAGTATAACTAGGAGCATATAACTATCTACACAATAAGGGTAATAAAGGGTTGGAATGCTAATGATTCTACTGAAATAGCCTTGTCAATGACTGCATGAAAATAAAAGGCAATGGAATATTATATCTAAAAGAAAAAATAAAAAACATTAATTTAAACCTGTGTTATCTTTTTACCTATATATTATTTTCAACAAGAGATTTTTTGGTGTCATTTTGGTGGGATTCGTAAAATCTAACATAGTTTTAGACTATGAACTAATTTTAGATTATCAAAAACAATGTTTGATTTCAAAAAAACCCCAAAGGACACCAAAAAGTCTCTTGTTGAAATTCAGCATAATAAGATATAATATATGAATACCTAAATGACCTATATATACCTACCCAACCTACACTACGTACGTATGTAGATAGATAATAGTGGTATGTAATATTTTAACTAGATGGCGCTGAACAATTTCGCGACTGATCTCTCTATTACCGATATATTATAAGTTACTCTGTGGCCGGCACTGAGCGCTGGTGCGATTCTGCGCCGATTATATAGTAGTACTAAATGATTCATAATAAAATAAAAAAACAAGTTATTAAAGTTAAAAAAATACCACGTTTTAAAGCGTAAATTTCTTCATTTATTAGGTTTAAAAAAAATCAAGAATACCTTTTATTTCATCCTAAACTAATACGTGTAATAACTCGAAAAATTACTAACAATGATACTTTTGAGTACACTTTTCTTGTATGAAAACTTACAGTAATCACTATTGTTTTGTAGCCATGCCCTAATATATGTTATTGTTCTTTTAATAGAAATATTGTCATAAGTTTGTCGTTTATAGTTTTACTATTATCGAGCATTTGCGTAGACCTTCGACCACAAGTTTCAAAAAGGGATTGTATTAAAACTGTTCTAACGAGAAAACTAAATGATCATTTGAAAATATTTGAAATTATGCATTAGATTATGAAATCTGCAATAATTTGACATCAATATCTTATTTACAAACTGTATAGATTATCATTTTATTCTCCATCGGAAATCAATGATTTTGACTTAAGTGTGACTCTTACGGATAAACGCTCTTAAGCATAATTTTCTGTGCAACAAGTATTACTCTGATAAATTTACGAAAAGTAATAAGTGTTCATAGCTTAGTAAACGAATTAATTTGAAAACTAACGAACCCTTTCGTTCTTTGACTGTACATACATACCACTACATACTGTAACGATAGGGAACTCTCGCGTTACTGGCCATAGATTTGTGGCCTATTATTTGAAAAATGAGTAAAAAGTAAAGTTTAAAAAGGTATTCTACCTCTAGATAAAAATATTTATTGACGCGTTGCAGGCGAAGCCACTCGGTTTGTAAAAGTTACACATTTCACTTAAAGCACTCTCGTGCAAACGAGAGTGATATTCATTTAAATAAGTAGGAAAACTTAGAATATTGCAATGTATTTATTTATTTTTATTTTTTATGTGATAGGTGGCAGACGAGCAGACAGATCACCTTATGGTGAGCGATTGCTTGACACCTGCAACATCAGAAGTACGCTGCTAACCTTTGACACCCTCCAGTTGCGCCTCTGGTACCGTCGCTCACTCGACGAAACACAGCGGATTAGGAAAACTCTCCTGTGAATTTCAAGATTTTTTGACCGGTCACTGTTTTAACCTAACCTAACCATTATTTTTGTGGTGATAATACTGATTAAACTCTGCTAAGCGAAAAAATACTGGTGAAGATAAGTTAGACCAGTGCAGCAGTGACGTGCAAAAAAATATTGAAATTCTCGGGCGAGTTTTAATCGGGCCAGATTTCCCCTAACCCAACACAGAGCGGGTGCTACTTCACGCCGTTTTCAGAATTAAAATTTAAGTAACGTAAGCATGTTTAACTAAGACTTAGTCATCATGACTAGCTCTAATATTATTATTAGCGGCAATCATTTACTATCAGGTGATCCATCTCCTATCACAAAAAAAGACTTTGTCTTTGCACGTGTAACCAAGAAGCTAATCTCACTCACTAAACTAACTTAACGCAGACCCGTTTGGTTCAGTGGTAGTGAATGCTGCGTCTGGGCCAAGGGTTGCGGGTTCGATCCCCGCACAGTACAAACATTTGTGTGCATGAACATGTTTGTTTGTATTGGTCTGGGTGTTTTCTATGTATTATAAGTATGTATTTACAAAAGAAAAGTATTATACGTATATATTTGTAATTCCACTGTTGGTTCTGATATCTGTAACACAGGTGCTTGAGCTACCTATCTCAGAGTCAGACCAATGTATGTGATGTAGTGAAATATTATTATTATTTATTATTACTTAACGCAAACGTTTCTTCACGCCGGTCTTCTGTGAGGCTGTGGCATCATTCCTATAAAGCTGACCCATTCACGCCGAAGCGTGGCTCTGCCGCGGTAAATGAATAAAATAATGTATGAATAGCGGTAGTTAGGTTAAGTAATGACAAATATCTGACCTAATGTATCTTCTTCCGGTGCATTTAATTAAACTGATTACTTACCTACTTACTTTACAAAAACTAGGTCGGTACATACTTAGCACTGTGCTGAATTGCATTTACAGCATTTATTTTTAATTAACCTGGTATTCTTCCAATGGAATGTTTTATGTATACGTCTCGAAGCAGACGTGATGTAAGCGGTGTCTGCGGCATTCGTCAACAATGTCAGCCACCACGCTCTACATAGGTATCTGTTAGATAATCGCCTATAAGTAGGTACACGTGTGTCTGATTGCGCTCGGTGCCGAAACAGTTTACCTGAAACCTTGTTTAGACTATTTCACATCGTTATAAATGCATCCGTAGCATTCGGGTTAGGTCTCTTATTTCACATTATTCATTTTGAAAGTAGGTAAGTCATTTTAATTATTTATTACTCTGGCCTAAATACCTTATGCACCAGGTGATTATTTGACTAATTGAACCTAACTACGTGCATCTGTGTGCAATTTCGTCGTCTTTCATAAGTGTATTACGTTTTTAAGTTTAAACAAGATAAAATTTGGATGTTGGGTGTTATTCAGAATGTATTCATTGATAGTGGTTATCGCGGTTTGATAGGATTGTATATGAAACGTTGTAATAATTTTGGTACCTACTTCGGGATAGTGAATTGATAAACCAAAATATGAGTAGAATTATAAAATTAATTATGTATTATGTAGGTACGTATTGTCAGTCAGTTTACAAAAATATCGTTATACAGAATTACGCAGCACGTTCTTGTATCTGTCTACCAACTCTATCAAAGCGATAATGCAATGCGTCTCTGATAACATTTCACAGAAAGATTTTACCAACCATTTAATGAAAAGCGTATACTTAAGTAGGTTTTTAGATTGGAATGACATAAGGAAAGCCCAAGTGTACCTAATGGGCGGTAGTGTTACTAGATCGGGTGAATGGGCGTCATTAGCCCTAAAGAGGCTCCGAGCGCGGAGGGCTGGTGGCTGCTGGTGCATCTGTATCGAGGGCACATGTCGCGGTCGTCGCTGTGTCTCGCTGCACCGCTACATTGCAACATTACCGTTTGAAAAGATAAACCGGTGATCGAAACAGTGCATAGCCGACGGCGGGCGGGGGCGGCGCGGGGCGCGGGACGCGCGGCCGTCTAGACGCTACGTCACGCGGCCTCGCGATACCGTCGGTAAACAACAATGTGCACTGACCGAATATGTGCACCGCGCGGGCCGGTCACCGGTCACCGGTCACCGCGCGGTGGCCCACTGCCGCGCACGCACCACCACCACGCTTTCCACCAGCAGCTGGCCCGATGCCGCATTCATAGTCCCTCTCACGATCCAGGGGCCAGTTCGGATTCCCAATCAGTACAAACATTTCTGTGAAAGCACTTGCTTCTGGGTATTATATGGGTGATAGGTATCTTAATTCAATCAGAGAACCATAATACAAGCGCTTTAGCGATTTACTAACTTTGAGGTCAGGTCGAAGTATGTGATCTGTATCTATTTATCGCTCACTTGCACTGCACATACACATCGGATAATTACAACACTACAACCTTATACAAATAAGGCCGTAGTTTGTGGTCTTTAGCCAGCGTCCATTGATTTCAGTCTTATTTGTACATTAGTTAGAAATAATAACCTTGAGATTAACCTCACCTCATATTAGTGCCAGAATTGTTACACCGACATCTCGCGCTCCATTTTACTGCATTAGTACATGTATCAAACCCAGAACCTTGAAATCGATAAAATTATCACGGCGTTATGTAAGCTGAAAATATGTGAATAAGACAGTTTATCGCCGAGTTTTAGTTACTCAAACAATTGAGTAATCAGACTTCCATATATTGTACTAGTAGTAGGTAATATATGTAAAGACCATACTTGAGATTTATTACCTACGCTGTTAATATTCGCAAATAGGTACCGAGAGCTGCCGGCAATGTATGAGTTCATTACCCCTATATCTTTTAGTGGGCGTTATTGAAATGAGAACGGAAAATTATATGGAGGGAAAGAAACGTTTACCTGTAACGCTTCTGCGTTTGACTGACCATAGTCCTTTAAACATTTGTGTGCTTACCTTAAATTATAGTATATAAAATTTACCCATATAAATGGTTTGCCTAACTGACTGACTGCTTGATGCAAGAACGAAGGTACAGTTTAAAGACATGAATATTGCAAATGCACAGGAATATTAAAATACGGAACCCTAAAAACAATCACATACGAGTATGTATTGATGTTTGACTATAAAACGCTGTTATGATTGTATAATGTAACTGGGTTTATCCCATGTAATTATATAAATAAATAAATATTTTCCCTTATCTCTATAACATAGTTTATCCTTGTTTGTTCTCGTATAAATTAGATTTATTTTTTTACCTTGTTCTACTTATATTGCAATGCAATGGCAATGGAGTATGGGCAATGAACAGGGCTATGCTTGGAATCTCCTTGCGTGATCGTGTCAGAAATGATGAGATCCGCAGGAGATCTAAGGTCACGGACATAGCCCAAATAATTGCGTGGCTGAAGTGGCAATGGGCAGGGCACATTGCGAGGAGAACAGACGGCTGTTGGGGTGGAAAGGTCCTTGAGTGGAGGCCACGCGCAGGAGGCCGCAGCCGTGGCAGGCCTCCCACCAGGTGGACCGACGATCTGGTGAAGGTCGCGGGAGTCCATTGGATGCGGGTGGCACAGGACCGATCTGTGTGGAGAACTTTGGGGGAGGCCTATGTCCAGCAGTGGACGTCTATTGGCTGAAATGATGATGATGATGATGACTTATATTTAAGTTATACACCGTTGATTTTTAGTCGTTTTAATTCCGAAGCCCTTATAATAGGTAACACGAATAAAAACAAAGCTCAAAGTCATGTGTACTAGTAATTATCTTAGGTTGCGTTTTCTTGGTGCGAGGATTGCGGATGAAGTGTTAGTTACGAGCAAATAAACATAAATAATTGAATGAATGAATATGCTTTTTATTGCACACAAAACAGAGGTATAAAACTTAAAACTAGTTATAACAGGAGTAATGTACAACAATGGCGGCCTTATCACTATGAGCGATCTCTTCCAGGCAACCTTTGGGTAAAGGACACTTGATCAAGGTGTAACGCGGTGCAATGATACGTACTTATATACATACTTACATACTTATATATATAATTATGTGTCCGGTACACGAGTGTATGGGGGAGACTCGGCTCGTTTCTAGCGCCAAATAACATCTCTTAGTACCTATGCTAGGGAGCGTGCTATGCTTCTAGTTAGCAGAAAGTGCATCTGTCATGCGGTTATCCGCTAAAGACCAATGTGACCGACAAAACATATTAAATCAGCATGCTAAATTGGCAGGCTAACCATATATCTGTTGAAGAACTCTATACCGTTGGGGTTGACGAGTTCTTTCTTAGAACCGTTTTCTCTTCGTGTTAACTCGACTTCTACGCGGACGATACATTATAGGCTGATACTTTACTTAGTTTAGTTACTTATCTATAAGTCTTTTCGTTGGAAAAGGCTTATAAGTAACTAAACCAAAATAATTTGCAATGTAATGTATTTGCTTAGTATAAAACTAATCTCCCGAAACGAAGTGAGGGCTGGCCGGTTTCTAAGCCGGCAACGCATCCGCTCCCCTTCTGGTGTAGGTACCTGGTGTTTATGGGCGACGGTGACCACTTACCATCAGGTGAACCGCTTGCTCGTTTCCCTTCCTGTTTCATAGTAGTGCCGTATTTGCGTCCCGTTTTTTAAAAGGCAGGCAATCCTATCGAACTATTACTACGGTTCGAGGACGTCATTGAGGAAAACACGCCGTGTGTGAGTCATTTTGTTCATACCGAACTTGTATTTTGCCTGTTATAAGCAAGGCTCGTTAGCTCAGCAGGTTAGAGCACCGAACTGCCTAAACTCAATACTCGGAGGACGGAGGTTCGAACCCTTCACGGGCCAACTTTTTCCTGTTTTTTCTTTTTCAGTTTAAGTACTAAAAATGTCCGGTTTGTATAATAACTGGGGCACCAGTCTGACCACTTATTTTCGTAAATATTTTATTTCAAGTCTTAGTTTAGATTTAGTTAAAAATATAATGCCATCAATAAAGAAAATCGTTGTTGAAATATTAAACTTTTTTTTAAATGCCTTTGTTTTATTTATTAGATATCTAGAAGCCAATTTAATGAAACACAATTCTGGTCCAGAAAAAAATATTTAAGTTAAGAAAACAAAATAGAATCTGATGTTAAGTGATTGCAACACCAATAGAGTCACAGGTGCGCTGCCAACATTTAACCCCCTTTACCCCAAGTTTTCGCGTTTATATTAAGAACATATTTGTAAGATTACTTATATAGGTATTGTATTACAATATTGGTATATTATGCTAAGTTATCATTTTAATTCTAAGGGGCCTCTACGCTGGAAAGCTTGATTATGCGAAGCATCCTACGTGTTATTTGTCGGTTCCAGATGATTAATAAAAGTGATGAACAGGAAAACATTCCTCAACTCATTATGTGGTATGATCAGCTTACATCTGCAGGTTCACATAATAAATTAACAATCAAAACTGCAAATAAACAGTAAAGCCAAAATAAATTAGTTTAGGCTACATGCCTGCTTGCTGGTTCTGTATATAATAACACGATGCAGACAGACACATAAATAAATAACATATTAAAAATCACACCAGGATGTTTGCTCCACACTGTATGACGCATGCGCAGGAGCAGGGCATGTAAATATTATTTTTAATGTGCACTTGTAGTTTACATTTTTTGTCTACTTACCTAATTTGTGCCGGTCACCTTGACAACTGAATCCTGCTTTATAAATATCTGCTTGTATTAAAATTGTTCTTGTTTTCCCTAATGTTAAATAAGGAATTGCGTACATTGTGACAGGCCGCAGCGTGCCGGGGCGGACCGCTTACCTACCGAAATAGGGTATTTTACTGTCGTTAAAATATCGACATCTGATACCTAGACTCGATAATTTACTGTATAAGTGTCGATACTGAAGAAACATTTTTAAAAAGTTTAAATACAAGAAAGTTATAGAGCAACAAACTTTTGATATACCTGTCTCTTTCTTAAACAAAATTTTGTACTGCGCTTGTAGGAAGCACTAGCTTAGTGACGTCATTAATAGCGTATCGCTCTCCTTTTCTGATTGGGAACTTTGCAACTCTATATCTTTGGAACTAATGATGATAGATAAAAAATAAAAAGGGAGCTGTGATTTATACTTATAAAACTTTACAATAAATAAATAAAAAAAAAGTCGTAAAATACCCTATTGTTTGTAGGTATGAGCACTATCGCAAACTATGGCGGGGCGCGTCGGATTTTCCACCTGCTATGCGACCCGCTCCCCGGGGGTAGTGACAACTCGTCTGAAAAAAAAAACTCGACCGAGAATTTCAAGATTTTTTTGCTCGTGACTGCTCTAACCTACTATACCAATATTTTTTCATTTTGTAGAGTGTAGTCAGTACTATCATTACAAAAATATTGGTTAGGTTAGAACAGTGACCGGCCAAAAAATCTTGAAATTCTCGGGCGAGTTTTTTTCGGACGAGCTGTCCCGTAACCCTGCGACCCGACAAAATGAGCTAGCAAGTGGATTGTTTCACGCTACTCCTGATAGTATTGTATTCAAAATCCGCCAATGCGTTGCGGCCCTGCCCGTCACAATGTGCTAAGTAAGCATTTTGCGCTGCGCTGCGGTCGGCATAATGTGCGCGTACCTTAATACCTACTTACCTACTATTATGCTAATTTGTGGTAAGTATAAAAGAAATAAAATGAAAATCTATGGAAGATAATAAAAACAAAACTCTCTACAGATAAACATTACAACCAAAAGGAAACAAATAAAATAATTGGCATATTGGGGATTTTTAATCAAACAAAACAACGTTTGTTTAAATAGTCATATCAGTCATATAAACACAGACAAAAAACGATCGAATTGCCATAGATCAATTTGTACCTACCTACCTTCTATATAGGCTTGACTTTAGAAACACATTTTAATATAAGTCGTCTATAGGAGGTCAAAGTCGGCCAATTGATAGAAACCTTCTAGTATATTTTGGCGGGTGTTTACAGGGGTTAAATAAAAAAGTAGTCCCAAGAAGACAGCATTAGAACATATAGTTAAACTACAGTTATACCTAATGTGGCATTATTCTCGATTTGTGCCATATCGGCTAAAACAAATTTTGGCACTGTACCTACAACATCATCCGTTAATAGATGTCATTCGATAGATCAGACAGATGCAGACTGGATTCGCCTTCTATGACGAATCGACTTCATGGAACGCATAGACTTAAAGAATATATGAACAGGATAAGGAATGTCGACTGTAATCTGTGTTCTCCTATTGATTGTGCGTTCCATGATGTCGACTCGACATAGAAGACGAAAACCGAGAATTGGCTTCCAGCAGACTTATCACCTGAAGCTACAGATTGCCGTCGCCCATAGCCACGCACGACACCATTGGAGTCACACTTGCTCTGCTAACAGCTGATAAATTTATTTTTCTCTAGCTATGTAAATGGGTTAATGAACGCCCTATTGGTCTAGTGGTTTAAGTACCGATACATATATTGGTGTCCCGGGTCAAGCAAAAGCATGTTTCGAATTTTTCGAACATAGCTTGGATTTGTGAGCCTAATCCCATCATAGTAGCGATGTCTTGATTTCTACAACGGAGGCCTTTGCCATGCAATAGGACAGTAGGTATGTACATAGGCTGATACTGTTAAATAAATGGTTTCACTAAAGAAATAATATGCAGTTTCAGTTCTCTATTGCCCCATGCGGTGCCAAAATACGTTAAATGAAGTTTTCCCATGATCCGCACTTCGACCGGCGTGCGGACTAGCGGCCATGTTTATCCAATAATGTTCACATGTTTTTGTTTTTTTGCAGGTCGTATTGTTGTATGGCTGCTTATCTGAAAGCGGCTCGAAATCCGCATCACACGAAAACTGCTCTTATTTGTGCCAGTCTGTCAAATGACAGATCAAAGCTAAGGTCCTGCTAATTTCAGTGCATTTCCAACGCGTAAATAATCCGAGTCTCCAGTGAACTAGCAACATGTGTTGAAGGACCCATTGCTTTTCACATTTCACGACGTGCTCACTGAATTTATATTACGCAGGTAACATAATGTATGTAAATTCATTGAGCACTTCAGTTACGAATCGGTGGGTCGGACGGATCCACATCGGTTTCCAGTCGGCCTGCGGACTAGGCGGTTGCTAACCGGCCCTGTGTTTCTGTTTACAGTACTTACTTGATCAGCAATATGCATTCTGATACTAAATCATTGCAAAGAATAGTTTTCTGTAAGTTGTACACGCCTACCTATGTGTACAACTTACAGAAAACTATTCTTTGCAAAATTTTAAGTATTTTTTTACACGCGACACCTGTTTTTATCTTCTGTCTTCTATCAAGGTCAGTGGCGGATTTGCCCTAAGGCCCAGTAGGCCCGGGCCTAGGGCGGCCAGGTATTAAGGGCGGCTAAACGTGCCAAAATAAATCACTCATGATAACAAGATTAACAAGAAGAAACTCAAATGCAAAGTATCGTAATATGTTTTTACATATGGATCGCGTAGTACCGTATGATTAAAATTTTCTAGGAAGTATAGGTACCTATCGATTGTTATTTTATTACGCGCGTGTACGGCGTGTAGGCAAGTGCGGTGCGTCGCGCTATCCCTCCCCCTACTACCCTCCCCCCACCCACGCTTGCTCGCTTGCCCGCTCGCGACTGCGAGTTATGTTAACAATGTGCGTATAGCAATTGCATTGAGCGGACGGATTCAGTTTTTTACTAATTAGTAAACGCTTTCGTAAAAACTTTGTGGTATTGTGGTGCATGGTTAAATATGGACGGAAAGAAAAGGGTAAGGTTAAGTGGAGCAGAGTATCGCAAGCGAGCTAAAGAAAAAGATGATAAGCAAAAGGATACGATTAAAAAAAACTCGGAAATTAGACGATTTCTTTGGAAAACCATCTACAGATATTAAAGATCCTACTATTGAACCAAAACTCGACGTTCCAAGCAGTTGCGGAGCTCCGTCAACTGATGATTCTGCAGTGTCTTCAAGTGAAAATACTTTAGTCGATGTGGCAAGTATATCAAAAAAACAAGTCGAAGATGTCCCACTAGTACCAGGAGTAGGAGTGCAGCCCAGTGCTCCGGACAAGGAGCTCTACGAAATTAGCGACGATCCAGCTAAATGGACAATCGACGAGTTCACACGTGATCACATTTGTAAGAATGGAGCCAATCAAAACATCCAAAATGATTTTTCTAAGAGTGAGCGCATTTACAAAGATAAGGTGCGACAGTTGTCGAGACATTTATTCGAACGTCAGCTTCTAAATGGCGAAAAAGTTCCGCGCAAGTGGCTAATTTATTCCAAAAGTAATGGATGTGTTTATTGTGGTCCTTGTCTACTTTTTAATGGCGGGGAGAGTCAGTTCGACCAAAAACAAGGTTTCAATGACTGGAAAAATGCATATCATCGAGTTTCATCTCATGAGAATTCGCCTACTCACAAATTATCTGTTCTGCAAATGAAAGAACGAAGTAACGTGTTAGGTCGCATTGACCACGCATTAACAATGCAATTAGATCAAGAAATAAATTACTGGAAAAATATTCTGAAAAGAGTAGTTGCATGCGTAAAAGCGCTTGCATCACGTGGTTTGCCTTTCAGAGGACACGATGAAGAATTCGGATCAATCCACAATGGAAATTATTTGATGTCCTTAGAGCTTATCGCTGAATTCGATCCGTTCTTAGCCAAACACATTACACGTTATGGAAATCCAGGCTCAGGATTTACGAGTTATCTTTCTTCAACAACGTGCGAAGAATTTATTCGACTTATGGGAAACAAAGTTTTGAAGACAATTGTAACGGAAATATTAACAGCAAAGTATTTTTCTCTGATCATTGACTCGACACCGGATATATCTCACGTAGACCAGCTTACTTATGTTATCAGATATGTCCTGCCTAATGGATCACCTGTAGAACGGTTCCTCAAGTTTATTCCAAACACAGGCCACAAATCACAACAAATGACAGATGCTGTTACCTCAACTTTAATTGAATTGGGAATTGACATTTCTAACTGCCGCGGGCAATCATATGACAACGCAGCTAACATGTCAGGCATATACAACGGCCTACAAACTAAAATAAAGGATATTTCACCCCTTGCCGACTATGTTCCCTGTTCAGCACACTCGCTCAATTTAGTAGGTGAATGTGCAGCTGAAAGCAGCCAAGAGGCTTGTTCCTTCTTTTCTCTACTCCAAGAGTTATACAATTTCTTTGCAGCGTCAACTCAGCGTTGGGAACTCCTTCAAACCCATTTCACCGTCAAAAGTCTATCGACGACTCGTTGGTCAGCTCGTGCAGACGCATGTAAAAGTTTACGTGAATCCTGGAATGAAATCCATAAAGCGCTAGTCACCATCGAAATGACACACAACTGAAGAGGAACGTTATATGCGAAGCAAGAGGTATTCGTTTGAAACTGGAACGTTTTGAAACGGCCCTCATGGTTGTTTTTTGGGGATGTTTACTAGGTCGCATTAACGCCACAAGTAAAAAACTTCAGAGTGTGGAAATTGACATTACCATTGTCATAGAACTGTACGACGCTTTAATACATTTTGTTGGCGAAACAAGAGAGAATTTCGATGAATTCGAAAATAAAGCCAAAAAACTGTCCTTCGTACAGGAATATGAAAAAGACTTTCGACGTAATCGAAAGCGTAAGCTGCTTCCTGACGAGACAAATACAGGTGATATGGAACAAAAAAATGGCCGTGAAAATTTTAGAATAAATACGTTTTTGGTAGTCATTGATACATTATCAGAGGAACTGAAAAGACGCCGGGATGCTTATAAATTACTCAACAATAAATTTTACTTTATTACTAACCTGACGAATCTAAGCATCTCAGAAATCGAAGATAAGGCCAAGGCATTGCAAATGATTTATTCTACTGACTTAGAAGACAATTTTACAGAAGAATGTCTTCATTTTCGTTCTCACTGCAGCATAAAAAATGAGGAGCGAAAGAGTGCAGTCAGTCTGTTGAAATGGTTACGAACCGAAGGTCTTCAAACCATTTACCCAAACGTGGATATTGCTCTTCGTATGTGTGTATGTACACCCGCCAGTAACTGTACAGCAGAAAGATCGTTTTCCTTGTTTGCGCAGAGTTAAAAACTATTTACGCACTACAATGACAGAGCAAAGATTAACGATCTTGCTTTGCTTAACATAGAAGCTAATTTTTTAAGCAAATTGGATTGCGAAGATTTAATTAATGATTTTGCTGCGCTTTGTAACACATTGTAAAACATGTATGTTATTAAAAAACAAAGCATAAAACAGTTTGAAAAGTTTTATTTAAATGTCCAATCATCCCTAAAACCTCGGAAAGTATTATAAATTAACCGCCTTATTCATAAAATATTATAACACTGTTCTAATTAAATAAGTTTTGTTTCTTTTACTACAGACGTTTTCAATTGGAAAGCACATTTTAGTTAACCAATTTTCTGAATCAATTACAAGTGGAAGTAAAGATTTTTCTTTTCATTAAAGTGGAAGAAGAAATTCTTTACTGATGTAAAACTTATGAATAAATAAATAATAAATAATTATAGTCTATAATGTTGGGGCTGAGAAAGGGGCGGCACATGGCCTGGGGCCTAGAGCGGCTAGAACTGCAAATCCGCCACTGATCAAGGTAAACCGTTTGTGCCACTTAATCATCTCCTTGAATAGATAGGTAGGTATTGAACTAGCAAAATGTTTGTTCAGTAGGAATTTAAACTAAGATTTGCCTAAGATTGGGAGCTGCTTGGTTTTAGATCGTAATTATTCATAATACTTTTATTACATATTGTCTACATAAAGACTATTAAAGACCAAAGTACATTGGATAAGTTACGTAGACTTTTAACCTTCCCGGATTTTCGTAAAATATTTTGGCAACAGTATCACACACATACATGGACTTAACCCCAATACACGTGTTATAGCACAACAGAATCGACAGCGGCAGCATATTATGTATAATTTTATAATAAACGAATCGTCAAGATCAACGATTAGGTAGGAATATTATTTTGTTATTAGGTAAGGCACTTCTGAATCAAAGATAATCTATTTCTCATATCTATGATACAATATGACATATAGATACCTATACTAGCGGCCGCCCGCGACTTCGTCCGCGTGGAAAAGTAACTTTTTACCCCCTTACAACCCTTTTTTCGCAATAAAAAGTAGCCTATGTTCTTTCTCAGGGTCTAGATCATCTGTATATCAAATTTCATTTAAATCCGTTCAGTGGTTTTGGCGTGAAAGAGTAATAGACAGACAGACATACAGATAGAGTTACTTTCGCATTTATACTATTAAGTATGGATGACAAGAAGGTAGATGTTTCCTGAAATAGCATGCAATTGATTGAATTTATCATTGATCAGGTAGGTAAGAGAGCATATATTCCTTTCTAAAAGGTTGGCAGCGCACTTATAACTCTGATCTTGCAAGTGTCTACGGGCGGTTGTAATCGCTTACCATTAGATGATCAGTCAGTTCATCTGCCACCTGTCACTTATAAAAAAAAGTTGTGCTTCCGTACACACTTACACAGTGCGCACTACGATTTATTATATCTTGCGTACTCACTGTTAAGAAACAGGGTTTATCGGAAGGAGAAAGGAGAAAATAATGATAACACCATAACCAGAATTTAAAAATAGCACATGTAAATCTTCCTTCATTTTCAACCAAAACCAATATTTAACTCGAAACTATTAATCTGATATGTGATTATTGCAAAAAAATCAAGTTAATATTAAAAACAAGCATTTTATACGTCACATAATGAAACAGTTACCTATGCATAATTAAAGTTGTGGATTAACCTACGGCAAAGTGTTTAATCTAAAGCTGTAAAAACTTCAGAGCGGCGGCAGGTAGACGCTTTCAGCGCCATTTCGATACGCTCACATACTTTGAGGAATCCGTTTTGCAAGCGCTTACAATAAAAATTACACAATTAGGAAACAAACGAGGTGCGCTTTATAATAATATGCTGCGGTCAATTTAACACTCACATTAGCTCGCGTTGCAACAGAGCGGGGCTAGAGAGCGGGCGCGTCTGGCCTAGCTCCTACCATACCAGACAATCTAGATTGGCAGCTCAAAAAATGCTACAGACAGAACAATGACCTTTTCAGGATTCCGTACTCAAAGGTTGCCGAGATAACTATGAATTAGTAAACCGGAGCTATGCATTCACCTGTATGTAGATAGTACTTAGAATTATATCCATATCATGTTTTCCTTTTTATAATATTGCACCACCTACCCTTACTCTTTTTATCAAATACCCTCTGCCCAAAGGTTGTCTGGTATAAATAGCGTTAAGTGATAAGACCGCTGAAATCTTTCACAAAATTTCTATTTCTTAAGTTGAGATTTTGTGCAATGAATTATATCTAAGTATCTGTAAAATTTTGCCGAATTACAAAAAGTCCGGCCTGTAGTACCAAGATCTATGAACCGAAACTACCAAGTCATTGACCTAAGCATCGCACCTTTCAAATTAGAACACGTCTCGTGTGTTAGGGATATGGCGGCCTGGTCTCGAAGACGTCTCTCAAAGTTATTCTACTACGAGTACTACTTAGTATTTGGGTTTATGATTTCCGACCACGGCACCTACCATGAAATGCTCCCGTAACGAAGTACCTGTCACATCCAAAGGAAAAAGATGAACATGCAACGTGTGTTAAGGGGACGAGGCAAAGATTCGGTCGAGAATTGCGTTTCATTGTAGGACCACACAGTGGAGACATATATACTTGTATCATTTATCTACCAATTATAATCTTGTTTTATATTTTTTTCCGGTAGGTACAGACATTATTGAATTTCATAGTAACGGTTAATTATAGCTATGCATGCAGTTGGTATAGGTTGCTTGAGCGAGAGTTGTCTACAAAGACCGAGGCTTCAGAATCTCGTGTACCTAATATTCGTATTAATAGAAAACTTAAGCTGACAACACTCAATTCACGAAAGTGGTCATAATCTACCTAACCGGATAGCGAGAAATTATAAAGGAGGAGGGGATCTCTGGGCCCAAAGTTATCAAGATGAAAAGCATCCTCAAAAATCGGTTATATTTTTGTAAAGAAACTCACAAAATACTAGACCATTTTACAATCCAGAATATTAAAAAACTTAAAAACATCGTATAAAACTAACTATCGATATTAAAGTGAATTTGATGACAACACAATAATCGTTAAAATGTATGAAAATCGCAAGAAAATCGTGTAAGAAATTGATAATCGATATTGTACCTAATCTATGAAACACACGGACTAATTAGAACTCTTTCGAGATGAAGTATAAGGTGATGTATTTTTCTTTTTTATAAAGAAAAATTGATTTGACAAGTGTCAATAAAACGTTTGTCAAGAAATGATGAATTTCATGTTTTTCAGCGATATAATGTAATTAATTTCAATGTTATGGATGGCTTTTTATCACGGAGATAAATTATACAATTGGATATAATTTTGGGCTATGTGTCCCGTATAAGTACCTATTATAGGTAAGTACCTTCTTAACCTCACTTTTACTATTAATTCAAAAATCTCGATTTCTGGATTGCCTAGTTTTCCTAAAATGTTTGTGGCGAATTGTTATTATGAATCTTTCATGATAAGGCATCTTTGATTTGTATAACACTTCAGCCCACAAATATATAAACCGGTTTCGGTTTCCTTTGTTCCTCCTTCAACACTGTAGTTGCGGATTCAGATGAACGAGTCGCTCGTGTAGACTCGGTCTATAAAGTAGTGAGCGATGCAAGGCTGGCCATTAGAATGCATGCTTGTAGCGGCGTCGTAAATCCATACATTCCGTCAATCGGTATCGACAGCCGTGTAATAATAAACACGCTTTTCTATGCGCCGCTGACGCTGACTAGTGTTGCGTAACCATTGACGAGTGCCTGCCACCGATCGATCTTAGTACCGCTAATGTATTCATTCTTAGGTGCATATAACTGAGTTGGTACCTTTCTTCTTCTCAACCGATAAACTTTTGTGAGGGACTTTAAAAATTGTTCAAAATTCCCAAACGGTCAATTTAATACTCCTCAATATTAATAGATTTCAGTAAAAGCAGCTGACGTGACGAATACTTTTAATGTGTACATAATACAAAAATCTAAGAGCTAATGAATCAAATAGATATAAAAGGTGTGAAAATATCAGTGGTTCAATAGCACAGACAAAACGAAGAAATAGTTGAAACTATTTAGGACACTGCAGCATTGCTGGACCCGTAGTAGGCTGCCGTAACTTGCCCTATCAATTTCAAATTGTCGCGTCTGTCGCCAATTCGGATTGCACCAATACATTCTGGAGATAGGCTATCGCAACACTAATAAACAATGCAAAAGAGCTCGAAGAATAAACTAAATGTAGCACAGCCACTATTCCGTTGACTGTCGCCAATAAAATTCGGATGACACAATTGTTCCAAAAACCGTCGGGCGCCAAAACATCGCCGTTTTGGGCTATTGAAAGTTGAATTAGCATTTTATGTCGGGTCCATGTCTGCCGTGTACAATGCCATTGTTGGACATGTTACATGTTGAGTCGATCGCGCTTCCGCAGTCGGGCCGCTTTCGCCCCGCCGAGTCTGGTCTAGACGCCACGCTTCGCCGCCTGAGAAAAATGTGCCTACCGGCTAAAGTAACATTAATAGAAAAGTAGTTAACCCGTAGGAAAGCGGTATGTGCTCCGCGATTTTTATGTGCTTTTTGAGTGTCAAGAGGTCGTTCACAGCTTTGTTGCTTCGTAGCGGAAAGAGACACGTGTAAGTGTAGGTTAAACTGTGTATTGGTGCTTTAGCACTTACTGTAATGTTATGTGCACTGTATAACAGCACTTAACAGTGAATAACGAGCAAGTTTATATTTATTGTATATGATAGGTAGGTAGGTAAGTTTATATTTAAACCACTAAGATACCAAAAGACTTTATATCAACAGAAAGAGATTTGTACTGATCCATGAATCATCGCTACGATTAGGATTTAGCAATATGATTTCATAGCAGAAGTTATTGGTAGGTAGATATCTGATCATATATTCCATACACAACACTACTTGTGATTACAAATATACGTTACATACAATACACATGCATCAAAAAATATATTGTCCGATACATTAAATGATAAGTTGTCAAATTATAGCCGGATTACATTATAGAAAGTATTATGTTGAAAGGTATTCGTGTCACCGGAATATAATAAAAATCGTAAGTTGATTAATTTCCTAGGTAAGTAGTTGATCAACTTTTAGAAAATAAATTAACTATTTAAACGAATGAACAAATTGTTTAAAAAAAAAGGTTTAATTTCTTAAATAGGCTAGGATGGAATTGGTGGCCACACATAGGCTGCTGGCGCTGTGCATGATGCATATTTTAAAAGAATTCGTAACACTTTACGATAACGCTAGCCTGTACAGTCAGTCACACATCAGGTTACCAAAACCTGTCAAATTTCCTCAATTGATGTTACCTAATGTGTATCACGGTAAGAAGAGAGTCGATTGAAGAAATTTGACAGTTTTGTATACTTTGATGTGTGGCTGTACGTACATTACGGAAAAAAGTTTCTTGAAATTTTGGATAGCCCTAATTATTGAGTTTGTGAAAACAAAACTGTGACTGACCATGTAACCATAATCCATTTACCCCTGTCTATGGGTTGACAAGGTCAGGCGGCAGTCGCTTCGCTTGATACTCGGATACTTGATACTATAGGGCTGTTCATTCCATTAATCAAGTAAGTTTGTTTACTACCTAGTGGTTTGTATTACAACCCCATCCCCCCGTGCGTTATCCATTATCTAATGACTAATTTGGGACTGATAATTACAAAATTACCGGTCTTCCCAAATCCTGGCTTACCTATCCATTGAGCTATCATAGCTGAGTACAATGGAAGGGTGAGGTGATCTTAAGAATTTAGATCCACCTGAGACTAACTCGAGGAATATAAATTTTAAAGCAGATTTAAGAACATTAAAGCCTGTAAGCATTAGGGGAAAACCGGGAGACTTCCCCAGGTTCCCACCTGGGGAAGTCCCGGCCGAGTTGAGCCACCTTTCGAAAATGTGTTAAATTTTAGTGCGAACAAAACGTCCAAGCGTTCATTGGTCGCACGTAAGAAGCCAATCATAAGTCCGCAACCAATTTACACCATAGCTATGTTGTTCGTCAATGACAATGTCAAACATGTTTTTGTTGCTATGGAGTGCAATTTTTTGTTTTAAGAAGATTTGCGATTGCAGCCGTATTTATTGAGGTAGGTATTGTTTGTTGCTATTATTATATAGCCAAATAAACGTAGTTTGACGTGTGCTATTGTGTTTTTACTAGACGAGCGGCTTTTTTTTTGTCATCACCTCAATGAAGAATTAGGGTGAGCGGGAGAGTTGCACCACAGTGATTGCGGGAGACTTGCCCAGTGGTTCGATTCTCCCTGTGCAGGGAAATTATTACTTAAACTGTTTTTTTTTCTTCTTAATATAATTTATTATACTTGCAGGGTTAACTTGTACCAATTATTTAATACAATCCTCCTAAAAATGCATGCGAATGTAATAAATACACAAAAGTGGATTTGCGAAATGCCATAAATTATGTAGGTACCTAGATAATATGGCATTGTCTGTTGTGTATTTTTCACAGATCTATATTTACAGACAGTTTGTCTACTTCTAAACCAGTCTTCTCTAGTCAGTTTTTTTGGTGGCAGACAAGCAAACGGTATACCTGATGGTAATCGATTGCCGCCGCCCATAAACATCTGTAATACCAGTAGAATAACAAGAGCGCTGCCACAACAGCGCACTTGTGATTCTACTGGGGTTAAAGGGTGGCCTTTGTGGTAGCGGCCATCTTAAGTTGGCGGCCATCTTACCTTGTTAAGAACACTCTTGACTATTATAATTTTCAAACTAAAAAAACAAAATCCAAATCGGATCATCTGTTTGGGAGCTACGATGCCGCGAACAGTCACACGCACAGACAAGCAGCTTATAACACCCAGTCATTTTTGCGTCAGGGGTTAAAAATAAGATAATTAGTGCATAAAATAAGATAATGAAACTGTGGTTGTAGCTAATAACCATTTTTATTTCCCACAAAAATGATAGGGTCAACTCTCCCCATACCCCGGTTCAAGTGTCCCTGCTGGTGGGGAGACTTGACTCATGTCTCATTTTTTTGAAAAATGCCAATAAAATTTTACCTGCATATTTTATTAGCAATACAATTATGCACAAATGTACCTACTAAAGTAACGCATCGCATAAGTGTATAATTGATTAATTAAACCCAATAAGCAAGTAATTATGACATGATATGTAAAAAGTGGTTCAACTCTTCCGGACTTCCCCTACTTAACCAGCCAGTTCATGCGGTTAGACAGACGCTACAGCTAAATATCACCCAGGCCACAAGTGGAACGGGACTGTTTGATAAAGCTTGGTTGTTGATGGAACGGGTTAAACCTTCTTGGCTGCGACATGTTCATGTTGGGGATGACAAGGCAATTTACCTCCTTTCAACCGAGTTGCGGAAGGATGAACGCGAGGTCGTGACTCCGCGGCGCGTTGCGTACAAGCGCAAGCCTGTCCTGCCACATTGTTGCACTCGGGACGGGGTTCGAGCGGGAGCGTGGCGAGGCTAAAAACTTTGCGAGCATAACAAACAATTCAGTAGCGCTACCATGAGTTGACATCTAAAACTGACGTCACGTAAACTATTGCTCTGTCTCTTTCAAATGCATCACAATGAAAGAGACAAAGCGATAGTTTTCGATAGCGAGGATAGTATTTCAAACTCATGGTAAGGCTACAGATAGATATTTCGCAAGTAAAAAAACATCCAACAACATATACTCGTAAATTGGGAATACATTTTCAATTGTACCTCCTACACAGCAGTTATTAAGTTTTATGGCTGTGAGTGTTTCTGTAGGATCCAATCTGAATGGTTCCGTACGTATCCTCTTAAACGGTTCTGTTGTCTACGGAGACCTGTCAAATTGATACTCGGATACTTGATGATACGATGGGGCTGTCCTTTAATGATGTAAGTTTGTCTGGCAACTTTTTACTATGTACCTAGTGGTTTTGTGCTACCCTGTAAAAAAAGAAATGTTTCGATTCATTTTACTTCACCTACCTGCTAAATACGGATCGTAGTAATCTACTACATAGGTAGGTACATTAATTGATTATGTATCTGTCTGGCTCTTGAAACAATAATGCTGTGGTGTAAAGATACATCTTAACTACATTGTTTACTAAGTAATCTGTTTTTATTATAAAATTGCTTTCAATGAACGCAGTCGTGACTTCTAAAACGTTTTAGACGAGACTTTTTTACATTATTGCATTTGGGACGGGGCCTGTGTGACAGCGTTTATGACCGTTTTAATTATTAGAATTTTATTTTATGCTACGATGCTTTCTAAGCCTACTACGCCGCGTAGCTCTAGCTACGCCGCCTGTTACGCGCTGCTACGCCGCGGCTACGACGTAGCCTAATCAAAGCTACGGCTACGACCGTTTAATGCTGCACTAGGAACTTTTGTCAACTCGGCGTTTATTTCCAAATTCCTATACAAATTTAGGATGATATTTTTGTATGAAGCTTGGTGAAACAATACTATAGTGATCTTTTTATTTTTAACTACCAACATATTTTCTTTAAAAGTGCTCTATTAACGATGTCTACTAATAGCATAAAAATATGAGACTTTTTGCAAGGTGTCTCTGTATACATACAGTGTGTAACTGTAAACATTCACACTCCTGTAACCAACCATTCTGAACAACATTTGTTTTATGAAATTCACATAGATCAATTAAATTTTTCATACAAAGAAGCTCACGTGTCTTGTTCATTTTTTATGGGGAGTCGAAAGTATTTCGATAAATTTTCAACACAGATTATTATAAATCATAGTAAATCATAGAACCAATGCTTTTCGTAATGATTGGTAGAATCCGTGGTTAAGGGATGTAAATAACTACATGTACACCTTGTATTATACAAGTTGAATTTTAAACACCATCCAAATTTTTAAGATCGACTTAGAATCTGTAAGTGAACAGCTTTCTTCTAGAAACATGGGTCGAAATATATCTTTTTTTTTACTTTTCAGACAAATCAGACATTTTTTTTTTTTTTTTTTTCATCAAATCAAACTGACAAATCAGACTGATCGATCGATATTACAAGGGAAGTTCAAAATTTTTTGGCGTATTTCGATTAATGTTTCTCGGAGAGAGTTGTACACTTGCAGATTCTGAGTCGAGCTTAAAAATTTGGATAGAGATTTAAAATTCACCTTGAATAATAGTAAGGGTGGCATAGGACCGATCTGTGTGGAGAACTTTGGGGGAGGCCTATGTCCAGCAGTGGACATCTATTGGCTGAAATGATGATGATGATGATGATAATGATAGTAAGTAAGTAAATGTACCCGCGCCCCGCTGCAGTGAAGCCACGGTCGGAGTGAATGTGAACCGCAGGACCCGCGACACGTGGTAGGCGCCAGACGTCTAGACGGGCCGGCGCGTCACCTGAAGGCTCTCCAGCCCGCCTAAACCGTGTTCTTATTCTGTACCCCAGATAGTATATGCCTCCTCCGTATGTCACGCATCGAATTCAAGCCTAGCGTAACATGTTTCAAGAATAGAGACTGCTGGCGACTGACTGGTTGTTGCGACTATAATCTTAAGTAAGTTCTGCATTATTTCCTCTATATTTTGGCACTGATTTTTGTCAATAATGGTCTTCGTCTGACTAGTTTCCAAATTATAACTTTGTAATTTATATTTTCCTTCATTTATTTTACCTACGTTCATTATACAGTCCACCGAATCAGTAGCTGCTCTATCAGATACATTGAAATCGTGAATTTACTCGTACCTATACTAATTACTGAATTTTACCCTTATAATTCGCATTTATTATTATGGTCATATTATGCTCGTAATATCTAAAATTTATTAGATCTCTTAACAAGACAAAGATAGATTAACTTTACAAACTTTAAACCATACTCAAGATAGTTATGTGGCGTGGCCTGAAGGTGTTGTAATAAAAAAATAGTTTTTTAACAGATGAGAATTAACAGTACATACAATTAAATTAGGATACTATACATGAATAAGAAACAAATTCAATTACCATAGAGTATGTACGTGCACGGTACACGGGAATGCGCGTAAAGGGCAGGAGGGAATCGAACTCACAACTCTCGGATCGTGTGATAGGATCTCTACTACCAATTGTAACATCAGCTTCAATACATTTATGCCATTTGCCATTCAAAATTATATAAGAAAAATCCCATATAAAATTAAATTTCATATAAAGTCATATGAAATGGCGACCTTCCTATTTCCTCGTACTCATTCTTCTGAAGTTATTGGTTTTCAGACCAATCAAATTAGGGTTAAGTACTTAACATACAACGGAGTATATCTTATTTTATTATTAATTACTATAATAATAAAATTTAACTGATTGCTATTAGGTGCTTTAAATCATATTTGTTAGTTATTGGACTACGAATAAACCACATTCAGAACACCGTTAACAGAGTCAGACAGTCGTCTGAAAATTTTCCATAAAAAAGTACAGACATTAAACGCTGAGCGTTGACCTTATTACAGTGTAGACCATAACTAATACAAACATTTGGCCAGACAAGCAGAAATAGTGCGCAAACGAACCGTATCAAGTGGTATCGCCGAGATAGCAGTATTGGTTTGAAGATAATCGCTATCGGCCACCACCGCTATCTAATAAGGTAATGTGTACCAGTATTACGGACATCGACAAAGTGAGCACCTTTGCACACCTTTGCCTTTATTCACTCTTATATCTATAGCAATAAGATACATAAGCTGCTCTTTTTTCTGTCATGCTGGCTGACTGTACATGAGCTTGGATGTGCCTACGTGACGCCAGCTGATACTTTGACTGTATCAGTTGCGCTGTTTGTGTACTCTGTGCACTTATCCTTCAACTATATTCGAGCTAGACAGCCGTGCAAACAATATCCATCTGCGTTATCTGATAATGCTCGTAAATACTCTGCATTATTTTATGACACACAACATTTGTACGCCAGATATGGACTTTTTGTCTAAATTTAGGTCTCTGGAGACTGCGCATTTTGTGTATTCGTATTATTTCGTAACTATTATGATACATTTATTCCACTAGGAAAAGGAAAAGAAACCTCCGCTTGAAAATAACTCCCAACTATAGGTATATTTGATAGGTTTTTTTTTGTTTTTCAGTGTAATATTATGGAATTCCAGTTAAATTCATAAATTAAACAGGTTTCGTTATTCACGGAATATATACTCCGCTATCCTACTTTGGAATAATATCACTAACGTCCTAGAATGAAATGAAAACATCGTTTAATATAATATCATAATGTTTCTGTACAAAAATCAACCATCGCAATTTTCCTTTTGTAGATAGGGATATCTGTCTGGAATTCTGGATTCTGTTTCAGCGCAATAAGTAGGGCGACATCACGTTGTAACAGACCTAGTCCCCGAAATGTGTTGATGAATATTCTATGCAACTACTGGCTACAGTACTACAGATATTATTCAAGTACCTACCAACAAATGAAACATATTTCTATAAAAAGTCGGCGCTTCGTAATTTATAGAAGAAATATATTAATATTTTTAGCTAAACCTCAACTTTTCTACCGCCAACGATATAAAGGAGGCACGCTGGTAAGTTTACAAGTACTTATAATAATGCGATTTCACACAAAGGCTTATTATCCAAAGAGACTGGGCATACATAATTTATTAAAATTTCTGATATTCCTTGTGGTTTTGTGGCACAATGGTTATTGTTGACACACATGAATTTCCAATATTTTACCAGATATAGGTAAACCCAATACCATCTTATTAAAAGTGCTCATACCATGTTTGATTTATCAACGCATTTAATAAGATGAAAACGGTCATACTTAGAAAAAAGAATCCTCAAAAATAAGTATAAAATATTACATCATGAGACATCTTAAAGATGCAAACTACATAATTTATGATTTAAAATATGCTTTAGTTTTTGGTAATGAAATCGACCGTACCTAATGTTCATATTATCAGTATTTACTTATCATTAAGTATTTCTTGTATAATTAATCATTAAGTATCACATGTAGTTACTGGAATATTATCAAGTGATATCTCTAACTTAACTTTTAACCTATACCAATAAATTTACAACCTACGATATATCAAAGAGTTACAATTTATCTGGTGTTACTAGGTAGGTATATCCTGCCTTATATCTCCTTTTGTTTAATGTACGGTATGACTTGGTATGAGGAAAAAAAACATTGTATAACAATACTTTCACCTGATGGTAAGCGATTGCCGTTGCCCATAGACACCTAAAACACCTGAAGAGTCACCTTTCCTCTCAATTGGACCTCCGGTACCCTCACTCACTCGACGAAACACAGCGCAGGCGGTCTTCTGTGAGGGCGTTAGATGAAAATTGAAACATGTTGCTTTCATAATATAAAAAAGTACTATCTTTTTCGAGGTTACCCTCGTATGTCATGGCCGTCATTTCGCTAAGCGTCTAGCCATAGGCATTTATTTCCATGCTTGTCGGCCGAACGGCCACTAAAGTCCGAGTTCCAACAAACACCGAGACTTACTATCCGACATTATTACGGGTAATTTAATTTCTGATATACGTGTCTTATATAAAGGACAACCTTAATACTACAAGAGTATCAGTGTGTAAAGTAAGATTACGTCTACGTTAACAATCTATACTATTTATAAAGAGATAACTTCTATAGACAACGACAAGGCTTATAGGTAAACACGAAACGCTTGCGCGATGTAATTGGACACAGCGCCATCTATTGGCTCATTTATGAATTACGGTCCCGAAGCGAAGTGAGGGCGGGCCACTAGTTTCTTATAAAATTAGTTCTTATGTTTTCTGAAGTAATGAGCAGACAGAGTATTACTACACTGACTCTACATTTACGCTGCAACCCCTTTTAAGTTGGCATTGCCCCGGCTGTGGGGTATCTGCGATTGCGCTAGTGGGACACCCCAGGAGTTCTGGTTAGGGCCAGAGTCCCACACACCACCTTGTCCCCCACATGTGACAAGGTGAAGGCCATGAGTGTTTCACCAAAGAAAACAAAAAAAAAATTTGTGAAACACGAAATATTTGCAGCGGAATCTCTAGATCTAATGAGAAATCCATGAATTCGTTTTTGCAACAACCGTTTGCCAGTAGCCTACCAAGCTTCTGCTCCTATGAGACTGCGATTTTCTTGGCGAAGCCAGAAAGTGTTCCCTCTGGCTTCGTTGTCGCTGTCGTTCTCGAACTGCACTCGCCACGTACGTAGTACATATTATGTCATATATTTTTTATGTGATAGGTGGCAGACGAGCAGACGGATCCCTGAGGGCAAGCGATGGCCACCGCCCATAGACACCTGCAACAGTCTGCAACACCAGCAGAGTCACAAGTGCGCTGCCAACCTTTAACTCCCTTTCCCCCCAATTAGGCCTCCGGTGCCCTCACTCACTCGACGAAACACAACGCAGGTGCTGCTTCACGCCGGTCTTCTGTGAGGCCGTAGTATCACTCCGGTCGAACCGGTCCATTCGTGCCGAAGCGCGGCTCTCCCACGGTAAATAACCCGCGTACACTTGCGGCGGTGGCTGCACCAGCATATTCGCTGGGTGTTCGCCAGTTCTGGCTGGACTGATCCATTTATAAAAATGTCCATGGGGCATTCAGGTACCAAGGGCCCAAGGCTCAACAAAGTACATAACTGCAATGTGCACGTGCCAAAATTACCAGTCAGCATGACGTTTTAACTTTTATGTACCTACCATTTATGTAATACCATACATTTTCAAGTGCATATCTAATCCGTACCGATCGATTTATGTATTAGTCAGACGGAACAGGATTACGTGTAACTCTTATCTGTTCCGTGATAATATTCTTCTAAATAAACGTAAAAACGGAGATAAACAGTTGAATAATGATGTCTTATGTCAGTTTAGTATTTAGGTAATGCAAATAATAAAACACTATGTACAACGTTATATAATGATGATTAGGACGCAAGCGGCTGTCATTTGCATCCTCATAATCTTGATGGGTGGCGATCTAGCACTGTGCGTTCCCCGAGGAATTTTCTTCCGCGAACCTCAGTTTTGTGGAATAGTTTAGCTGCGGCAGTATTTCCTGGCGTCTATGACTTAAGAACCGCCAAGAGAAGACCGTACTCCTTAAAAGGCCGGCAACGCATCAGCGATCTCTCTGATCTTGCAGATGTTCATGGGCGGCGGTGATTGCTTACCAGCAGGTGATCCGCTTGCTCGTTTGCCGCCTCTTATATAAAAAAGGTATCTATGACATTTTCGTTGCAAGGCGGGCCGATCGGGTTACATAATGTGGTTTAATTTACCTGCCGTCACTATGAGTGAGCAGGCAAGTCGTCGTAGAAGAATAAGTACAATATGCCTATAGAATAGCCAGTTAATAAATAATAATATCCTTCAACCGATTCGGCTACGGCGGTCGATCTTAACGATCAGCCACGTACGCAGGATATATTGCTCAAGTGTGTGCGCAAACACAAGTGCAATCTCTATTCTCTTACCCTCTTAATTCGATGGGACACCTGTGTGAAGAGGGATTGGGCGCAGGACGAAAGGCCTAACGTGATGTCTGAGTCATGGAAGGCAAAACCGCCAATTTCCAGACTTCTGGCTAACACTGAGAATTTCTGAACATAGTACAAATTTATGGTCCAGCCCAGGGATTGAACCCGGGACCTCAACCGCAGTCTTCACGTTAAAGTGCGACCCACTTAGTACTACCCACTCCGCCATTAAGACAGTCAATGGTCAGGTGCACATGATTTATAATAACTCAATCACACTAGAAGCAACACCAATTTTAGCTGTTTAGGTGCTCCGAATAAGACACGCTTCAGCACTATTTACTTATTTTTGACTTGAACATCTTAATTTCTAAAGTCAGTAAATTATCGGTGCAGTGTGATCTGACTAGCAAGGTAAGTCGAGGCTTGTTTCACCTTTTTTATGATATAGGAAGGCAAAAGAGCAAGCGGGTCACCTGAAAAAAAAAGGGCAACGCTGTGATGTAGGCGCAGGGCACGTAAACAAACCCCGCGTACGCGGCGTAGACGCGCCACCTCTGAGTCATGCGCCAGTCTGGTGCGTTGCGTGGCGCTACTGGCGCGCGGCCGCGGCGCGAACTAGGCCCGCGCCCTCGCGCCGACCTTGTCTCGACACGGATTTATTGATGCGTCACCACGGGACTCGACTCGCTCGCCAGCCGTGACTGTTACGCGAGTTGCGTGCGAGATCGCCCACCGGAACCGATGGTGGCCCGACAATTTGTTCCACAACTAGGTACACAGCGCTGAACTAATAAATCTGCAACTATTAGAACTGCGTTAACTACGGTGCTCGAATTTTTAATTGGTTTCATCACATTCCATTCATATTCGAATTTGTGTCTCTGACTTTGATAGTAAAAAAAAGTAAGTAGGTACAATGAACATAATCATTTGCCAAGTTTGATATGCTTTACGTAGGACAATGTTCCTATCCACTTTATCCACAGAAAATAACTTTTTTTTAATATTCAGCTCAATATTTATTTTCTTTCAAAACGCATTATCATAAATGTTAATAAAACTAAATTAATTGCTAGTAGGCCTTTTGTGTTATCTTGCAACTTGTCAACGTTTAAGGATAGGCGCGATATACAATATTTTAACTAAGCATGTGACATTTTTATTATACACCGGATAAACGAGCAGACGGCACACCTGATGGTTAGTGATCACCATCGCTCATCGACATATGCAACAACCGAGGCATCACAGATGCATCGGATCATTTTGCATGTCATTTTATTCTAAGTACATAATTATACCAAGCTTGCAGAAGATGATGTCGATATAGGTATAAAACACCTTGTGGGGAAAAACGTCAATATTTAACGATGCACCTATGCAAATGTTGGTCAGACGCAGACGAACAAAAAGTAATCATAAAAATTTGAATAACTATCTAGATGACATTTACAACAGCAAAAAGAAGCGGTACAGTTAAAAAAAGTGCGAAATGAAAAAGTTGTAACCGGTCGCGAGGCGAGTCGCAGCGAGCGGTCCGTGGTAGGTGCCAGACGTCTAGACGGGCTGTCGCGCCGCCTGAAGGCTCTTCAGGAAGGCCGCCGAAATACGTCCCCCCTCCGCCCTCCCGCCCCTTCCGCGCACCTCTACGCGGACACGTCGCACCTCCCGCTCTCCGTTACGCAATCTGTCTACGACTCTATGCGTGCGTGTGCCATTTCCTTTGAGTGTGTGTGTGAGAATCCCTTGTTGTTTTATCTAATCTTTGTAGTTACATTGATCAAGCGATCATTTGTCTGTATGAGTGTATGTAAATGAGGCAGATATTTCCGAACTAATTAAAAACATAGTCCCGAATCTTAATTAATACAGACGTAGTCATTATATACTAATTAAACTATATTTATGACAACAGTCATAATCATACCTGTTTTTTTTATCACGATGCAATATTTGCTACCATGCACCATCAAGTTGTGCCGCCTGCCTGACTGATCTGATCGAGATTGAATTAAAATGTAAAAGCCTCTCTACATTTGCGCAAAGCCATGGCGAAGAATCGCGGCGGGGTTCGCATTGCGAATTTGCTGGAACTGCCAACTGCCAAAATTCCACATTCGTAGGGATTGGCATATCACTACTCGTGCTTTGGCCAAGAATGGACATTTTCCGTTCCGTTCCGACTGTACTATTGACACAGCAGTATTGGTGGATTCGTTCATTGAATTCACATATCACCTTGAAGATGGACCTCAGTCCTAATGCATGCCGTCTTGCAGATTTTTCACTCACGAGCCCCATTGAGTTCAAATTCACACATTATGGTTCGCTTGTACGCCTGCACGTGAGAGTGTGGAGAGGCCTGTAATTAGTTTTATGGTCTCGCCATCACTTGTCAACGGCCCTCATAACTTCGTCATGCCTGTTCATTTGCTTGCCCGCATGCTCCCCGGCGCAACTGAAATTGGAGGGACAACCCAACCCTTCCATAATTTGTAATTTGATTTTTACCACCCTCCTAGCACTATGAATATCATTATCATCATCCATGTATAAATTACAATGTGCTCCACTGTAGCAAAGTCGGAATGTGCCTTTCCAACCCATTACATACACACCACCCGACACGTTATCAAAGGTTTAAAGGGGGCAAGTGTTACATAATTGTTCGATACTTGCTCAGTGTTCAAGCATTCTTGAAACTTATTTCAATAATTGTAATATCAAAGAAAATTTGGTTGACTACGTTTCGCATGAAATACAAGTAAATTCGGTCTAACGAACTAATATTGCGTCAGCGTTGTTATAAAATATGATAAGGGTTCTTGATGAGTGCCTTTCATAAAGTTTTGGGGGTTTACGTGTGAATCATCAATGTTTCTGCGACTTGAAATCCGAGCGCAAAGTTACTAACTTTTAGGACGGACGGAGCTGTACAAAGTTTTAATACACTTACACTTGATAAGAAATATTGTACTTTCCGATACATTGGAGATAAGTCTTGCTTGAGTAGATTTATCTCTATAAGGAAAATGGAGAAAAGTTAATAGATTGCTAGCTGGTTTAAGTACGTTTGTGTGTTCAATCTCTTTCAAAGATCTCAATTATTTAGGTTCCACAGAAAAAAACGTATTAGTTTTGAATGTTAGGGTCGACAAAGTTTGTGTTTCGGCTTTGTACTTATACATCTATTTACCAAATAAATACCAAATTGTTAATACATTCTGGCTGTTTTTTATTCAGCCGTATTCAATCCGGCTTAACCGTTGACCCGCTGCTTTTACGGTCGTGTTTTTGATAATTAGCTAGCCGCAATGTAATACGGCGGATTATACAATCCGGCTGCGACATACATACTGACAGTTATACATCAAAGCGATTGTTATCTATATCTGAACTATTTTAAAGAGATAAATTCTATAGACAATGACAAAAGTTAAAACCGAAAAGGTAGAACACTTGCGCATTGTAATCGACGCCCAGCGAAATCTATTAGTTCAGTTTGGAACTAATGACACAATTAAGTCTCGAACAAAGTGAGGGCGGGTCACTAATAATATATAAAAGAGTACCCTATATGTATAAAAATCACACGACAAAGAACAATATATTTTTCATTAGGGTACTTCTGCGTCATCGAGATCTGCATATTCAGCAAGGCAGTGGCCGTAAACATGCGCCGAAAGCCGTCAAGTCGCGTCGCGTACGCATGTCGCAATGAGCGCATGTCCGTCCATACCCGGCGAGATTATGGGTGCAATCACGACGTCAATGCTCGGATTATTCGCGAGCGAATTGATGCAAGTGCGGCGGGGTGCACCAATGCACTCGCTAGGGTTGTCGTTACAAATACTTTACAACATAGTAATTTTGGAATCGGCGTTTCTTTATTCATTGCAGTGGAATGTAGAAATGAGACTAAATTAGAGCAGATGTGTCTTAGACGTGTCTTGAAGTGGAGACCGCGGTTAGGCAAGCTTGTGTAAGTCTAAGATTACTAGTTGGACTGAGAAACTGGCAGTGACTAGACGAGGAACGTCTGGGGTGAGTATTTGTGATGCAGCATGAAGGAGGCATATCAGCATTGGCCGGACACAGGCTAGTATAAAATATACAACTGAAGAAGCAGTTAACTTTTTTATTCACTGGCCCACCCTAATTTCGTCTCGGGGCATAAGTTCCACATCATCATCACCAGGCTATCTTAGTCCACGGCTAGACATAGGCCTCCCACAATATTTGCCATTTCACCCTGTCTTCGGCTTGACGCATTCACTCTACTTCATACCAACGGCTTTTCGCAGATCGAAACTCCATCTACCCGGAGGCCGTCCTACACTACGCATTTCGAGTAGCAGTCTCCACTCCAGAACTTTTTTACCCCAACAGTTGCCACTTTAGCATAATATTAACATTATGTTCTACATAGTACCTACCAATATAATTATAGAAATGTGGAGCTGCCTATCTCAAAAAAAAATACTTCTGGAAATTGACTAGGTAAGTACTACGTAATGCCATTATTTTCTTGTTTACATAATATTTTTTTAAAGCTTCTTTTTGTTATTGTCTGAATATAATATACTAGCGGCCGCCCGCGACTTCGTCCGCGTGGAAAAGTAACTTTTTACCCCACTTTTAACCCCTTACAACCCCTTTTTCGCAATAAAAAGTAGCCTATGTCCTTTCTCAGGGTCTAGACCATCTGTATACCAAATTTCATTTAAATCCGTTCAGTAGTTTTGGCGTGAAAGAGTAACAGACAGATAGACAGACAGAGTTACTTTCGCATTTATAATATTAGTATGGATTTAGTCACAAAAATATATAATTACATAGATTGTTATTGCGAAAATGCAATGCACTGGGCGCAGTAACCCTAGGTGCTGCAGCGATGCACAGGCGCGCGCCGCCTCCGCTGGCCAATGCCACCGATTTCTCCAACACTTGTGAAACCCTCACGTAACCTAGCGTAATGCTACTGTGTACTAAGATTAAGCAATTTTCTCCGACTATTCTTTTGTTTCAACAAATGCATTTTATTTACTAGTTCTCATTTGTAGTGAATAGAAGTTGCTCATCAAGTCCTTCTTGTAAGATAGGAACCTACAGTTTTCAATAATAAAAGACTGCTAAATCTGTAGCAGAAAATATTTCAATAACCATTTAGGTTTTTTTTTCCATAGAGCTTTGGTTACATCATTGTAACGAACATTTCGCACAACACACTTAAGTACTGCGTCGGAATTCAGACATAAGTACGAATGCCGCATACTGCAGCGTTACGTTAAGCTTCGCTCAGAAAAAAATGTTAAAGATTTAGTAGCTAAATATACTTAAAATCTTCGGACACTTGATCTCTCCAGTTAGGTAAGTAGGTACTACATGTCATCATGCTCAAAATAGCAGTTCTCCTTTGTTCACATACAAACAAACTTGTGAATTGTATCTGGTATTCTAATCCATTCGTTGGAAATTACCTACTTCGACGAAATTATATTATTAGCTGAAGTCGAGCTGAGAGACTGATGATTTTATCGTAAAGACTATCGCGAACGAATCTTGATTAGCAGGTACCTACTCAAGTATTGATAAAGTCAGCGGACTAACTTAAACAGAAGGACGATGTTTCTTAAATTAGTTAAGTACCTAACAGAAAATGAAAAACTTTTTCGTTAACCTGCGATACTTTGCTCATAAAACGAATGGTCTCACGGAACATTGAACGGTCGAGTACTGCGTTCGAACGCTACACTTATTATCACAGAGCGTCTAAACTTCAGAGACATAAGTAGATACTTTTATATATGTACAGTGTGTAGTTCTAAATTGCTTTGTTCCAATAAATGAGGTGAGAAAATAAAAAAGGTGGAGTAACGAGGGCAGCGCGGCGACACGGTCCGTGTTTTAGCCGGCTTCCGGCCACTCTCCCCGTTTCACGCGGCCCTGCCCAAACAGGACTTCCATCTTACCGCTTCGCCGACGCACTTCCTCAACACTCTTTATTGCTGGAGCCACAGGCTTTGTTTGTGTTTATACCTTGTGAACGTTTGCTCCCATTTAATGTTGCGGAAGGGACCGGGAATTCGTAAAAACTAACTACAATGGCTTTGCCAAAATACATGGCAACAACACACAAAGAAGCTATATGTCCGCAAAAAAAGTAGGTATAGTGAAGTTTAAAAAGTTGTAGGTATCCTGAGGTATCTTCTATTATATCGACATGGCTAATATGTTTAATTAATGTAGATACCTTATATAAGCTAAAATAAAATTAAAAATATATAGGATTTGAAGACCACTCCTGAAATCAAACCACAGTGATATGGATTTTAATAAACACTATCATCAGATATAAAAGTAAATTGTCTAGAAAAAGAAGTTGATTGGAGTGCAAATTAATAGAAATCATTTTCAAATTAATTTGCATGATTGAGCAGAAATCTGTAATTGATCGAGTAGCCAGACGGATAAGGCAGATTGTAGTTTGCATAGATAAATTTTCTGTTAAGTTTACCAATGTTTTACTTGACTGTACGTGGTCTTCCGTTTGCAGCGGTTACAATATGACATACATGAGTATGTAGGTAATGTTTCTAAAATTTCGTGTTGCTTTATACAAATACATGATATAAACGGAACTAAACGCGAAGATAATGAAATATATAAAGGCCGTTGTAACGCGGTCGAAACGTCAAGCAGTAAGTGCTTTAATGTTAAATTTAAATATAGGTATTTGCGTTTAATCTCGTTTATGTCAATTATATTTACTCATGTAGTAGATTGCTAACTGCAATCTGTGTAGGTGAACTACGCATAACGTAACTTTCACTCTTATAAAATTATTTTCAGAATCAGTAATTTTTGTCGAGTCTATTCGCCACAAACATAAGTTAGTGCTCGTACATTGTCTTATACAAAGCGAGTGAGCTAAGGTGGGGTTGTTCGTATTCTCGCGCAGTAAAGCTGTCGTCTTTTTAAATAGAGTTATTTATGAGGTAAGTGCTACTGGAAACTACGTAACGCCCACGAAACTGTGCTCCGAGAGGTCTTAATGGTTTTAAAGTGTAAGACCCGACGTGCTGAATGAAACTAGATTTTCCTTCCATTTTGTTGGAAATACATTATAATTTTCTCTTTATACCTACCTATTTAGAAGTTGAAGGCAAGTTACATCGAAATGTTTTACATAATTAAATTAAATTCGAAAATCATCAACAACTCTCTTTTTTTATTGATTAATAGGTTAACGTTTAACCACATTCACGCCTAATGGAAAGCGTTGATGCGGTCTAACATGTTACAACACGTATATCTTATTTAGAGTATAATTTACTAGGATTCGTCAAATATCTTGCTATATCAGCCCCGTTAGGTCGTATCCGATTAAGGGTTAAAAGATGCCTATTCATTGTTGCCTAAATATATCCTGATTATAGATAACGACGATTATAATGACCAAGTAATACAGATTTAATAAAAATATCTAATAAAACAATGTTATGATTTGATTACATTGTTTCATTCCATTATTATTTTGAAAGTCATATGAACAAAACAAATGGTCGCAAAATTACAAAACGCCGTAAGGGGCGCCAGTCAGATGTCACCGCAGAGTCGTTGTTCTTTGCTTTGTCCTGCATACCTGCCCCACCTTCAGGCGTCCTCCACGCCATGATTCAACGCGGCCAGTGCAATGTTTATAAGGGGCCAGTAACACAGCTGTAAAAACTGCGCAAAATGGCACTTTTAGTCAGTACAAAGACATATAGAGGGGAATCTGGAACTGCACTACCGATAAAATATCGATATTCCAGAATTTTTCCTACGATTCGCTATTCAAATACCTACGAGTATTTATATAAAATCGAGATGTTTGAATTTGAATCGGCTGTAGCTTCGTTCCATGATTGTTTGTTTTCTTTATCCAATTTTCCAGAGTACTTTTTAATGTCATAATGTTTCGTCAAACTGCTTAGTTATCAGAGCGAGTACCTAGATACTCAAAGATAAGTATGCCTTATTATTTAATTTCTTAGGAGGAAACGCCGTCAATCTAACACTTTACAATATACAATATTTACAATATACCTAGTACTAGTAAGTGCACATTGGTGAGAGCTAAGAACGAGCATCAGTCAGGTGTGTTGGCAATGCATTGTTCTTGTATACCTGTCCTTGCTCCGCCCACCTTCAATCGTCCTTGAATATTAAGGCAATTATCTTATGATAAGTTTGTTTTTGAAGCAGAATCCGTGTTCTTTTTGAAACTTTAAACTTTGAGTCAAAACACAGAGTACTCGTAATATTAGATTCATGAATCGCAAATAGATGAAGAACTTCCAATTATTAGGGTATCAATAGCCAATGGGTCCTTACCGAACTACAGTTTTCACATATACCTGTATAAAAATTCAGAACTTAATATTTAGAACATACTATTTTCATTTTTAAATGAAAACAGAGCAATCTTGGGCTTAGTTCAGGACTACATTGGAGCTCTGGGTACGCTTAGACCATGATTCAGGATTTGGGGAGTCTGGAAATTACAATGAAGCAACTGCAGTGCAACCTTCCCAACCCTTTAACAAGGGAAGCACACCTCATTGGGACCAGGGGAATCATGATTATACGTTTCAGAATCCGAAACGTGCAGGTTTCCTCACGATTTTTTTCCTCACCGCAAAGCGAATTTGTAGGAATACGCTCATAGATTTGAAAAATCCAGAGGTGCATGCTCGGATTCGAACCACGATGTATGGAAGTTGCGTTCTCATCCACTAAGTTGCCATCGCTAAATCACAAAATGCATATTCATGTTAAATTAACACGTCCGCTTCGCTTGGTATTATATATTTTTTCTGCCACTAACGTTCATTGTATCGGTGTTATTAATATCTCAACTTTAGTGCAACACAAAAAGAGCAGATAGGTATTATACCGATATCTGAATGTCGTTCGGACAATGCAATAAGAGTCAATTAATACGAGTAACACTTATGGTAATTAGCCGTAAAATTTGTAATAGGTGAGAGCGCAGTCATAACAAAAAGATAAGATAAAGATAGGTAGGTTAAACACGCTCTCACTTTATAATAAATTATCGTCTGATACACTGTCTGTCTGATACGAGTACTTAGTCGTGTACAATCAAATTTTATTTAAGAAATGTCTTTGTCGTAAATCTGGCGCCAATACGATTAAAGATATCAGGCATGAAAGTAATTGATGTTCTTGTACCTTTAAAACATAAATGGGGCAATATGAATCAAAATGTAACTACAATTAACTTACTATTGCTCCATTATAACTATGTACCTATCAATGAAATATAATACGTACGAATGCAATGTACAAAATTGTTTCAACTGAGTTTTATAATAGCCATAGGGTTTAGTATATCAAATCAGTATTACTTATTTACTTAATTTAATAAATTTGGTCCGCATTTGCTGCCAACAAAAATGCATTTCTCACACTGAGCGCTCAATTTGCTGGGTCGTATATTGTGAAAACTAGTCCCAGTGGCTCCATTAAAGATCGGTTGCAACCTGAAGGCAATTCTGGACATGTGCCAGCTTTATGGTCCTCGAAAACGGAGGACCACGATGTAACCTCCATACGTAATTAAGGTGCGATTTAAGTAATAGTTTCATTGATGAGGCAGGCTTTGATTTTCGTTTTTAAATGAAAAATGCAACTATTGAGTCACCTGCTGGTGTCAACTCAGCAGAAATCAATATTAAAAGCGGAAGACATCATGGCTGTAACTTTCGAGTAACTACTCAATATTGAAGTCTAATTAGCGAATGAAATCTCTAATCGACTTTAATTTCGAGTGCACGAGAATAAGCTCTTAAGTATACTGATGTATATATGTATATATATATATAGTCTATTGCCGATTCCTGCAGACATTCACTACATTTTACATATTTGATATTCATAACTGTTCTGTATAAACCAAAATTGAATAAAGAACCTTTCGTTTGATTTCATTATGCATGCATACAAAGAGAATAATAATATTATACAAATTACCTACATGACAAGAGAAGGGCACCTTCAGATTTTATTGAAAGTGTGTAATACAATAAGTTAACTTAGCCATGTAATAGTCACAAAAGTTGTGAACGATAGCAAAAAGTTATATAAAGTCACGTAATGCTTAATATTTTACGTTAAGTAGGTACTTAATATTCTAGCTGGTATTTGAAATAATTGGACAAAGTAGTGCCTACGTAATATTCCTGAAATTATTGTATTTTTTCACATCGTAGCGGAGAAACGAGCAGACGGCTCACCTAATGGATCAGAACACCCAAGGCTTAACATATATGCGTCGTCAGGTCTTGAACATGATCTAGGTCCTATTTGTTCGTGAAGCTGGCATCCACAATATCTCAATATTCATTTTGTTTTTATTTATACAATACTATACAAAAAACGAATTTCAGGACAGTAAGGTAAAGAATAATAAAATAAATTTTAGTCCATACAATGTATAATACCTACCTACAAATCCCTAAAAGCAAAAACCTTTTTTTAAAGAAACTAGTAAAACCGCTTTATTTTGCATTGATTTCGCAACAGTGATTGTCGTTTTCTTGGTTCCAATACAAAAAGTGGTCAATGTTTTTGAGTGAGCGGTCGCGATGACGTCTGGCGAGCGAGACGGTGACCCCTGTCCTTGCATTGACACTGCACCGCAGACGGCTTCTAATCCCGATTACACCACACAACATGGCGACGACTTTGACCCTCCTTTTCAAATTCCGAAGTTTATTTTTCTGCTAATGCCCCGTGCCTCGGAAAGCAACGTTGAGCCGTTGGTCCTGTGCTCAATCTATTTTCGGTCGTGTCACACTGGTGTCCCATCGAGTTAAGAGGGTAAGGAAATAGAGGGTGCAACTGTGCTTGCGCACACACTTGAGCACTATATAATATATCCTGCGTACGTGACTGATCGATAAGATTGGCCGCTATAACCGAATACCAGTTGGAGGATTTATAGACGACTGCCTTCTCACTTTAGCAACCTGGATCACGACTAATGTTCAGAATCATTATCTGAACAAAGTATCCGAAACGTACAACTTCCGAATAACCAAATACTCGTAGATTTAAAAATCTAGAGGTGCGTTCTCACTCATAGGTATTTGTACTTACATTTCGTTTCGGAGATGGATGTTCTTATCCACTAAGCTACCATCGCTCTTAGAGTTCATAATTTGCAACTGTGATTATATTCTACAGGGAGGGTAGAATCCACGGGTGAGTCGTGATCGTATCGAGATCGTGAAGTGCAGAGCGCGCGCCGATGACATGACACCTCGCTCGTAGCGTATTCTACTCAGATAACTTTGAATTGGCTTTATCATATATTTAACACAAATTGAATCGCGACAATTAAGGCCCAGACGATGACATTGTAAAATTATTATGGATATAATAACATCTTAGATACGAATGGGGTATCATTAAAGCATTTAAGAAACTGTACATCTACTTGAAGTTTTTATATGAATGAGTTACAATATGTTTTTATCTTTTTATATTTTAACAACATGATAATCACTTTTCCATTATGAGATTAAATGTATTTAATACACGAGTGTATGCACTACACAAAAGTGTGTAATGTGATATGTGGTTGGACATGAGTAGATAAAAAGACAGAGGTAGAGCTTCATAAAACCGCGCGGATCTGTTGAATGTGTGCGTGACCATTGGCCGCCTGTCATGAAACTGCAACTGGAAGACTCATTAATACCGAGGCAGATGTCTGACAATACAAAATACTTCTATACAATATACATTACTAAGGCTTGTACTTATCGATAATTTTCTATAATGAATAAGCACTAATAAAAACTACCGCTTGATGTCCATTGTTGGGGCCATATTATTAAATCCGTATGTCATATGAGTCTCGCTCATTAGAATTTGGGTCTAGTTTTTACAGTTTATGATGATGTCATTGCCAGTAAACAGGAAGTCGGTGCTCGGCCCGGCTAGTACCGATTATTCCGTTGCACATGACATGATTATTTTCAATCATAATTGTGTTGGGCACGGGAACAAATCATTGTTGAAATATTAATGAGAACTACGGTCCAGTTAATTATTTCTGGTTGGGATGTGCTGAACAGGTTCTATGTCCGTAATACATCATTTGTGTCTAGTGAACCGATGAGAAATTAAAGGGTATGCAGCGGTTTTTGTATTCTATATCTGCCTCTGCCTCTGCCTCAGTAGCATATACCTAGTTTCTAAATAAATAAATAAGTAGTGGGTCCCGCTGCGCTCGGGCACGATCGCGGAGCTAGGCCATTTTACACGGTAAGTTTTTCGAGGGAATTCTCATTGTCAGTCTCTAGACTGACGCGTGCTTGTATGCGCCCCCCTTGTGTGTGCCTCAGACACAACGCAAACGGACCATTGCGCCGAATCCCTCTCCGTCCGAAACACAATTAGCCGCAGTCACACTATTCTATCGGAATATGTTGGAAGAAAAAACAGAGTGCACTTATTTTTGCACACAAACTTAAGTCTGCTTAAATTGGCGTTATAATTAGCCGACGTAGCATTATGATCAGCTAAGGGCATTAGTCATCGCCAGCAATAATAAATGCCAAGACATGGAACGAAAAACATAATGTTAAAGATCGCAAAAAGTTGATCAGACAAAACAAAATAATCAAAAGTTAATAAAATAAAAAATCGTTTTGACGGACAAGCACTCATCGTGCATAAAGCATAAAGAGGTGCAATGTCATCATCAGCGCGTCCTTAGGGCTGCAGGTCAGAGGCGGTCGCGGCGGGCGCGCAAGGGCGTCTCTGCAGCGCCCTGGGTGCCCTTGCCCGCCAGACGGTGCATGCACCCTGCACGCTATAATGCACACTAGGTCACACGCACACAAAAACGCGATAGATCAAGCTACGTCTACGCTGCGATTGGTTAGGGTAGGGCAGGGTTTAGTCTGAGCAAGACGTACATTTGATTTTTATCTAAACAAATACGTTTCAGGAATGAAAATCTGTCCTACTTAATGGACAAAACCACAATGTTTAGTTGCCTTCATAAGAACAATTAGTATGTTATTGTATTAAAATAATTGCTTTAGAAAAATAAAAATACTACCTACCTACGTATTAATTAAAACATCATAGCTAGGTTATTAATAAACTTCTGCGATTTATCGGTCGGCATTTTTAAGAAAGTATTATTATAGATAATTTGCTATTGTGTTTACGCATTTGTAACTAAGCACATTTTTAAGCAAGCTTAGTCAAGAAATGGTTAGTTTCGCCATCGATGATCGACGACCAGAGAAAATTAAAATAGTGTTTTGTTTTATTCGCTCTAAAATTATCGCGCGTTTACGAGTGCTACAAATATAACAACATTTTGAAACAAATGAGCTGAATACTATAATAAGTTAAGGTATGTATTATAAAATAAGAAAAAAATCTGCATTTGACTTCCAGATTTTTTCTTTAATTTTAAAAAAAGTCGACATAGTTTTGAATATATGAAGGTATTCACAAATAAATCCTTTTTGACTGAGTTCTATGAGAAGAATCCGCTGAGATGTCTCTTATAAGGACCAGATAGGAATCAATTTACAATTGTTCGTTTGGTACGTAATTGATCTGACGACACTGGGACCAAAACCGTGACATTTCGAACAACAGTATAGTGTACTATCGAGATATATTTTTTTATTTAAATCACTCGACAAACCACAGACTCTGGGCCCGTGTTTTCTTTTGCTTATATTATTTAGAGTGATATTAAAGGTAAAATTGTTCCGCATATGTTTAAGATTTTAATGTGTATTTTTTTCTTGAGTAAAGGTGTGAAAGTCTCTTCATTATTATTTTTATTATTGTCGAATACATTGCAGGTTTGCGCGCCCTTTTCACGGCAGGAGTCTGGCACCACCCTTTACTCTGTTCTAGGGCTGGCTACTATAACATTGTTGACGATTTCTTCTTCTCATAGCGTTTCATCTCGTTTCACTATACATTAAGACCATTGTTTAGGATTTGGTAAGTTTGGTTATTAAATGGAAGCGATCGACCTTTGCAATTCTTGAGATAGACAAAAAATGTGAGCATCCGTATGTTTGAGAAACTCTCCGCAACTTTATCATTTCATTATCAAAGATGATCCTAAATTATTTTGGATGGCTTCAGAAACAAGGTATGGCTCCGGTTTCATAAAGTACCTGCTTACCGACATCAGATGCATCAGAGGCTTAAAATCAGTAACACTAATTATGACTAACGCCGAATAGACACGATACAATTAACACTGATTTAGTTACCATTTCGGTAGTCAGTCCGGGCTTAGCTATTTATCGATAGCTAATAAATCGATAGATATTAAATTATCTCGGTGCATCAGAAGACACAGTGGTTATGACCCTAATGCTCCCCACTCCCCCCGCCCCCCATCGGCGCGACGTCTGCCCGATACCACACCGCACCGCGTGATGCTGCATTTTAATTGCGCTTTTGACTTACACATGACCAACAGGCACCAAAAACTACTTGAAATCTTTTCACTTATGATGATCTGCCAATGTTTTAAAATGCATATATTTGAATACCATCGATGTAGGTAAAGCATGTATAACCACGTTAAGCAAATAAATGATTTGAAAATAGAGTCTTAGTAGGTACATACCTACCAACCAAGTAATCAGCTTAGAGGTTGGTGTCGCGTAGAAAATCTATGTAAATATTAAAAGTGAAACAAAGTTGGATTAGTTATTATATTTGTAACTAAAGAAAAGCTGGATCATTTTTATGATTTGATTAATCGGATTTGTCTTCATCTCGAATAATAGAATAACTTCGATATATTAACGGAAAACAAACATTTTATAAATATTGAAACTTTACGCCAGAAGTCATTATATCTAAAGTTATTGGAGTAAATTCTACAGATATCATGAAATATCTGAAAAAGGGATCTTCGTTTCAAAGTTGATTCATCCTTCAAAAACTAAATCGATGCTATCTCTGAATTTGAAGAGATGCTCACTAATATCTGACTGTGACGATGAATGAAAGATACCCTAAAGTACCTAAGTAGCTCTATCTAAAAAATTGCGTTAATCTCAAGTAACCTGAGAGTAGAAACAGAGCAGGCGAAGAGGATGATTGAGGTAAGATAGATACTCCACTAACTTAAGATACCTACGTTTACTTTACACGTCCTGAATGCATCATTACCACAACTAACAAGTGGAAAATTACAGTTTACTAAGTTGTAGCATTTGTAGTCGCACTTATTCAACGCATCGTCAACGGTACAGCAGGAAGATAACGCTGTCAACAGCGGTGCCAGGTGGTTAGGTATGATGCTATTGGTACTCGGGTAATGTGTTATACACGATAGGCCATTATAAGACAAAATGTGATATACTAGGCATAAAAGTGACAAAGAATACCGCTTTCTAACCTGCTAAATATTTACAACTATGCTTACGAATTCAAGCTTTTGTAGAATGCAAATTCATCATCATCAAGAATTGCGTTGTTCAAGTGACAATGAGGAGGGCCTATTACGAGGAGAACAGACGGCCGTTGGGGCGGAAAGGTGCTTGAATGCAAATTACTTATCTATATTCACAACAAACATGTTATTTCTTTTGCGTCTGCCACCTATCACACAATATATGTAAACAATTAGCTATTTACTTGCCCAAATAAATATATTATTTACGCTATAGTAAGTTAGCAAAAAGTATTCATAGCAAACGCGGCAGTAAGCCGGCCGCGTAGTGAGTCGTGAGTGCGCGGGCGCAGGCGGCAGGCGCACGTGCGGGCTCACCTAGTTTGCGCCGAGTGGCAAACATGACACGTCCACAGGATTGATGTCAATGCCTCCTTGAACCCTCGCTTTACGAATTTAATTCACAATAAGTAACAACACTTTTGTATGCGTCCGCGCACAATACCTATTCAGATTTATTGAGGAGCGCTGAATCGGTAATCGGTTGTCTGCCCGGTCGGTCACCCTTCATTTTATTAATACATTGCCAAAAGGATACCACTTCAACAGGACAAAAGCATTTTTCAAATTTCGTTTTATTTGCCATAACAATAAACGCGCGCAAAACACCTTCAGGGTCATCTCAAAGACTTTTTTTAGTATTTTTATGTTTTATTTCATTATGCTTGTATTTTTATAAAATGTGACTCCTACTCTCTTCGAAAAGTTCTCATAAAAATAAGTAAAATCAAGTGATGACCAACCTACATTACTCAACTTTTAATGTTTTCTTCAATGAAATAGTTTTTTTCTTTGATCTAGTACTTCTTTGCATGTAGATAAAAGATTAGATACATTTTTGAAAGCTATTTGAATATTTTAACATCCTTTTGGACAACAATTTTTGCTGAAATTAGGTAATGCATGATTTCTCACATGGGCTTCTAAATAAGAGCCTGTATAAGCTTTTTGTATGCCATAGGAAAGATTACTAGTAGATGTTTGTGTAATAAGATTCTCTTCAAATTGTCTTTCTTATTTTGGTAATTGTACCGTGTCAGTTTTAGCTGCATTAATAAATGTTAATAACAATATATCGTCTGCAATAGTCTGCTCGTGTTCAGAATACGCAACAAATCGACAAGCCGCTCTTCGAACCGTTGACGAAATTTGTCAAGTTCATTCCTTTGGTTTTTTTTTGTATGTTCATTGCTTTTGAATCAAAACTGACCATATTTTTTGTAGATATGCTTGTTCATTTAACAACAATTTGAATATACCCCCCAAATCATCTCTACTGTATGTACATATAAGCTATAGAGAAAGGATTGCGGTGGGCCTAAAAATAAATCACAGGTAGGTATATTTTTTGCCTTGGTAATAAGTAACCAACTAAACTACGCTAAAGCTACGCAATAAAATCACAACAGACAAATTTAAATCTTAAAGGAGAAATAGATTCTCATATTTTAAAGTAGGTACTATATAAATATATAGTATATAATACAGGTTCATATTATGAACCTGTTGTCGTTTCTTCTATTGTAGTCGCATCTTCTGAAGTGAGCTCATCTAAAGATAACTCTCTAGTCACTGAACAATCAATTAAGAATACATGTATTACTTGTGAAATATAAAATACTGCATTTTCATGCGATGGCCGAGTCAATATAATTTATTTCATCATCATCAGCAACCCACGCTCGTCCACAGCTGGACATAGGTCTCCCCTAATGCACGCCACCGCTCCCGATTTTCGGCCACTCTCATCCAGCTCACTCCAGCCAGCCTTCGAATGTCGTCATCTCATCTTGTAGCAGGGCGTCCAACACTACGTTTACCGAGTCGCGGTCTCCACTCAATGATATAATTTATTTAAAACGTTATTAACATTAAAGGGACTGAATAAATTAACCAACTTGGTATTACATGGATCTCACAACTTTGTACGGCGATTTTTCTTTTAGTGATGGATAATGACGTTTCTTTGCTATTATATGTACAGGATAATTTGAAAAGTATCAACAATGTCTAATCTAATCTCTCTAGTGCTCAACTTTGTATGGGGATGATAATGAAATCTAAATAGGAATATCTATCGACTGATGTGTTTTTGAGTATGGGCGGCATGTAATTTTATTACAATAGTTATTTACAGGATTGCTACCATGTACCTATCATATTTTTGAGTTTGCGAAATTTCAGCGCTATTACTTTTATTATTATAAGAAATCCTGTAAATATTTTTTTTCTAGTGTTAATAACCATGGAAGTTTAAAAGCAATTTTTGAGGTTTCCATATTGCCTCCAGATAAAAGTTGGTACATTTATCCAATACCTATAATCAGTATCTATTTCGGATGTTGTTTTTGTTTACAAACTCTGTACATAGAAACATTTGCTGCAACTGCACTGAATCTGATACTTATAATACAAGATAAAAATAAGACTTAAGAAGTTTTTTTTAGTTAACGTAGAGTCGCATGTGAATGTTTATTTTATTAAGTAGTATCGTGAACCCACAGACAAACTATGTAAATAGTTTCGCGGGACAACCGTACTTATACAGCAAACTGATGTTAGTTTTATAAATAAATAAGTGCTAAATTATGCTTCTTACTTCGGTGCCAGGTTGTGTATACGTGGTTTGATGTTAATTTATATTTAATTGACTTATTTAATTACGCCCTACGTCTTTAACGCCACCGGGCCATAATCTTAGGGTCCCGGGTTCGGGCAAAAGTATGTTTCGTAATTTTTCGAACATAGCTTGTGTTTGGGACCCAATCTGCATTAGGTAAGCGTGGTGATTAAGCCTAATCTCATCATGGTAGCGTTGACTTTGCCCTGCAGTGGGACAGTAAGTATATAGGCTGATACTTTACTTTTCACTATATATTGCGAGAATCTCGCTAGGTAAATGGGTGCAGCGCGTCACCGTGTCCTCTAGCTGTCAAGTATAATTGGTGTCAGGTGTCGGCAAGCCGTATGGACGCCATGCCGTCTGGAGGGCGGCGGGTCGCGGCGACCCATCGCGGTTACATCACCACGCACCTCAATTACGCTTAACTGATACAAATTGGGAGACAGATTTTCGCGAGATAAGTGGATAGAAAAATAGTACTACAAATTGACTGGGTGAGGATTAGGAGCAGCTGTGCCGTCAGTTGATCTGTTATTCATAACATTACACAATTTAATGATGTCTACTGTTATAAGCACGGGAGATTGTTTACATACGTAACATGTACTGTACCCAGGATTTTATGGTTAAGTACATGGTATTTTATAGATTGTATGTATACTGTAGACCACTCGTAGCTACATATTATACAGTAGTACCTAAGATTTTTTCAATAAATTTGACTTTATTGTTAAGTACCGAAAAAGTTAAATACGAGTAGGTACTGTCATTGTGTGAAGAAGAGGAAATAAGTGAAAAGCGATGGTAACTCAGTAGGATTGAATCCTAATATCCACGTGTGGATTTATCAATGTATGTGCATGTTTCTACCATTAGATCGGCTTTGAGGGAAAACATCGCTAGGGAACCTGCACATTTCCTTTAGTTTCTGAAACTTGTATCCTGCATAATTAATTAATTATACAAGTGTGTGTTCTGTGAGGCCGTGGTATCCCTCCGGGCGAGTCATTCATGCCAAAGCGTTGCTTTCATTTCATTTATATGATGGATTTGTTTGAATCAAAATATTGATGTAGAAAATTTACTCCTACCTTTGCGCTATCGTGTCAATTACCATAAAGTCGATCCCCTGTTTATTCTGCACAAACGTCGCAGTAGTTGTGTTTAATAAAACAGAAGCAAAATCCTAAGAATGTAATATAAAGGTTGGCGGAGAGCAAGCTCAAGACTCGCAGGGCATTTGTCCAGGTATGCGCGTAAAGAGATGCAATCCGCCATATTGCTCGCATTCTCACTGCAGAGACAAACGTGCTTTGAATTATACTTCTGTTTCATATATGAGATTTAAATGACGAGTACATACTACTAGTGAATAAACACGAAATTGATATTCATTTATGTAAATTAGAACCAATTTTTTCTCTTCCTCCCGTGTCCCTCCTACAGGGTGCGCTTGAAGTATGATCTTGGTGGCTAATAACGAAGCTATCCCGTAACGAGTGACATAATAGTTACTTGTCGTATCCAAACAAAGGTAACACGGGTTAGGGTAAAACCGCCCGATAATTTCTAGATTTTTTGCCGGCAACTGTTCTAACCTAAAAAATTACTCGTTTACTCGTTTCGTTTTCGTTTTAGGCCCTCTAGTCTTGATAGCGATTGACGATGACCTTACCACCACCTGCGGATCTGTGTGTATCACCGTCTCACAAGAAACCGGCATGAAACAGCGCTTGGGCTGTGTTTTGCCGAGTGGGTACCGGAGGCCCTATCCGGTAGAAGGAGGGATTAAAGTGTGTGTGTGTTTGTGACTTCACATGGGCACCCATGGGCGGCGGCAACCATTCACCACCAGGTGATCTGTAAGCTCGTCTCTCACTTTTCAAATAAAAACGCCTTTGTAATCCTAAAACTGGGCAACCAGCCAAGTGTATCATTGTTACAAGTTCAAAATAATTAGGTAAGTATCTCAAAAAAGGTACGTACACTTTATTATCGTACCTACATTAAAACCGCAAAAAGAGCAGCATCTCTATTAGGTACGCAAAAATAAAACAAGCTCTCAGCTACCCATCAAGAGATCTTTTATACGCCTCTCGAGGAAAATGTTATTTGAAAAGGAAAATGCAGACAATGGGGCGTAGTTACGATTGTTTGCGTTAATAATAATTTCTTAGTCTAGATGCTAGAAAAATAATAAATAAAAAGAATAGTTATCTACCTGGCATGTCATTCGAAGGATCCTTTACATTATCTCCTCCAAACTTTAATGGTTTTGTCAATTTTCTATGTAGCTTAGGTGCCTATTATTACGAAACTCCAGTAAACGAAGTAAATTTGACACGAAGCTGCGTCACAGCGCGGACACCAAATCGTTATCACGTATGACAAATCTGAATGCGGAAACATGGTATGACAAATCGTCAGTTTTGATCGAGACATGATCGAAAGTCATTTCGATCTTAGAAACCCTAGATACACCGTGAATGCGTTTAAAGTGTATGTCGCCGCCAATGAGGATCCATTCGCAAAATAGCGCTATTTGGCATTTTCGGAATTGAAAACCAATTACTATGGGTTTGCTGTCGAAAATAAAATAAAATATGTACGTATTTTATTTTCGACCTTGACTGCATGTTGATCTTGGAATTAAAAATGTCTACACTAGCTGTAAAACTCTACTAATGACAGCGCTATTGGGATCACCTTTTTAAATTCAGTATGCAATTGTGCATTTAGAGATCTTATGATCGAAGGTCCCTCATAACGTTGCGGAATCCTCCCATTACGCCACGGGCGCCTCTGCAACGATTAATAGACTTGTAGACTTAGCGTTGCGTGTATTTAACACGCCCTTAAGCTTCATTTATCGGGTCTGAGGCTAGACGGGAAAGGAAGGGGTCGCAAAGGGTAGTAAGGGGGGTAGGGGGCACTGGGGTCAGACGGCGGCGTTCAAGGTTAAGGCCGCCCCGCGCCCGCGCCCCGCCCGACAGCCCACGTTCGCCTATGCACTTCACTCAACGTTGTATCATTGCGGACTTTTTGTATGAATGGAAAATAGACTAGACGGATTTGGCATCATGACCAGACGTCTGAGTCAGACGGCGTACTCAAACTCTAGACTTCAATTTCGGAGAACAAAAGTGTAGAATGACTCGCTACTTTTAATAATTGTTTCCATAGGATTTTCTTTATTATGACAAAAGCCGGCGAGAATGTTAGGTTCCTGTGAATAGCATTTTAGTTTTTAGCATTTAGTAATCCTTTGGAAAATAAAAATATCTATCTTAGTATCGGGATATTAGTTCCAATGTAATTCGAAAGGATGGCGCTAGGTCTTGATTACATCGCGAAAGTGTTTCGCTTCATTTTATAAGTGCCTTGTCGTTTTCTCATAAGTCGTCTTATAAGCATACTAGCGGCCGCCCGCGACTTCGTCCGCGTGGAAAAGTTACCCCTTTAACCCTACCAACCCCCTATACATTTTTCCAAAAATCAGCTCAAGATATCATTCATCAGTTTCACTGTCAGTATGATTAAGGTAAGGTTGGAGCACATTGGTTAGAGCTTATAACTAGGAGTTCGTTACGTAAATGCATAGAACCAAACATAGAACATGAGTTATTCAATACGTAGGGGAGCATACATGACAAATGATCCCGACAAATTGGGAACATTGTCCTTTTTTGAAGTTGGTCAAAAACATATGAATTGAATTTGAAAATTTCATTAATTATCAGATACTCGTAATATGCATCAATCTGTGGGAGGTGCCATGCTTTGGCAAGAATGGGCCGGCTCGACCAGAGTGATACCACGGCGTGAAGCGGCACCTGCGCTGTGTTTCAGCGAATGAGTGAGGCTACTGGAAGCCCAATTGGGGGGAAAGGGGGTTAAAGGTTGGCCGCGCACTTGTGACTCTACTACTGGAGTTGCCGGTATCTATGGGCGGCGGGAATTGCTACCATGTTGATCCGTCTGCTCGTCTGCCACCTATCACATAAAAGAACATATAAAATAGATGTCTACATAGGTAACCTTTCGCGCTCTAAGGTCGTGTGGTGATGCAGCGTGAAGGGCAGGTGGACGGAGCCAAATTACCTTTTCAAATCATACTATGTGTAGTATAGCATTTAATCATTTATTTATAACTAAACTCAATTACAATCTTACTCAATGTCTTTACTCGAAATGCTTACAAAAAACCGTAATTGTAACTACACTGACAAAAGCATTTTTTTATTTATCCTTAAAATATGATTATAATTTAATATTATAATAGCAAAAAAAATATTTTTTTACAATTTAAATCTCCCTAAAGTGAGTGCACTTTGAAGGGCGGACGCAATGTCAACAATAAAAGTTACTAATCACGTATTCGTTTTTTCTATAACATTTATAATTTTTTTATAAATTTTAGTGAGAAAATACAATTTATTACATAACAAAGTGTACCTATGAATTTACTTTAGAAACTAATAATAAATGTAGGTACAGCAATAAAATTGTGAATGTGAAAGTGAATTTGTGTAATATTGTCTGACTTCTAGTATTTCTAGGAAATTATCATTTCAGACAATAGACATCCACTGCTGGACATGGGCCCCAATGTCTGATCGGTCCTGTACCGCCCGCATCCAATGAATTCCCGCGATCTTCACTTGTTTCTTGGAAATGGTATACAAAACTTATGTTTTAGTTTAGTAAATTATCTTGGTAAAAACCATAAAGTAGGGTACGTGTATTGAATCACCTTGCGATATAGTTAGACAGAAACGCAGCAGACAGTGAGACGGCGCAGACGTCGGCCATTAACTGACGTCACAGGTCACTCGACATTGCCTAAGGGCTTAGGACGCTTGGAATAATAGCGACATTTACTTACATTACAATGAATTTAAACTTGCCGTATTATGTGTAGTCTGGTTTAGTACGATCTTAAATGAACGCCTCGTAAATTATAAATACATAGACTTTATTGTCATGACAAAACAACGCACATTACATTAATAGACATAATAGTGACCGTACATAAACCAATACAATTAACGTTAATTTATTACAAACGTCATGATCTTTCAATAAAATGTCATATTGGTATAAGAATTCAAGAATACCTATGTACTGTACCCATTATTGTTTTTAAGGTCACACACGTAAATAATTTTACAGTAGACCAACAGTGGTTAATGTTTTTTTTTTTCAAATCAAATCAAAAATCATGTGCTCTAAATGTCAAAATACTAGATAAGTAGTACAGACACAAATCAAGTAAGTCTTTAATTTCCATTTTATTTTAGACAATGTCGAATATCGACTTCATGTCGAAGCGCGCGAATTACCCCCTGCAAAGGAGATGCTAGTGCGTGACGTCACAGGCGACATTGTGCAAGGGGACGCGGAATAATGGCCGCCGCCGCCCCTCCCCCGCCGTTACATAACGCGCGCAATGATTATTCAAGAATTCAGGATTCGATAGAATGGATGGAACGGACGCGGACGTGGCTTTGCGGTTAACTGAAATAACATTAAAGACTGGTTTACATAGTGCGAGCTAGCGTACGAGTCAGCCTGACTGGCTGCAATGCAGTAACTCGCACTGTTTAGTCGTCACTCAGACGTGCGAGCTGGTAAGTAGCTCTCATGACAAGCCGAGTAATTGTTCACTCGCTGGGCAGCAGCTTACACAGTATAAACCTGTCTTTAATCTCTGCTAAAGACACATTCGCTGCACTAGAACTTAGAACAGGGCTTTTCAATGTTTAAATACGGGATAGTACAAATAACTTAATAACATCTTCTGATGTACCATGTACCTAACCATTAATAAAAGTGTACAATGTTAATACGCTTGTAATTTTATACTTGCTCTTGTACTAAGTTCTACATTTATTTCAGCAGCCCAAGTACCAAGGCTTAGTTCAATTTACTAGTTAACAACTAGTAAATTGAGCTAAGCCTTGGATACCTTAGTAAGATTTTCAAAGTATCTTTAGTCAAGGCTGTACCTTGTACATACAGATACATCCTGTATAATATTCTGTGATCTATATTTCTTCGTTTGCAGACAATCAGATGAATCATAATAATATTATAAACATAATAAAATACTATCAAATCTTTTCATCTACCTACGGCGACGCACTCGATTTCCAATAATAATTAATTAGACGGCGTCATGAGCGCGGACCTCGTCTCAGCGTATTGCCCGCTCGGCGACGTGTCAAGACTACTATCACATTTGAAATATAGCTATAAACTTCAGACAGGAACCATAAAAAATACACTCAAGACGTCTAGACTGACTACTGGTATTAAAACACAAGTCTTTAACAAACGTTTGCCCGCAGATGGCATAAAACAGACGCCTCACACGCTTTAAATTTAGCCGACAATTTTGTTTGAACACGTAACCACGGACGTTTTAATGTTTTCGGGATTGTGATGTTTCTGTCAATAGACATAATTGTATTACATGCAGTCAAACGAATAGTGAACCGTTGTAGGTTTGAGATACCACCAAGTTCAAACCAAGGGAGTTTGATTAAACGAGCTTATGATATGAGGATCACCGCAGATTTTGTATTTTCTAAAAACCATTTTCTATCATTACCAGTCATTGGAACAGGCAGGCTGAGTGGTTGCCGTCAAAATGTAATTGATATGAGACGTTTTCGTTCAATCGTATTTCTCTGTTTTATTTTCAAATTCAACTGTTAAGAAGTCTTCTTATTTTTACGAGATATGAATCTTATATCACTGAGTAAAATTAGAGCTTCTTATTGGTGAAATAATATATAAAACTAGTTCAATAGAACCACAGGTTATCTTGAATGGATGCGAAAAACCGAGCGAAGTAAAAGATACAGTAGGACAGCGATCTCCGGTTTCCAAAACGCCATCTTAGCACGCAACTGGGATTAAACACTATATTTTTTATACCAGATTGCAGTTATTGAATAAACCTTTCCGAAACTACTAACTAAAATTGTATCCAACATTGCTTGAATTTTTATGATACCAAGTCGATGAATGCAAAACAAGGTATAAATATTTCATAGGAAAACATCCACTTTTCCCACTTCGTCTCGATTGTAATTTCATCATCTTAGCAAATACAAGCTTGTTTTAAATTTCCATAAAATTTATTGTTAGAGTAAAAACATAAGATAGATATAACATTATTTTACTGTCCGCAAAAAGGAAATAACAAAATAAGTAGAGTTGTGTACACATAAGTATTTGTCTTATTCTTCTTATAATGAAATTATATTACATGACTAATTAGCTGATATAGTTAAATTATTGCCTTTGTCATTGCCATTTTATTATAATTAAAGGTTCACTTAAGTCTTTTGTAAATAGTCTTTTTATCTTATAATATAAACTTTAGTCAAGATATAGATAGTATAAGTTTTAGTTAAATTTAAACTAGGATTAAGCAGCTGAAGCTGAGAAAAGGTAGCATCATAACAAAGATTAAAATAATTTAGAAATATTCGTAAGAGCACCTTGCTACTCGTTTTGACTGCACAGTCTAAAAGTCATAAAGTTGATTCGAGACATCTATGCACAAGGGGTCAACGCTCAGCTTTTATGGTACAGAACTGAGACTAAAATATCTAATAGCACGTAATAGGAACGTGGTTTCTTAATAATAAATGCAATGAGACAACAAATCATAGGTGGAACTTGATCAGCGAATTTCTTGCTCCATGATTACAAGCTGATAGACTGCAGCTGAGGGGGCATTTTCCGAATGGGACCACTAAAAAAGTTATTTCACCCAGTCTCAATTTGACCCTTTTCCCAGGAAAATAAGACCCGTTTAGTCTGTCGTGTTGAAGTTACTGCATTTAGAACCAGCCAGCCTGACACGCACAATGACATAGTAAGTAGGTAGAGTAAGTATTTCAAATGATTTCCATGTGTTTATGTGAAAATAGTTTTTCGATGTACTCGCCGATTAATGCCATAGTATGTACTCAGCAAAATAGATACTGATGTGGCGAGTGTAGTTATTATTAAGAATAGCTTAGGAGCGTGGTAGGTAGACCATTTACTGACTTCAAAGTGTGAATGTTACAATGTATGAGTGCACATCACTCGTAATTAATTAACGATGTCGGTTGTCCCGTTGGATTATTAAAATCAAATTCGCTATCGAGTTTATCGGCGCGTGAGTCAGTTGGCAACCCGGCCGGCGGAAATGAGTCCTTCCTCCGCGCTATCGGCCGGCACTTTTGTTAAATTAAAATGGATGAGGTTTAAAGTGGATGGTGCGGCCGTAACTAACGGTTGGCGCGTCGTATGCGCGCGATTACGGCAATCTGCGCAGAAATAGGACGCGGTGCGCTCGCGCCGAAATGCCGTACCTTACGCCAAGAAAAGGGTCTGTCAGCATCTTGAAACCTTTTACGAGTATTAAGTAGGCTACAGGTACTACGCTGGCGTTATGATTCTATGTTGTAAGACTGGCGTATGATCGTGCTGCGAAAAATACGCGGGATTGACTAATCGGCTACTACATGGTGAGATACCTAATGTATAGCTAAATAGGCCAGGTTGAAAAATATCTTGGTCACTCGACGGCCAGACTGGCGGCTTGGTGACTGAAAAAAGGGCGGTCAATATCCACGGGTTGCTGACAATCAGATGAGTCTCGATCTGTTTTGGCAAAACAGAGACTCATCTGCTTTTGGTATAAACGATTATGTAATGAAGGATGTCGGAAAGTTCTACAGCGATACGATTGAACCAACACTGGCCAGCAGAGATTATATAGGGTGGTCGACGTGTACCTAAGTAAGTTAGTACGATGTCTCTGGGATTGCAAACGTCAGGCTCCGGTAACTGCATACTATCTGGTTTGTCACCTCCGTGGTAAAAGAGATAATGCAGTGACGTTGTGAGATTCTGAAGCGGGCACTATGGTTGCGCGTGCGCACGGGCCAGCAATTGCGCGACGTCGCGACGCGTGGGGCCGCGGCCCTCTCGACCTCGCTCCATCGGTTATGAAATTGCGCATGCACTTGTTAAATCTCAAAAGCAGATTAAGTATGTCTGCTCGTTTCTTCGTCTCTTGTAGTAGTTCACATCGCCTTTTTTGTTTAGGTTTTTCCTTTTGAATAGAATAGAATAGAATAGAAAATATTTATTTGGTGCAAATTACAATAAAACAATGTTTTGCAACTTTCTACAGTTGGGCTACTCGTATCTAAGAAGCATTGTCTAGGGATTTCGTCTCTTGATGTTACATTTTTTCTGGATTTCTATCGAAACCTTGATTGACAATGGTGTGTTATTGGTTACAATGTTACAAATTCTTGATTCATTACTAGTCCTGATTCTGATCGACAAAAGGGTCGAGGTATGGTAATAGTAGTCGCATCTTTATAATAATCTATCTAAGACTAACTGCGCCCCACGGTTTCACTCACGTGGTGATAGATTTATCGGTAATGGATGTTGGATTGAATAACAGACAGACTATACCTAATTGCACAAAATTCACAACTTAAGAACTAGATATACATTATATCTAAGTTAACAATTGTAGCCTTTATTGTTATTCTGATATATAAGATAAATTATTGCTAAATTTCATCAAAACCAATTTAGTAGATTTTCCGTGAAAGAGCAACAAAAATGACATTTCTTACACACATCCTCACGAACTTACTAGGATATGTAAGTAGGTTTCTGCTAGTAAAAAAGCACTTCAAAAAAGTCAGACAGAATTTATTTGATCTTGTTTCCTCGCTGCGACGCTACGAGATTTTCCTGAGAAACCGTGAACTACTACTTAGTTACGACATGTCATCCGGTCGCCTAGTGAAATATGGGCGGGGAGTCAAAAATTAAGTTACCTCATGACCCTTTTTTTGCTCCGTAGCCATCATAGCTAATAAAACGCGCAATAGAAAAATATAGCCGTGAGGTATATAGCCTATAAAAAAAACTTCAGGATAAGGAATGAATTGTTTTATAAACTGGGTTAAGGTAAACCAGCAGGACTATTAAAAATATAACGGTGAGCTAAGACCTATGAAGATTTGATGTCCGTCCGAAATAGGTGCTATTACGTGGTCGTGTGTGTTTACACAGCTAGGTATGTACATGGGACCAGACTGCCTGCAAGTCTTAAACTAAGAGCTTTGAATTTCATAGGGGACATAGTCCACTGGCTTTGATAATATCGGTTAAGTTGGAAGAAGGCTACAATTACAGAAAGGCATGATGATTCCAATGGCCCTAATCGGTTTAAAAGCGATGGATATAATAATCTCCATAGTCTTAAAATAATTTGAAACTTACACCAGAACAACAGTTTTTTAAGAAGAAGTCGTATAAATTTACGAAACATCTATAAATGTAGAAATACTTTGATATAAACGGGACTAAACGCGAGGATATTTAAATATATAGTGCTATAATGAACTTACATTTAAATATCCTCGCATTTAGACCCGTTTATATCAAGTACCTCACCCTAGTACTTCGTTTCGGGACAGTGTTCCGCTGTCTACAAATAGATGGCGCTGGGAGTCGATTGCAACGCGCTAGTGTTTCGCCTTTTTGGTTTGTATATAAGGTATATCGATCTATATTGAATTTAACTCTTTATAAAAAGTATAGAAGATTTGTATAAAGCGCGAAAGATTAAAACCTATGTTCTTCACGCTTAGAACTTAGCCCTCACTTGGTTCAGAACGGTGGAGCCACGACAATTTCTCGAGCGCCCGTGAACAACCTAGTTACGAGACGTCAGCCGGTTGCCTAATAAAATATGGCCGAGTACATACTTTAGACTCCCTCCTCCTACGTTATTATCATCTCGAAAAGCCGCAAAGTAGGTCGACTAGTACAAAGGCTGAAATTGTTTTGCCTCAGCCGAGAGGAATTTCGGTAGGTTGAGCAGGTACCTACATAAATCATTAATATTGCGGGTATTAATGCCAGCATTCGTACCGCATTTATTGTTTGCAGATACGTATCGCAGAAGAAATAATTGTCGTTTTAAGGGAAAAATTATTTCTTGTAGAATTATCTTTTGAAATGTTTGTTGGCCAAAGAAAATGTACTTGCTATCAGAACTTTTTTGTGTCAATACCTACATTCAATAGGTAGATACTATAAGTATATGAGCACAATGAATTTAGACTTGCGGCAGCGTCTTAAACCAACGACTAAGCGGGCAAGTGTACATACAACACAAATATTACACGAAGTATTTAGAGCGACTTTTTACCCCCTCATAAAAACTATTCTTGACGATTTAAACATGGCACCCATTTAGATATCACTTTTTTGACGCACTTAACAAACAAATCACATTCAAATTTGAAATTGGCTCCCATTTCACATATTTTATGCTTTTTGTAGTGCTTAAGCTACTTAGTAGGTACGGAGTCGGTCGGTCGGTAGTAGAGGTCGATATATGAGGTGTTGTGTGAATTTATTTATTTATTTTATGTTTTTGATGGGATATCATAATATTAACGTAATTGTAACAGAATTTATTACATAAAGGACGACAATACGTGAGTTGCCTACACATGTCGGCAGACCACAAAGAAGTAACTGAATTTTATTTGTAGAAAAATATCTGGTCAAGAGTGTACAGTAAAAAACTCAACTAAGGGTTTTAGTTACAATTTATTAAACGGCACCGAATATCTGCAAGATTCAAGATGATATCGAATGTAAAGTCAAAAATCTACCCTACACAATAATTGTTTAGCAAATTATTCTTATTTACAAAAAATCAAACAAATACTAATGACAACACCGCATCGCTTTTGTCCATTTACATAGTTAATTTTGTTTTATCCTACGGTTTCCCTAGCCTTGTGCATATGCGATGATAAAAGCAAATTTTACAAGGCGATACCAATACGGTACAACTTGAACAACGCCGTATAATATTCAATCATGTAATTGGTTTTTAGGTTTGATATAAATAGACAAGCATGTTTTTTTTTATGTAATAGGTAGCAGACGAGCAGGCGGATCACCTGATGGTAAGCAATTGCCGCCGCTCATGGACACTTGCAACACCAATGGAGTTACAAGTGCGCTGCCAACCTTTTATCCCCTTCCCCCCCGGGTGGGCCTCCGGTACCCTCACTCACGCAGCGAAACACAGCACAAGGGCTGCTTCACGCCGGTTTTCTGTGAGGCAGTGGTATCACTCCGGTCGAGCCGGCCCATTCATGCCAAAGCGTGGCTCTCCCACAGTTAAACATGTGTCACTACGCTTGATATTCGTATCTTCCAGCCAAGAACTTGTAACAACGTTGCAGTAAAAGGGTAGATATTGGTTTTACAGATTTTTTTGCTACGGAATTCTAAAAAGAACACAATTGGCCAATTTAAGATTACACTGTCGCCGCGCGCCTCGTAGGGGTCAATTTGAAATAAAATCCGTCTGCGTCTGATAAAAAAAGAGAATGTTCAGTTTGACCTATGGCTTTTCACTGGTTGTCGGCTTAGTACACATACAATAGAACTTACTCAAGTTATATACTAAGCCGACCACTAGTGAAAACTTAGTATATTTAGGTACAAAGTTAAAAATGTTAATGTTATTATGGCCTACTTATTTATAAGCAGTTAACAGTCCTGCGTGTAATCCATGCATGTAGATAATCGCAGTACCCTCAAACCCCGCACATATTGAATACTTATACTAATACTTCGCTATTAAGACCAAATAATTTTCTGTAGTAAAATGTTATTAAGGGATTTAATATTATTTCACGTTAGTAGCGTGAAATGATTTTCAAAATTTTCTAATAGTTTTTGAGTTCCTTTGTTAACAGGTGTGTATTTGGTAGAGGTACATTGTACTATTATGTATTCTGTGGTAGAGGTATGCAAATCTGTAGATAGTAATACAAGGTATGATTCAACTTAATTCCGTTTACGTGACTAGTTTCCTTTCATCCATAATCAATCAAAATACTTTTCTCAAATAAAAGCTACTTCATCGCTCTACATGTTGATGCTATTCGGCCCACTATAAACAGATTACGTAGTGAAATTCTTCGCTGAATTCGAAACGGTTTGTGTAAATAGCCGTCTAGGTATATAAATTTCCATAATGCAATTCGTCTAGACTAGACAAAGTGCGCCCGCGAACACGTGCTCGCCGAGCGGAGACGCGCGCCGTCTAGAGGTGAACCGAGTCGAGACGTAGGTAATGCACTGCGGACAAGGCTTCCCAAAGCGGCTACGCGAAACCTCAAACACCTTCACACTAACACGCAGGGTTACCACCAGCTTGGGGTTTTACCCTGAACTTTTTCAGAGCACAAAATAAGCTATTTTAAGTGGAATGGTAAATACTTCGAACCATATCTCTGGCACAGATCATAAACATCAAGTTGATGTTCGAAATACTTAAATTTATAGTTAAAAAAACTTATATAAAGTCCACAATATTTTTTTAATATGAATGAATGAATAACTTTATTATATGCATTTTTGTTGTAATTTTACTATAATTTTAATTACGTAAGTGCTTTTATTAGGTATAGAAAAGCCCCCAGACGTGACAAAATTTAGTACACTTTGAGAAACCCTGTTCTACGAGACTAGTATGTAATGGAAGGCTCATCCACCTAGACAAGACTATGTACCAATCTTAAGGCATACGACAAAAGGATTATTATCCCACTGGCGTTATACAGCTTGACTGGTGGCTGACTGTACAAGACGCTGCAGAACGTTGTTTACAAGACGTACAGAATCTACATAGTTAATGCGACTGGGTGCTAAACTGCTAACTGATAACGTGAAACAGATTTGATTGAACTAAAGAGATTTCACCAGCTATGGTACTTTGAATTACGCAAATAACTTAAGTTGAAGATTTTACGAGTAAAGGTTACCCAAGACTTTTACCAAATGAAATGCCTTCTCTACTTATTATACTTAGGTTCTCCATACCCGGGCAAGGTATGGAATACGCAGTAAATAATGTAAGTAACTTCAAGTTGGATTGCTTACGGTTACGGTAATGATCTAATGATCATAACCACTCCACATACATCATATTCATATAGAACACCTACACATAATAACAACCAATATTTATTTGAATAAACATTCCAAAAGTAGGCCACCAATTAGGTATAAAATACCGTCACATTGCTCCAAGCATAAGTAATTCAGCTTATCCCATTCGTAGATTTCATCTTTTCTTAAGAAAAGTTCGTATAATTTATAGCAAGCTTAGTTTACCGTTGCGTCCGCTTGGAACAATTATTTTAAAACCCTAGTGGTCCATTACGAAGACTCAATTAGCAATATTTTCACCAGCGAGACGGAGAAAAAGACTGTGATATCGGGACAGAGCACAAAATCCACGAGGAAAAGTAATTTCAGAGAGTTCCAGTCTGTACCTACACAGTTGCTGAAAGCTTTCCATGAGCACTCCAAGTATCTACCTACGGCGATTTACGTCCAAGTGTTTAATTACACGTAGGTGGATTTATAATGATTCTAACTAAATTATTTAAACATTGACTGATTGACTGTTGAAACTACTCGTAAACCGACAAACTACGCGTCAGCCCATTATATTTTTTAATTTGAATTATTAACTTACCCCTAAGTGGTGGCTTTGTCTACTAACTGCATTTCAGTCGTCTTTTATTAACAACATTTTAAAATGATTGAATACATATATTAATACACACATAACAAAACTATGTACATATTATTTAACTCGTATGTGTAGGTAATATGTATAGCTTTAATTATTTATGCCATGCATAAATCTAGGTATACTTCTGATAGTTTAAATTACATTCAGCTATTTCTTTGCACTGCCTTACTCGATTGCCAACGCGGTGTTTTTTTTTCTTCACCTAAAGGTTGTCTGGAAGAATTCGCTACAAGCAATAAGACCGCCTTATTGTACTGTTTATTCCCTCATGTATTATTTTTATGTGCAATAAATGATATATATCTATCTATCTAACAAAAACATAAAAGCATCCCATGCGATAAACAGGTGTCGTCGGACAGTAAAAAATAAATAATTCTGTATATTTTACCAAGCTGACAGAGAAAATGCATTCAGTCCGCGGTCGCGAGCAGTCGCGACTCGTTTAAAACTCACGCAAGCCTCCTGCGAGTGCATAGTGACATCTAGTCAATGGCGATCGTATTTATCTAGTCTAGACTAGACGGCAAGTAGTGAATAATAGTAGGACAACAAACGAACCGTTCCGACCGTCTGGAGGTGAGATGAAGGCCTCGCTGCCTTTTACAAGTAAATGCATCCAGTCTGGCTGAGCTACTCATGCGTCTCGTTAGATGTGACTTTGCTGACAGGGCAATTATTAAATCTTTGCCAGCATCGGGGATTGCAACTTGACCTGTCTCGTGTCGGCTTATCTTCGATATCAATATAGGTATATCTATACACAAGAAAATTCGTCTAGCTTTTTTTTATTAATACCTATCCATACTAATATTATAAATGGGAAAGTGTGTCTGTCTGTCTGTATGTTTGTCTTTCTTTCACGGCAAAACGGAGCGACAAATTGATGTGATTTTTAAGTGGAGATAGTTGAAGGGATGGAGAGTACCATAGAGTACGTTTTTGTCTCTTTCTAACCCCCCATTTTAGGGAAGTGGGGGGAGCGAGTAAAGCCGCGGGTAAAAGCTAGTTTATAATATAGGCATCTGGATTTTTCTGTATTGATTCAAACAACTGTTTTACATAATTATATAATGCTAGAGTAAGTTATAAAGAGGCTAGGAAAGCTATTCATAGGCAATTGTTTGTTTGTTTCAAATCAAATAAACATTTATGGTCTTGTTAGGTTAATTTTCATTGTGTTACATACGAGTTATATTGTTACCTAAATTCATTCATTCGCTCATTCGAATGCGTAATAGAGCACGTATAATAAGCATGTAATTACTAGTAAAGCGGGCATGGTTACATAATGTAAAAATCTATAGTTCAGACCAGACAGTAGGTACACAGACGAGGCCTACAGACCGCAAAATGGTAATGGTTAATACCTACCTCTCTCCACAATACGGTACGCCTTTAATTCGAATGGAATGTGGCTGATATTTTGTAAAGTTATGTCTATTCATTCGTAAGTATTGTTATCCTTTTTTAAGAGACAATAAAAATATGTTCTAGATATGATCTAGATCTTCATCTAGATTCCGTATCCCTTCGGACGGCGAAACAACTAAACCATCAACCTGTTGTAGTCCACTGTTGGTCTAGGCCTCTCCTAAAGATAGAGGTTTTGTAACATAATCCCCACGCTGGTAAGGCGTAACTAAAATTCACCTATGCATAAATTTGCAAATAATGCAAAATGTTCAATTTTATTTGTAGTAAATAAAGAGTTTTGAGTTGATCGTATTTATTATTTCATAAAACCAAATTTATTTCATAGAACGTCTATGACCTCATTTCTTTAAAGAATGGCACGTTTGGTACGTAAAGGTTCGCCATCCCTGCCCTAGATAAATGAAAGCCGAACATATAACGCCAGAAGATGACGCTATAAAGTTACGAAAACTTATTCCCTCTTAGTTACAGACTAAAGAGGCTTCATTTTATTTTCTCAGAGCCCGAACTTTCGTAGACAGATTTAGACAGCGTTGAACGGCGTAACAATGCAAATTATGGCGCGGAGAGTCCCAGCTCTCGTGTCCCTCAGCACGTGAAATTAAACCTAATAGCGCTAAAAGCGACGTCTAGACAGCCTACTGCCTACTGCCTGCGCCCCTCGCCGGCAGCGCCCGGGAAACGCGCTTTATGCCAAATATTCCAAATTCATTAAAAAAAACCGGGTAACTCTGTCTGTAGAACTTGTGATTTTACCTACCTAAAAAGTATCAGCCTATATACTGTCCCACTGCAGGGCAAAGGCCTCCATCATAGAAATCAAGTTATCGCTACTATGATGGGATTAGGCTTAATAACCACGCTTGCCTAATGCGGATTGGTGATCACAAACCCGAGCTATGTTCGAAAAATTCGAAATATACTTTTGCTCGACCCGGGAATCGAACCCGGGACCCCGAGATCACGGCTCGGTACGTAAACCACTAGACCAACGGGGCGTTCCTGGATATCAACAGAAATAAAATTTTTGAAACAACCGAATATTTCATGCAAGCTAAGACGCAAAGTTTCCTAGATATATAAGAACAATGGAACCTTCAGCAACCTATCTTCTCGTTGTCCAGGGTAATGTATTTTGTAGATAGGTACGTAGAGTAAGCAGTTATTTAAAAAAAATCTTAATAGAATTCCCCAATTGTAATCTCAGGTGACCGTCTCGACACTATTTGTAATGGCCAATTTATATTCTTTTGTAAATTTATTACTATGTATGTGCATGGTTTATATTCTAGTTTTCTTTGATACGTCGGTTACGACGTAGTTAAAACCAAATGTGTAGAGTGATTGAAAGTTCTTTGAAAATTAGCCCAAATGGTCTGGGTTTTATTGCTATACGTTATATTAGGAGCACCTCTCATTGAAACCCATACTTAATCTAAATGATTAAAATAATCTTCCTTTTGTTCTCATTAGCGTGCGGATGAACCTAATGTGAGGCGGCCATACGATTATGTCCCTATTCTCTAGGGCACGTAATGCTTTAAAAATAAAATAGAACCACAGCTGGAGTAAACATCAGTGCATTAGACGTTATCATGGGCGAAGCCAAAGAGCTAAAACAGGCAATTAGCTATGCATATAGCATGCCTTCAGGATGCATTGTTGAAACATATTTAACAATAATTCCTGGAAGCATACTGTATCCATAGCAAATCATCTGTATTCTGCATCACACCCCACCTTGGGTGTTAGACAGTGTCACAATACTTTTCTTCTACAACTTGAGCAGATCAGTATTCCCGTACCCATCGCCCAAAGTGAAGAAGAATCACTATGATCAAGCGCAAAGCTTTATTCTACGGCCTTTTTAGGCACTGTACAACTCGGATGCAGTTAGAACTATTGACAAGAAGTATATGCACATACTTTTCTACAAATATGCCGTTACGAAATCTGTTAAAAGATAAATATTCGGAGCGAGTTGACTCATGTACCTTGACAAGTTCCGAAATTTCCCGGTATGGTCACGTTACTTTTGGCAGTGTCGCTGAGTACGCGCTGTACCTAGGCGGGTAGGTACGTAGGCCGTCTAGACGCGGGGGCGGCGGGCGTGCGGAAGGTTAGATACATAGACGCTTTATAAGTAGGCCTGCGCGATATCCACTACTAGGGTTGCTCGGTGAAAACCTAGGCAGACATACTATTTTAGCCATACATTTGGGTAGAAGGCGGGATAATGAATAATCTTAATGTTTTAGTAATAGTTGTATATAAACTTTCGGCCACGTACTACAAGAGTATGGAATGAACTGTCTCCTGGGGTATTTCCGGACCTTCCTTCCTTCCTTCTTAAAAGTCCTTTTAAAAGTTGGGCGGACTTATCACTCTTCTGGTGTTGCTGTTGGGTGTACATGGGCGACGGTAATCGCTTATCAGGTGATTCTTCTGCTCGTCTACCCCGTATATCATAAAAAATAGCACTTCGGTACACTTATGTTCATCACAGAAGTGTATAATTTTTAATCAAAGCTTTAACAAAATCTTTGTCTATTATTTTTATGACCGTCATAATTCAGTCAACCAAGAGACGCCCATTGCAGGAAGCCCACCCTCTCCAAAATATTGAATATAGCTAAACAGGCAACAAGCAACTTTATGTATTTTGTTAACATCTACAGAAAATGTAAACACCCTGTTTATATGGCAATAAAAATAAAATATAATATAAATATGAAACTATAAAAAAAATCTGTCAAAAAAAATAGTTTCAGCACTTTACTTTAAGTCGGAGTCCTATTTATCCGCTTTATAAGGCCGGCCACGGCGCCGGTCACCGCCTGATTCGACCGGATATGTACTAAAGCTCGACTGAGTTTAGCTTCATGCGGCCGCCTGGCAACCCTGCCCACGACCCCTTCGGCTTCAGTGCTACATACATGAGCTTCGGAATTGGGTCACTTCGCAGTATACTGAATGGCAGTGTAACAATGACACTCACCCATAAACTTTATTGATAATTTTTGTTTGTTAAAGAACAGTTCGACTGTGTACGTCAATTTCGTTTTAATCCATACTATTTATAAAGAGCTTAATCTCATAATCCACGCCAGGGCTTATAGGTAAACCGAAAACACGAAACACACGCGCGATACCATCAACGCCCAGCGCCATCTATTGGTAGAAAGTGGAACTACATGTCCCGAAACGAAGTGAGGGCGGGCCACTAGTAACGCATAAAGAGGCATACAATATTTACTGTTCCATATGAGTATTTCATTTAATTGGTTTGTCAGAAGATTTCTATTAACAGTGTATAAAATTAGGTATAGTAAGTCTTATGAAAAAAAAACTGTAATTGACAATCTTGTCCGTAATCGTGGAGGCAGGTAGAGAGAAAGGTATTCTCATAATGAATAATTACGTATTAAGCAATAATTGCTCTATAAATCAGCGGATATTTATTTCCCATCTAGACTGAATGGTTATCACACGAAACCAGGTCTCTAAATCGAGTTTATCATGATTTTATCTACTGTTATAAGTAGACTTTATTATGCAGGATTTAGTTCCAGTTAAGCTGAGCTAGACGTTTAAATTTTAATGTCTGAATTTTCTTAAGCCCGACGTTTTATTCTGCAATGTCACCCTGTCTAATGTGAATGTGTTTTGTATTTTTAAAAGAGCAATATCTATATCTATACTATTTATAAAGAGATAACTTGAATAGACAACGACAAGGCTTATAGGTAAACCGAAAACACGAAAGGCTTGCGCGATGTAATTGGACACAGCGCCATCTATTGGTTCTTTTCTGAATTACGGTCCCGAAGCGGAATGAGGGCGGGCCACTAGTTTTGTCGTAATTTCAATTCTATCAAACTTCAGACGTACTCACGGCATCTCGTCGAGTTACCTACCGTTTTTTGACTTTGGACCGTCTTTTGTCTGAGACACAAGTGGGGGGTATCTCTACCGCCGTTTATACACTAACTTTACAGACTAAAACAAGATAAAAAATGTAGGAATTATAAACCTCTCAGATACAGATTTTAAACTTAACGCGCGGTGTCATATATCGTGAAAAGTGAATAACCAACTGCCACGAGTCTTTGAGTTTAGTAAAGTGATAAAAAATAGTATTAAGTAAAAGTAAAAATAGTAATGGCAGGTTCGCTACTTTAAATGTATGTACAATGCATTGTCGAATATTTTTTTTATAAATATGTACGTCTAATAATCCCATCATAGTAGCGATGATGACTTGATTTCTATGATAGAGAACTTTGCCCTGCAATGGGACAGAATATAGGGTGATACTTTAATTTTTATTGTACCTAAGTACATCTACTTATTTAAAAAAAATGTAGGTGACCCACATTATTTCGAAATTAATCCGAATAACGGTTTAACAGAAAGAAAGTTTTATAACAACCGATGAAATATGGCAGGGTCGTAAATGTCGTCACCGCGGTTCATTTCCCCTGAGTTATGTTCAACACGATTATTCGTAGGCAGATTAAGAGATTTAGGATCGGCATGAAAGTTTGTGGGGTGCCGTGCTAGGCTCGTGTTTAGGCATGAGCTGGCCTGATTCAATATAGCTACTGGAGATATCAAGATAAGCTTACAGAATGGGTTAGCATTTATTCCTAATACCTACTGCGGGCATTGTCTTAGAAAATAGGATATAACAATTTTGTTGGCTTAGGCCCGATGTTTTGATCCGTAGTCTCTCCGTAGACTAGTAGTAGGTTAATCAAATTAAAAGTAACTATTAAATATAAATGAAAAAGTTATTGACTAACAAATTGGTTAGACGATTATCAAAGTGATGGCCTAATGGTTAGTCAAGCTAACTTTTTGGTCAAAAAACATTTTGTGTCAATATTTCACCATCAGTTGCTTTTTTAACCATTAGTTCAGTTTTAAAACGGATCAAAAAACCGGTCCCACATGTAGGTACACAGGGGATATTTAGTTGATTTTCACACAATAGGTTCCAGTGTAATCATCACAATTACAAGTTTAGACAATTATTTGCAATTTTAAACAAATTAATTATTATTTCTTCCTAGCCCATTTTATGTACAGCAACTGTTTGTTTAGAAATCTTATTTATTAATTATAACACAAGTCTGTGACATATAAAGATATAGAACCAAAGAATAATACTTATATTAAAATCAAATGAATGCAACAGCATTCTTGGCCAGAATCAGATGTTGTGATAAGGATTTTTATTTCGAGCAATAAATAATATGTAAATTTGTGAATAAACGTCACAGTTAACACTGTTGTTTGATCTCCTGTTGCGCTTTTGAGGTAATAAAATTGTGAATTGTGGTTTTGGCATTAGGTAATTTAATTTAGGGATGGTTACGGGTTTTAAATTATAGCAACGAGTTCAAAAGGGGGGTATCATGATGGACATTTTCACCACGTTTGATAGACTCGTGTAAAGCGCAGGCCCCAAGGAAACGGCCGTGGCCTACACGCGACATTAACATTTCTTCAGGGGCGGGGCGCAGACTCGGTACAAATGATGCATTCTACTAATGCCTGTCATTATTTCGTATTTAGGGAAAAAACTTTGCAATACTTTTCGCGCAAATTACACTAAGATACATAATGTCACTTAATGACTTTGGCTTACATGTAGGTACGGCTATGTGTAGTAGGTAATTTTAGTACAACCAGGTGTGTTGTAGGTATCATTAATTTAATTAATCGAAAGCCGTACCAGATTAAACAATAATTACAACTACTTACTAACATAGGTTTAAAGGGTTCATTTGAGTAATTAACACCTAGCCACTAAGTACGTCACCTTACCGTTAAACCACATCCATACCTAATTACTGAGGCACTTAGTCAAAACTTTATTAATTAACGTAAATTGTAATCATTAAGTTTGATCGTGAAGTGTTCATAGGAATCATTAATTGGTGCCGCGGTTACAATAGAGCGGTGTTGCCGAGACAGACGAGAGCGAAAGCATGTTATTATGTCGGTTCTGGCCAGTGTTGCCAAGTCGATATCATGAACTGCGGGGTGGCAAGTGTAAAGGTGCCCGATTGTTAAGGATTTTCAAAAATAGTGCTGTCAACCAGTGACTAAATAAGGAAGAGCCAATAAAAGGTAGCTGAGAAATCCAGAAGAAAAAAGGTCTTTTTCAACCACAAATCATGTTAAGCAGGTATAATTCATTGCCATTAAGTTTACTGGCCATTTACAAAATTTAAAGTAGCTAGTATTAGACTGTTAAAAAAGAACAATAATAAATTTTAAGCTGAAAACAAACAGGACTCTTAGAAATGTAGAGGACAAATATTTATATCCACGGCGGTTATCTATCTAATCTATACTATTTATAAAGAGGTAACTTCTATAGACAAGGATATATACCTATAAGCCTTAGGTAAACCGAAAACACGAAACGCTTGCGTGATGTAATTGAGCACAGCGCCATCTATTAGTTCATTTCTGAATTACGGTCCCGAAGCGAAGTGAGGGCGGGCCACTAGTTAATTATATTCCTAATTACGAGTACCTACTCCACTGCATACTCTACATTTCCAAGAAGGACAACGAATGTCCTGACTTTTACGTAATAAGGAACATAAGTTTTGTATATAAATGTAATACCTATAAATGTTTGTAAAAAATATTTCCTTTTACTAACAAAGTGATGTCAATTCTTTTACTATTGATAAATTGTTCTACCATATTTGAAGATACTTTATTTATCAACATTATTTGACAAAATAGATGTTGACAAAATAATGCCAAAAACTAAAAGTTACATTCAATGTTAGACTTATGAAATAGTGCTAATGTCTAGCACTATTTTCATCGTAACGCCAAGTGCGCAACACTGGTTCTGGCTAGGCGTCTGCCCTTCCGTCGCCCTTCTCGCGTTAGCTCTGACTTTTACAGAATAACACTATCTGCGAACCTGTCTGGGGCACAATGGACGTAAAATAAACGCAAGCGAATCATGTTCGCCTATAAACAGGCATCGTAAAGCACTAACGAAAACAGAGGCAGTGGACGAGTGAGCCCTATTGTGTCTCGTAAAGTATTTGTTTATGTACATACCTACCAAGCGGCTCGTGGTCTAGTGGTTAAAGAACCGGGCTGTGATCTCGGGGTCCTGGTTTCGATTCCCGGGTAGAGCAAAAAGTGTTTCGAATTTTTCTTATAGCTTGGGTTTGTAATCACCTATTAGACAAGCCTGGTGATTAATCCCTTCATAGTAGCGATGACTTGATTTATATGACGGAGACCTTTGCCCTGCAGTGGGACAGTATGTTATAGGCTGATACTTTACATAAGTCTAACCTAACCTGGCCTACCAGAGTCGTCTGACCTGTTTGATCCCCATCCCCAACACCAGTAGCAGTGGCGTAGAAGTGCCGCCCAGGGCGGACCGTTCCCCCCGCTACGCTACGCTACGAGGATGTAAGCTGCGCCCACCGAATGCAAGTCTTCTTCTCTTATAAACAGTGCCCCTCCATCTCGGTATTCTTAACGGTTTTTGTTTTTTTTTATTGCTGAAGTAGGCAGACGAGCATGCGGCCCATTTGATGGTATAGGTAACCGCCGCTCATAGACAATTATTTGAGGAACATAATCTTTGGAATATTTATTTATATCCCGTCTTACACTCGTTAGCTACTAATGAAACAGTTAATATGAGTAAAATTAATCATTAGATTGAGTACATTATTTACTTGCAAAAAGCAATCAATAAACGTATTGTTTTAGATAACCTATTGGTAAAATTTTGTACTATTGATTTTCCCAGACTCAAAAGTTATTTTCGCAGAACATTTTCTGTTCAGTTATCCAGTTCATTAGCTTCGGGTTTCAAAAAGATACTGTAAATCACATTTTAATCAAGTTACTGCCTCATTTACTTCGACTTAGCTTTAGTTTCTTTCTGAAAATTCTCTTGGTATTATTGAATGCCCGCTTGTAACATTTCTTTGGTACTTATAACAGAAAATATTAGGTAATACGTGGTAATACTATCTAATTATTAGGTTCCGTAATTGGAACTGACGAGTACTGGGTTAGGCGCTCGAAAATACGTAAAATGAAATTACCTAGTACTTTCCATTTTCGTAAATTGTAAATGATTTCTTGTTACTTTTAGCAAATAACGCCATTCATTTCTATTTTTAGTACCAAGAATACAAATATTCGAAACGACACAGCTTGGGACACAACTCTTAAGATAATGATAAAGATAGATCCTCATTTTACTTTAAGTACTTAGTACTTGTGTAAAACCAAGCAAACTAGTATCTCGTATTTGAAGTCCTCAAAGATCCCATCTAATGTAGCCCCTAGCACATAATAAAACTACTGCACCATTGCAAAAATTAAAAAGTCTAATCTATGTAAGTACTTTCTTTTATGTGATAGGTTGCAGACGAGCAGATGGACCACCTGATGGTCAACATTGCCTCCGCCCATAGACACCTGCAAAACTAGTAGAGTCACAAGTGCGCTGCCAACCTTTAACACCCCCCCCCCCCCTCCCCCCATCACTCGACGAAACAGCGCAGGGGTTGCATCACGCCGGTCTTCTTCTGTGGTATCACTCCGGTCGAGCCAGCCCATTCATGCCGAAGCGTGACTTTTCCACGGTTATACTATGCTTATAACACAGAAAATATAGTCGACGGGTACTCATTTCTTAATAACTGTATTATAATAATCCCAGCGCCAATATAAAATATACATTTTCGGATCACGCCTGATTAGTGGAAGCGTTGATGTATCGTCAAACAAGGTGGCTGTAATTTGTTGATAAGTAACAGACTTAAATTAGGTAGCGTAGATGATGGATGGAGGATACTCCACAAACGTCGGGCTGTCTGGCAGATAATGTAGGTACTTAGTCAGGGATTATTCACATTACCCCGCGTTAGCTCTAGATTACTGAGTGATAAATTTCTTTTAGAACTATTGAAACCACATAACATATTTATTCTTTACGTATAAAGACTTTATTTAAGCACCATGACGCACACTTGCGACTCTTCTGGTGTTGCCAGACATTTACTTGGACACCCATGAGCGGCGGTAACGCGTGATCCTTAGCATCAGGTGATCCGTCTGTTTGCCTGCCCCCTATCTCATAAAAAAAATATGACCGACCTTATAACATGTGTGAAACAAGATGGTGTAGGACTCTTACCCTTACTAAAACTGGGGTCGGCGCGCACCGGTATGCACTGTACCGCAACTGGGTTATTCTCATCGATATGTCATTCACCGTGGCAGTCTTTATATCCTTACCTACTGAAATTGATATCAGGATCTTTACATATTGTTACAAGTTAAATTACGTATTATTACAAGTTTTATACAAGATGACTTCTATAAATAATCGGTATATTTTATGATTCTGGCGTCAATTTTGCAATAATAAGGATTTTAAAACTGTAATGACATCTTCGGTAATGGTATCGCGATGAGAATAACCCAACTATGGCCCCTCGCATTCCCAGATGTACAGGGGCAATTATCGCGCATTCGCATTGAAGTCGAATTAGAGATTTGTATGGACGACTGTATGAAATCTCTAAATTCGACTTCAATGTCAAGTGCACGAGAATTGCCCAGGGTCTCTCAAAAATATCTAATATTCTCATCTCGCTCCCATCTTCTAACGCTACGCTAATTGTGAAGCCACGGTATTTTATTTACATACCTATTGATTAACAAAAAACAATGCTGACCTATATTTTACTAAGCAAACAAGCACAAAGGATTAAAAAGAACTACCAACTAATCTACTTAATTAAAGTTATTTTAATCATACCATAACTTCTCTCAGATTCGTGTATCAGCAGACATTTGTCTTGGTACGGGAATTAAACACGCAATTCTGTGCTTCCAAGTTCAATGCCAACAATGTAAAAAGTAATAGCTAACTATCTACCAAACGAAATTATTTATTGTCCTGAGCAATTGGTTAATTTAAAATTGCATCTGCTTGGTCGATGCAGCTAAGCAACCTGTTTCCTGGGGACCATTATGGTTATTTACCGTCCCGTTGTCCCGATCGACTTGATTAACATTTCAAGGATATTGCTTAGAAGAATTTAGCTATTTTAAAGTTAGTCATAATGGAAGCGCCGGCCCCAGCGCCCGTCGCCGCTGTGGGCACCCGCCGCGAGCCCTCCACAGATGCCGTCAAGGCTCAAGGAGTTTTGTAATTTATTTCCTTACTTTAACTGAGAGATTTTATCGTCAACAAAAGCCCTATTAGATGTTTAGATTAAATTCTTGACTTCTGTTTTAAATATTCACAAAAGCTCCATTCAAACCATAGCCGGTTTAATATGGCTCATTAAAATTTTTGCTCATTTTATGTTTCCCGGGCGCACAGGAGGTCGGTGACCAGGAAAACCAAAGACGCCGCGCGGCTCTGGCAGAAGCGGTGGGGCTTCTACAGCCTAATCCGCGAGATACAGGAGGAAGAAGCTGAGAGGATGGGTAAATATACTTTAAGACCTGACGGTTTTCGCATCTACGGTGGCAGCTCAGGTTTTATAATTTTAAATTGATACCGTTACTAAATAATATACCCGACCGAGACATATAAGCATTACGAGTACCTACCTACTATGTGTATGTAAAATTTAAACTGGGCAATCATCATCATCATCAGCATGTTGCAGTCCACTGCTGGACAGTATAGGCCTCTCCTAATATTGGCCACTCCGAACGATTTTTCGCTACTCGTATCCAGCTCTTGCCAGCTATCCTGCGCAGATCGTCACTCCATCTGGCTTGAGAGCGTCCTACATTACGTATACCGAGACGTGGTCTCCACTCCAGAACTCGTGGACTTACCCCAGCTATTGTCAGTTCGGCGGTTGATGTGGCCAGCCCACTGCCACTTTAGCTTGTCCTGTGTGCGATTCGATTGACTTTGTTTCTCTGCCGCATCACCTCATTCCGGATACGATCGCGCAGAAAGACGCCGAGCATAGCTCTTTCCATAGCTAGCTGAGCGACTTTTAACTTGTGGACTAGCCGTGCCAATACTGACCTGAGAAACAACGTCCTTCGGGGCTGGTATGAGATTGACGAGCAAAGTCATCAAGAGTCCAACACTATGCATTATTAAAATACTAATTACTTATTATGTTGCAGGAATGTCACTGGAGGAATACCGCGAGGCAGTCCGCTACCGCAGCTGCAAACCGGAGCCTAAAGTGTACCCCGTGGAAGTCGATCCATCGCCGGAGCCTGTACCTCCTACGTCAGCCGGTATAGTTTGAATTTCAGTGCAATAGGTTTATTTGTGATCATAACTATTCCTCCATCATGCGGGTAAATAGTTAATATGAAATTACAAGATATAGGACTTCATGTCGGTTATTCACATTTCGGTAGGTACATAATAGTCATCCAACCAAAAAAATAGCACGTAATTTTTGTTGTTGCTTAGCCTGTAGAGTCACACTGCTGGACAATGGTCTTGCTTAATCGTGTAAATAAGGTACCTTCTTACATAGTCCTGGTCCGAAGCTGAGGATAGAGGGAGGTTTTCTCTTGTTCCCAACTCTGTGCTTGTACTATGGAAACCAGTAAACATAGTAAACATCAAAGCAAAATTCGTATCTATTTTAGATCATGCTTACCTAGATCATAGAGCTCGTCGACGCAATGTTTCTACCTCCCCAATTTTCTGCCCTAATTGCGTTTGAAAGATACTCCTCTCTAGGTCTGAGGTATTTCGGATAACTTTTACTAAGTTAAGTACTTTCTAGACAGACGTAGGATGCCCTCTAGGCATTGAGCCACAGTCGTAGAGACGGTAGGTATTTCCCGTGTCTGTCATGTTTGAAGGAAAAAGTAATTCTTGTAGTGTAATCCCTCATTTCTATATCTATTTCAGGCATGGTCGGGCGTCGTGCCCGGTGCCCGCTGGAGAGATACGGCCGCCTGGTAATGACCGACGTCGACTACCCGACGCGCCCGCCACTGCCGCGCGGGCAGATCTACGATCCTTACAACCAAACTATTGTCTTCTTGGGGTACGTACTCACTCAATGCCACATCAAACTATGTTTATGATACTAATTAAATGATTGTAAAGCCAATCAATCAAAGTTTATTTGTCTCGAGTTCCCGTGAGTAGAGATTGGTTGGTGCCTCACTCATCTCAGCGTATTCCTGGTTGCGTCCAAAGCGTCGTTTTGGAGCCAATTGAGATGATTTTTGGCAAACTTAAATGATAGAATGAATGAATGTAGATTCGATGACAACGCGATATTATTCTGAAGAGAAGTTCTGACTGTAGGCTGTCAGCTCAGACTATAAAAGATACGTAGTTTTTGGGGTTATTTTTCACATCTGAAAACATCACCCCTATCATTACAAAACGTGGTCTAAAATTTGTCTTAGTTAAAACTGATGCCGTCACTTTCATTTATGACTTTTATAAAAGTGACAGCATTATTTTCAAACCATGACTAACTTTTGCCACCGTTTTGTAATAAGGGGGATAAGGTTTAATGTTAACTGAGTAACTAAAATATTTCTTTTCAGAAGCGTGGATGGCGATCCGATATCTTACAACCTGCCGGCCGCGCGGTCCGAGGTGTCGGAGGAGATGTGGGCGCGCCCGCACCAGCTGGAGGTCATGCCGCTGAGCAAGGACAACCTGGAGAAGGCCTTACTGGCCTGAGGAACGCAGTCGTTATATTCCTAAATTTTCCTTATTATTTATTTCTGAAAATGTCTAATAATAATAAATAAATTGAGACAACATCACATACATTGTCCTGATCCCAAACTAAGGTTTTCCCTTGTACTATCGAAACCAGAAACAACGAAGGAACCACAAACACCCAAACCCAACACAAATCTGTTTCATCAACATACATTTGTTAAAACGTAAACACATTAACGCACGTAAGACGATTGCTTGCAGCTTGCATGCAAGTTTTATAGACAAGGGAAACTACTGTCCTCTCGTTTTGCATTCGGCATTCGGTGCGTAGGGCAGGTGGACGATATGTCCCGCCTACATGTAGGATATTGTCACAATGTCAATCACAAGATAGGTTTGTATTCTTATTTCATGTACCTACCTACGTGCTACAGATAAATGATTATTACGCGCACATTTTTGCATAATAAAATATTTACCCATGCACTACTTAATTTGCTTGTAAGAATCTTAGGTATTGAGTCTAAAAATCGATAGCATATAGCGGCACAATTCTTTCCTATAATGCTTGCAGTGTAAGATTCAAGTGTTTAAGTAAAAGTATTAAATCGATTTAATTAACACATAACACTTACGAAACAAAATGTATACCTACTTAATCAAATCAATATTATGGCATAATGCTTTAGTAGTAGAATAACAATGTAAGCTGCAAATTATTACTTAATGCTTTAAGTGTGAGGGTATAGTGGCAAGTCACATACAAAGTATAGTCCGAGGCAAGAAAGTGTAGTTATGACCTTGAGTGCGCAGAAACCAATTTTGATAGAAAGTATTCTTTTTTACAAGTGCGCAAAATAACGGTCATCGCTATACTTTCGTGCCTCCAGCTATACCTACTTCGGATTGATTTGTTTTCTACGCATATTGTCATTTTCAGAATGGATTTTGAACGAAGAATGCACAAACGTGCTAAGGCAATATTAAGTTAGCTCGCAGAGAGTATCCGTATAAAAGATCGATTCCTGCTAATGAATATGCATTTCGGGAGATGATCTATAGTATAAATTGGAACGGAAAAGACTTAATGTTTTAAAGATGTTTTTTCAAAATAATTAAATATATCAGCATTTGTAAACAATATAATGTATTTTATTTCTTCAACATTATTCGGTTCTTATTCATTGTAGTTTTAAAAATATATTTTTGATCATAATTGTACGTTTTCATTTATTCGCCAATATTGGTGGTAATTGAGAAACTATATTTTCCGGGAGTACCTCAAGAGTTACTGCTTCATCCTCGCCCACCCAGTGGAAGCCGGCCAGATACTGTAGACAACGGATTTTATATTTAAGTATTATCTTTCATTAATTTAAACTTTAGTAAGTACTTCAGGTTTTCAAATTTTGTTTTAGGAGAATAAATTTGCACGAGTGTCAAGGATTTCATTATATGATTTTCAATAGTGGTAAACAGCTCGTAACATTTTTTATATTGAAAACATTGTATTAACATTTAGTTAGATGGATGTACCTAGGTATTAAGTTACCTACTATAATATATTTTGTACACAAATATAATTTTATGGCAGCAACCAATATTTAGTTTCATTTATGTACACATAGGTATTACACATTGATTATAACAATGCAATTACGTAATTTTAAAATGTAATACATAATGATAATTCCACTTACCTTAATAGGCACAATTCTTAATCCTACGTTTGCTCTTGATTTCGATTTCTTTTTTGACACTGGTTCTTCTGACTGTTCCTGAAAACAAAATATTTAGATCAACTTGCGAAAAAATGTAAATGAATCAATTGCATTCTAACAGCGACTTGTCAGTCTCAATCTCAAATAAATAAAGCCAATTATGAAATAAATAAAAAATAAGTAAAACTAAAGTGTTTAGTTATTTTTTTTTCGAAAAAAATGGAACTGACCTTCAAACTAGATCTACTATACAAACAAAAAAAAACTGTGAATGCAAGTTATTTAAACTTGCACTAAGTACAGATTGGAGTAAGTACAATTGTGAACCATGCCATCTACGATTTACGGTTCACAATTGCACTAAGTACCATTTGAAGTTAGTACAATTGTGCACTAAACCATCGTGAACTAGATTTCGATGTGATCGTCATCTCTTTATACCTGCTTCCTTTCTAGAACCCATAGCGAGGTCTCGTCGTGGAAGACCAGCGCGTCGCGGCGCGGGTGCGGCGCGACGCCCGCCACCGCGGACCCGCGCGAGTACCACGCCGGGGGGAGGCCCTCGTTCGGCCACTCGGAGAACTTTTTGTCAGGCAGCTCGTATTCAACTATCTGAAAGTTCAAAACTTTATGTACTTCTCATGACTAGTTCGCAAGAGATCCCGCTTCGCTTTTCAATTCGTAACCAACTCGCGGGCTCTCTCATCCCTCTATTTATAATAGCGCGAACCCCGGCGCCCCCATTGAAAGGATCTAGTTCATGAAACTTACTAAATTCTTGCTTCTGAAAAATCAAAAACACTGTTTCCAGAACTTTCGAGCGCATTCTTTGCCTATGAATTCGGGAGACTTCTACAGAATGCTAGATCTTTTAGAACGTTCTATTATCAACGAGTATCTAGGTTCGGTCAACTTTAATATACCTATAGTATAAGTACCTATAGAATAATACACCTTAGCCCTTAGAAATAAGCTCTATGTCCGCATGCAGGGCACATAGTCGTAATAATACCATCACAGAGAGTGAGGGTGAGGATGTTTAAGCTGGTGCCAAACTTCGTCTACTTTATTTCTTATCTTCTATCTCTATGGCTAAATTAAACTTAATGTAGGTAGCCAGAAAATTACTATAATATGAATTTCCTAGAAGTAAAGTAAATTCTTTCTTAGCCACCCACCTTTTGATCTACATAAGTAACCACGAGGCTTTCCCGAGCGCTATCGACTGCTAAGGCTGATGGCACGCATTTGTATTTGGGTAGTGTAGTGTAATGCTCATACATCCTCTTCCCTCTCGTCCAAACGGCGATCGCTCCTTGTGTATCCGCTGCTACCAGGTATATTGTGCCGGATGGCGTCGTTCTGGATATGCGGAGGTGTAACATTGAAGATGCTTTGAGGTCTAGAAAACAAAGTATGACATAAAATTCCCATAATTTCCTCTTGACTCATATGAAAAAAAAATCTAAAGTAATTGGGTAAACAACACTATTAGTAAGAGTTAGTTTTACAGTGTCTGTAACTTACACTTTTCTGTAGATATTGTTTGAATGACCGTAGCACCAGCTTGTGGATCTACTTGTAAAATAAGTATATTGCCTGCACAGTGGACTGCCATGATCCGCGAGTCTTCCGTGAAAGCGATACAATCGCAAGAGGAAGTTACGCCATTAATTAGAACTTTTGACAGAGAGGTATTGCCTTGATCTTCATCCTGAAAATATTATTTGGAAGGATTTTTAGTTTCAAACTTGTAGCAAAATTTTTATATTTATATTGTTTTTCAGTAAATTTATATTGTTACTAGTGGCCCGCCCTCACTTCGCTTCGGGACCGTAATTCAGAAATGAACTAATAGATGGCGCTGTGCTCAATTACATCGCGCAACCGTTTCGTGTTTTCGGTTTACCTATAAGCCTTGTCGTTGTCTATAAAATTATGTCTTTATAAATATTATAGAAGATTTGAAACTTACAGTTTCTAATTTTAGCATTCTAATTGTGCTATCAGTTGAATATACTATAAATTCGCCACTGGGGGACAGCTCACAATATCTTATCTGTTTCTTTCCTTTTGTTTGAACTGAAACTAATTTCACAGGACTGTCAGTCAACTTCAAAGATTTTTGCCCGGTTAGCTCTTTTTTTGCTTGGTCCATAATTGCAATAGCAGTATCTTGCTCAAGCTGGGCACTGTTTTCTTGATGTCCATTATCTAAACCAGATGGTTTCAAACTTGGGTTTGAAAAAACAACTTTTCCATTATCATTTGTGGCATATGAACCCAATTTCCAAACTTCTAGGTGATTGCTGTACCTGAAATGAAAAATTATTTAAAGCATTATGAAAATTTTCACACTTCTACTAAAATACCACAGTAAAATATGGGATCTACCTTAAAAGTATGAGTTTCTTCTTAGGACTTACTGATGACCTGGGTGTAGGTACCATAGGTGGTACCCTCATTACCCACTTTGGGGGGTAACTGGACAGTGTGAGGTATCCATCTGCTCCTACAGATACAAGCCTATCATCATTGATCACTAAAGCCCTGAAAGTTAAAAATTATTACGTTAGAATCAAGATCACTAGTTTCAGAATATTGGAAGAAATATACATCATTTTTACCGTGGGAGAGCCACGCTTCGGCATGAATGGGCGGGCTCGACCAGAGTAACACCACGGCCTCACAGAAGACCGGCGTAAAGCAGCGCCTGTGTTGTATTTTGTCGAGTGAGTGAGGACACCGGAGGCCCAATTCGGGAAAAGGTGGCTACACATTGGCAGCGCACTTACTATGGGTGGTGGCCATCGCTTACCATCAGGTGATCCGTCTGCTCGTCTGCCACCTATGGCATAAAATAAAAATATCAATATTACATTACCTAACATCATGTTCATGAATATGTCTTTGAACATTCTTCACCCATTTCGAAGAGGACTGTTTGCTTGCACTGTTGTTGTTTACTTTGATGAAGTTTGTGATCACAGGGTCCACGCCACTGCAGTACAGGCTTCCTTCATCCTCAGACACTGCTATTGATAAAATGTCTGCTTTATGGGTGGTGTAGGATTCAATCTGAAATTATAAATGACTTAATGGCTATATTCTAAATATTTTAAAGAAAAATAAATAGCAAGAATTTATTACCAATAGTGCATCAATATGTTAATCAACATTATGAGACCAGAAATTTATCAGACAAAAAATTTGTCCATTGCAAAGTAACTTAATATACTATCTGATAATAAACCTGTTCTCCTAGAGTTGTATCCCAAAATGTAAGCCTGCCGTGACTGTCCCCAGAGACCACTATGTTGTCAGACAAAACTGCAAGTGACCAGACAATGGTTTCCATTCCACGGCGGCTCGCCAGCATCCGGCTAGTAGCATGGCCTGTCTCTACATTCCATACTCTTATTGTATCCACTGATCCTATAACATAAAAGTAGAATAAAATAAATGTATACTTAATCATCCAAGTGCATCTCTATTCTGAATATTAATACAAAAACATACCTGTAACAAGAATTTTTCCAGTTTTATCAAACTTGCAGCACATTATTCTCCCTTCTTGCTTGTCAAACAACTTTTTATACACAATTTCTTCATCTTCGACAGAAAACAAGTTCACATATCCCTGCTCAGTGCCTACTGCCACCAGTGAGTTAGAAGTATTGACATCTAGGCACCATGCTGCATAGCCAGTAAGGAGCACCGTGTGCTTAACGTTATGTTTGTTCAAAGTCCCACTCGACCAGCGCGCCGCCCAACCCCGTAGACAGCAATCTGTCGTTCACCCAACCTAGAGCTTCTACCGATCCATTCTCTACACCAGGAATAAATTTCACGATATAAGGTGCATAATTTAGATCCCAAATTTCAATGGAAGCGTCCGCTCTGGAATTAAAATACCATGTAACTATTAATTTCTAAGAAAAATATCAAACACAAGATAGCTTAGAAGTTTATTAACTAACCTCGCAACAGCGATATGTTTACTGGTTTTATTGTAAGAAACGCAATTAATTGACTCCGGCTTCGGATTATAGTAGCGTATTCGGTGTACTTTACTAGCCATTTTTTGCAGATCCTATAAATATAAAGGAAAAAATTAAAATTAAAAACTTGTTAGCCGAATCACACAATACAAAATATGTACAGAAATGTCAAATTGACGTCTGTCACAACCACGTGTGGTTGGTTTATCGTTCAGAAATTGGTGTGTGTAGCAAGTGTGTAGTAACAAGTAGCAAAACTTGGCAAAAAGAAACCGGTAAAATAATCGGTTTTCATAATTTCGGTTTTCTGTTAAGTGGAACAACACTAGTTAAGTCTCAGATGACGGAATAGATACGATTTATTTTGTATTCATCAAAAAAATTGTTGAAATAGAAGTAATTTGATAAGTGTGTACCTTAAATTTTGTGTGAATACTAAAATGGGTGACGGACAAAGTGAAAATCAGCCTTTGCTGAGGGATGGTAGGTGGACAATGATTTTATTGTTTTGACAGCTGATGACTCAACCAAGACTTATTTGTATTTTTTGTTGCTAAACAAATGATTTCTGCCGATCAGGAACAGGTCGATTGAAATCTGTATGTTGTGTAACTAATTACACCATTTCTTGCCTCTTACATGAGTCGTTTGGTGACTCTGTAACGCGGCGAGTATGATGACGATGAAGCACGCTTATTTGGTGATTTACTTTGACAGAGGAGGTAAATGTCAGCACAATATCTCCAATTGGGTCGGACGAGGTGCCGCCTTCATACTTGCATAACGTGGGCATGCCTATGGTGACATGCAGAGTATGCCAGGCTATGATAGATATCACTGGGAAGAAGGAGCAACATGTAGTCAAGTGCTCGGAATGTAATGAGGCTACCGTAAGTATCTGACACGGGTTCAAGTCATACTTGTTTATGTGTCTGAAGTCATCATCTTTCTCTTAACTTTTTATCACACTACTTGTGTTATCTTTATTAATTGAGAGCAAACTGATAAGTATAAATAGAAGTATGTCCTACAAGAATTTAACAAAAGAACAGTACATATTTTGATTTTTATAACTTTTATTATTGTACTTTGACTGCTTGTATAAACAAATATGGCTGACACAACTTTGTCTAACCTTATCTTCCTTTGTCTTCCAGCCAATTAGAAATGCACCACCAGGAAAGAAATATGTGCGTTGCCCTTGCAACTGTTTGTTGATCTGCAAGTCGTCTTCGCAGCGCATTGCCTGCCCAAGGGCGGACTGTAAGAGAATCATAAACCTTGCGCCTTCACCTGTAACTCCACCTGTGCCCACCTTGCCTGGCATGTGCAGAGTCATCTGTGCTCATTGTCAGGACACTTTTCTGGTAAGAGACACTATTAATACTTCTATGATCTTAATGTGTATAATGTATGTATGTATCAATAACTATGAATTTATTTGAGTACACTATGTTACTCATTTATTTTATTTTGTTTTTTTTTATATAATCTTTGATTTGGTAGGACAGCCTATCAAATCATAGCCATACAGACATATCCATATAAAAAAAGTTACTTGAATTAATTGTCTATATAGTAAAGGTGCCTCCCCACTCGGTTAGTTGGCTCCCTGTACATTTTAAATGTAGTGGCCAAACAGTGCATACCTATTGTATGTAGTTTGCGCAGTTTCATTTACCAACTTTCCACAATATAATTTATCTGCTGTTTACATATCTCTAAAGTAATTTTGTATAGAAATTATACATTGTAAACAAGAAGTGAATGTTTATTTGTTTCAGTATCAAATGTTGAAGAATGCACCTGTGCGCTGCCCTCACTGCCGCAAGGTGTCGTCGGTTGGGTCGCGCATGGCCCGCCTACGGGGGACCATATTCGCTGTCCTTGCGCTCATATTCTTGACGATCGCCATCGGTGTCACCCTCGGCACACTTTCAGCAGCCAAGAGTCATGGAGGTGGAATCTATGTTGCTTATGTTGGAGCGTTTTTGGTGGCATTCCTCTTGGGAAGTAGGGCTGTTTACTACTTTGCTATGAGAGTAAGTATGATTGAAGGCCCAATGTAAGTCAGGAACCTCGAAATAGGTTTGTGATAAATTTGTATGACTAGACAATGTTAAAGGTTTCTCTATTCCATATTATAACTAGCATTATTACAATTTGGTTTTATACTAAATGAGTGTATAGTATAACCAGGATATCTGAAGGTGAGTAAAAAATTTATTGTTATTATTGTCATAGAATTCAGCCACTATTTTAGGTAAAAGAGATTTTGAGTTTAATCTTAAATGAAATCTCTGTTGCTTTGTCCCACCTTTAAATCTGGATCCATTAAAGCAAAAAACACTAAAATATGTATGTATTATAGGCACACAAGAAGTTTTAAAATATGTTTTTACTCGAAATACATTATCTTTTATGTTAGAAGAATTAGGCAGCAGAAGTGTAATACAACTATTCAAGTATACAACAACTCGGCAGCAGAACTTGTATGTCACCTATAGATAAATTACCTTAGCATGTTCTTTGTAATTAGTTACAAGACTGCGTTTAATACAATCATAGAACAAGCAAAAAGTATTCACAGAATCTACATACCTATTAGAAAACCATGATTATATGGTAAAAAATATAAAATTATAGAAATTTCTCATTTATCATAGATAATCGAATTATAGTAAATTCATAAAAATTGTATAATCCGATCATACATCTATTATATTACACAATTTATTATTTTATGAGGTATGAATGTCCCAATTTAAAAGTTTTGAATTTTCTATTATAATTTTAACTTATTGGATTATTATTAAATTATACTCAACTAAATGCGAACTAAGCTTCTCTCTGTTAGACTTGTAAGAACAAGAGAACCAAATTATTTATGTCTCAATATTTTTGTACTACGATTGAGATTTGGTAGTTAGTTGGAAAAAAATATAGTTGCACTCTGAGTTTTGAATATCACAAGATCTCGTTTCGTGCTCGATCAATTTCAATTGTTTATTTATTTCACCTGAAATGTGTATAATTAATTATGTAAAAATCTGTACAGGGTATCCAAGAATTCCCGCAATAGACTACTGTTTCCGCACTTACACTCCTACTTGACACATAGTGCGTCAGGCAGGATACACTTACTAATAGTAACAGTTTTCAGAAAAATATTCACTGACTTGATATCTGGAACACCCTGTATATAGCGTGATTTACTTACATGTTATCTCATTTCAGTTTTTACACAATTAACCGTATCAATTCTAAAGGCTATTAAGTTTTCATTCAAGATTAATATCAAGTTATTTGAATTGAGTTGTACTTTATTAAAGAGGGTTTTATGAGGAAGGATTAAAAAAATATGTTTTGAAATCTTTAATTTCCAAAATGTTAACACCATGAATCTTGCATGTCGGTCAGTCAGTGAATCATATTTGCTTACTTATTGTGTTTGTATTTTCAAACTTAATAAGTTGGTCATACATTAAGATGATTGATATGTACATAAGTAGGCAAAACTTTTAAAGTCGCGTGGGTACATCACTACTAAGAGCGATTTTTCTAAGTCAATATTAGCCATTAATCTAGATTTAACTTTTCTCACATTAGTTCGTTTGAAATTTGGGGTTTATTTAGAACGAAATTAAAGTTAATCGAATGTATTGTGCAGTACTTTAAATCTAGTTTAAGCTAAAATTGAGTTGTTACATACTTTTACTAAATCCAATCTCAGATGATTCTGCAAGTCGCCTTAAATGTGGTGAATGTATAATTATGTGGCTTGTGGGCTTTATCGATAATAAAATCAAGACTGATCAGACAATTGCATGCGCGCTATAAGACATAATATTATCCTATTTAATAACTGCTTCATCTATTTAATTGACCTGTACCTGCGCTAAAAAGTAATTAGTATAAAAAGTGACATAGCTAAACGGGGAGTTACGTAACGAACATTTATTAACTGACTTCGAATACTTATAAAAATAGATGAGAACAGCATTATACTCATACTATCAACAAGCTTGATATTTGTTAAATTTATTATTCTTTGAACGAAAATGGCTAGCTTTACCTTGTTACACAAGTTATTCGTAAATAAATATGCATGATAAGCGACGAAATTCCGTAGTAAATCGGTGTCGCAATTAATCAGTAACTCTTCATATGCTTAAAACGAGTTTTTTATTAATGAAGTTTCCGCTTCAACGATGTTAGTATAAAGGAACTATCATAAAATTGTCGACTGACGCGTAGAAAACGTTATTCTTATAGAATTGGTAATTGCCGAATAGTGTAATAATACCCGAAAGTGTAAGGTTTTGTATAGGACCTACTCTACAATGGCGTTATATTTGAACCACACAAACTCATTGATGCCACTAGGACTCGAGATTATTTTTTAAAGAGATAAGGCTAGCCATATTTTATTTGTTTTTTATGTGATATTATATTTTATACTTATAGTTAAACTATAATATTCAAACATTCTGTTTAATTAAGACTTAGAATTATTTGAGCATTCTGTTTTTATATAAAATTATAAGTATGTAGGTAGATTATCATGTATTACCATTATTTTCATAAAATATTAGGGCTTTAAACATGTATTTTTAGTTTTAAGTCAAATAAATGGTACCTATTGAAAATACTTTTGATTTAATTTTGGATCTCCATTACTAAATTTAGAGGCACATCTTATCATAGTATATTGTATCGTATTCTTCATACAAGTTCTTAATTCACGATTTCTTAAATTGAAAAGACAAAAGTTTTACTGTGATATTTTTACGTCAGCTGGCTCGTATATGCTCATCTTTAACCAATTAATTAAATCAACTATGAAAAAAATTAATACTTGATTGGTCAAAAAGGAATGAAATATTGCTAAGTACCAGCCATGTTACAGTAAAAAAATCTAAATAAACAACGTTTAACCTACTTTTTGAGTTAAAAAACCAGCAAGTGAACACGTTCGTATGAAAAAACAATAAGGGTAATTCGATGGAACTCTTTAAGTAGGTATGTATTTTAAAAATAAATAGGCATACGATCTGTGTAATTTATACCTCCATGTAATTTTATACCCACTTCCAGTTGAATGAAATATCGGCTTAACTATTCCCAGCCCACTACTGCTTCATATCATAGGCGGACTAAAGTCGCCATAATAGGATAATAGAAACAATATAAATGAAGTAAAATAATGTTTATTCATTTATTTATAACAAATCATTGAGGTTAATTAATACGTATCATAGTTATGTAGGTATCTTGGATACACGACTATCGTTATGAGAACCATTCATATTAAATAAAGCACGGTGCTCTTTCATTATAATAAGATTATGACACTGTTAAATGGTTTAAAAATCAGTTTATGTTATTCAATTTCAAGCAAAGATAGGAATTTCATTGCCTAATCAATTTTGCTAGTAACTGTAAACGTAATAAAGTCTGAAATTCCAGTACTTAGTAGGCACGGGCAGCATCACATCATGTGAATACAAATCTGTCAAATTTCTTGGATATTGTATACCTAGTACCTACCTATCCCGGGCTCCGTAGCGACAGCTTGGGTCTCAATCGAGACAACGCTTAAGATGATGACATTTGTGTACAATAAGAACGCAGCAAATTTGACAGATTATCGCAACCTGATGTGTGCCTGTTTGTACATCATTCATTGTAAAAAGAAACCTAACCCTTTTTATTTGTTTTAGATGTCTTTAGCAAATGAAGCTGAAACCATCAAGTTTTTTATGTTCATTTACTTCGTATTATTCAGATTTGTACTTCCGACTTGCTGTCAATTGTACTTTTGTGGTGATTACTTTACTAGATACTTAACAAACAAAATACCAGTTACTAAAATTATGGAAACAATTAAAACTTGCAATATTAAGATTTGTAAAAGGTAAAATTAACAAACAATAACAAACATCCGTATCTTGAAACTACGTTCTACTTACGACTAGACATCAAAAGTTATACGCAAATTATAACGGTATGCTTTAAAAGTAGTTGTGTAAAAAATAGAGGATCTAGACCAATTTCATAAGATACTTAAAATAAATCCTTATGTCTTATAATAGATATAAGAAGGAATGTATTATACGCACAACATACAAAGCTCCATTGTGGATTGTTAATGCGATATCTTTATTATCTAGGACCACAATACAAAAAATAAATTAATATTTATTTATGAAAAATTTACAATCTTTTTGATGTCATATAAATACATACCTATTTATATTCATTCATACATTCAATGCTACTCCATGCATAAATAATTCTACATACACAACATATTAAGTTAAGATGAGATATTATAATTTATACTATTATTTTTTTGTATTCTTTGTATAATTAAAGTTGGTCAAACCTTCAACAAGTAAGTAATGAAGGTTCAATAACAGTCACAGATAAGAAGTTCAAAACAATAACATATTGTTCTGCTATAATTTTGTGCACAAAGCAACCTACATATCAGTCATAAATATAGATTTACACATCGTTTATGTAATAAAAGCGTTATGTAATGTAACTTTCCTTCGATACTATCAACTTGTGATTGTGTGACATTATCCAGGCTCCCAATTCTCGTGCTTGTGATAGTCAAAGTCAAATATTGAAAATAGATATTGGTAGGTATATTATAAAACATAGTTTTTATGAATAGTTTCCTTGCGAGATCTGCCCTGTTTATTGAAATCAAAGATCACGTGAATTGGGGAGTTGCGGTTGGTAGGTGTAGTCTTCATATTGTTAAATATTTGGTGTAGCTGGAAGCGCGTGTAGGTAGGCAGGTGTCGCCAAAATTGCCATTCACACAACCTCACATATACAGAATGAATCACAAAGTTCAAAAATCGATTTTGAATAAGATTACCATTAGGTATTGGACGACCGACACGTAGTAGGACCAGTTGCGGATTTCACATAATCGCCGTCAATAGGCTATTCCAGAGTCGACGGTAGCATACTGAGGGCCAGACTCGGGAATTATGCATTCACCAGACCTTGTAATGTTGGGGTGGGAGGATGAGAATCGCCCAAAACTGGCCACTTATACCAGCTAACTCAGGTTCCCGGTAAATCCGCTACTGCGTAGCACGAGGCCTAGGAAGTTAATGAGTTTTGTCGTAAGTGTCCTTATGTTGGTAGCCGGTGACGTAGCCAGAGCCGTCCACGAGGTCCTTCCTGCCAGCGATGCCCTTGCCCCGGCCGGTGCCGTCGAACCTCTGCTTGTGCGACCCGGTGTATTTGCTCGTGTCTGTGAGACGGTCTACGGTGGCTGCGGCTGCTTGCGACTTTGTTACCTGTAAGTGGGGAGAAACTTCATCAATGGTTATCACTTACTTCAACTAACATGAAAATTGTGATCTTAGATGCTAGTTAACATTAAGGGAGTGTCATCTATTTTAGAGATCCTATACAGGCTGTTTTTGTGAATTTATATTTATATTGTGAATATCTGTATTTTTTTTATTTATGGGCTGTATTTACACCCCTTCAATCACGTCTTCTACCAATCATTCTGAAGAATTTATTGCTCTATGACTTTTAAAAATGCGCATAATTTTTTTTTACTTTTTGTACTTAGTCGGTCACGTCTCGTCACGTGACTTATTCATTTTGTATGGGTAGTCGAATAAAATTTCGATGAATTTTCAAAAGTCGTAGACTAAATTGTTGTTCAAAATGGTTGTAAAATACGTGGTTACAGGGAAGTAAATGTGCACGGATACACCGTGTATAAATAAATTTAAACATAACGAACATTAGGTAGTTCAGCACGTTTTATACTCATGTAAAAACATGGCGTAGAATACACATGGAACCACTTCAAAATCTGTCGGCGTTGATGTTATGAACTCTTTATTCATGTATCTTCCGGTAGGAATAGTACCTAAGTACTTAGGTACTTTCTTAAGCAGTGGAAATAATTATATAGTTATTGTAAGCAAAGAGTTAAAAGATTAATCCATACGAAATCGTTAGCTTTCAGGAAATAAAATGTCATTTGTCTCCTTACATGAGATGTTATTCCTGGCTGTCCACAAGTGGTGAGTTTTTTCTTTATGTCTTCTAACTCCACCTTCTTGCTCTTGGCTAGGTCTTCAAGGAACTTCTGGTAGTCGTCGAGTCCCACCTTCAGGGATTTGAGTTTCTTGAAGTGGATGGCCGTGTCTGTGGTGGTGATCTTCTTCCCGTCGATCACTTTGGCCTGCTTCATCCATTTGTCGCTCTGTGACAGGGTGATGTGCTTGCCGTCTGACTTCGGGTCTCCGAACTTGGAGAAAGCCTTAAAAGCGTCCTGGAATATTTTTGTAAATAAATTAATAAATTGAAGCGAGTGTACCTATGTGTTAAACATACCTACTTCTACATAGGTATTTTTGCCAATTGTAGTTTTATTTAGCAACTGCTCTGCACAGCCTTACCCATTGCCAACACACTGTTTTTCTTTCCTCTGCCCAAGGTTGTCTGTAAGCAATCGCTACCAGCGATAATACCGCCATATTGTACCTTACTAATCTATGGTTGTTGTTTCACTCGTGTATTCTGTTTCTGTGCAATAAGGAATATCTATAGCTATCCATCTCCTTGTCTCAAAATAAGGTTCTTCCTTGTTCTATGGAAACCAGTAGTAACGAAGGCATAACAAACGCCCAGTCACAACACAAGTATCTGCTTTATCAACAAACAAATGATGGTGCGGGAATCGAACCGACAAGCTCCGGTAGAGACGCATGGGTCCGCTCGTAATCAATTTTATTACAGGGTGACCATTCTGAAGTTGTTCGAAAAAAGGTCACAATCGTCATCTCTACGAGTCATCGGATTCGTTCGCTACGAGAGAAATGACATGCCACGAAATAAGAATGTGTGTTGTTCGAATGCTCAAAATCGTCACCCGACCCGATCTTTGGAATCTTTCATAATTAGGTGGATAAATACTTTATACGTACCTACTTGCCTTCATTCTTTAATCTGGTTTTACATTTTTATATAGAAACTATCACAAGCAAGCTCCCACCCAGAGACCCAAACTGATTTACTTATGTATACCTGCATGCTCGTTAGAAAATAGGTACTTGACTTTACCTAGGTACTTCTTAATTGACTCTAATAACTGTATTTGCGCTAGTTTTTATCGCATTCTATATTATTATAAAAGATGCTATAATAATACTTATACAGTATCATAATTACCATCTTTGATCATTACGTCGATATGTTTATTTTAATGCCTTTTTAATAGCAACATATTACGCGCCTATCTGTCGAGTTATTTACCTGCCTACACCGAGCCAACCAGAAAATTATTGTTAATCCTTATCTAAAATACGCTACCGGTTCACAGCTTTTTAGATGGGTGGAATTTTTCCACTAATTTTCTATTAGCGTGCATCATTTACATGAAATAACAATTTCGTGAAAAAGTAGTCCAAGGACATTACTTAGGTAGATATAATAACTATTGCTCTGTATTACTCTTATGTACGTATCTCAGGTAAAACAAAGAAAGTGCAAGTTTTGTTTTTCTGATGGCGTTTCTAAGTCGCTTATAGCGGTGGGAGTCGGAAGTTAGTGGCAACTATTATTTCACATGTAGCTCCCTTCCCAGTAGTTACACTATATAAGTGAAGTTTCCTTATTATCATGCACCGTGCAATTGTTCCTAGTTGCGCTTTGCGCCTTTTCCGAAATTAATCAGCCGTTCTATTTTCCACACCCACGTTTGTTGCCAGCAATGATAGTAAAAACCAGCAAAATATAATTTTTAAACCGACCCCGCCATCTTAGAGTATGTGAGCCTGTAGATATTCCCGTGAAAAAAAAATATAACGGGACGGGACACCATTGATGAGTAGGTGAAAACGATCTACATTGTGATGATGTTGTATCCAAGCGTGGAACGTAAAGCGTGGTGGAGCGGCTAGGAAGCGGGTTGGATTCCTAGCCGGATCAATTTAGACAACAATCTATACTATTTATAAAGAGATAACTTCTATCGACAACAAGCCACAATACGTATTATAAGAAAAAAGAAGTCGTTCTACTTTCTTATGTGTATTATGACAAGGTCCTAAAGTGTATAGGTACATATTTTTGGAGTCGACTATACCTAATCGACACCCTGTGCTATCTCTTGGTTCAGTTCGGAACTACTGGCCCAACCCGAAGCAAAGTGAGAGCGGGCTTAGTATTTTCTAAATTACCTCAAGTCTTAGTAGGTATACCTACTGAGGGCCGCCCCCGGATATTCATAGTATAGGCACAGAATACTTAATAGTACAAGGTACAGAAGACCTACTTCTAAAAACCGTTTATGGAAATAAAGACTCAAACTACTATAATCTAACGTTGAAATTCCGACCGCTCTGCGTTCAATGCCTACCATTATTCATACCTAGAAGTGCGTTCTCTTTCTATCGCAAGCAACTGTCGCGCGTGCGTCGCCGCTCGTTCGTGATTTTCTACTAATTTTCCCCTCCGGAGGGGACGCCGCATGTACTTGCAAGTTAGATACCTACACGCGGAGTGGGACAGGCCTGGTATAGGGAACAGCCTGATTTGAGGTAGGGTGCATACGAACCTTGAGCGGTATGGCATTGTCTTCGTTCTTGGCGGGCGTTCCGTTGGCTGGCGCCGAGCCGTTCTCCAGCTTGACGTCCTTCACCTCCTGCGTCACCTGCTCCACCGCGTCCTGCGCCTGCGCTGATTCTTCCGACATGTTGCAATATTCTGGAATCAAATGGAAAAACGAATCAAAATAATGTAAAATACTGATGCCAAATTTCCCACAATTTTGGGGTTTTTGTAACTGTTGGGGAACACTGGTGGTTTGTAAAAAAAATATTAGATACCTAAGTTTAGCTATTATTCGAGATCGGATCGCGAGATTTTTTTTGGTTTTGGTGGGGATTTATCTTCTCTCTAAAGCCTGAAGCTTGAGAGTATTTCGGGGAACATATGAGAACGCGAGACAGTCACCTGGCAGCTGCGAGGTAAGAGCAAGATAACCTACTACTAAGTACCTACTATGTACCTACTTAGTAAGGTACTCTTGCATATCCCATCGAGGTTTACGCGTAATCTGTGTTCATAAAAATACTGGTAGGTAACTAGAAACCCCATATTACGAAACGGGATCTAAGAATAGTTCCGTAACAAGACTCGTTCCAGCGCATTTACTTAATATTGCTTTTTGGATTTAGGTATATTTAGGCGTGTCAAATAAGTAACTTTATACTCGTATACCTAACTTTAGATCGCGTTTTAATAAGGTGGTAATGTGATGTAGTTAAGTACTTAAGTTGTTTTTAGAACGCGAATAGAAAATAGGAATGTTTATGTTACACAACTTCTGAGAGTGCGTACCTACCTACCTATAAACATTTCTGAGAGTCAGGTCAATACAAAGTGATTTTATCTATGCGCAAAATTAAATACGACTCAACAGCCTAAGACGATATCGTCTAACATACAGGAACCTAAATGTGTGTGCATATCGTGAGTAAGTTGTTTGTATTCATAACTCATACCAACTCTCATGGACGCTCGGTCATGTTTCGTAGCAACTAAGGTAGGTAAGCTACGAGTTTTAAGGCCGGTTTCACCACTCATGGATTGTGACCTATGATGAAATGTTCATAAAATCTAATAAAGATCAAGAAATAAGTAGTTGGTAAATTATCCGGAATTTACCGAAAAGTAGTGAAACCGGAAATTAGATACCTAACAAATATATTGTCTACTGTGCTAAAATTAAGTGATTACGACCATTTATATTATCTACTTTTTTATTTATTCCTCCACCAAGTTATCCATTGGGCGAGTCAGAAAGTTTAAAATATTATGAACTTCACAAAGTCACACACAACCCTGGACTATCTGGTTTTGTATTACAGGCTTTAATAATTATTATATATGCAAAAATGTAAACTACTTAAGTGATACATCCTTCTCATGAACTTCCCACCTACCCGCAAATTTTTAACGGTCAATTTCGTTGGTATTGCATTCATCCCGGAAATAATATTAGGTGACCTGCCTACATAAAAATGTTGAGTCCATTACCTAATACCAAGGCAACACTGCGAACGATCGGGACGAGCGTGATGTCATACAAAAATAACCAAACATATAGTTGTCTAGCTATCGTGGTATCGCAGCCATAGCGGCGTTTGGTGCTAAAAGTGGCAATTACATCACCGACCTTGCCGGCGAAACGTTTTGCTGCAAGCTTGTGAAGTAAACATCAGCTGAGATTCTTTGTCAGCTCCTATGTTTTGTAAAGGTTAAATTATACAAGTAAATACAAATGATTGGTTACTGACGGAAATACGAAGTTTAAATTACTTATTTAACATTTTCGTGACCTCGCATGCTATGCAAATGCATTTTGCTAGCACAGCAATTTGCATTTGGGGGAACATCCCTACCTAATAAACTCAATGAGCATATGGAATCGATTTCAGTCATAAACATTAGTGAGATACTAGTCAATAAAGCTTGCTTACTCACTACTTAAAATCGTTAAAATTGGATTAGGTAAGTAGGTATCCTATTGGAAACGCATTCACAAGAGAGACGTTCATGCATAGGTAAGTACAATAAGAAGATATTAACAATAATATTATAAAAGTTAACTATCCACTAGGTAGGTATAATTACAAAGTGGCTATAGATAACTACAGAAGTTGCGAATATTTAGGCATAATGTGCATTTGTCCAAAGTAGGTAGGTACTCTTTATTTGTATAAGACACCTGCCTACCTACATGTAAGTATTTGGAAATAATTGCATGTTCAAATTGTAGCTTACCTATTTACTGGCACATATTAAGTACTTATGTAAATGATTGTACCTACATATATGGCATATGTGTAGCAAATAAATCCTCTAAACAATAAGATGCTAGAATCGAATTAATTTATCAAGCACTTAAGCGCATGTGGGGGCTGTAACAATGGCCTATTACACCTCCGTCGATCTGCGACTGTGGGTGCCCTGACTATTAGCCTGGCTAAATAATCTGACCCACAGATCAAGGTGGGAACCCGTTCGTACTGAAGTCCGGCGCGATTTAATGGATTCTTAGACAGAATCGGCATGATCGGGTCACAAGTGCGTGATTGAATTCAATGATCAGTGATATTATCTATCTATTGTTCGTTACTTGCAGTATTTGTGTGCAAGCTTGGGTGACCAGGGGCTACTTTGAATATGGGAGACCAATGTCCTGGTCGTCCGTAATATTAACAGACCTCTCTATGAAATATCTTCTTATGTTACTTAGACAATACTTGGTAAGACTTGTCATAGACGCAGTCAAAACTCGTAACATAAACTGGCGCCCAACATGTAACTAGAGTATCAAAATGCTAAGCGTGAAAAAGTTTCATACATAATAACAATTAGGTACCTACGTTATTAGTTGATTCATATAAAAAATAACTTTCAAGATTGCTGGTATGGCAACTCATCAACTTCCATATTTACCTATACTAAACGACCTGACTCCGTCTGTTGATTTATATTTGGATTCAGAAATTGTTTGATATTTGCGCTTATATTGGTCAATTTTGCATTTGTAACATTCCTATTTGGTACATAAGTACCTATGTAGTGTTAAGTTTCCATATCCTATGTAAGGACTTGGTACCTACACTACTTATATCGAGCCGTTGTACACTTGTTAAATTGGATTAGGGTAAGTAGGTCTCCTATTGGCAAACGCATTCACAAGGGAGAGCCGTTTCATGCATAGGAATAAGGAAGATATAACAATAATTATTAAAAGTTAACTATCCACTAGGTAGGTATAATTACAAAGTGGCTATAGATAACTACAAAGTGCGAATATTTAGTCATAATGTGCATTTGTCCAAAGTAGGTACCTACTCTTTATTTGTATAAGACACCTGCTACCTAATGTAAGTATTTTGGAAATAATTGCATGTTCAATTGTAGCTTACCTATTTACTGGCACATATTAAGTACCTTATGTAAATGATTGTACCTACATATATGGCATATGTGTAGCAAATAAATCCTCTAAACAATAAGATGCTAGAATCGAATTAATTTATCAAGCACTTAAGCGCATGTGGGGGCTGTAACAATGGCCTATTACACCTCCGTCGATCTGCGACTGTGGGTGCCCTGGACTATTAGCCTGGCTAAATAATCTGACCCACAGATCAAGGTGGGAACCCGTTCGTACTGAAGTCCGGCGCGATTTAATGGATTCTTAGACAGAATCGGCATGATCGGGTCACAAGTGCGTGATTGAATTCAATGATCAGTGATATTATCTACCTATTGTTCGTTACTTACAGTATTTGTGTGCAAGCTTGGGTGACCAGGGGCTACTATTCGAATATGTGAGACCAATGCCCTGGTCGTCCTAATATTAACAGACCTGTCTATGCATCTCTTCTTATTTTACTTTGACAATACTTGGTAAGATTGTCATAGACGCAGTCAAAACTCGTAACATAAACTGGCGCCCAACATGTAACTAGAGTATCAAAATGCTAAGCTTGACAAAGTTTCATACATAATAATAATTAGGTACCTACGTTATTAGTTTAGTTGATTCATAATAAAAAAATAACTTTCAAGATTGCTGGTATGGCAACTTATCAACTTCCATATTTATACTAAACGACCTGACTCCGTCTGTTGATAATATGGATTCAAAAATTATTTGAAATTTGCACTTTTATTTGACAATTTTGCATTCGTAACATTATGTCCTTCCTACATCTATTTGGTACATAAGTACCTACCTATGTAGTTTTAGGTTTCCATATCCTATGTAAGTACTATTATGGTACCTACTTAACTAGCCTTTCATAGTCCTATCTGTTAACTTCCAAGTAATTATGTGATCTTACACATTTATCCAAACCTCTACACTGGATATATTACACAGAATATCGTAAGTAATTAAAAACACAAGTGCTTGTAAATATGTTAACAGGTCCCGTCACGACACTTCAACCACGCAACATTTGTTATGCCGTAGTTGCATCATAAGTTCCCTAGTCCTGCCCATAAATGCGTTAGGTTTGCATTTAGTTACCCCGGATCTACAAAAAAAAAATAAGTAGGTTGTTGGCGTTTAATAACGTCTACTTTCATACAGCCTACTACTGGCATAGTAAATAAAGGCGGTGGCATAGCACGCGTGTCTGGGTCGATGCGCGCCACCTCTCCGACCTAGTTCCTGTGTCCCAGAATAATTACAAAGCAAGACGTTCACGCGAACTGTTAAGTATTTTATGATTTTTCTTTACGTCTAATAGCTCAAAAGACGTTAGATGTTTCAATCCGAGGTGACAAAACTTTAAAATGGTCGTATGATTCGCATATCTGTTTGAACTAACAGGTAGGTAACTTTTTATGTTAACCAAAGTGACCATCAAGAGATCCAAAATCGAACCAATTGATAAATTTTGAATGTTGATGAAGATGAAGTTACCTAGGTTTTAAATGTACTGTTTTTAAATTAAACAAAGCTGCAACAACAATGCGGGCTTAGGTATCTAATCTTATCACACGTTGAAAATTGTTGACAAATGTCCGAATGAGAATGGCTACATTTAAGACAATTAAGTCACCTTTTACATACTTACACGTAATTAATTAAGCAGGTGGCAGTCAATTTCTGTAAATACAAGATACATTAGGTACACTGTGCAAGTACCTACAGATCTAAAGTAGAACCTAGTTAGCACAGCTTATCTGTAGGTATTCGCTATTCCATACTACCTAGGTACTTTAAATTGAACCCTTTCTTGTAGGTAGGTAGATAAGTGCCTCACTACGGGCTCGAATTGGAGCTAAGAATCGTAAAAACGGAAAAACTAAAATTATCCGACACACAATTTGAATGGGATAGCGCGTGACCCAATGTTGGCTAGTTGACGTCATTCTGCGTCACTATTAATAATGATGACTCACCCCTATTAAATTGGCGAAGCTATTTTGCGTTTTACTTGTTACAAAAACTAAAAATAATTAAATGGGTAGTAAGGTACCTATACCTAAACATGAAACATTATTTAAATAAGTGCCTACTACACTAACTAGTACCTATTTGACACTCTTGTTGTTCTGTTAGGTAGGTCCTAATTTAGTCGGATATGATTAATTTAAAACTTATTATAACTAATTTAGAGGTTTTGCATTAAAGGATGGGATACTTTATTGCACTTAATATCACGCTGAGATGAGCGTGTGAACAAGAATAGTCGACATTATAAAAGGGTAGTTTTCTTTCTTTAACTTTTTGGTCACACAGAAAGGGCTGTTGATGATCTTAACAAAATACTTAGTTTAGTTTATTAAAATTAAAAAAAAAATGTAACAGTAGGTATTTAGGTAAGGAGGTAGATATTTTTGTATCTCAATATGTTTACTCGCAGCTACTATAAGACTAAAGGATCCAGGTCGGAATCTAGACCATAGTCTAAGTACTTAGACCTTATCCATAGCTTAATTTGTTTACCCTACGTAGGTAATGCTAATGAAGATGATGCAGTGAGGTACAAATAGTTCTTACCTACTTAGGCCTAATATGTTTATCAAATATGGGTGTGTCACGTCTACTACAGACGTGGAAGGCATCAACAATCTTTGCATTTAAGGTGTCAATGTCGACTCTAAAGAAGTTACCAAACCAAAAAGGCCCTGAGATGGCATGCTGCGAAGATTCCGGGACCCTTTTGCAAACAATAAATTATATAAGATAAAATAATTTCTTTATCTGCATAAAACATTGGTACATTTTTCCGAAAAGGTTTAATAAAAAGTTAGTAAGTAACTACTTAATAACCATAATAAGAAGCGGTTTACCGAATCGATAAGCGAAAGGTTTAAGCCATGTGTCTACAAATGGGGGGAAAAGTGGAAAGTGAGACAGTTAGCGTGCGAAAAACTAGACGGAACGTGAACGGCCTTGCAAGTTTCTATATTCGAGTTTGAAGCTAACTGCCACATAGACTTTCCCTGATGCTTACTGCATAACATTGTATCAATTATAGGCACGTAGCCACCTAAAACTATTCTACGTATTCTTTTTAAGATACTAAACTTATTATATGTGCTTGCTATCCTAACTACCTATTCGTCTAAAATTGTCATGTCAAGAACAATACAGTCATACATCAGTCAGTTCATTACGTAACAACCTACCTATCTAGAGACAAAAGATTTAATTAACTATGTAAATGGTTATGCCGTGGTGATGATGCTTAGAGCAAGAGCTACCAATAATGTAGGTACAAGGCGTTATATGACAAGTAACCTACCTATTACCTTCCTTAGGTAAGAAGAACCTACCTCCTATAGGTAGCCTTCTACACGATTTACTTGTGATTTTTATGTAACGGAAAACGGTTAGATAATACGTTATTATATGTATGGTTTCCATTGCTTTCCAACTAACTACATATCTTAGCTTTACAACAACAATAGCAGTGATTTATTATCCCAGTACGTAGGTGCTCTAGTATGTATTTTAGCTACTTAAATACCTATTTAGTGAGTTGGACCTAAGTATGTAGATAAAAATATACATTGTAAACAAAAAGAAAGTGCCCTCATAAATCAGTTCATACTTCATGTTTAATAACTGCCGGTCGCTCTACCCGCATAAGACCTCCATGGCGTTTTCTTGGATGTTAGACCAGGCGGTATGTTGGAGGTGTGGTGGCACCGTCACATCAGTGAAGTCCACTTCAGCTCTCACAACTCTCCCCCTCGACTTAAATACCTACCTAGCTTTTAAGTCCCCTTGCCCCCTTTACCTACTACAAAAACCGACTCTACTACTACCGGCTTTAATTCTGAACTAAGTAATGTTCATGTACCTATATTACGGTACCTACGTATTACGTTACTTCTTTCATCTTATAACAGATCCTCGACTAATTAGATAGGTATTAATAAGAACAAAAAAATAATAATTTTATCTAAGGTTTGAAAAGGAATTGCTTTTATTTTTGCCCCGCTTCCGCCCCAGGCGGCTGTACCCACGGTACGCCACTGTATACTTCGATAAATTCAACTAACTTATCTGTCCGTGATCTCGGGGTCCCGGGTTTGATTCCCGGGTCGATCAAAAGTATGATTCGAATTTTTCGAACATACATAGTTCGAGTTTGTCACCAATCTGCATTAGGCAAGCGTACTTAGTGATTAAGCCTAATCCCATCATAGTAACGATACTTGATTTTTATGATGGAGGCCTTTGCCTTGCAGTGGGACAGTATACTTAGGTATAGGCTGATACTCTCTCTCTACTTATCTGTAAATGCAAGCTTGCTAAACTATGGTAAAAGGTAGGTAGATTTTTTATCCTATTTACGTAGGGGCTCCTGTTTGCTCCATGGATTACCTATTAGTAGTGTACCTACTAATCTTTCCGCACGATTTCTCTTGATTAACGACGAGTACCTATACCCACGGTTGGTTACGAAAACTATTTCAGAAGTGTTATGTTAGGCATATGTCGCTTTATCCCAAGGTTAATGCAACTACTGTAGCCGGCTTTTATCAGTAAATTGCACGACGAATTTAGAGTGTGGCAATACTTGAGATAAGGGTAGATATCGAGGAAATTAGGTATTGTTTGTAATCACTTAGATATAATATGACATTACAACGCAGGTACGTAATGCTTAATTATAGATAGGGTAAAAAGGAGAGTAACAACTCTAGCTTTGTTTAGTTAAATAATAAGAAGGTAATAGGTATTGGTTCATTACAATGGATTATGTATGTCGCTTAATTTGGTAAGGTACCTACCTACTTCTATACTAAAACAAAATATCTTCCAGCTTAATATAAAAGGGAGTGAACACTTTTTTTATGCCCCGAGTGAAGCGGGCCCGTTTAATATTGTGTGTTAGGGAGTGCCAGACGGACCCAGGGGGCGGATTCACCCTACACTAGCGAATTCTTTGTTTTCGACGGATGAATTTCGGCATAAACTTGTTTCTTGTTACTGTAATTCTAGAATTTAACAACATACGAAGTAGGTATCTACTTATTCAGATTCTAAAATCTTATTTCCGATTTATGACGAATGTTTAACACTTTCTACCCTAATAAAACATACAACAAAAGCCTGTCGGGATGAATCTCAGTTTTCTCATTTCCCACCCTGGTAATGGCGTGCGATTAATCCTGGCGAACCCCCATCGATCCGTCATACGCTAAATAGAAATGAATGCAAATATTTACTTACTCTCCAGTTAATGTGTTGATCCTGATTGAGATCACATAAACGCTAGTGCGACGCTGTGTGCGACGCGCGTCTCCCGCGGCTACACTGGTACTGCCGGCGGAGCCGTGGCGCGAAACGCCGCGAATTTGTTGACAAGCGAGATGCGCCGCGCGGTCCGCGGAGCTGCCTCACGCATGCGTGTCGCGCCCGCCCGCCGAACGTAGGGCAAGTTAAAGGGGCAAGGATCAAGTATTCTAGTTCCAGATGGGTTGGTTGAATATGACTTTTGAATCATAAGGCATCTAACATAATAAGTTATGAATTCTGAGTTAAAAATTAGGTAGAGTTATTTTGGTACTGAACACCGATTTCATACAACGAAAGAATAAAGTGGATATGCCTCAAATGTCGTGACTCAGTGAATAGTCTTACAGTCAGCAGAACTGAAAAAACCACAAAGAGAAAAAAAAAGCTATTGGTTCAAAAAGAACTTTAGATGACGAAGTTTAGATTACTGCGTAGATTGCCTTACTTAACATCAAACTTAGGATTTTTAACAGGTTTTTTAAAAGCCAACGAAAATTAAATATATAAAGTACATATCTACATATATATACCTACTTTCAAAAATCGTACAATAACGCCTCTGACTGAAACAGCTGTACATACAGGGTGTATCTGGGAACATTTACATCCCTTAAACCACGTTTTCTACCAATCATTCTGAACAACATTTAATTTTGTTCTATGACTTTTGGAAATTCGCATAAAATTTTCATGTTTCCATTACAAGTCGGTCACGTGACTTGGTCATTTTGTATGGGGAGTCGAAAAATTTTTCTAAGAATTTAGAAAAGTGTTTAGAATGGTTGATAGAACACGTGGTTAAAGGGATGTAAATGTTTACAGATACACCCTGTATTATCTAAGGTTACAAGATACATCTTTAACATTGTAACTGTAGACACATTTAGTTTTTATGAATGTAGGAAGCATTCTTATATTCAAGATCATTCATGCGAGCGCTATTATCCGATTAAAATTGGATCTCAGCAACTGTTTTACATCCTGCATCCCATGCCAACCCACTGGAACTATATCCATTGAATGGCGTCGTGCTGCGCAGACGCACTGCCCGGTATAGCTGGCCCAGTTTTGCGCCCTATTCAATGATGAATGGCTTGTTCTAATTTGGTATCTAAGATATACTTACCTATTACAATAAAATCGGTCTTAAAACATCAACGCAGGCTAATTTTAAAAGTAAACATAAATCCATACTGATATTATAAATGGGAAAGTGTGTCTGTCTGTCTTGTATGTTTGTCTTTCTTTCACGGTAAAACGGAGCGACGAATTGACGTGATTTTAAATGGAGATAGTTGAAAGGATGAAGAGTAACATAGGCTACTTTTTGCCCCTTTCTAACCCCCCATTTTAATGAAGTGGGGGGGGGGGGTGAGCGAAGCCGAAGGCAAAAGCTAGTAATGAATAATGCAACTAGTAGCTAGGTACAATCAGCAACAGAAGTCACTATTCACTCCAGGTGTTCAAAGAGAGGTTGACGATTTAACTTCCAAAAAGTTGTTGACTTTCATGATAGTATCCTAGGTACCTACTTATAAGCGCTCAAGGAGTCACAAATATCTTAACAGTCGATATTTAATTAGTTACGTTATAGTCATTGCGATTAGGTTGAGTGTAATTAAAGAAACACTCAGATGTTAAGATATACAAGGTGACCTATCTGTAAAAATTCACATTCCTTACCACGTGTTCTACCAACCATTCTGAACAACATTTCTTCTAAGTACGACTTTTGAAAATTCATCAGAAATATTTTTGGCTCCGCATAAATCAAATCACTTGACCAACTTTGTATGAGAAGTAGAAATTTTTTCATGCGAATTCGTTAGTCAGAAGAGTGATTGGTAGAAATGTTCACAGATACACCATGACAAATTGAAACCCTACGTGTACCTAAATTACAACTTAGACGTCAATTAACATATGACGATCGAAGTGTTCATGTTTTGTTACCTTGCCCGCTCAGGTATACCTGTTGCTGACTGTACCTACTTGTTGCACTAGTGCATAATTTTACTACTCATTTAATATTTCTAAATAACCAATAATATGAAGTGATATCCAGATAATTGTTTCCCACGTAGTTTTACGAAGTCCCGTTTACGAAGAACTTGTGCACAAAATACAATTCCAGTATAATAGAAGACCAAACCCTACTTTTTTTTAACGTAGACATATAAAGAAAATTATAAATTAAATGTATGGATTGCAGAACTTATAGTAACTAAATGGAAAATATGGTTTGAATGCATATAAAATGTTTATTTCATTTCATTAAGCGAATTAATAACAATAACAATGTATGCACAAACTACATTTTAAATAATGCATTATTATTATTGTAACACCATGGGGACATCAAATTTGCAACCGCCATTCATTTTATTACATCTGTTTACACATTTTTTTTCTAATCAACAAAGGGAGAAGGCCTGCCTCCCTTTAAAAAAAAACATATGGATTCATCATAGTATTATCACAGTGTCAACAAAACCAGGGCTCAACGTGACATGCTCTCCAAGGTTAACGCTGGATTAGATATTAGGCCGGAGAACTGTATAACTCGTGATCCAATTGGTAGCTTCACTCTATCTGAAGGCTGTCGCAAAACACGCTTTATCAAATTTTCTATATTGTATTTTCAGAAATGCTGTGGGCGCTATTATTTAACCCACGTATGAGGCGACCATAGCATAATGAGATAATTCTGTCATGCACCGCGCACAGTCTATGACAGTTAGTAATGTCGGAAGACCGGGAATTCAACGGGAGGCTATCCATACTACCAGTGGGCCCTCATCCAATAATTTTTATATTCCTGGCTATCTTTATACTGTGCTACTATGTACATTCTATTAACCGGAGCCACTTGCCGACGTAATTCAAATTATTTAATACAAAACCGTTAAAACTCTTTTAGTGTTGTTTATTTTTAATTTCATTGCAATCGAAATAACATTAATAAATTAAAAAAATATTTAACAAAATAGGTAACTTTATAGATATTACTATAACAAAAAATATACATGTCATACAAAATGACACAAGGCCTATAATCTTTGCCTATGCATGATATAACAGTTTATCAAATTTAATACTTAAAATTACAAATACTATGTATTTACTGTATGAGGAAAGCTTAAGCTTATCACACTGTTAGAATTGACCTATTGATTTGCACTAGTTCTACTGATTGCAACTATGTTTCGATTATTGTACTATGAGGGTACTAGAGAGAGCAGATCTCCTAACTTGGGCAAGACGACGTCTGGCAGTGGTGGTTTCTTCTCATTGCGAATGTTCTCCAAGTCCTTGGTTGAGGTGACTCCTGTGAGGACTAACAATGTTTGGAATCCACAACGTACCCCAAGCTCTATATCTGTGTTGCATCTGAAAAAAAAATCATATGGATTCAACATAGTATTATCACAGTGTCAACAAAACCAGTGGCTCAACGTGACATGCTCTCCAAGGTTAACGCTGACTTAGATATTAGGCCGGAGAACTGTATAACTTGTGATCCAATTGGTAGCTTCACTCTATCTGAAGGCTGTCGCAAAACAGGCTTTATCAAATTTTCTATATTGTATTTTCAGAAATGCGTACGCTATTATTTTAACCCACGTATGAGGCGACCATAGCATAATGAGATAACTCTTTCTGTCATGCACTGCGTGCAGTCTATGACAGTTAGTAATGTCGGAGGAGCGGGAATTCAACGAGAGGCTATCCATACTACCAGTGGGCCCTCAGCCAATAATTTTTATGTTCCTGGTTATCTTTATACTGTGCTACTATGTATGTTCTAATAACCGGAGCCACTTGCCGACGTAATTCAAATTATTTAATACAAAACCGTTAAAATCTTTTAGTGTTGTTTATTTTTAAATTCATTGCAATCGAAATAACATTAATAAATAAAAAAAATAGTTAACAAAATAGGTAACATTATAGATATTACTATAACAAAAAATATATTATGTCATATAAAATGACACAAGGCCTATAATCTTTGCCTATGCATGATATAACAGTTTATCAAATTTAATACTTAAAATTACAAATACTATGTATTTACTGTATGAGGAAAGCTTAAGCTTATCACACTGTTAGAATTGACCTATTGATTTGCACTAGTTCTACTGATTGCAACTATGTTTCGATTATTGTACTATGAGGGTACTAGAGAGAGCAGATCTCCTAACTTGGGCAAGACGACGTCTGGCAGTGGTGGTTTCTTCTCATTGCGAATGTTCTCCAAGTCCTTGGTTGAGGTGACTCCTGTGAGGACTAACAATGTTTGGAATCCACAACGTACCCCAAGCTCTATATCTGTGTTGCATCTGAAAAAAAAATCATAAAATTAAAATCTTGAGTATACCCAATTAGAATTCCAAATTTAAATTAATATACTGTCTGTAATTATGTTTTGATACTAATTTGTCTAGCTATTGATATTTTAGTAACTACGGATTTTTCAGCACATTTGGTAACAGGACAGTATTTTGGGGGCAATGTGACTACTGCTGGTATGTAACATAAACCAATGCGGGCCTACCGCGTGTGGAAAATCCGTTAGATGACATACGTGTAGATTGAGGTCCAACTTCACCATTATTGGTCATTTAGTGACATTTTGACATCTCACTTTAAAAGTAACCAATTATTGTGTAGTTGGACCTCAGTCAGACACGTACGCCATCTAACGGATTTTCCACACGCGGTAGCCCCCATTCAATAATTAAATAGAAATTTACCTGTCACCAATCATCAAAGTCCTTGCAGGGTCCAGTCCAACAGATTCCAAGAATTTCCTCACATACGCATGTGGCTTCCCCAGAACTAAAGCTTTCCTGTCTGAACAAGTCTCAACAGCTCTCACTAGTGTACCGGTACCAGGCACTATAATGGAACCTGACATAGGGAACCTTTCATCAGTGTTGGTTGCTACAAAGAGGCATTCCTCAGAGGATAGGTATGAAGCTGCCTTCATGAACTTGGGGTAGCTGACATGTTCATCAAAACCAACCACTACTGCACCAACTTCTGGGTCTAATTCTGATGGCTGCATAGATTTGAAATTAGGTTTCACTTGGTCAGGCTGTAAAGACATCAAATGTTTTTCATAAATCAATAAACTTGAAGTAACTTTAATATGAAATGCTATTTTTGTATAACTCTTTTCTGCTAGTGGACCATGTTCTAGCTAGGATATGGCAAATCTGGTAAAAGATATTAAACCAATTGCTTTAAAGTCTAAGGGTCAGTGTAAGGGACAATTGTGTAATCCTTAGATTGGAGAAACTAAACCAAGCAGAGGATGGTTACCTCCAGAATAATTAGCTTAACCAACAACTGGGATCCTGCATATAATTTTTTAAGTAACTATAGATATATGTAATGATGATGGTCATAGATACATGCACCACTAGAATATTACACACTTTTTCTTAAAATAGGGTTGTTGCATGGAAATATTTTTAATCAGATAATTCAACTCACCCCCACACCAATATGCCTGATACCCACAGCTTTCAACTCCTCACCAATGCCATTAGAGCCCAACAGGTAAACCTTTTTAGTGAATCCAATTCCTTTCAAGTAGTGAGCTACTAGGTATGCAGTGGAGAGTATTTCCTCCTAAAATTATATATAAAATACATTATTCAAGTTCAGATTAGGCCTACTTTTGATTACAATAATGTTTTAATTGCAACATTTTTTTTTTAATAGCAAATGTCACAACTTTGGCTAGTTAGGTTTTAATTGATCTAAAGATGAAAGAGTTTTACATAAAAGAATACAAGAGTATACTTTTATATGTAGTACACAACTTTTGTTCCTTTCATTATAAATTAAGTACTAAATTATAGTGCTGGGGGCACTATAATTTAGTAGTTTAACCAAAGATGATTTATCAAACACAGAAGTTTTAAAAAATTGTTGGATAGTGTTATTAACAAATAACTAATGATTACTATGCTATGTGGGTGAATCTTTTGTTCAACTATTAATATTATCCACATTGGGTAAGAATAATGACTGTAAAATTTTCTTAATTGATATTATATCTGACCTGTATGATGAAATTGATTACTTAGTAATGTAGGTATATTTGACCGATTGTGGTTACCTAATAATTGTTGTTGACTGTAGGTAATTTAGAAAAATAATGACCTGACTGGCAATGAAGCCCAGTTGCTGAGCCTTGGCAGCAAAGTCACTTCGTACTTTGGTGGAATTATTTGTGACATAAAATATTTTCTTTCCCAACTTGCGAAAATAATTCATGGTATCAGCGGAACCAGGAATGGCAGTGTTGTCAATCCATAACACTCCTGAAACCAAAAATTACATTATCTTCCTACGGTTTGAACAAAATGATTTTCATTCCAAAAGAAATGTATATTTAACTTACATAATAGAAATAAAAGTTTTTGAGATTAAAGTGGAACAATTATTAATAAAACGTTTAATTTATACAGTGGTCTTTCAGAAACAAAACTGCATCTTTTTCAACCACTTCCACTATAGCTAAATGACAAAAGTGTATGAAGTAGCAACATAACTTTGTAGGTACTACTGAAACCTACGGAACAGTTTACTTATGATATAGGAACAAACATAATATACGAACCGTCACAGTCAGTCAAAACTGTATCAAAGGAATTAAGAAACTCTTGTACTTGTTCTTTTGTTGCGTCCTGAAGACTAAACACCGAAGACTTGAACATTTTTTTGGTTGTACTGAAACTTCTTGACTGAACACACGCTATGGCATTACTGTAACAACGATTTCTATTATTAAAAAATAAGCCACTATGCTTAAACAAAGCTAGCAATGATTTATTCATATTTTTTACTCATAGATATTAAAAGAATAAATATTCCCATTATCCGATACCTTTCGTTTTCGGAAAATGTTTGTCAAATTTGACATCTAAATGACATTCATGTCCCCAACTTTTTCTGTTCGGAAACAGGCGAAATGGCTTGGTCTTGGTCAATAGTCAACTAAAAAAAATGAGGGATGGCCATGAGCTTTAAAGATTAAGGGTCAGTCAGTAACGTTCCATCATCCGTCCATTTCATGCCATCATGATAATGCCCATAGAAAACATGGTGATAAACCTGTTTTGCTAAACCAATATTTCTTCTTGTAAAACCTTTCAAAGTTTAAAAATATTAACATTCAATACTTTATTATATCTTACTCATTATACCCTATATGATATTATTATTTATGTGGCGATGGCTTGGCACCACCATAATATGGTGATGGTGGTGATATTTCATTATGACGAGTTTATCGACACGGTATAAAATTGTTTTAAACGAAAAACCGGTTTCTATAAAGATCGGGTAAATACAATGGGTAAATACGACACTAACCAGTAATACTATTCTATCAGTGTCACTGTCATGTCATGTCAGTCACGCACGGCTGACTGACGGCGAAATAATCAGAAAATAATAACCACAGAGTACATTGTATTATATAATAATACCGAAGCACAGTGGAGAGGAAAAGTTATAAATATGTAGCAAAATACAAACTGTGCTATGTGCCGCGCGTACATACAAAGTAAAAATTTAAGCAGTTCTTCCAATGATCCATTTTTATACTGAATTCTTAATTTAGGTAGATTTATCAAATTTCGTAAAGTAACATTCCAAGTTTATGAATAAATAAATGATTGATTCAGTCCTTATCATCTCCGATTTTAGTGAATGTGGCGCTTATACCACTAGTACTGTTATCGGGCGATAAGTGGAGTGCTTTATAGTATAATTAATTACTTATTTCGTAACTGTGAAACTGGAGTCGTAGGTCGTTAACTTGCTAAGTATACCTATCAAATAGTAGCAATGGATATTGAAAACATTATAACCTGAAGTCTGTGAAGGTAGCATTAAAGTAATACGATACAATAAACCGAAGAAGAAGAATGCGTTGGATATAAAAATGTACAGGAAAGTTACTGATATACTCAAAGAAGTATCTGAAGATGACAGTATCAGTGTTGTGGTGCTCACCGGCACCGGGGACTTCTACAGCAGCGGGAACGACCTCACAGCTGCTAGAGATTACAAAGGAGACTATGACTTATACCCAGCATTACAAGATTATATAAAGGCATTTATTGAGTTCCCTAAAATACTGGTAGCAATTGTAAATGGGCCGGCTATCGGAATAGCTGCCACAACCTTGCCTCTGTGTGACTTGGTATTTGCATCAGAAAATGTAAATATTTTACTTAAATACAACTTAAGTAGAACTAATAATATTTCAAACTAATTTATTATTGTCATACCTAATAATGATTGTTTTGTTCCAGTCATATTTTTATACACCTTTCACAAAGTTGGGTGTTGTAGCAGAAGGATGCTCATCATACACATTCTCTAGAATAATGGGAGAAAGAAAGGTATTTCACATATACATCATATTTCAACTTCAAATTCTTACATAACTGAGTTCATAGTATATTTATTTATATTACTTTACTTACAATATGCTTCCTTAAATTCAGAAATGCATAGAAATAATCCCTAAAGCATAGTTTTTTTGTACCTTATGTTAGTATGGATAATTAATATTTATTTCTGCAGGCACTTGAAATGCTGTTGTTCAACTACAAGATGACTGCAAAGAGAAGCTCTCCAATGTGGTTTTATCAATGATCTTTATAAACCTGAAGAAATACAGAACAAAGTCTGGGATAGAATTGTGGAAGTCACAAAATTAAAAAATCAGGCATTAATTGAATGCAAAAAACTATTAAGGAGCCACTCTAAAGACCAATTATTAAAAATAAATGAAATAGAATTAAAAATTGTGCAGGAAATGTTATATCCCCATAGTAAGCTTTAACTTATTTCATAAGTAAACTTATCAGAAAACACAAATTTTTCTGTTTTTATGAGAAAGTATGGTTTATTTTAATGATTAAGAAATTGCAAATTTTAGGTTGTCTTATTAATACATACCAACGGAGTGTTGTGATAATTTAGGTGATAACACTGATAATTTGGCCTATCTGACAAAATTGTCTGGTAGGACAAAAGAATGTTTCGCGATTTTTTTTCGAAAGTACCTATATTGTAATTTAATCTTCCTTGCTTTTTTGTAATAATTATAGGAAAAATAAAAATTAACTATTAATCAAGCTAACATTTCATTATGGAATAATTATAATATTTTTTATAAATATCATTTTTTTATGTGATAAATCTTTTCTTAACTTATCAGTTCACGACGTACACTACCTATGTCGCTTGCAGTATTTATGAAATAGCCTTTACTTATATGTTTATAAACTTTATTTAATAAAAGCTATTCGAATAATAGCTGATTTAATAAAATAATACTTTCATAAGTAATCATTTAAGCTAAGATAATATATTATTTGTACAGATATGTAAGATATTCTAATAATATACAAATCTTATAAAGAAAATTAGTCCTTTTTTAAATTTAAGTATAGTTTACTTCACTATCATGGTGAAAGTAATTATACCTACTCTGTCAATAAAGTGAAATTTATACCCATTGGGGCTACCGTACTCTCAATTTAATTTCACGACTTTCTTGATGAATTATATCTAATTCATATACATAAAGAAAAAGGTCAAAAGTGGGTGAGCTAGGTAATACAGCCGCAGTCTCTACCTACTACTTTTCAAACGAAATCAAGATTATCCTTGTGTATTTCCGCACCTCGTCTTATAAGAAATAACATACCTACGTAACTACTTTATATGTAGGTACATATAAATAACATTAAGCTTGAGCCATGACAACGCGCGGTCGCGACCACCTGGACGCGACCCTCTTGTAGATTTTCAAGTGAATTAATTGTATTTCACAAAACAGACATCTAAACATGAACTCTAGAAGTTCCAGTTTGTCATCTATATCTGATCTCTTTCGTCCTAATAATCCAAAGGGACTGAGATCGAGGGATCTTAGCAGTACTCGTTTGAGTGCATTAAAAAAAGAAATACAGACTGACCTACATCTTATACCGCTTAGTAAGTGATCTCTACCTACTTAGTAGTTACCTACAGTTTAACACGGAAGATAAAAACATTTCATCGACCGTCACTACATATAAACGAAAACTCAGCGTTTCCAATACATAAAACCACCATCTCTCAACACTCCACCGATAGGTACCTATAATAGTGTGCCCATGCAAAACGCCCAGTGGCGGATTTATTTATTTAGGATTTGCCGCCTATAGGCTATTAAAATTTTGCCACCCCTACTGGTCTTTGCAAATTCGGTACCCTAGCTGCTAGGCTAGGAACTAGCATAGTACCCTACTGCTGTTGGTGGACCTATTCCACTTATTATTTTTGAGGAATCATGAGACGTACCAATAGGTCCCAATTTCAGTATTTTCCAGTCAAATCTTCCACCTATTACGGAATTTCACGTTTGTGTTTTCTATTAGGAAGGCAGGTATATTTATGAAAATCTTATAAGTAGATATGAGTGCCGATATGGACCAATCGGTTTGCCCACCCCCTAGGGTACAAACTGCCGCCCAAGGATCCAGCTGCTTAGGCTAACCTTACCCTAAATCCGTCCACTGAAACCACTTCTACATATGGACCGGTAGGTACCTACTATACCTACATCCGGCCCGATTTCTAACTTACAGTAAGTATATAATACGTTATAAATTTATTATTTTACTATATACTCTATCAGTTAAGTACCTAACAGGAATGAGTGGATTGAAAACCTCTTAGTAAATAACATACCTATTTGTAAATTTTCAGGAGATGTTTTGTTTGTTGGGAACTGACCCAGTAAAGGGACTCAGTCAGGCGAAAGCTGCCGAACATTTGCAGTACTATGGACATAATACTCTCACACCCGCAACACAACATGGATGGATACGCGTTTTATTCAATTCAATGTGTACAGGTAAGTTTAGCACAAATCGATGCCTATCCTATTGGTTTCCTAAAAAAAGATTTAGATTTAGAAGTTATCTGCATCACGATTAGTAGGTAACTACAGTCGAGTACAAAAATATGTATAACCTTTAGGACCTTGTCACCGTACATATGTTTATACATAAGAAAGTGGAAGTCGTTTTCTTATGAAAACGACTTCCACTTTCTTATCTATACATATAATAAAAATGTAAAAAAGCTGTGTCTGTACATTGAAGATATTTATCTCAAAATAACTTAGGACGACTAAAAAACAGTAACAGAACATGAATCAATGATTTTTAAAATTTTTGTCTGTCTGTTTGTCTGTTTGTCTGTTTGTCTGTTTGTCTGTTTGTCTGTTTGTCTGTTTGTTCGCGCTAATCTCGGAAACTACTGAACCAATTCGAATGAAACTTTTTTTATTGTATAGCTGTAATATCAGGGCAACTTATAGGTATATATATTTTGAAGACCAGGCTCCTTGATGTAGAACCACAACAGCCCAGCTAAACTATAAGAGGTAGGTCAATGGCACCTTAACAAAAGTTGTTCAGATTGATGAGCATTTATGATGCCATGAAAAAAATCAAAGATCATGGAACATCTGGTGGACCTCTAAGAGCCCAGCTACACTATAACAAATATGGAATGAAATGGAATGGAAAATTGTCAAATGTGATGAGCATTTTTGGATGAGATCCTATAAGGAAGGATATTCCGAACTTAAACCCCTAATGGAGCGAAAAGGGGGTTCCAAGTTTGTTCATGGGACTACGTGATTCCTGGCCCATACTCCAACTTTTGCATACACATTCTTTGACAGAATTGATGGATAAAATATAAGATTCAAACTTTAATAGAATACTTACATCCCCTAATGGAATAAAAATAATTTGGGGGTTACTTTCATTAGAAGTTGATATTTTTTTTAAATATTAAATGGGTTTGCACTTGACCTCATCTCACCTGATGGAGAGTGACAATGAGGTCTAAGATGTAGCGTGCTTTCCCAGAAGAAGCCTATTCACTCTCGACTTAAAGACACCCAAATTGTAGCTCTCTGGAAATACAGAAGCCGGCAAGTTGTTCCATTCCTTAGCAGTTCGTATAAAATATCAATGAGCCACCTTAAAAATCTATTAACCTATAAACGAACATTTATAAGAACATATTAAGTATATTTTTTAATTTCTATTTAAATAATCATCTTTAAGTCAAGAGTCATAAAGTTCACGCAAACGAAGTTGCGGGCGGCCACTAGTACTTAAATATGTATTGTGACAAGGTCCTAAAATGTAGGGAACCTGTTGTACCTTGACACCCTTTGTACCTAGAGCCCCCTACGTTTTTGAAATGTTTGCGCTCTTTTTATGTCTCTTTGTCTATGATATAGTGAACTTTCACAAGACTAACCAACATGAAATTAGTTGCAGGCGGCCATTGTATCGAGTTTGCAACTTTGCATGGGAGATCACTTTAACGTTTTCGCGGCATAAAAGTAAAATATTAAATATTTTTTATTTCTTTCATTACTTCTGTTATTTCCACATCTTTTTTCAAAACCATTTGATTGAAACAAGTACTTTATCTAAGTTTATAATGTAGTACCTATGCTTATTTGAGTTCGTCATAACCCCCAAATTTTTATGTGCGAATAAACATGAAAGGGCCCCTACCCTTGGTCCTTGTACCTTGTTGTTGTACCTTGATCATAGGAAAACAGTTGTACCTTGATCATATGGTCAAGGTACAAATGTACTATGTTAATTCTGTTTAGGAACGCACATATTTATAATTTTGTTGTTTTTTGTACAGGTAAAATGTCTCGTAGCAAAAATAACATCAAACGAACCCCTGTTCCAAAAACAGCACTTTCTAGTGCTATTAAATTAGTTAAAGAAAAAAAAATTATCATTAAGAGGGGCTGCCAAACATTTTAACTTGTCAAGATGTACTTTAAAGAGGCATTATGTACTTTACAGTTTTTTAAAGACATGTTGAATCTGAAAATAATAAAAATATTTGCTATTTGTCGAGAAATATGGATTTTATTTGATGAGTTCTAGCTATGATCTAGGTACATCACCCCCGTTGTACCTTGATCCACATTCCAATTTTTTTTCAGATTATGTAAAACCTATCAAAACGATGATCTATGCTTGTATATAATTTATATTATGATCCACATTAGTTCTTCTAACAGCTAAAGTTGTTTTAATTGCTATAGTTACAACTGTTTTTTTTTTAAAAATCGTTGAATGAAAAAGTGACCGAGGTACAACAGGTTCCCTTAATACATATTTTTTAACTCGACTGTATCTACATCAGGTAGATACTAACTTTCATATCCACCTATACCTACACACACACACCTATATTGGCCCGACCCGGTCATCGAGCCCAGCGTTCCAAGCGCAAACGTCGCTTTTTACCCCCCTTTCAACCCATTTTCGCAATAAAAAGTAGCCTATGTCCTTTCTCAGGGTCTAGATTATCTGTATACCAAATTTCATTTAAATCCGTTGAGTAGTTTTGGCGTGAAGGATTAGCAGACAGATAGACAGAGTTACTTTCGTATTTATAATATTAGTATGGATAACATACCTACGTAACTACTTTATATGTACCTACATATAAATAACATTAAGTTTGAGCCATGACAACGCGCGATCGCGACCACCTGGACGCGACCCTCTTGTAGATATTCAAGTGAATTAATTGTATTTTACAAAACAGACATCTAAACATGAACTCTAGAAGTTCCAGTTTGTCATCTATATCTGATCTCTTTCGTCCTAATAATCCAAAGGGACTGAGATCGAGGGATCTTAGCAGTACTCGTTTGAGTGCATTAAAAAAAGAAATACAGACTGACCTACATCTTATACCGCTTAGTAAGTGATCTCTACCTACTTAGTAGTTACCTACAGTTTAACACGGAAGATAAAAAAATTTAAACGACCGTCACTACATATAAACGAAAACTCAGCGTTTCCAATACATACAACCACCATCTCTCAACACTCCCATCGATACCTATAATAGTGTGCCCATGCAAAACGCCCAGTGGCGGATTTGCCGCCTATAGGCTATTAAAATTTTGCCACCCCTACTGGTCTTTGCAAATTCGGTACCCTAGCTGCTAGGGACTAGCATAGTACCTACTGCTGTTGGTTGGTTGTCATTTATTATTTTTGAGGAGTCATGAGACGTACCAATTGATCCAATTTCAGTTTTTCAGTCAAACTTCCAACATACGTCGAATTCACGTTTTGTGTTTCTATTAAGAAGGCAGGTATATTATGAAATATATAAGTAGATATGAGTGCCGAATATGGACCAACGTTTGCCACCCCCTAAGGTACAAACTGCCGCCCAAGGCTCCAGCCTGCTTAGGCTAACACGGTAAATCCGTCACTGAAAAACTCTACATATGGACCGTAGGTACCTACTATACTACCGGCCCTATTTCTAACTTACAGTAGACGTTATAATTATTATTTTACTAAGGTAGGTATAGCTTCTATCAAGGTAGTACCTAAACAGGAGTTAGTGAGTGAAAAACCTCTTAGTAAATAACATACCGATTTGTAAATTTTCAGGAGATGTTTTTGTTTTGTTGGGAACTGACCCAGTAAAGGGACTCAGTCAGGCGAAAGCTGCCGAACATTTGCAGTACTATGGACATAATACTCTCACACCCGCAACACAACATGGATGGATACGCGTTTTATTCAATTCAATGTGTACAGGTAAGTTTAGCACAAATCCATGCATACCTATTTCCTAAAAAAGATTTAGATTTAGAAGTTATCTGCATTTTTAGGTAGACAAATTTTTGGCCCGACCCGGGCATCGAACCCAGCGTTCCAAGCGCAACCGTCGCTTTATAGTGCGACCACTACTTATACAGCGACGATGCGTAAGGTTTAATGTCTGTGTGATAGTTCGTCCAATGGGAGTTGAAGTAGCAGAAGACGAGGGCTAAAATTTTGAAGGAAAACACGTAATAAGTATAAACATGAATTGAACAGGATTTTATTATGCCCGACTAAAACGACGCCGCGGGCGCACTCTAATTAATATTAAAAAGCCACACGCCATCGAGGTCGTTAAGTTGTTTGTCACCTAACTGGAACCACCTTTACAGGTTTCTCTGTTTTGATTTGGCTCGGCGCGCTATTATGTCTCCTGGCATACTTGATCGAATCTTCCACGAAGAAAGACGCCAGTAAGGATAACTTATACTTGGGTTGCGTTCTGATCGGAGTCGACATTATATGCGGCATGTTTAGTTTTTACCAGAATTTCAAGAGTTCAAAGGTTACTAAATATTGTTCTTAACATTTGTTTTCCAGCTACTAACTTAAGTAGCTATTGTAATAAAAACTCAGAATACATTTATTTTAATTGTATGGTAATTGAAAACGAGTTCACTTGACTCCGAGCCATTGTCACTGAAAAGCTATTAATTTATCTGGTAGGTAAATAGTGCTGGAGTTAATCAGTCGACATTCGCAATCGCGTCGCGCTATCTGTTATAAGTAGGGGGAGTCCGGGATACTTGCTCATATGGGATACTTGAGCCACTTCCAATATAAACTTGAATATTCGTGCCAGCAACGGTCAAAGACGTGTTCACGGTTGCCGTTCGCCAACCAAACACGTGCAAGTAGCCATCTTGGGCAAAAACAGAGACACGCGACTGCTAGTGGCAACAAGGTGATTTCTGCGTGCCGGGATAAATATTTTTAACTTTACGTTTTTCATCATTACTTTACCATTAATGAAGGTACGATCTAGTAACCATTGTTATTGTATTGTGTGATTAACGTGTTGAAATATTTGTACAGTGGTATATTCTTGTGAAGTGTCGATTTTAAGATATCACAAATAAATTTGCTACGGGTAGGGTGTGGGATTACTTGAACCAGGTTGGTGTAGGGATACTATGATATAGAAACTTTTGTCATTTTGTTGCGTGATTATTATGTTAATGTGTATGTACAGTGGTTTGTTGATATATTTACTTATACTGTTTGTAACATAAGAATAACTTTTGTGCATTTCGTTTATATGTTTTTTTGTTTTTGCTTAGTTGCTAATATGTAACTTTTGATGGTGATTATAGTCAATAAATTCTATTTTAATTTTAAAAGGGTATTTTATAATGTTATCCTTCAAAAAAAAGAAGGTGTGGTCAAATCTCCTATCTATGGTAATATATCCCCACCCCCCCTGATCAACTATCCCATTAGGTTAGGGATAGTTAACCACTTTCCAATTTTAAAAAAAGTTAATTACAATTTTAACTATTTAACTTTTCAAAACTTTTTATATTAAAGTGTGCCTGTTTCCCTAAGCCATTCATTCATCCGTTAAATAAAGAGCATAACGCAATATATACAAAAATATTAATCATAGTATAAAAGGGGGTTCAACTATCCCGGACTCCCCCTACCTACTTACCTATTCTATTTGTAGTACCTACCTAGGTCATATTTATTAAACATTGAAATGTAAGTATACTTTACTACATCATTACCATGAGATAAGTTTTTTTTTTATACTAGAGGCGGCAAACGAGCAAGCGGGTCACCTGTTAAGAAGGAGTACGCTCGTTTCTTATTATCTTAGAAAACGAAAACAAGAAGCCTAGGTTCATCTACATCATTACGAAGCATTGACTGATCTCTCCTACAAAGTTGTTTATATTGCAGATCATGAAAACATTTAATAGCATGATACCAGAGTACACGTCGTGCATCAGAGACGGGGTCATCAACCCCGAGACGCTGGTGATGGACATCGTCAAGGGAGACCTCGTGCACGTGCAGGCCGGGGACGTGGTCCCTGCCGACATACGAATTATAGAGAGCAAAGGATTCAAAGTAAGTCTCGCTATAGTCTGCGGCATGAAACAATAGCGATGACCTTGATTGCGCAGAAACCAATTTTAGTAGAAAGTCTGCTTTTTTACAAGTGCGCAAACTAACTATCATCGCTATTCTAGCCGCAAGCTATAGGTAGGTATACAATAATGTGTAGGAACCGTGATGTGCCCGATATCCGTATCCGTTTAAGCGAATATTCGAGGCAGACGAATTATCCATATCCGTTTTTTTTAAGACCTTTTACGGATCTATTTACTTTATTAATTTTAAAATTATTCTGCACTATTATTAAAATAGATCCAATTTAGTAGTTAACTAAAAAAACAAAAGAAAGTCCCGCACAATTCAAGTCGACGCATGTCTGTACGCATATAATTATTAGACTCCTAAAATTCTTAACTCTTTGAACGCCATGGGGGTCACCGGTGACCGGCAAACAATACTTTTTCTGTGTGCTACCCTAGTCATGGTGGCCAGTCAAGGCTTCATGGTCTAAGCGTCCCCGGTCTTCACAGCAACAGCTTTGGACGCAAGAAAGTTTCTTAAACTTCTGGACAAAGCTATTGATCCAAAATCCTGAACAAATAGGTCGAGTCACATTCACTCCTATCCAAAATTATTTCTAGAATGGTCTGACACATTTACAATTTAAATAATTTCGATTAGGTGGACAACTCTTCTCTGACGGGTGAAAGTGTTGCCGTACCTCGCGGGAATTTCGAAGGCACACACAACATACTTGAATCTCCGAATGTAGCATTCTTTTCAACTATGTGTGTTGAAGGCTGGGCAACAGGTAAATTCATTATAGTTTATTAGATTCAAAATGAATTTCTGTTTCTGTTATTAGGCATCATAATAAATCAATTAATAAATTGAGACAACAGCACATAAATTATCCTGGTCCCTAACTAAGTAACTTTGGAAACCAGAAACAACGAAGGAACCACAAACACCCAGACCCAGAAATATTTTTGTTGGTGCGGGAATTGAACCCGCGACCCTTGCGTCAAAAGTAAAGACACTACTCGATACAAACAACTAAACGCTAGGTTCCTACAACCTGCCAAGTGTCTCCATAAGGCGTTTGATATAAAAAAACTTGTTTGGTTCAGTATCGCTGCCATTTCTTTATATCGATCATTCATACTATTTCAGTGCTGCCCGTGTGTTCAACTTTGTAGGTATAGTGATGTGCTGCGGCGACCTCACAGCATTAGGTCGAGTGGCAGGGCTTGGCAGCTCGGCTGCAACCTGCGCCGTCGCCCCTGTCCCGGGAGATAGCGAGCTTCATGCGCTACGTGTCCGCGTGGGCGGTAGCCCTGGGCGTCTTCATAGCTGGCGCCTCCATGGCATTGGGTTACCCGTTTATGGAGACTACGGTTTTTGTTATTGGAATCATTGTCGCTAATATACCAGAAGGTAACTATACCTACCACGAATCAGGACTCAACTGTATGTCCCTGCGCAAACTCTCAAGATAAATATCAGAAAGCAAACGTCTATAACGTTGTAACTACACAGCAATGTTGGTATCTACTATCTTACGTACAGTAAGCAGCAGATATGTAGGTATACCTGAGCGGGCAAGGTGTCTAAAAAACATATTCTCTTTGATCGACTTAAATATTGACGTCTAACACGTTAAATTTCTCACATGTTTCTTACCATCTACTTTTGTGTTTCATTAACATTTTCTTTAACTTAACCATCAAGGATTGAATGTTGTTGTCTTTGTGACTCGTAAAGCGGTTAATCTAACCTATCATTGTAAACCTAGAGTTTATAGTAACCTCCTGCTCCTGACTATAACAACATGTCTCCCAAAAATTATACAGTTAATAGGTATCACGGGTAAGTAAAACACCAATAGTTGTTGGCAGGTCTGCAACCCACTATAACTGCATCTCTAACATTAACGGCGCAGCGCATGGTCAAGAAAAACTGTCTTATAAAGAACCTGGATTCTATCGAAGCCCTGGGCGCGTGTACCACGATCTGCTCTGACAAAACAGGCACTCTCACAGAAAACAAAATGAGCGTGCAGCATGTCTGGATATCTAATAGAACCTACTCTGTCTCTGACACAGAATTCTCGAGTAAGTTGACAGTTGCAGTGTTAAAAAAAACGTAAAAGGAACCTATGTAGGATACAAGTTGCCCACCCCGCCCTCACTTCGTTTTAAGATATAGGCCAAACTTAAGCAATAGATGGCGCTGAGCGCACATTACATCACGCAATTGTTTCGTTTTTAGGGTTACCTACAAGCCTTATAATAGTTTATAAAAATAGTAGAAATAAAAATGAGTTACATCTTTCCCTTCTTCTTCGTTTTCTTTTTATTTGTTGGTTGGGAAAAAAGGGCTCAATTTAAAGAGGCTGAATTTATTCATATTAAACGGAACGCCTGATAAGAAATATCTATTTGACCTTTCTTTTAATTTCAGATATGATGCAAAACAATCAAGGTAGTTGTTTTTAAATATATATGTTTTACTACTGTTAGGTAAGTATACTAGTCATAGTAGGCACCTATAGGTTTCTAGTTAGGCCAGGTGGAGAGACGATTTGCGCAAGATGGCTGGATTAGCTGGCATGAGCAGGTAGCTTAAAACGAGCCGCCCCGTAACGTAGGTAAATGACAATATACCTGTCGCATCCAAATACAGCACTGAAAGGGACTGAAACTCAGATTCGGTCGTAACGTCCGGTTTGTTTTATGACCTCAGGATGCAAGTACCATGGATCGAACAAAGTAGGTCGCGAACATTTAGGCATATGTTCAATAGGACTATGAACTGCGACATGATGATGGTGATTTAAATTCCGCTTCCTTGCAGCATTTGATGCCTTAAAACTATGTGGTGCTCTATGCAACTCTGCGTCGCTCAAAGCCGGAGGTGGCATCTCCGGCGACGCCTCCGAGACCGCTATTTTGAAGTTTCTGAGCCAGTATGACGACTTAATCACCATCAAGAAGAAATATCCGAAAGTCGCGGAAATTCCTTTCAATTCGGTCAACAAATACCAAGTAACTTACTGCGTAAAATATTATATTAATAACTGATGCATGTGAAGGATGGTATTATATCAAAGGGATATAGTCAAAAATATGGAAAACACGACAAAACTTTTTGCTATGTAACTTCTAGCTATGCTACCATGAATGACTAAAACATAATGTTTAAAAATGTACTTACGTCGTATGTTCCAAAAGCCTTTCAAAAGGCAACAACAATTTGACTGTCTACTTTCTGGGCCTTACGACGTTATTGACTTCGTATTACCAATCACCTTGTTACTTTTATTATTAGCATTAACATAAACCCTTCTCGTCATTAATGGTGTTGATATCAATTCGTTTAAATGAGCTCGTAACAAATTATACTTGTTTACTTTATCTACTCAGATATACATACTTTATATACTTATCATGCAGATGATTGTTTACTGTGTATAAATACCTATAATTTTATAGCTCAGTATACACCTAGATACGAATGGATCGCGTTTTTTGTTGGTGATGAAAGGCGCACCAGAACGCATATTCAATCTATGTGGTACAATATGCTACGACAAGAAGAGCGCGATAATGACAAAAGACATGATACAAGCTATCGACCAGGAAAGTGACGCCCTGGCAAACACTGGTAGGTGAAATAGTCTGGCCGTGCCCAGTATTCAATAATATTCGCCTTAGTTTGTGATTCAATCAATATCTCAAGTCAACGATAAAAGACCTAGCTAAGACGAATCGTTAAATCGTCCGCGTCTTGGTAAACGTAGTGTGGGACGACCTAAGGCCTGATGGAGTGACGATCTGCGCAAGAGGGCTGGCTCGAACTGGATACGAGTAGCCGAAGATCGATCAAAGTGGCGAGCATTTGGAGAGGCCTATGTCCAGCAGTGGACTGCAACAGGCTGATGAAAGACGAATTGTTATAAGCTGCAAAATTTAGAAATAAATATTCTAAATTTATTAAATCGTGTCCCTTCACTCTCCTGGCCACACAGCACAGAAGTGTTGTTGTAAGATTAGACACTCAGTGACGACTCCGAGTCGAGTCAAGCGAGTCACCTCTACGAAAACTTTTCATTATGTAAGTAACTTTCTACCTCGCGAATGGGTAGATAATAATATCTACTCACAAAAGGTTGCATTTCCTTGAAGACACTACTTATCGAGGTCCGGATGTGGAAAACGATTATCACTAAGTGGTTCCTACTTTTTGCTGATGGGGGATAGCGAGGGTTAAAATTGATGTGATGTCGTGAATACTCAAGAAATAACCTTCTGTATTTATTTAACGCACTTCACGTTGCGCATATCATCATTAATGCGCAGGTAGGTGTATTATCTCATCGGTTAACAATGACGTTTTATGTTTGTAGGGGAAAGAATATTGGCTTTTGCGGATTTATACTTGGATCCAAAGGAATATCCCTTGAATTATGATTTTGACACGGACGATATAAATTTCCCTATGCAAAATTTAAGATTTCTGGGCGTCATGGGACTGATGGACCCACCCAGAGAAGAGGTAATTTATGCTACACGTTGGGCGCCAATCTAATAGTGACTTGAACTTTGGAAAATGGAGCCGGTACCTATTTAATTCAACTGTATTTTTGATATGCACTGCGTCGCAAGTGACAAAAACGCTTTAAATATTGGCTGTCTTCAAATTTACGTAGGTACATTAAGTATCTATTACTTATTTATTGCGGTTTAGTGAAAAAAAATTATTAAGCGATTCGCCGCATGAAGAACCTCAGCGCTGATAAACCGATCGGTAGATTTTGTACATAAGTATTTACCATGTACGCCAGTAGAGAAGGTAACTACCATCCTCCACACCGTAGTACCTACCTACGACATACGTTTTTAGACAAGATAACCTATATCTAAAACAGATAATTTGCTCTAAAGGTTCTTACCTCGATCCAGCGCGTGCGCGCAGCCGGAGTGCGCGTGATGATGGTGACGGGCGACCACCCGTCCACTGCGCGCGCCATCGCGCTCGAGGTCGGCATCGCCACCTCTCCCAAGTGCCACGTGCTCACGGGCTCCGAGCTCAGGGACATGACGCCCGACTTACTCAGCTGGACCCTTGAAAAGCATTATGAAATAGGTTTATCATTTCTAATACCTACTTATCAAATAAGATGCCTATTTAGCATGTCTATATAAAATCAAAATAGGTATTAGATACGGTCAATAGGCAACCTGCAGGTCGACGGTGCTACGACTACGAACAGGTTTTTTATGAGATAGGTGGCAGACGAGCATACGAATCACGGACGGACGGATGGTCTAGTTTTTAGTAATTAAGTTAACATATTTGAACAAATTTAGTCAAAGTAAGATATCTACTTATTAGGAGGCTTTATATATACTGCTAGGAGGCTGCACTTACCAAAAATATTCCTGAATCAGTGTTTGCACGAACATCTCCTACCCAAAAGCTGCAAATAGTGGAGGCATGCCAGCGAAGAGGAGACGTGGTAGCCGTCACGGGCGACGGCGTCAACGATGCGCCCGCGCTCCGCCGCGCCGACATCGGCATCTCCATGGGCATTGCTGGATCACAAGTACGTAAAACACGTAAACCGTGAATATGATTTCGTCAATTGACTATAGCGTAAAGCACGCACATATCTCATAGATAAAAGGAAACTGTGTCTATGGATGGAGCAATACCTTCGCATCTACCTCTCGTCTTAGGTCCTACGTTGCATGAGGCACGCTCGGCAAGGTATATAGTTTGGTTTGTATCCATCAAACATTTCAAGCTGCAAGTAGGTAAATTACAAATGAAGTTTAGGTTTTCCATAGGCAAACCTTATTTACTTATATTAAACCTAGAGTGATTAGGATGCTTCTGGCTTAGCCAACTCCGACGTACCTAAACTTTTTCTCAACTCTAGGGTTTAGTTCAGTAGGAAGCCATAAGAAGAAATTCCTAGACCAAAACATATATGTATTATGTGAAATTTATTTTGTTTACAACTTGTAAATTTCTGTACCTGACAGATAGTGAACTCGAGTTCACTGATGATAGTCATAAGTTTATTTAGAGGTCACGTCTTCTGCTCATTAATTATTTATCGTTGAATTTACTTAAATTCAACTACTTACTTACCTACTTACGTTTATTTATTATCATTTAATGCAGTGCCATTCAAAGATAATGAAAAAGGTGACCTTAAAACCAGACCTCTAGTTTATATTCTGTCGTTTTCTTATAGACAGATCTCGTAGGTGAACCAATCTTGAACCTCCTGAAAATTATGTTTTATGATAGAAATTTAACGTAGCAGCTACGTTCCATGTATTATCGAATCACTTACATTCTTTTCACATTCCAGGTATCAAAACAAACAGCCGATATTATTTTAATGGACGACAACTTCTCGACGATAGTTGTCGGAATAGAGGAAGGCAGAAAAATATTTGACAATCTCAAGAAGTCGGTCTGCTACATCTTAATATCAAACGTGCCCGAAATACTACCTGTACTGATGTTTATCCTGTTTTCTATTCCATTACCATTAGGTTGGTCATTTCATGTAAACCTTTATGTAGATAAGTAGTAGGTATATCAATAGAAGAAACTACCTTACTTAGGGAAATTCGCCCCATAGTCACGCAAAAGCGGTACCCCCGCAGTGAACAAGGAGAGAATTACCTAGTATCCACACCCTTGGCTTTGTGATACTAAGACACTAGCAGTAGCTAACACAGCCACGGGTTTCTCTTGGAATCCCCTCCCCGGTACCTACTGCCATGAACCCAATCGGTGGGTCCTCCCCAAAAAATATCTTCGTGTTCTCACGTTGGATGGACGCAGATGGGGTGGGTTTTCAGTCGGTTTTCGTATCTCCTCCCCACTCATGCGTAGAAGGGAGTAGCGAGTTTGCTAGTTTGTGTTTAATAGAATAGAAATAGAAATAAATTTATTTAGTGTATACACATAACAACGCTCATAACATCTCCGGTCGGTATCATTTCACCAGGATGATAAAAAAAGTGTAAACTTTAAACGTTCTTACTTGTTAAGGTGTGATGACGATCTTGTGTGTGGACTTGGGCACTGACATGTGGCCGGCGGTGTCGCTGTCGCACGAGGAGGCGGAGACCAACGTGATGGCGCGCCCGCCGCGCGCCGCGGAGCCCCTGGTGTCATGCCGCATGCTCAACCTGGTGTACGCATCACCATGGCCTGGTGGAGTTTGCCGCGGGAATGTTCGCCTACTTCGTCGTTATGGCTGAATATGGCTTTTCCCGGCTCAGCTGTTCGGTACATTGATATGACTTTTCAACACTTCCTGCTCTTGTAGCATTTTAGTATCGGGCATTGAATGATTAAATCATACCAAAAAGCGACACATGCACTAGTCCTTCAAGTTCAAAATAAATACATCAAAGAGTTCTGATGAAAGTAGTGATGGTCCATGGATAGAGATTGCTTACCATCAGGTGACTCGCTGTCTCGCTTGCTTTTCTTTAAAAAACATAAGATAAATGAGTAAAACATAGAGCGATGTAAGTACGTAAAAGAAAGACGTCTTTCTTTTACGTCCGTGGCACCCGTGTATTGAAAGAAAGAAATATTAAAATAGGTTATCTACTAAATTCCAGTTAGAACCAAAAAGTCAAGTCTAAAAAATTGGATTTAACAAAGACAAAACGGACCTATTAAAATTTGCTTGTAACAAAGTTAAAGTTAAAATGCATATCTTTTACATTCATCTCCTTTGGCGCCAGGAATCAGACAAGACTGGGACAACGAGTCGGTCAGCGACGTGCAGGACTCGCTGGGGCAGGAGTGGACGTACGCGCAGCGCAAGGCGCTGGAGCGCGCCTGCCAGGCCGCGTACTTCGTCGCCGTCGTCGTCATGCAGATGATGAACGGTATCGTCTCCAAGACACGGTACAACTCACTCTTTCACATTGGTGAGCTTCAATTGTATCTTCTTCTTTATTAGCATTCTTTTGCCCACCGTTGGGCATATGCCTCTCAAAACCTCTACTAAATGGAAACTGTAACATATACAAATGTTACCTATGTTAGCTGTGTTATGTACCTAAGTTAGCTCAGTAGCCAGGTAGAGTAAGATTGCTTTGCAGCAGGTACCACAGCCTAATATCTACTTACGATTACTTATTACCGGGGTAAGTACGGCTTACCGTACCGCGGCACTAAGTAATCTCGTATGATACTTTGAAAATGGCATCACCTGGTGCACCTAGTGTCGTTTTATTATTAAAATCACAGATTAATATATTTCAAATTATGTAACAGATTTTATTTTAAATTTAATTCTGAAGTGGCCGCTTTTCTTTTATCAATCTTTGGTCTAGAAGTGGCCAGTAACCTTTGTAAATGTCAAATTAATAGGATATTAGAATTTCTATGAAACATGTTATTTCAGGTATGAAGAATAACTTTCTAAATATTGGGCTAATATTTGAATTTCTGTTAGCTTGTGCGATATGTTACATACCGGGTATGAATGAATTTTTCGGGACTTATCCTTTGCGATGGAGTTGGTAAGAGTTGATATCATTATCATAGTTCCACCAGGCTATTTAAATAAAAACAGGTATTATTTACAAAACGCTATCTTCTTCTGTTACAGGTGGTTCTTTGCGTTGCCGTTTGCTTTATTTTTGTTCATATTTGACGAATTTAGAAAATATTGCATTCGTAGAGAACTGTTTAATGGCTGGTATAATGACTTGACCTATTATTGATTATGTATGAAGTTACCTAAATGCATTGATAGGTAAGTGTTTTTTAATAAAAAGGATCTTAGTTAGGTTCCGGTTCATTAAAAAATATATTTGCATTATTAAGAGTTTTATTTTTGCCACAAGTTTGATCCCACGTAAACCACAATCCAATTACATATAATTTTTAACACATCCATAAACTAAGTAATAATTTAAATGAGCAATAAACGCAACACTCAGGTCACTACTAGAATATGATCACAAAGGTCATAAATAACACATGACTAAGAAGCATTATAGGAGATCTTTGTAGGACATGACAGACATGACATGAAGTTGGTCCTACCGGACGTACGAGGACTTTTAGGGATTAATTGGCAATTAACTAAATAATCTTTTTAGAACTTTAGGCTCTAGGCACCTAGTATTACCTAAACATTTACCCCCTTATTACAAAAGGGAGACTAAAGTTAGTCATGGTTTAAAAATAATGCTGTCACGTTCATACATGTAACCAATAAACGTAACAGCTATAGTTTTAAACCAATACTAATTTTAGACCACGTTTCGAAATAAGGGGGTCAAACTTTCCCAAAAGCTCATTGATTTCAAAAATTGTTTTTTCTAGAAATACAAAAATCCATGAAATTTAGATTATTATTTTCATATTTTGTGGCATTTCTTACTTTTAGCTTTCGATTTACGAGTTTTAATGCCTACAGCTTGTGATAACTATACCGAGGTTATAAAATATGTTTACCTACGTAATTTTTTGTCTGGATTCTCGTTGTGGTTGTTCTCTACAAGTATAACGAAAGCCATTCAACGGGGTAGCATTCCATTCCTCTAAGTCCCTATTGGATTGCCAAACTTCTTGAATAACTAACTTTTAAAACGTTTCTAAAATTACACGACAATAATAATTCTTGTAATCAATTTTTAATCCACTTAAATCCGATACATGCTTCTTATTCATTTGCTCTTACTGACTAAATCGGTACCTATTAGGATGAGATATTTGCAAAGCAGTTGTCTTTTTAACTAAAATCTTTTACATAAATAAATAAAATATATCAATTGAGACAACATCTTATATATTGCTCGGTCAAAAACTAAGATTTTCTCTTGTGCTATGGAAACCAGAAACAACGATGGTACCACAAACACCCAGACCCAACACAAATGTCTGTTACAGCAACAAACATATTTGTTGGTGCGGAATCAGACCCGCGATCTTTGCGTCTCAACCGGCGCTCAAACCACTGCGCTAAACGGGTCGCACACAGTGCATTGTACATATATATAACTGTTTATGTACCTATTTAAATAAGGCACGTGTCAAATGATATTTATTAATCAGAATAGAGCATCAACATCTTTCATGTGTTTATTATACATTATATACGCCGCACTCCTGCTAAATACATATAAAATGGCATAAAATATTATTATTAAGAAGATCTACTTGTAAATCTAGATAAATAATTAATTCATTTAAAAACAGAATTGGTTGCATCAAAAACATTCATTTTCTAATGGAAGTGAATTAAATTATTTAAATTGTAAAGAAATCATCGTCACGCAAAATCCTCACCAACTTATGTTATAGAACGAATACGGAATTCACGTATTTGGCAATGTTCAGTCAGCATCAAAATGTTCTTAGCGTTCAAACTTACCAAAAATATCTGAGCAAGTCATGTCAGTTTACGCCACGGTCCAGAACTAATGCTTACACGCGAATCACACCATTAGGAACGCTATGATCATTTTGATCCTAACTGTATGTTACGTATTTATTAGTAGTGGCCTACTGGCTCGGATCTTTGGATGTTATTCGTCTGAACCAGCGGAACCTGGGCCCAGCTTAAGCTTACAATATTGCATTAACCATTCTTGATCAGTAAGGCTAAAACTTCACGGAGCGGTTTATATCGTACACTTACACGACAGAGGAGCGTAGAGTAAGACGTATTGTTCATTTTATTCCTGTTACATTCCGGGAAATATAAACAAAACTCAAAAAAACTTAAAAGACTGATGACTTTTTAAGCCATCATGATTGTTTTCTTTAAGTAGAATATGCTTACTTAAGAATTTGGGGTTCCTAGTATCTTTCCTGGCTCCAGTGTTTTTTTTTTCACCTGTACCTATATCCCAAAGTACAAACTTTATCTGCTTAGTTATGATGACCATACGAGTATCAAGCGAACGACGCTTCAGTGGGTCTTGTTTCCGCTGGTTTGAGACTTATGACCACGTTTTCATCATGTGCGTGTTTGTTTTTTTTACAGTTTGTTGGAAATGTACAGAGTAAAGAAAATGCTATATTGTTTGTACAACATCTAGTTCACACAGAAATATCACCCGTAATATTATTTTAAAATATCGTCTATCGCTTTACATCAGCTGAATGGGAAATGCATGGTGGCTTAATTTAACGGATAATACGTTTTGTACGGTGGCCAGCACATCAAGTTACTACAATCTGTCAAATTTCTTCAATCGAACCTCACTTTTATGTCAAACGTGTTTGGTTCAATATCAACTGAGGAAATTTGACAGATTGTAGTAACTTGATGTGCTGGCCACTGTACATACGTACTCAAATGAGGGCGGATCCAGAGAGGGGCTAAGGAGTTTATGAGCCCCTTGACCCCTGACTTAGGTTTTTTTTTATTGTAATTGATATGTTTATCTATCATATAATCATAGATACAGTACTAAGCCTCTGGGATGATTCGCCCCTCCCCCAGCCTAAAAACTGGATCCACCCTCATACCTATGTACGGTCGCATTTTCCGGTGTACCAGCGCTAGGCGATAATCGCTTGCACACGCAGCGGGGTAGGCGAAGCTAATCCCTGCGCTTCGCGCATACCCCAGAGCAAGCGATTTCGCGACAACCGGCTAACTGGAATACCTCTACGTTTTCTACCTACCTAAGTCTTGCAGACATAAAATATGTACATAGTTAGAATATATTCTCTATTTTAAGTAAACATTTTTATTAATTGAAAAAAATAACGCAAAGTATCTATTTACATAGGTATAACATAACATATGCAACCCAACAGATTTTAAAATATAAGTAATAAAGACTTTATTAAAGTTGTAAGTAGACATTTTTGTACTACGTCCATTTTTTATTTACTAAGTATGTACCTACTTAAAAAGACTAAGAGATTTTAGAGGCAAGTTTTTAGACAAATATTTATATAATGTTTTACATTTAATAAAATATAAGTCTTTGATCTATATATTTTGCATGATAAGTACACATATGTAACGATATTTATGAAATTTCTATAGAAAACATTTTAAGCTCAATTATTTAATTCAACAATAGAATTTTAAATCTACACAGACTATTTGTCCGCAGTACCAGATCCATACATCAAGAAAAAATTGGAGATTACAAATATTTTAAAATTACATAGTAACATAGAAATATATTAAAATAAGTATTTAGTTGTGATAGATGTACAATACCTACTTAGACAAAATTCTTACAAATAGTATTAAAAAAAGTATCACACAAAGAAACCTACATTTAGTAATCGGTTTAGATATGCTTGGATGTCGCAGATCGATACATAAGGCAATGGGTAAATTTGATATTTATGTAGGTACACTGATCAATTTTACCCTCTTTTACGACGAAGCCGTCTCAGTTAATGATATGATGATAATTTATGTAAGTTACCACAAAAATATAAGCGAAAAATTTGACGATATGTTAACATCTGATGATTATAACTGACTTTATTAAGGGGTATTTTCCATAACGGTATCCACCACAGAGTGTAACACATTTTGAAAGTTTTTAATCCCGCCTACTAACCAAAATATTATAGTGTTTATTTTGATATGTCTACATTTACTAAATATATTACGTTAATTTACTTTTCAAGACCACTTTGCAAAAAGCTCAGTGAGATTGATTACTGAAATGAAGAGTGATGGTAGCTCAGTTCTATTTCGAGCAAGCACAGATGTGCTTTTTTAATCTATGTGCAAATTTCTACCATTAGCTCGTAGGTGAGAGAAAACATCGTGGGGGAACCTGCACGTTCCGGATAGTTTCAAACTGTGGGTCCCCACAATATATCCGACTAAGTTGAAATAACGACTCCCAACATGATTCTGTTGGGCTGGTTAGCCCTGGCTAGCTGGCCCTAAGGGTTGCGAAGGTCAGACAACAGTCACTTCAGTGTAATTACCAGACTCTCCAAATCTTGTATCATGGTCCAAACATACTCGGGTTTTCAAAACGAGGGCTTTGAACGCAAACGGGAATAAAATGCTGAAAGGATGAGATGAATTAGTTTAAAATCATTTTACGCGTGGAGATGTCTTTTCCTATTCTTTACTTAAATAATGAATATATTATATCTATTTAGTTAAAACGTTTGTAATAAAATAGTTTATGTCAGAATATAGGTAATCCATCATAGAATTATATTAATAGGTAGTAAGATTATATTTATTTGAAGATCTCTACGCATCATATTACCTGGAGGTAGAAGAACATGCTTTACGATCTAGTATTGTAAATTTAAATATGATCCTACTTATTGATACCTACATATGAGCTTCGAATATTTTATTGAAGCAGATAAGAAAATACCTACTATAACTCCGCCATTAATAGATAATAATGTCTACGAATATGTATGTTTATTTCTCTTGCCAACTGTAAATAATGTTATAATAATAACTTTGCTTTTGTAAAGCTATCAAGTATTGTATATTCTCCAGAATGAGCATTTAAACATACTAATCTCGCATGCATTCATGTAAATGGGCAGTGGCATGTTATTTGTCACAGGTATAATGAATCTGGTATAACAATAAATATGTATTTACTTAGTTATAAAAATCACTGTTACCTACGTCATTTTTATCGGTATTTTTTCAAACTACTCCCCTGTCAACGTTGTTCGTCTACCGTTTTCATAATGGTTTTGTCTCTCTATTTGTTGAGCAATCGCAGAATAATTTTTTAACAATTTCATATCACGAAAGTTTCGGTTCCGTATAGTAAAAAATCGTTAAAAAGGCAGACTTATTGCGCGTTAACGTCTCCTTATTAGCATTTTAACAACAAGCAACGTTAGTTTATAACGTACAACTTCGCAAACTGATATTCGCAATTTTTTTCCATTTATCCCCCATTATTCCAAGGCACACTTATTGCAATGCTGTTCAACATACCAAATGATGTGCGCAGCGCATCGCCTAAAGATACTTGACCCCTATATTCATTATCATTTTCCTACAACACCAGATATTGGAATCGGTAGTGTAAGGGAAAATATATATTTTTCAGAAATAAACACTACATGACTGAGGGGGCAGTTATGATTGATACCTATTCGGAGTCCGGTTGAGCAGGTCACTGGGGGCGGAAGCGCGCGGCGAGGAAGCCGTAGGACGCCGGCGGCAGGCGCATGTCCGCGATGGAGTGCCGCGCCTTCGTCAGCGCCTCCTCCCGGGACACGTCGTCGTGCAATATACACTCCATTATCTTAGCTACAATTGTCGACGGTGGAACATGAGGATTCCCTGAAATCATTTTCCAACAATGTAGAAAAGTTAGGGTAATATTTTAAAACATAGCTACGTATTTTGGTTTCGACTAGAGCCGCTCCGGTGACTTCGCATCGCATATTGGGTTCACGCGAGCGCTAAGAACGCTTGCGTCTGCGCCGACAGCCCTCCGGACTGTTGTGCACCGAACACGCGGATAAACGAGTCGCGCACCCTAACTTTACCACGGCGTCGACCCATGAGAAAGAGGTCATGGGGTAAGCTCTAACTCACAGTCACGGGAGAGATAATAAGTTTAGCCCCTGTTAACTTGGTGATTAAATTATGATATAATGCTAAAAACCTCTATGAAATGTTAATTTATTAGTTACTAATAAATATAAAAAGCTGAAACTTACTGAACTGCAATCTCTGGTACTTGGTAAGCCCTGTGATAATCTGAGGATACAGGTTTCATAAAACGGCAAACTGGTGTGCAGTGTTCTGTTAGTGAGTTAATGTTATCACCTGTTAGTAAATGGTGGTTAAATATAGCAGAATTAGTGACAAATATAATAAATATCCCATAAAATGTATGTCAAAGCCATTTATAAATTAAATACATTATTAATAACATAATTTAGTGAAATTTCTTCATATGTAAACAAACACTTATAATAAAATGGTTGCTACAAATTCCATATTCCTCCAAAGCTTCAACTAATGTGAAAAAATCATGAAAGATAATGAATGGATCCAATAGTAAAAATAGTATGAATAGGTACACTATATGCACAATGTTAGTACCTAACTATTTAGACCTAGAAATTCATGTGCTTATGTTATCAAACATAAAACACATTTTAGTCTAAACCTTGTTGTTACAATCACATGAATTAGTATTGTTATCAACCTCATTTGATTACTCATAATGAGGATTTCAGCAGTAAATAACATACCACACTTACGTAATACTGAATCGTAAATCGTACACACATTTATCATATTTACCTGTCAAACCTCTATAGCCAAACACGCCACAGTCATGCATGCGCATAGAATGGTGTTCATTTTTAATGAACTGTTCAGTACTGATGCCTTGTAACTGAAAGTAATTAAAAATAAAGTTAATACAATACTCTAAGAAAAAATAATCTAAAAATCTAAAAAAAAAGAAAAAAATATACAAAAAAAATATTTAAGATAAAATAATGATATAAAAAGTTATAGTAGGTATAATGAAATGTGACTTTACTTAAATTGTCCTGTTAAGTAAAACACATGGCATGAAATGAGATCTAACACTTACAGTAAAAGCAATAGTACAAGTAGGTTCTTCAAACAATATTCATACCTTGGAAGGAACTAGGAACCGATCAGGTATTCTCTGCAACTTTTGCTGCTTCTCACTCGGGCCAAATCCCAGAGAAAGCAACACTGACTCAGCATCCACTTTTCTTGCTCCCAAAACATTCAACACTGAGCTGCCACTTGATCCACTTGCATCAGACTGGAATTAATATGTTAGGTAATAAAATAAAGAATCATTCAGTGCATTACAGTTAAGTATGTTGAAAACATTGTTGAGCAGGATCAACCAAAGAGGCGTAGCAAGTAATAAAACTTGCAAGAAATCATCAGATCAGCTCTCTGTAGTCATCCCTTTAAAATTAGTAGATGTATTTAATAAATTTACCTGGAGGGAATGATCTCTGAATAAGGGATTTTTAAATCTTGGAGAACATCCCTCTGATTGAACAGAGTGGTCCCTTTGTAATCTTTTTACCGGCCCACTTCTGGCATTTCCACTGAGCATACCACTTTCTAAAGACTTTCTCTTGCAAACATCTTTAGATTCTGGAACTTCCAAGTTTTTATCATCTTGTACCTGTTCTCTAGTTTCCACAAGTGTTTTATCATCACCATTTAGGTCTACTACAGTATTATCAGTAACAGATTCATCATGTTTGCTTTCAATTTTCTCATCAGACTTATGTTCAATGGATTTGAGCTCAGCCTCTGGTTTCTCAATGTCATCAGGCACTTCAGCAGGTAGTGAGTCTAGCCACTGCTGAACGGGGCTACTGCGTCTCATATCGTCTATTACTCCACTCAGCCAACCACGCACTTTCCTCTCTAATATTGATGATACAGACTCATTAAATGAATCTATGGAAAAAGAAAAGATATATAAAATCCTTATAAATAATATATCAACATCACTCTTTATTTAAGAAGCTTCTAAGTTCATTATTATCTTACTCACTGGCCACAATGTTATTTTTAACATTTGATTTAAAACAATAACAATTTAGAATAATTTAGTCTGAAATTAAAGTCACACTATGACCTAAACTAAACAAAATTAACTTCTAAATCATTAACATACACAAAAGGTAATACAAGGAAAACACGCTAAATTGTAATGTGTAAATATCTAACAAGGATGTAAGTATCTTAAATTATGAGGTGTGTAAAAGACTGTACATAAGTATGTTAATGAACTCCTCTACAGCAGTCAATATATCAATGACAGCAGCAGCAGTCCAGTCACTCGGTTTTGCATTAAAGCAAACCTTACTTGGATGAGGTCAAGAATTGTGTATGTGGTATCTTTTTGATTCACATAACTACGTGAATTTGTTGGTTTAACCAACCTTGTTTGGGATCCATCTTCACTTTATATAACGCTGCATGCAATACGAGAGGAATTTTATGAAACGGTCGTGCAAGAAGCTATCATTACTTAAATACATACAAATGTTTAATAAATAAATATTGTACCTAATGCTACTTACTGTTAATTGAATAATCAATTAAGTACTTGATAGTTTCAAGTTAAGTAAGATTTACAACACTTATATACACTATTTTACTACAAATAAAACTATTAATTATTGGTTAAATATTCTCCATTTAAAAAATATTAAGAGAAATAAATTAAAATCGTCGAAATTACTCTCGATATGACTGTAAATGACATTGATTTTGACACTTGTTTGATAAACATATGACTTGCTTGTCATTTTGACATTGACAAGCAGCTAGAGACAAAAATGCTTACTTTTTATTGCAGAACCTACGTTCAAGTTCCTTGCCTAGGTTATATTCGCGCAATTTTTCATAACACACCTCCATTATACACAACCGTGTGTAAAACGCTTAGAGCATAGAACGGCATTGCCGCATGGTTCTTAAGTTAAACGTGCATCAAGAAAATTGTGAGAAACGGATGTTTATGAAACTAAAGAGTTCACAAGTTTTATGAGCCTTCTTCTTCTTCTACTAACGTGATCATAATGGCGACTTTAACCCTTGACACGCACGTCTGCTCTAAACAAAGATCGGCACCACTATGCACTAGCGCAGGCCTCGCATTATTTATGTCCAAGATACGCAATTTAGCATATTGCGTCAATAAAGTCATGAAATTAATTGATGGCGCCACTGTTCTCGTAATGCAAATGGTATAAGCCTGAGCTGAGGACCTAATTTGTAGCCTTGCTTTATACTCAAAGTTTGTAGCGGACGTTAAGACCCTTCAATTTCACACGCGCGTGTGCGCTTTTGTTTGAATGCGACAGGAATATTCTCATTCATTACGGGATGGCTTCATAATTATAAACTAGCCACTTTATTATCTTATTACTCTTTCGAACTTAATTATTATTAATCTTTCCGATAGCAGGATATTTTATTTTCTTATCACATATAGGTGGCAGACGAGCAGAGGGATCACCTGATGCTAAGCGATGACCGCCGCCCACAGATACCTGCAACACCAGTAGAGTCACAATAGTGCGCTGCCAACCTTTAACTGCCTTTCCCCCAATTGGCCTCCTCACTCACTCGATGAAACACAGCGCAGGTGCTGCTTCACGCCGGTCTTCTGTGAGGTCGTGGTATCACTCCGGTCGAGCCGGTCCATTCATGCGGAAGGGTGGCTACGCGAGACGGTTCGTTTCGATAGATATGTGCGTGTACAGCGACGGTGGTGTCAACTAGTGCTATCCATTTGAACTTACTTTGCCCTGTTAGTAAAAAAAAGTTCCTTTTGCCACATAGACGGTGCTGCCAACTGGTGCCATCTATTTGAATTTAGTTAGACTTTGTGCCTACGCAACGCAGAATGAATAGTCGTCGCACTTTTTGTGTGGTTCGGGATCGGGTGGTGTGGGTTACACCATCACACCACTAGTGGCGCGGTGTCGGCACTCCAGGAGAAGACACCTCCGGACACGGTGCAGTGCAGGCGGTCTTCGACCCTGTTGAACCTGCCTGCGATCCTGTCGCACTGTCGTAATTAGTCTTGATACTCAATTTAACGTGCTGCCCCCTATACCTACTGCTTTTTTACCCTCAGCTACAAAACGCCACGTCTTCTGTGTTGAAAAAGATCAAAAAATCTACCCGAAATCGTTCCTAAACGCAAATATACAGACGGCCACACATCAGATTATTACGGTAATTTTTTGTTATCGATATAATGAACCAAACGTGTTTGACATAACAGTGAGAATCGATTGAAGACGACTTTGTACTTGTATATTTTGATGCGTGGCTAACTGTACCCACCTAATTATTTTGTTTTTGTTACATGTTAGTTGATACTTACACTTAAGACCGGGGGGTTTGGGCATACTTACAAGGAGTACACAACAGTAAGGCTGCGTCATATCTTTTCAGCCGTGCCGCATCCAAAGACATCATCACAACACGTGGGAACGCAGAGTGCAAAAGTTAGTCTGATACGGGATCGCGATTGCTAGGGGATTTAAAATGAAACGGATTGTGCGACCGAATTTTTATGCCCGTCCTTTCTACATGCGCTGCTGTGCGTCTGTTTTCTTTAGATGCGACAAGTATATTCTTAATCTTTGTGGGAGAGTCGTTGTAGTAGGCCATCGGGATAGAGGGGCGGACGCTGCGAGCTTGATTAGAGGTAACTAGTAGCGGTACGCTCCAGTCCTGGCTGTGGGCCAGTACATATATAATTACTCTTATATCTATACTGGCTGAGGGAAATGGTCACCTCGGTTTTGGTTAAACTGAGAGCCCCACACATGTGACAAGGTGGCGGCCATGACGGTTTCCTCTGGAACTTAAAAAAACTACCTACTCTACAACCAATAATTTATTTTCGATTATAAATTATAATTAGTCTTTTTTTGTAACTTTCATACATCAACAGGGTGAAACGATTCTCTCCTTTATTTTGTTTGACTTCACCGTTTTACTGTGGAAGAGCTACGCTTCAGCACTAATGGTCCTGCTCGACCGGAGTGACACCGGCTTTACAGAAGAGCGGATTAAAGCAGCGCCTGCAATGTGTTTCGCCGAGTGAGTGAGGGTACCGGAACTCCAATAGGAGAGAAAGGGGGTGAAAAGGTTGGCAGCGCACTTGTAACTCTGCTGGTGTGTAGGTAGGTACTTACCTAATCTTAGGTCTATGCATGATTATTTATTTCAAAATCATTTTAATTCGAGACTCATCAATTGGTAGGTAGTTCTGCTGCTCAACATAGGCTAGAGAAGACAACTTTTCAGCCTGGAACGTTGTCTTTTTGTGTTCGATTTCCTTTTTCTACATAATATCAGCTCATAATCTAGACTTCAATGACTGGTTTGAGAATATTATACCTAAATGTTGAAAGTACCTACCTATGTAGGTGCGCCTTATTTTATCGAACTGATTAGTTAGGTGTTACGGTATAATACGAATTTCAACGCACAAGTCCCTACTTGAGTGAATGCAAAAGAAAAAAATTAATAAAAACATATGTATTATAAATAAAGAATATTTATTTTTCTATAAACACATTATTCCTTTTATATCATCAATGGCTCACATCATATAAATCGCGGATCGCATTGGGCTTTCGTCAACGAAGTCGTGTGCATGGATGGAGAAGAGTTCAGCGGACAGGCCGCGGGCGAGGCCGCGACGCGCGACGGCGAGACGAAGCGCCCAGCGCGCGCGGCTCCTTAGCTAAACAATTTGTGCATCGAGGTCAGGTAGAGATTACTTTAATCGCTAAATCACATTTGGACACTAATATACATGTATAAACTACGATCAACAAGTGTCAATATTGAGCAGTACGAGGGGGGCCGCGGTACCGCGCGGCGCTCAGCCTGCGTCACGCGGGCCCGTAGACGCAGTCGCCGCGGCGCGCGCCGGCCGACTCCTCGCCGGGCAGCACGGCCGCGCGGCGCCACTGGTCGCGCACGCGCTCCACGTGCTGGAGCACGCGCACCACGTTCATGCCGGCGAGCTTGCGCACGTCCGTCCTCGCTCCAGTCCGGGTCGCGCAGCAGCTCCGCCAGCAGGTGCGGGTACCGCGACACGTCCTCCAGCCCCTCGGGCGGCGCGTCGATGCCGTCGTACCCGGCGCCCAGCCCCACGTGCTCGACGCCGGCCACGCGCCGCACGTGGTTGATGTGCGCCACCACGTCCTCCACTGTCGCTCGCTCACCACATGTCACTAACTTTGCGTAAAAATTTATCATCACCACGCCGCCGTTTGCGGCGATCATGCGCAGAAGATCGTCGGGGACGTTTCTAGTCGAATTGCAAAGTGCTGCTGCACCGGAATGGGAAAACACCACGGGCGCCTGTGAAGTTTCTAGTGCGTCTCGCGCCGTCTCCTCCCCTGCATGCGAAAGATCTACTATCATGCCTAGGCGATTCATCTCTCGTACGACGGCCCTTCCGAATTCTGTTAAACCACCTGAGGTTCCAGCGGCTCGAGCCCACCGGTTATCACAAGTATGTGTTACAGTGAGGTATCGGGCTCCAAGTTGGTAGAATGCGCGCAGAACCGCTAATGAGTCTCCTAGCGCATGGCCACCCTCAACTCCGATGAGGGAAGCGATGCGACCGTCACGATGCGCATCCAGAAGCTCCGCAGCGTCCGTGACGAGCGCCAAGTGGGCACCATTCATTTCTACTATACGCTTTATAACGTCCATCTGTTCGAGCGCCAGTTGCACAGCGTCCCTGTCACGCGCGCCGCACGGCACATACGCTGACCAAAATTGAGCGCCGACCTGGCCGAGCCTCAGCCGAGGGATATCCGTGTGCGACCAGCGCGACCTTGCCCAAGGCTCGAGCCCTTCGAGTCCGGCGCTCAAGTTGAAGTCACTTATTTTGTTGTGCAGAAATTTCCTGACGTTCCACGCCAAGTCGTTGTGACCGTCGACGAGTGGGGAATCGCGGAGCATGCGACGTATGGTGGTGAGACGCTGTTCGGGGGTGGCGCGGCCTCCCCCGCCGAGGGCGAGCGGCAGCGCGAGCGCAGCGCCGAGCGCGGCCAGCACGACGAGCGCCGCGAGCGCGATGCGCCAGCGCGGCCGCCGCGGCGTGGGCTTCTCGTCAGAGCTGCCCGACGCCGACGCCGACAGCGAGTCCGGCGCCCAGCGCCCGCACCGCTCCGCCACGTCTGGCAGCGGGCCTGGGAACGTCATGCCTTCCGGCACCGCAGCCTGAAACAACAGTACCTACGTTTTAATTCACTCCTTATCATATGAAATTATTATTGTGGTGTTGTTAGATTGTCAATAACTGGTTATGTAAATGTTAAGCGCCTATTTTATTTAGATTCAAACTAATTATTTTATCACTAAACAAATTAATTAACTCAATTTAAAATTTTGGCACTCTGGACAAACATTACTTGTAATGAACAGTTGTGTTTACACAGTGTGTAAGTGTAATTATTTATTTATAATTCCTGTGTGTCTTATAATCGTTACCTACACTAGGATCTTAAGCTTAGTGTATACCTAAATTATTTTCTTTATTTTAAATTACTTAAATTGACAATGCTTTTATCCCGGCGCCCTTACTTAAGATCTCACTGCTCAGTTCTGCAGGTAACATTACAAATACCATTTTATGAAATAAATCAATCAATGTCGATCAAAAAGAAATACTTAGGTACCTATTTAAATTATTGTGCAGATCCTATCGCGGTCACATTATTTCATCATCATTATTATAACAATACTTTCAGCAAAAAATACAGAAAGAAGCCTGCATAATTTAACAGTGGGATCGTACTTTTTGATATTATCTAATATACTTAGTAAGGATATGAATTCAATACTATATGTAAGAGTAGGTAGTGATACCTACACATCAAAACATGCAAATAAATAAAGGTGTGTAAATATATAGCAATTTAGTTACATGTGTTTGTGTACCTAATAAATATACAGTAACTCGTTACGTTCTCGCCTTCATCCCCGCCCCATGTTTCCTGATTAAATATAATCTCGCACATGCGAGGCGCTCAAATAACAATGGATTTAAATGACTCGCATATTCTACTAAGTGACGCCTTGTATAAATTTATCTACGTCTATATGACAAGGTGTGTGTAATTCTCAGGGATGTATGTACCTACCCTAATTGAATGTAGGCATAGATATATTAGGCAATGACGAATTCAAATGTTTCAAAATATAAAATGCTAGGCTAGGAAAAGACAACCACCTTACTTGGGAAACGTTGTTCAACGATTTCAAGGGGTACCAACTGAGATAAGGCATTGTGTTTTTTATGAAATACTGTGTAACAACATGAAGCTGGTACCAACTTATATAAGGCATTGTGAATATTTTTAAAGAAAAAAAATGTACAGATTTGCAAATTATAAGAAGGGAGGTAGTACAAGCAGGGAGCTGCTAATACCCCTTCGGAAAAAGGTTAGTTAGTTAAACATAAGAAATATCTAGATTTCTGAAAAACGTATAAAATACTCTAGATACTGAATGCACCACATGTTGGAGAAGCATTGAGGATAAAGCTTCACAACAAATATACAAAATGAGTTGAATGTATGAAAGGAAGTCGATCTTTGTTTCCTTAGGCTACCTGCTGTGATGTGGTAGGTAATTAAGTAAGTAAGTAGTTTTTTAAAGTGCCCCTTTGTCTGCAATCACATAGATAATTGAAGCACTAACAAGCTAATGACAGGCACCACTTAACTCGCGCTTAAACCGCTTAAGGTAGTTTCACATTCTCGCGTTCCCGAGGTTAATAACTATTCAGGGCACACGGGAACAGCGAGGAGACTTGTGGAGTTGCAGATGTCAGGCGTAACAATAATTTGCCGCGTGTTCAATTATGCAAGGGGCACACACAGAGCATGGGGTGTAGACAGGGGAGGGGCGCAGGGAGCTGAATAGCCTCTGACCCATTTACGAGAACTGGCGCGAAGGCCTGCAGTCGGGATTTCACTTGTTGGTGACAGCCCTGAGTGATATTACACTGTTCATATTGCTGGCGCTGTTGTAGCTAGCTAAAATTAAAAAAGCGCTCTAAGAAATACAGTTTATTGGTTTTTTTGTCATGGTATTGTAAATTTAAAATTTATCATTTTCTCATTCGCTTGCTATACCATTATTAGACAATAAAATAATAAAGAAATATGGCGGCTGTCAATGAATAGTACTAGGCCAAGTAACGATACAGATTAAAACTACATTATTAGGTATGTAAAAAAGTATACAATACAGGCAGCAGCAATAACAGGAACAAATGCGGAGACATTTTAAGTAACTGAATGAAGGTAGATACTTAGATCACAGCTAAAAATCTACCTTTGTACATTCTTTGTTTAACCCGCAATCCCTAAACAACAAAATAATTGCTCGTCGTAGGTATTCCTTCACGTGAAAGAGTATACTACGCGTCGTTTCTAATTGAGAGCAATATATTTGGCGGGACTTATCGGGTTCTGTTGCCGACACGAGAGAGCTATCCCAGCGATGCGTTGGCGTGAGAGCTGGGGCACGTGCGGTCTGACTAACTTTTGATTCGGCTACCATGAAGCGACGTTTGTGGTTGATAAATTAATAACTGCCTTAGCACTAACGAAAGTTTGTTTAGCGTAACAAAACACACTAAAGTTAACGGAACTTAAAACCAATTGGGCTGAAAGATTGGAAGATATTATTTAAAGAGAAGTGCTTTGTTCTAAACGCAAATTACTGATCAAATGTAGCGTACTCATTATGGTTGTGGAGAATGCATCACATTTGTTACGAAATGCAATGATGTTTTATGAAATTTGCCGCAGTAGGACACCATTCGCAAACAAGGTACGTGATATGTACCTATGTATGCTATTTAACGTTATTTTACTAAGTAGATAATGTTTGCTTGCTAACACTACACTAACCGCTACTGTTAGCATATACAAAGTACTGTATGATAGTAAAATACCCTTAAACTTCACTTAACTACTAAGTAGATTATTGCAGACACTGCACTAGTGTCGAGTTGATAAACAATTTATACAGAAACACCAGCAGCACAATGTGAAAATCCGAACATCTACCATACAAGGCGTATCTGTGAACATTGAAGTACATATACTCGTACATAGCTACATGCCTTTTACCACGTGCTCTACCAACCATTCTCAACAACATTTGTTCCATGACTTTCAAAACCACCTAAGGCCAAATAGTTGAAAGCAAGCCATAAAATCTATGAATTTAGGGACGACGATCAAACAAAAATTGAAAATGCCAATCTTAATCTAACATACCACTCAATAATTCTAGATCCTAGTCTATTCATAAAGTAAATACGTTACAGATCAAAACAAAAGAGCTTAACAATTCGAATAAAGAGATAACTAAGTATAATATACCTATGCTTTTTTATTATTTCTCTTTCTTTTGTTATTTTTTAAACATCCCTTCTTTTGTATACCAGTACGCATACCTACATTATAGGCTAGGACCAGAGGCAAAATGCAAATGACGACTAAAGTACCTAGTTTCCGGTTAAGGTAGGCTCGACGCGCTTTGTGCTGTTGCCTCGGTCAATTTCACTCGCCCGATAGAGTGGAATGAACATTTAACACGTCTGTGCCTTTACTCCCGGCTCAACAGAACACAAAGCAACCGCTCCTACCGAAAGCTTTTTGAAAATAAACTACGGTGCAGTAAGTATATTGCGGAGTAAGGGCCCAGAAGGATTTCGTTCGAAAATATTCCAGCCTCGTAAACATTGGTTTGTTACTCATTTGGGAGACGGAAAACTCCAAAATAAAAAACTGTAATGATATCTCAGTTTAGCACAAGAAGGATCCAACCCGAAAATGCGTCAGGCCCCTGGGGAACAGCCGACTTCTCGGTCATACCATATTATAATGTAATTCTGTTTGGGCTAAGGTGATATGTCAGTAGATAAGGACGTGCGTCTTCCATACGGGAGATCGTAGGTTCGAATCTGAACATGCAGCTCTAGATTTTTCACAATTCGCTAGGTTGTTGATTGATTATTCGTCGAGTATCTTTCGAATAACATTTCTATCAATAGCTCAGAAAGTGCACTTTTTTATGTATTTTAGTACCTCAATATTATATTTTGATCTGTATTAAGTAGAATGTTTACAAGGCTCATACATCAGAGCGATCCTTGAGGCTATAGTTTTCCTTTTTAGATCTGGAAACCTTACTAAGCAAGTAGTTAGCAATCTTTAAAATCGTTGCATAATAAGTAATGCACTATTCTAAGTATACTCAGCGATAAATCTGAAAACACATTCCAAAAGAACAGTGCTAGCCATTTCTTATCCATCCACATTGTTCTGGCTTGTATTGTGTGTTTGAGTTATACGATGCGACCTATTTTGCTTTCGATGGCGCTGCAAATAACGCCAGTGATAAAGGCTTTATTTATCAGCGAAGCTGTCCACGTCTGCCTTGTGACCTACCTACGGCTACCCCACATTTAGCTGATTGTCTGTACAATGTGTTCTTTGATGTAGCTATGCGGGGCCGGCGCAGAGAAGCTACGGGTAAACCAATACTATAGAGCCGTAGAAAAGTTTTTAACTGACACAATGACCACTTTCACTGATAATAGGCTGACATGAAAACCAGAGTATGAGTTTAGCATATATTTTCCAAACCAAAATATATTGCCTAATGTGTAATGTCAACGACCTTATTGCAATGCTTTTAGGTTTTAAAGTTGTCTACCAGGAACTTGCCGAGTATACATAGGTAGACCGACCCGACCACATTCTCGCACTAATATGCTCTATCAAATGTGAAGGGACAGAGATGCAAATTGCTGCCGGGTGCAATTAATAGCATTTAGTACTAGTTAATGCCTAACAAACTTGATTCGGCAATTAGTTCACTAAGTTGAAAATTAAGTGCGACGTTCAACATCCTTGTTTGTTTACGTTTCTGAAGTTAGGTCGATGGGAATGTAAGAGTAAAGTTTTTTATTACACTTGTTATTACAGTTAGGTATGTTTGTCTCATAAATAAAATCATGTAGGCAAAACTCATTTTATGTCATGTACCTGTATGTACCTATGTACATTTTTGTAATTCTGAGGTTTTGTATTATTAGGATTATTTACAACTATTGGCCCGCCCTCACTTCGCTTCGGGACCGTAATGCCGAAATGAACCAATGATGGCAGCGGGGGGTAATGACAGTTGCGCAAGGTTTCGGTTGTCGGTTTTACCTAGACCCTTGTTGTTGTCTATAGAAGTTATGCTTTATGCATAGTTATGGATAAATAATATGCAATAAACTGATGAGACTATATTTTACAGCCATTATAAAAGAATATGATTCATAAAAAACTTGATTCAAGTGTAACCTACATAAAAGCTATTAGCTCAAACTAGGTAGGTAAATTAAGCTAACAAGTAGGAACTCGACTCAAAAAATAATTATAAAATTTCCACCTCCGCTTTGACTGAACATTTCACTGATGCAATACTATTTCAGTAGGTAAGCTGAGTATCGCATATAGGTACACCTATTTAGAATAAAATTCGAGGTGTAAATGCAATATCACTAAAAGGCAAACTAGCGAAACGAAATTCCACAAGTAAGTCAAGTCGCGCCCACGAACGTGCCAAGTACCCCCTCTGGCCCAGCTCGCACGACAAACTGCAACGCGTCCGCATAAAATCCAAGAAAGTTACCGCCGCTGGGGCAGAGTCGGAGTGGTGGTTGCGTTACGACCACGGCCGGGACGCAGGGCTGCCCGCCGCAAACCTCAACCCGGGGGAACGCCAGCCAATGTTTTTATTTACCACACCGCAGCTGACGAAATCCTCGGTTTTCAGCCCTTTGACTGATTAAAAGCCAATGAAACATTAATTGTGAACGCGAACATTGTTTGTTTTTCATCAATGCTCGTACCTTCACGTTATGAGAATTATATTTCGCTATCTAAAATAAATAGAACGTATAATAGTTATAGGAAAGTATAAATACCTACTTATTTAATTAATAAATCATTATAAAAGGGCTTCTACATTAGATTTCACTGATATAAGTAATATGAATTTGATATAAATATCAACTATGTATAATTTAACAAAGCTTTTAAAATTGTGCAGTAACTCGTTGATATCTTTACAGCACAATATTTTCGTAGTACTCGTAACACCTGTGCTACGAACTACTGCTACGAGTATGATCGTAGCTCGTAGTATTGAGTAATCGTAGTCTATTTGAGTACTTTCACGAATATAATTTGCTAAGTCTCGTACCCGTTAAGTATTATGAGGTTTTTAAACTTGTTTAAGTACTGCGAACATTAATTTTGCGTTATTTATTGTGACGTTAACAATGATTCTTTCTGGTAAAAGCAATGATTTTATTTTAATTTATCATAAGTTTTTTAATTTCTCAGTAACGTTTATGACTTACCTATGTTTAAGCATGTAAATGTTTTATAAGACTTTTAAAAATATGTTGACCTTGACCTTAATAAACGTACTTATCAGTAACAATTCAACCCTAAATTAGCATTTACTAAGCACGCAGGACGAAGCTGATGAATTGATTGTAAAAAAATAATAAAATACATAAATGCGCTGGACAATCATGTTTTGTACTTTGAACACGATGACGATAGCCGATTGCATCTCCCTGCACACCCAGACCCGAGATAATTTAAGTAAGTTCGTATTCTAAATTGACCCGATCGGGAATTGAACTCGTATTCTCCCGTATTTGGGTGGAACGAAACACCTTAGCCCCTACGCCATCAAGGTCATCTTGGAAAGGGTATAAATAAACTAACTTAATATATCAGTGTGATAAAGCGATAAATAATATTGAGATCAACAACTTATGAGCTCCTACAGAAATCAGAAATAATTTATTTGCTATATAAAAGTGGTAAAAAACAATTCAGTTGAGAATAGTCATGTTTTTATACATAAAATGTAATATACCGATGATGCATAATTTGCAAATATTTTATTAGGTAGTACATAATTTCAGGCTAATTTTAGAGCATTGACTCTTGACATTGTGTTATCAATATTACTATGAATATCCATTGCGGTCTCAAACTAAACGTTTTCAAGAAAAGCAGTACACATGTAGGCAAGAAACAGTAGTTATAACCTTGAGCGCGCAGAAACCAATTTTAATAGAAAGTCTTCTCTTTTACAAATGGGCAAAATAACGGTCATCGCTATTCTTTCGTGCCGCCAGCTATAGTAGCGTGATTATCGTAAGGGGTCGTGAAGTAACGTCAAGTATTCGAGTAGTGATCGGTGTGATCGGCAGCCCTACGCGCGGGCGGGTTGGCCGGGCGGAGCTGCATCGATTCGCTGCAGGCGCCGCGGCCGGCCCTGGCTGCTGTTGCCAGGTGCCCTCTTCACAATCTCCTCTGACCTGCCCACCACTGGCGCGAGTACCCAATTCAGATATTAATTTACCTTTTACGGATGTTTGATCTTGGAGATGTTATTGTAGTTTTCTTTGAGAATGTATAAGAAAGAAAAGTGGGTAGGTATACACACCATATTTCGTATTCAGAAAACACTAAAGAATTAAAATTAGTGTAATGTTTGATAGTCCATATGTAGGCAAGTAAGTGCAGTGAACAAATCATCGTTTTTTATATTATTTAGTGAAATTCAATACTCTTTTATTTTAATGAAAATAATACACACTACTTAATAAAGATTACCAAATTAAAATTTAGTCTGATTTATAAAAAAAACATTCACCAAGAACTGATTTGGGAGATGGAATATATTCTGCTCAAGATGTGAATAATACAGGTACACGAAGTATATTTACACTCCTGTAAGAGAATAAGGGGTCCAACAAAAATAAAAAAAAACTTTCTGGCTACCATTATAACTTTCTGAAAGTTCTAGTTTAAAAAAAGTTTAATTGCTGGCACATCGCGAGCCATTAAATGGTACTTCATCACGACGTGATATTGCAATTTCCCGGGCTGGAGCCGGGCGCGCGGGCGGCGCGGGCGCGGCGCGGGCGGCGGGCGCGCGGCCAGCCTTCGCCCAGCCCGGCATAATGTTGCGTGAAATTCGCGCCCCTATTGTTACCTTAGCCATCCGCCCGTGCCGCTTTTATAGAGCGCGGACCTCGATGCTCCATGGAATACGCTCCGATAAATATTAAGAATCACAAGAGCTTTCATGGAATTCGATCGAGTGGAATGTTTGTTTATTTTTTTTAAACTAAGCGAGCTTTATTGTGCACTAGTTTTTTGTGTTCAGAATGGACTTCTAGATTTTATTTGAAAATCTGTGTGCAGGTATGTCCCTTGCAGTAAAATTTATAGCAACATCTAATACCAAACTGCTAACTTTAAAACCGAAATTAAAGTATAGAACATTATAATTCAGTTTAATGATGTTATTTTATTTAAAGTCGTATTTTTGTAGATGACTTACAGTTTATACATAAATATAGAATGTAAAACCATGCAATAACAATAAACTACCTTATCCACTCTCATTCCCTGTTTTTTTGTGTATAGATAGAAAGCTATGTTCAAACGTAAAGCTTATTTACAACCGGAGTCATATACATAGCTACAATAGATTTAAATATTGCACAGATATCAACAAAAAATACAGGGAAAAATATAATCCAGGTACTTTTATATATCGACTCTCCCTTTGAAGATCGTCGTCCAAACAAACCAAATAAAAACCTCTTCATTGACTTGATCCGCATCCATATTTTATTTATCGTTTTCGGACTGGATTCTGATTTGTAAGATTGCGACCTTTCTTTTCTTTTATGCAAGATATCTCCTTAGAGTTTTCGCAATGTACTCACCAATCCCTTTGTATACATACTTATTCATGTTTCAAGCCAAATGTTTATGATATTAAATAACATATTTGCAGATGTGTAGACTTAGCGGTAGTAGGTAGGATTTACAGATACACATCAACAGAATCAAGGGATATTCCATGCTCATACTAGCAGGTCAAGTATCTAAAATATCCTAAGATGATTATAATTCCAAAACTACTAAGCCGATCACAAAAATGCTATCACCATTTGAATTAATTAGTCCACACAGGCCACACGCTAGGAAATAGAGTAAAGGGTAAGTTCAGCTCGGAATAATTTCCTCCACTTTTCAATGTGGAAAGTTGTGGGTTCGAATCCCACCTGAACCCTTCGATGAATTTTTGAAGTGCAAAATTTACTTAATTTTCCTTCACGTTTCGAACTCTTTGCTGAATTTTGTCATGAACTCTGTTTAACCACCACCAAAAATAATTTGCCTAATTTAATCTAGGGCCTTGAACTTACTCCTTTACAGCGTTGGAGCATGGGGTAATTGATGTTTTCCCGTCAGAAAAGACATTTTCCTGGAGTAATTATAGCCTTTGACAATCAAAGATAGATCAATTAACGTGCCATTGTAAATGGAGAACGAATTTTTTAAATCAGTCTCGCAGTTTGTGTCAAAATAAAATTAATACTTGATTTTCTCCATTCATTTATTTTAACCATTGCAATATGTGTTTTTCAACTGTTTGTATGAACATTTTTGGAAAAGGCAATATTCTTTTAATGAGGATGAGTAGGTACATACAGCGCTCTCCTGATGTAATAAACCAGGCAAGAAATATGAGCCCCTTTGGCTTATATGCAATTCCAACGACGCAGCAAGTTTAAGAATAATAAATAAGTACCCATGTGTGAACATGCTCCGAGAACGTGTTATGTGTGTGCAAATAGTGTTCGGTAATATTACATGACACAGCGGCGCGTGCAGGTTCTTCGTCATACCTACTCTCAAAACTATTAACATTATTTATTCATATAAATTTCAATGGTTTGGGAGAAGCACATAACGTTTAGATGAATCCGTATCAACCTATCGTAATATGTATACATGCTCGTAGTAATATGACGTAGCCTACCTACATTTCCATTTATAAGTGACCGTCTGAGTGTAGCTTTAAACTTCAACAAAATTAGGTGCTCACCCTCCGCCTGCTTTGTCACGTTTTTTTAGTAGATTCTTTTTGGATGGCCGAATTTTTCAACTAGGTCATCCCTTAAAATTAGATGTCCAACCCTCCCTCATAAGCACTCACTGCTCTAATGCTTCACAAAGATAGCCCAGATCGATACTTAACATGGACCCTCTGCTTCGGCCAGCAAATTAGCAGACAACAAAAACGATAAAAACTTCCAAAGTGAGTCACAAGCACGTTTGATGGTGCGCACAAACAGCGATGCGTGAAAGGGGCTATATTTCGGACGTCAAGTTTCCCCTAATACCTAAGTGCCTACGCCGAAAGGAACTCATAAAATGGTTCCAGGAAAATATTTGTTAAAAGAGGCGAGCGAGGAGAGCCGTTTACCCGCCATGATTAAGGAAGAGATATCTGATGTTTTCCTTCCTCTCTATACCTGCGCGACTGGGCCGTGAGTACCTACTTAAACTTTCTACTGCCGTAATTCATTGGGAATATAGTGTTTACTTAGGAACCCATGTCAAACAAAAACTTTTGCCCTACGAACAGAAATGGCACGGCGGACGTAAGTAGATAACAAATACCTAATACATAATTTGTCGATTGGTATGTATCAACAACCATGTACGTAATATCTAATAAACATCTTAATTTACATATACGAGTAGTTACAATATTACTTGGATTATCCTCATCTCACCCCTTTTTATCTGAATCTAATAAAGTACCCGATTGGTATACTACTCGACTCGTATTACGATGTCAGGAATGACATCTTGAATACGTACGTACGCCATTACGTATGCATACATTCGGCCGAGTATGTGTCATTATTGTATACCTATTTCTATACTGAATCTCATAAAGATGATAAAATGAGATGCGCGTTCGGAAACATCCTTGTAACTTTACGTAGGAAGTGGAACATACGGAGAATACCCTCCTATCTTATATCTGATGGGAGATACTACGGTATTATTTAGTACCGAACCCACTTAAGTACTACTTATTTAAAGTAGCCTGAAGATATTTATATGTGGCATACATTTAGTCCGGAGCCGGCATTAAAACGCGATTCTAAATGTATGAAGTATCTAGGCTGACCTTATTATTGCGAGTTACACTAAAATAGGACGGAATAAAATTTCCATTTGCCGCTCAGATTGTCAGGCGTCGACACAATAAGTATTTAGGATAGTCTGGTATTTTGCGTTAATCTTTTGTCTGCTGTTGCGGAAGGTGTTTAAATTGTGTTGACATAAAAAATTGAGACAAGTTTTTTTGTGCAAAATGAGCAAATTACATGAATTTAGAATAATCATAAAATTGCATTCAGTTATTCTAATTTGGTTTGTGTTGCCAGGGAAAGGAAACCAATAAGACCATCGAAACCAAAACATGAAATGTGTTTAAGTAATGATAATAGGTGAATAGCAGTCAGCACGACTTACGGGTTCATATCTATTTAATAATTCACACTAGGAAGACTCTAGTACCTACTCCACTCCAGTGAGTAGAGTACCTACCGCGAGGAATATGAAACCTAGCTTAGAGTATGACGCCTGCGACACGATGGTCTGACGATATTTACAAGTTTAATTTCAACTTTATTGGTTTAAGTATTAGTATTGTAGTAATACTATACTAAATTCTAAATATAATCAATTCTTCCAAAATTGACATCAGGATCTGAAAAGGCCGCAAATTTATTTTACACCCCATCATATAAAAGTTTGAGAAAGAATGGCATATAGAATAAAAAGATTAAAGTCATTCACTAGGATGTAACTACTGTAAAACAAAAGAATTTCTAAGCATCAAATAAACTTCCTACAAAACACCACCAGACTTGTTAGAACGTGCTTACTATGTGAGCGAAGAGGGAGCAAAAAGGGCCTGTCTAGACGGACACAGTGCCCATGCACTGTAAAGACTTACGGATGTAAAGAAATAATTAAGTAGTTGTACGCTCAGTAAGAAAGCGCGGAGAAAACAAGCGGAATGATAGCCTCTTCAACAACAACAGCGCAATCCAGAATCTATTGTATTTACTGCAGCCTTTGTACACGCACGTTCAAGAGTAGGTAGCTGTATACTTATGATGCTTGCGAGTCGTTACATAGCGATGAATATTACATTATAGTGTAGGATCACAGAGGATATTCTGTGGTAGGATACATCCTAGTTGCTTGTGTGTTTGGTGTTGCCTATATCGCAGGGAAATGAGGATATTAGAGATTATACGACATCTGTAGGGATACTACGAAATCCCGGAAGATGATTAATGTTCTACGTCTTTTTAGGGTCCCAGTGTCCACGAGAAACTGTAATAGTTGCGCCTTGTCCGACTGGATAAACTTTCATCTTCCATTAGTTTACAATCTCTACCATAGTACTAGTACTATGAATGAGTAAGTACTGCAGTAGTCACTATAATTAGTAATCACCATACAAAGTACATAGTTAAAAGCAAAAACCGAAAACTACTTGAACGATGACGACGAGAAGATTTTCTTTCTTAATAGCCGATGATATGACCGCTTTGTGGAATAAAAAAATGATCAACTTCGAATGACATCAACGTTCAATCCAACAACTTTGGAGCCGACAAAAAATAACCCGAATAAATCTGATTCGTTAGCATTTTATCGTAGGCAGGAAAATTAATGTGTAGGTATTTGTCAATAAAGTCGTCAAAACAAATAATGGCGCTACTGCCGCTTAAATCGTAGAGCCTACGATAACCTTGGTATGGCATGGCAACACTGAATTACTTCCTCAAACATTAGCTGTCACGCCTTCATGACTCATTATGTAATAATATCTCTATATCTCACATCACAGGATAAGTCACCTATATATCCTCTCCTATGAGATAGAATTCACTGAAGGCCATTTCTAATGCTTGCACCCGACAATGAAGTCGAATGAGAGATTTCATTACTTTCATTCATACAAATGTCGAATTTGAGATCAATATCGATCGCACGAGAATAGGCGCCCTTCGATAGGCACCTCCAGGTACCGTGATAACTTAGAAGGCTTTCAGAAATACGTGTCTGTGCTCCAAACATCTCTCAATGTGCTGGGATACCACACCACCAGCTTAGAAACTGTGTACAAATAGTCCTACCTCTTATATTCTGAACAGTAAAATTGCATTGAAAAAATTGTGTCAGTAGGTGTTGGACCAAAATGTATAGGCACAGCTCTTATTTATACCAGTGTACTGCTGTTGCAGATTTACTTACTTAATTATTGCTTCTGAAAATGGGTCTACTCACATCCTAATTTTTTAGAATTATAAGAAATAACTTTATTTGCTTAGGCTTGTACTTAACGATTACAAATTGTCATAGATTTGTCAAGGTACTCTTGCATTAAAATTTTGAGACTAAATAGGTGTTCTTATTTATAAGAAATACGAGTAGGTATGTACGAAATACCTATTACACTTTATATTTATCGTCGTCAGACCCAAAAACCTTTTAAAAGGCAAAAACAATTGATTTTCTGCTGTGTCTGCTGTCTGGACCTTACGACGCTATGTAATAAAATAAACATTTCGCCCTGGATGAAATAAAAATTTTAAGTTAGATTATCCCACCAAAGGATACCGCTTCAATATTTATGTGAGGCTGCCTTAGTTGGGGACATATATTTTTTATGCTTGTACCTTGTAGTGCAGATCTATGACGGAACAGTCCGCAAGAACGGCGCTAAATCCGTTTAGTGCTATAAAATTGAGTGGCCCGAATTGAGATGTAAAGAGGAGGAGTGAGTCCTAGTGGACCGAAATGAGCACATGTGTGTAAAATTTTATAGCCGCTCGCCCTAATGTGCCCACATAAAATGACCAAGGTTTCAGGGCTTTTTATTTCATTTATCGTTGGGCTACTGAATAGTTACTTGTAGTTTCCTGCCAATAGTGTTTGATTTAGTAATTATCCAGGATATAATAACTTACTTACTTATTAATTAAATAATGTAATATTTATTTTTTCAAGCGCTTACACTGTATTTTTTTTTGCTGTATATAACAAAGATGTTCGTTCTTTCGTTACACGTTCATTTGTTACACTACTAAAAGTAACTTAAGATTGCATAAACCAATTTGAATGATAAAGTTAAAGGTTTGAATGACTATCAAAAAATCAAATAAAAATGAGATGTTTATGTGCAAATTTTGCTGGGGTCCGTTAGTTTATATTAAAGTTGATGTAGTTTTGTCTTCGATAGTTACAAAAGTGTACCCAAGCGAATTAAAATTCAAACCATTTAGCAATTTACAACATAAGTTTAACCAGGTTTAAATCTCAGTCTCAGTTTAATGAAAATTATAGCGAACTCTTTGAGCATAGAAAGTATATTCAACAATGTGCATATTATGTATGTATAAACAGCTCCAGCGTTGAATGAACTCGCTGAGCACGAGCGCCTCGGAGTCAAATCAAGTGTATAACCGGAGACAGTTCTCATTGAAGGACTTTCATCGCTGCACAATGGCACTGACTTGGATATAGATCGGATTATCACCCGTTAATGCAATTTAAAAAAAAGGGAAAGTGTTATATTAAACTACGTCACTATCAATTTTAAATGTTGTTTATATACCTAATAAAAAAATAAGAACTATCCCCATTATAACAAAATGGTAAGCAAAATGGAGACTAAAAAAGTCAGTCATGGGTTAAAAATGACGCTGTCACTTTTATAAACGTTGCCGCGTTGTAAATAAAAGTGACAGCATTAGGTATAAAGAAGAGTATCTTTAGAGCACGTTTTGTAATAAGGGGGAGTGAGTTTGGGTAGATAGTAGGTAGGTACGTACTTACAGGCAATCAAATTTCGTCATGACATTCTCATCTTAATTCTGTTTGATGTTAAATGGTGAGATTCGGATGGTAGAAATTAATTTATTAGATTGCAACAACCTAACGTTTTCCGTACAAATAATGTTTTTCTGTATTATTTGTTACCTAGTTCTATTCTTTTTTTGGCAAACATCATTAAAAGTTTTCACCATATCAAAGTATGTATATTATCTTTTTTAATAGCTACTAATGCAATAGATATTATGTAGGTAAATATAATCGAATAAATCTTATTACGTTATTTAATTTCAGAGAAGAAATTCCGATAAAATCTTCTCAAATCAATTTATTTTTCTCGGAAGTAATTTGTAAGGACTATATTGGTAACGTCTCCACGTCAGAAACTTGCTAAACACCTACATGCATATGTATGTGTCTACATACACATTCGGTTTAACGAGTTTGACAGTTTAAAACTTTTCATATTAAGTATACCCAAATTACTTGTGCTCCACAAGGCTTACTTTCGCAGTTAGGTAAATTAGATTATTCGTTTTCTTTGAGGACTTCCAACATATGCACACAGTTATACCTACGTTTAGATATTTAATTTTAAATAACGTTACGTTAACGTTTTTAGACTATCGTGTAGTACGTGAGATACTTCGTAGACGTAAGCCCTATCTACCTAAAGTGAAGTGAAGCATTTGTCAGTACCTACTATAGTACTGCCTTATAACATATCTACCTAAGTGAAATCGTAACAAATACATAAATCAATGCTTATTTTTTTGTATTCGTTAAAATAACAAATAAAATATGTTCTCATGAAAAATCTGAGAGCTGAAACTCTACTGACTTTTCTTAAGATGTAGGTATTTTATTTATGTGATATGGAGAGGTGGTTAACCTCACGATTAGTGATTTTTTGCCAGTAGGAATATGCGTGCGTGCATGTTTGGAGGACAAGATGCAAGTAGACTGCGCATCAAGCAAGACATCGCGCTTATGACCCATGTGCTATCTTCACAAAGAAGTCAAATAGGTACATAACGAACCTTTTGATTCGTACTGTACCAAATTGTATCATATTTTAGAAATAAGCAACGGTTGAGTATGTCACTCTACAAAATCAAAATTTCAAATGCAAATAATGAAAATAATTATTGCTAATATTACATTGTATGATAAACATGAAATTGAGTGAATTAGGTAGGTATGTGTTTTAGGAAGAGGGGACATGTTAAATGTAAAATGCGACAATTGAATTCAAGAAATAATTAAATAACAATAATGTATTCGTATCACAAACAACCTAGTTACAGATGATAATGGATGAAACTACAGAGATCACATGAACATTCAAACGTAGCGCAGGTTCCGGCTAAACAACACATTACGATGCGGGTGCGGGTGACTGTGATGTGAACACTACAAACAAAATCAACGTGGAGCGGTCCCTATCGGACCACGGGGATCATGCGAGGCTGGGGGCACGGCTGGCGGCTAGGCGTGCAGGCTTTCACGTACGTGGGCGTGCGGCGAGGTGATCGCGCGGCACAGGCAGGCGTGCGCCGCCGGCGGCACCTGGTAGTCCATGTAGTTCCCGTAGCCCATGTGGTCGCAGGTGCAGGCGCATGTCTCGATGTGCCGCCGCAGTTCCAGTTCCACCTCCCACGGCGGCTCCATGAGCGCGTCGAGGCGGGCGGCCGCGCGCCGCGGCGAGCCCGCGCCTCCGCGCGCTGCGAATGCGGCCCCGGGCCGGGCGCGGGCCGCACCTGCGCGGCGCCACCTGCCGCCCCGTCCCCCGCCCGGCGTGCTCCACCATACAAGGCGGCCGTTAGCGCGGCTCGGCGCCGCCGACGCAGCCCTGGCTCTGGCAGCGGGCCCCGGACGCTACGGCCGGTGAGCAGCGAGCCGCGGCGCGCGCGGCCTCTCGCGTGGTGGCGCGCATAGCGTTGCGGCCGGCTGCCGGCAGGGGAATGCCGCGCTAGCCCGGCGGAGCAGCGAGCGCCCGGGCGGCCCGGCCGCGCCGGCGCCCCGAGCTCCACGTGACAGCCGCGCCCCGCGCCCCGCGCCCGCCGGCTGCCCCAGCCTCCCTGCCCTCTCCCTGTCCTACTCTCCGGCCGCGCCGGACAACATCTTTCAGATGCACAATCGTCAGCCATCAATTAACTCTTCGACATAGGTACATTAGTCGGAAATTGGATTCGAGATTACGAAGAAAATCCTTTTGTGTTCCAGTCGCAGAGAGCATCATTAATAACAACAATTTGGACCGCGAGAATAATAATAGGGTATTAGATATTAAGGTGAATTTGTTAGATAAAAACATTCCGGAAGTAGGTAATAAATCAAATAGTTTTCCCCGAGTCAATGGCGACTAGTTTGTTGGGAACGAGTACATCTTGGGATCCCTTTGTCAAAATATGAATCTCTAGAGCTTTGAACTTCCCCATTCTAATGTAACGTAGGTCCATAAGTTCTTCGCAAGTTATGAGTAAGTACACGCATTATGTTACTCTCCTAAGTGTAGTTACTCTTTTAAGGAAAAGGTGTGACGCTTTTGTAAAAAAAGCTGCCAAGTGCGAGTTGGACTCGCCCATGAAGGGTTCACATGACGAATCTAGAAGGGTTCCGTTTTTTGCCATTAGACTACGAAACCCATCAGGGTTCGAAGCGGTTTCCATGGACCCTTACTTTCTATCAACCGCTACGACAAATGATTTAAGGTTGCACTTATCTAAGCTACGTCATAATTTAAGTATATTTTTAAGAACAGGATCAATTTATTAGTTTACCAAAATTGGTTCCGGTTAGATACTTCAATGAACACTTAGTGCATGCACCGTAGCGCTTGGTGAGTTGGATAAATGCACTTTACCGACTAGAAATTATGGAAAACTTTCCTTAACTGGATAGTAAACTTCCTCAAAGTACTTTAGCAGTTTTCAGTGCACATCGCTGTACCTACCAGAAGAGCAAAATTGATGATTGAATAAAATTATTATAAAACGTAAACCAACATTTAAAATTATAGAAAAATCTATTTTTTGTTGTTTATTACTAATTCACAAATCGTGACGCATTATTTACGTTTATATCTACAATTTACATGAAATGGGCAGGAAGTATCTATTTACAGTAGAATTACTTATATGAAGAATTAAACCCTACCTAAGTATTATAATATTAGAATTGTTATCACATATAAGTTTAAAAATATTTACGGTAAAAACACTTGTTAAAAACTTGGTGATGTATTTTTTTTAATATTCACACTCATGGATTCAAAAATTGGTAACTTCCATATTTTTACCGCATTATGTAAAAAAGTTTGCAGCGCATTTATGCCTGCACTGGGTGATGCGGGATGGTAGCAATCGCTTACCATCAGGTGATTTACTTGCTCGTCTGCCACCTAGGTATCATAACATAAAAACATGTGGCAGGGTTAAAAGCGACAATCAATGTGTTTTTTGAGGTAAAAGGTAAATGTACTAGGTAAGGAATAACAAAGGATGATAGGTTCACAGTTATAATAAATTAACTCCACTGGTGTTGCAAGTGTCCTGCTCCGCCTGCTCGCCTGCAACCTATCACATAAAAAAAAATCTCACAATATTTCATACATTGACCTGACTCCGTACTAAGTAGCTTAAGCACTTGTGTTACGGATATCAGATAACAGAGGAAACACAAATATACTACATACTTACATATTACACCCAGACACTGAACAAATACAAGGTGTTCATCACACGAATGTTTGTCCAGGGTGGGGATCGAACCCACGACCTTTGGCGTATGAGGCATCACCATTATTCTTTGCAAATTACAAAAGAAATAGTTAGGATAAGTAATGTTATTGTCAGTATAAATTTATTTATTTATCTACAACCTTGTATAAGTATGCAATTAAAATTGCGAAAAGCTAATCCTCTTTTTACTAATATGCATTAAAATAGCAGTTTAAGCCTGGAATGTCTGATAAGGAGCGAATTTCGCATCGTCACCTACGAAGTTGCGACGCGTCATAGAGGCGTTACGCGTTACGTTCCCGACTATTACTCATTAGGCCTGGAACGTGTTCTGTGATAAAGTTAGTACATCTTTATTTCCAACTTACTCATTTCTATTAATGATAACTAGCAGCAAGTTTGATAAAATATTTATGCAAAATATGCAATCCCAAAGTTGTGAAAACTACGCTATCAAATAAGAGGGCAGATGCGGCGGGCGCGCGAGTGTGGCGGCGACGCAGTGCACTATTTGCATATTAATTACCCGACTGCGCAAAACAAAGTAGCTCAGTAATGGGTTTAATTTAAACTGGCCACCCAAAAGGCCCGCGACTCCGCCTAATGCACACCCATCTATCCCTTTACATACACAGTTCACATGTTTCGGCGGGTTACATGAGTTTGCTCTCCGACTTAGCAACTAAGTAGCAGGTTAATTTCTTGTACTTTAATTCCGACATATGCTTAATTAACTGACGTACACTTGCACTTACGGTTTTTCATGTAGCTTGTGACTAAGAAGACCATTTTTTTTATGTGATAGGTAGCAGACGAGCAGGCGGATCACCTGATGGTAAGCAATTGCCGCCGCTCATGGACACTTGCAACACCAGTGGAGTCACAAGCGCGCTGCCAACCTTTTATCCCTTTCCCTCCCCGGGTGGGCCTCCGGTACCCTCACTCACTCGGCAAAACACAGCACAGGGGCTGCTTCACGGTTTTCTGTGGAATAAATATAATATTTGTATAGAATAGAGAGCAGTGAAGGTTATCAGGTTATCGGCTTTACTCAGCAGTGGAATAAATCCAGCTAACAAAAAAAGTTACAACTGACTCTCAGGTCGTATACAAGTTTTTAAGTGCCAGGATTTTGTTAAAACGTGATGAGTAACGTAATGGCCACTAAGGAAAATAAAAAACATTAGATACTTCTTTACAAAATCATCTTACTAAAGTAAATATCTTCTTTTTCACATCAAATACGCAATTTGCTCGTCCTGTAATAGGTATCTTACAATATGGAATGTACTTATACACACTTACCATACTTTAAATTAATATATCTAAACAAAAACAATGTACAGTTTTAGTCTTAGTTTGTAGCAGCAAGCCACACACGTAGCATCATTGTAGCACCGTCGTAGCAACGTCTCGTGTCGTAGCGCTCAGTCGTAGCATACAACAGCGCCAGCGCGCTTGTTGTAGCGCTTAAAATAACTACGCTACGACACTCGTTACAAACTTGACATGATACTCATAGCACCAGTGTCTGCGTAAGTTACTGATTTATAATATTACTTATAGAATATTTTGGTATAGGTAGTTATTAATTATATTTTATGATACAGGTGGCAAACGAGCGAGAGCAAGTGATCACCGCCGGCCGTCAGGATCTACGAGATGTGAGGGTTTAATTAAGTCTTCTAGTATTAAATTAGATAAAAAAACTGTTTTCTTCAGAAGTGAATATTTTGTATTTATTTAAATACTAGTGGCCCGCCCTCCCTTCGCTTCAGGACCGTAATTCAGAAATGAACCAATAGATGGCGCTGTGCTAAATTACATCGCGCAAGCGTTTCGTGTTTTCGGTTTACCTATAAGCGCTTGTCGTTGTCTATAGAAGTTATCTCTTCTTTATAAATAGTATAGATAAAGGTCAACTTGTAGATGACCCTTTTGATCTGATTTTACTTGACCCTTTTTCCAGTAACTTTTGGGATTGTTTGGAAGTTTATTATTTTAGCTGAAAAATTCTTCAAATTAGAAAATAGAAAAGTTGAGCCAGAAGTACTGATATATGAACTACGTGTAGATCTTGAAATTTTATTGTACCTAAATTATCTCAAAACATTTTTACATAATAAGAAAGATGAAAAAAAAAACAGAGTTACCTCCCGTCAGAGCGCCTGTGTTCAAGTGACGGGTCGCGACAGGCACTTCAGTCTATTTCAGACCTTGAGAGCTTAGTTAGCAAGATGTCGAATTTCAACAACGGGAGGGTACACAAAGAAAGTAGAGTCGCCTTTTTTAATTAGAACCCGAGTACATATTTGCTTCACAAAATCAGTCAATACCATAGTAAAAAAACGATAGCAGTAATGTAGGTACGTCTATTTTTCTACAAGCAAAATAATAGATAATATCTACGGCGATTGTGTAACGCTGACCTAGCAGCGAGTTCATTGGCACTGGAACAACATTCGTCGTACAAACAGCTTTAATCTTCATAGGTCGCAATTTATGACCTAACGAATGTGAAATCGATGCAGCTATGAGCATCTACAGCTTAGGGGACTAGTTACAGCTGCACGGGAAAATAAATAGCGGAGATATATACCGCCGGTTGCGGGGCTATTTGTGCTAATAAAGGTGGAGCGGGGATATTTGGCCATTTTCTTGACAGTGTTTTGTGTGATTAAGTTGGTATTAAGGTTCGATTTGTTGGAGGGAATTGGGGCACAGGTGGCCTGGAGCAAAGAGGCTGCATGCGCGCGCAGCGGCGGGAGAGCGCGCTCGGCGGCCGCGCGGCAGTCGACATGCGGCGCGCGCGGAGCGTCACGGGCCCGCTGCGGCGCGCCCACCCCGCCTCCGGCGCCACCTGGAACGTCCAGGTACTCCCGCTTCCTCATCGCTCGACCTCCACACCAATCTGTGGCCATAACCCTGGCCCTCCAACACACAGACCATTCCTCACGAGACCATTGCTCGTGTCCTGTCATCACATCTGGACCTGTCAAATTGGCGGAAAGTAGTGTTTATGCAATTCGAGTGTGTGACCACCAAATCTGACGACTCAACAGTTGGCCGAGTACCTACTTGTTGCGCACGCAACTGACACTCATGAATATATTAAAACTATTGTCTGGTGAATGAACATCGAATCATAATGGTCCTTATCAATTCCCGCAGCATTGAAAGACCCTAGAGGTGAAGCCCAAGCCTCTTCTCCATCACTGGATGTCACCAAACATTATTTTGTTAGTTGGTAGTCGTACAGAATATTGTTACATTAGAAGTAAAATGGTTCATTAAAAAATGCATTGTTATTGTTTTGACAAGGCTCTATACATGGGCGTTTTTCAATTAAAAAACACTGTTGCATATTGAATACATACACATACAATTTGCAACAATGAAATGGGCCATTGCAAGAATTACCAAAACTTCAAAGGTAAGTATGTCAACATGAGCAGATCTAGAGTTTTGCCAGTGGAAGCACATCTCTAATCCCGTTAATTAATACTTTAGTTCTGTGCTAGCACTGAGACTGCATATGTTCAAATAACATTCTCACATGATTTGATTTTGATAAAAAAATAATAACTTTTCATGGATTTTTGGTCGATTGAATACTTCAAGTAGGCGTCTGTTACACAAAAGAAATCAGTTTTTTATTACCTAGAGCGATTTTAAAATATCTATCATAACTATAAAATCAAACCTGCAACAATATTAGAAATGAGGATATAAAGTACTTATTAAATTAATGTTGTTTAATTAAAGACCTTAGATATTATCTATGGTATTTAATTAACCAACTAAATTTTTTTACCTCTTTTGCTATTAGCGATAAGAAATTGTAATAGAGACGACCATAATAGGCAAGACGACTGGTTCTCAAATTTTGTGATATTGTTTAATGGTATGATAGATTTGAAACCGAAAGTAACACTGTGCTAGTTAAAATTGAAAAATATTTAGTGTTTCTGTCTGTATGATCGTCGAAATGTGGACGTTGAAAGTCGATTTTAAAGTGTTGAATTATACAAAAATCCGGCTATCATTGGATAGCCCATCAAATTTAAAGTTACATTTATTAAGAAAGTAGTTGTCTAAACGCAACATTTCATATAGCTATCATACAAAATGCATACGCCACACGTAGAAAATACCTACATATTTGTGACGTCACGGATATGTAGCGATTTTATATGGAGCGTTTTTGATCAAGTTCAAAACTGTGATATTCAAATCGTGATATCTCGAAAAGTTTTTAAGATATCAAAGTAAATATTTTACCAATGTTTTTGTGATTGAGGAATCTTACGATGGCACAACAAATTAAAAATAATTCGTCATGCCTTTGAAGAACTTTGTGCAATAAGAGTACCTAACTACCTCATTGGTTTATTAAAACTACGCACAAAGGACGGGAAACGAGCCCAACAAGATTGTTTAGAACACACATTACAGGGGGGTGCAATTCTCGTGCACTTGACATTGACTCGACGTTTTGGGCCTTACGACGTTAAACATGATTAAATATAGGTAACTTCGATAAAAAAAATCACACATGAAAGTGACAGCATCAGGTTTAACCCAAAAGGTTTTGTGTGTTTCGTTTGTATTTAACTTAGGTAGGTACCCCTTGGAAGACCATTTAGAATTACAAGCGGTTCAATTTTGTTCAAAATTTTTATGATGTAGGTTTATGTCTATAGAATGTATTTCTTTATAAATAGTAAGATGGTATATACATGAAGTCGGTACATACTCGTAGATTGGATCAAAGAATCACACAAACTTTACCCTTTCAAAGAGCGTGATATTTACGAACCCTGGTGATGATGGGCACATGCTGAGTGAACGCCTTTTTCACTGACACAGTATATTGTATATTTCTTGCCTTTCAAATAGTTCTGTATGTCATGTCTTCTGTTGCAGGGAATAAATTATTTTTCTATTCTATTCCATTCTATTATTTCTGTCCAGGTGGTGCGGGGCAAGATGAGCTCGCAGTGCCTGTGGCACGCGTGCCGCGCGCTCTCCGCGGGGCTGCTGCTGATGCTGCTGGGGGCTGCTATGGCTGTCATCGGTACTATCTCCTTCATTTTCATGGCAATACTTAATAATTATTATTTAAAACTTTATTGCACAAAAGTTCGTACAATAGGCGACGGCCAAGAGGCCAAGATCTTTTTTATTGTGATAGGTGGCAGACGAGCAGACGGATTACCTGATGGTAAGCGATTGCCGCCGCCCATAGACACTTGCAATACCAGTAGAGTCACTGAGTGGACATTTACATTCACAACTTAAAGACACGTTTCGTACTTATTCGACGTCGCTGGTAGTCCTTTTCCTCACGTTCAAGGCGCGCTGTCTACCTTTAACCCCCCTTCCCCCTGATTGGGCCCCTGGTACTCTCACTCATACGATGAAACACAGCGCATCTCTTCATTGATTTATCTACCAGTCAAGCAAAAAGGAGAAGAATAATGTGGGTTGTATGCCGCGAGGAAGAATACTTAGTTTAGGAAATACGAGTACCTCACAAAGCCGTCGTAATATTTCATACAAAACGGTATGCCAAAATAAAAAAACTTATACCAATTATGTGTCGTTTTTCCCTAAATAATGTAGTATTTGCCTTCTTTTAAATAATATTAGGTATGAAGTAACGCCAAACGTCACTCACATTTTGCAAGCTCATACAATATTGACCTCTACAGTCGGGTCAAGAGCCCAAAGTGCTCGACGTTCATAAGTAAGTACGTACATAACGTAGGAGCAGAAAGCCAAAACAGACCCTTATTACCATTAGCAGAGGGACCCGATTCACAAGGGAGCTGGCACGTAACGTGTACATTTATTGATACACGTTCATGTATTTCCCCGCACGGCTCGTGGCGGGTGGGGAGGGGGTGTTTCCTGTCAGCGAGCGGTCGTTCCGGAGCTGACACTTCCGGCTTGATGCCTCCGGCGCTGCCTGTTCAACTGATGGGGCTCTGCGTTTTGTTGCCGGAATAAGGTCTGTTATTGTCAGACGTTTCATTATTGGACGCCTGTCAATACTGTTCCATTTAGGTACGGATCTGAACAAAGAATTTCGGTTTTATATCTAGATACGTACGGCGTATATAATGTACATACATATATACGCACGAAGATTCTTCACTCTTTATGACAAGCTTTTTGGTATCCATACCAACCTTCAGGAACCTCCAGGTTCCAAAAATGTTGTTCGAACATTAAAATGCTGTCAACTATAAACTAACAAAGAACTCGAACTTAGTCGTAATACTATCACTTTGTTTTAGTCAATATATTTTTCTTTTAAATGTGAGCCGTTCTTGACTTATAAATAAAATAAAAGTCGCCAAAACAGTCTTCCAACCAATTTGAAACGCACGCGCACGTAGTTAATACCAGCGTTCACGTCACACGCTACGTTGGCCCTTCCGACTTGAGTAATACCAACCTGCTAAATCGCCAGGCCCGAGGATGCCAGTTCGAAATCGTAGCGTTGGTTTACTATAAGTACCTACAGAGTAGTATAGTAGTAATTAGTAATCTTTACAATGTTGACATTGGTTATGACGTGTTTTCAGGGTACTACGCGGACACGCTGTCGGTGGCGCAGGAGGTGCGCGGCAACGCGACCATCTCCGTGAAGGACGAGGCGCGAGGCTTCCACCTCAACAACCTCTCCTACGCTGGCCCGATCGTCATGGGTTTTGGAGGTCACTAACTTTAATTATTTGGTTCCTATTACCGGTTATCCACGACTTACCTAAATTAACTATTTCACGCGATATGCCATCATAGGTTCGAACCTATGATGGCATACCATACCAGAGGTACGGATTGGATTTACCTATAGTACTTATAGGTACGAATTACCTACCATGTTAATTTATAGTTCATTCATTACTAATCGATGTGTCGTGAGCGTCTAATTTTGTAAGATGATAAAGCTAGTATAGTAATATAAACGTAGTTAATGGAAATATTGATTTTATTTTTTTGTCACATTTAAATCGTGTTAATGGTGATGGTAACAAATTTTCCAGGCTTCATCGTGGTAGCAGCATGCGTGATGACGTTCGAGGCTCGGGACAGCGCGGCGAAGGTGACGCCCGCGCGGCCGCAGGCGATGCCGCGCCCCATCCCGCGCCGCGGCCCCCCCTGCGCTGCGCCCGCGCGCCTCGACCAGCTAGGTATACCTACTTAAGGCGGGTAGCACACTGCCAGAGTCGAGGTGGAGTCAAGATACAATCGAGCAAAGGTGCGGAGCATCAGCAGAAGACGAAGATGTGCGTCACACCGCCGACTCGACCTTGCCCCTCCGCAGCCTCGACCTTGCCCCTCCGCCGACTCGACTACGCCGTGACTTTGGCAATATGCGTTGACCTATTTGATTGCATAGAAAAATCAGAGGTGGTGTGACATTTTTGTAAAACGATCCCAGTTGTCCCCCTAGAAGGAAGGGCTAGAGGAGACTACTGGGATACACCGGCCATTTTCGGTGTATCCGAGTAGTCCCCTCTGGCGTTTGCTCCCTTGGGGGACAACTGGGATTTTTTAATAAAGATCTCCTAGTTATTCCCCGAGTCATTGGTGGAGGGGACAATTGGACTTAAATCTTTGGATATCCCATGTCTTCCCCACTAGAGATTGCCCTATAATTTTGCTAGAATTCACAAATAATAAAACATTTGTTTAGATATCCTATACCGTGTTGTGGATTTGACGAAAATTGTCTTTTATATTTATAAATAACTCCAAATGCTTTGTTACTCAAGTGGAGGAGACTGGGAAACCTGGAAATTAAAGTCCAAGCTGTCTCCCGAGTCGTTCGTAGTGGGGACAACCTTTGCTGCTGCGTATGAGCTAATTCTCACTGCTGTCCATGGCATTCAAAGTGGACTAAAGAAAACATATTGGAGTATCTATTTACAAAACTTCTTGTCTTAAACTTAGTAAAACTATTACATAAAAATGAACAATACAAGGTTACTAAAACTTAAGCAGACACACGATGATGATGATTTTTTTTATTTGTTTAACGAGCATTACAAGAACATTTTGAATATATTCTTAGCTCATTACAAGTTACGTCATTTTGTTACGTGACAGGAGTATACCGGCTGCCGCACGTGCTGCCGCTGCCGCATGCGCTTCCACTGGCGCCGCTGCACGCGCTGCACGCGCACGCGCACGCGCACCGCCACCGCCCGCCGCACGTCTCTAACAGGTACCTACACACATCAAACTATAGGTATAAAACTGTCTAAATTCTTCAATGGATTGTCATCTTACTGCTAAACAACACATAAGGGCAACACATTGAGCGACGTGATTGGTAAATTTTTACAAATCTCCGCTCAACTCCACGCAGCTCCGCTTCTGTGGAAACGCACCCTTAAGGTCCGCTTGCGCCCGTTGCAGCGTTGTTGAAGAGTAATTCATTAATTCCGTGATAGTTATTCCCATAGTATAGTTAAATTAGTATTTAACACCCCGTCGGTGATCTTACTTAAGCGCTAATCCAAAATCACGTAAGACAGTTAAAAAATGTAGTTCTGTAGTAACGAAAAATTCGAGATTTAAGCATAAGTGAACCATATCCATTGAGGAAATTTGACAGGTAGTGGTAACCTGATGTGTGGCTGTCTGTACCTACCTCTCAGCCTGCACACTACGCTTTCATCACGCGCTAATAATACTTTAAGCTCTCACTGAGCCCAATAATCACAGATTACTCAATTTCAACGGGTCTCTAGAACAAAGATGTACATATTATCTTCAAAATCATCTGCACTTGCAGTATGAAACTGTCATTAAAACTCCTCGAATCAATTACATAAAACAAATGACATTCTCTAAAACGTAGTATAATATATTATATCGCACTGCAACCAGATTATTTGTAAGACACGACTTCATTGTAAGAGACCCGTAGAAATATGCATATAACTTAGGTACATATACCTAAGTAGGTACTTGCTTACGAAGAGTGAAGACGTGTTCGCACAATTATTTATTAAAACATACAAGTACCATACAAATTATCGACCTATTAACTTTATATACTAATTAGAGTATTAATATCCAACTGCAGTAATAAAATTATTAAAGCTAAACTAGAAATGTTGGTTACTATAAATTAAAACTAACTACTACACCGATTTTGATCCTTTCGCCAATGCAAGCTACGTTGTATCTGAATAAAGACAGTATAAACTCTCATTCTTATTATAAGAAAACATATTTTTGTCCACTATACGCAAACAAAAAACCACTACATGACGTTTAATTAAAAACAAAGTAAAAGAACTCAATACCAGTAGCATTGGTAGCTATAAATGTTTGTAGCATTAGTTTCACCACGAAGGTTGTTCCACGTAGTAGTTTATGTAAAAATAACTGTCATTTACTACATTAAAGACATTTAGTTAGGTACCTCAAATTGGCCAGTAGTTAAGTACCCGCTTATCGAATAAACATGGAGATCATTTCGTTTCATTTGCCATACTTAATAGTACTAATGTTGTAAAATCACTACGAACACAAAACTAAACACCATCTACGTGGGAAATGGCTATTCAAAATAAGCTGACCTCGTAGCCAGCGCAGGTTTCTCAGCATGGGTAACGTTTAGGGCTTTTAAACAGTTGGTACTTAATTAGAATCAGGTGTGCAGTGAGGTTTAACGTCCTCACTGCTGGTGTATATGTTGGAGTAGCGCCGATGGATTGAGTGTATGGTACAGAAGCAGCGAGGAGAGGTCGAAGAGCCGGGCCCGGTTCGGGTCGGCGCCGGACCTGCGCGCGGGCAGCGCTCGCGCACCGCTGCCCGCCAGCGCGCTGCGCCGGCCGCTGCGACGCTACGCACTCTCCGTAGACGAACCCCCGCACTCAGCTGTCAGGTTTGTGGACTGGAAGCTTGTAAACGGACGCATCATGATATCGTCTGTCTGATTCAATACTATTCGATTTATTTTTGAAAACTTTCCTTTCCATTGATAAAAATGCGCAAAATTGATTGATGCGTCTGAAAACTAAAGGCTTCCTTGAATCTTCACTATTCATTCATTACTTTCGTTTCATTTACTTTTCATCAGCTTTTCCCTCGTATTAAGTAGCTTCGTATTAACAGTTCACATAGGTAAGTAAACTCTACCTTCTTATTGACAAATAGGTAACAATGTTAGTATAAATAAAGAAAGCACTTACAAATAACAAGGTATAGGTAGGTACAGGTTAGGGAAACTATTCCATGATTTGGTTCCGTAAGGGTTGCCAAGGTCAGACCGAACGGCGCTGCATTGTAACTATCAGACTATATCCTAGATCGTGGGCCAACCGGCCTCGGGTACCGAGGCGGTCCTCGGATGATAATTAATGTTCTAACCGTGTGTGACGCAAGTAACGTTACGAGTACGGAGTGGATTAATTTGTAGTTTTTTTTTAATTTCATCCTTTTCAGCTTGAAGAATAGAAATTCTTCAAGCTGAAAAAGATGAAATTAACACTTTATGGGCATGTTAAGGACCACAGCAGCCCGTTTCGACTGCCCGCTTCAAAAACCTTGGGTTCAGATGGTAATAGGCCTAATTTAATTATATTTAAATGTAAATGCCTAATGTTTTTCCTTTTATTTTTGTATTATGTAGTATATTTTTTTCTTGTGAATGTTTGTGTGTTATGGATTTATTCCGAAACAAAGATATTATTTTAAACGTTGCAGTGCGAGTGCAGCCGAGTCGGAGTGCGGGTCGCAGTCGTCGCTGGCGCTGGACCTGCACGGCAGCGGCGCGGGCGGCGGCGTGACGCTGCGCGTGCGCGACAACACGCGCCGCCGCCCGCTCGCGCGCCAGCAGCGCCTGAGGGACGACACTATGCAGTGCGCTGCCAACCTTAAGTGACCTTAAGGGGGTTTCAGATTAACGCTGGTAGCACGATACTTGGACCAGTAATGTCTATGAATCGCATATACTACTTAGTTACCTTTTTTATCACCCTGGTGAATTGCAGCCTGCCTGAGATGAAATGGGCCGACTTTTATATGCAAACCCTCCAATGGGTGCCGGATGGGTTATGTAGGGCTCTCCTCTAGCTGCCATGACCTGAGGCATACCCAGTAAAACTCCAGGGGTGCTCCATATCTACGCCTAACTGGGGAGAAGATACGAGAACCGCCTCATCTTTCTAGTGTAGGTATTAAGTTTTAAGCGCGCATGTACTCAAGTATTCACATACGAAACGTACGTGTGGTATGAGACAGCACGAGGCCCGCAAAATCGTGCGCCCGCGCTTGCTTCATTAACAAACACTTAGTAATTACCAGATATTCATCAATCATTATGTCAATACTCTCTGTAAGTCAACATTTTCTATGACCAATCAGAATAATTTTATACAAGACAATCAATAATATCGAAGCTTTATTTATATTTTCAGCGACTCCTGGGGAAAGTATAAACAACATAAATAATACAAATGACACAATAATCAGGTAAGAATAAACTTAGAAAAAAACGTATTATACACACTGCTTTTTTAACCGTTTAACTCACTTCTCGAAGGCATGATACTGATGACAACTAAGGTTTTCCCCCGAGGAAACTCATGTGTCATTAAGAGTCTTCTAAACTAAAAAAAAACTCACCTTCCCGTACGAAAGGGGTGCTGATTGAATCAATTTTTATGGGAAGGTGAGTTTTGTTTTCGAGATTTGCCATTAGTATACGTATAACATCCTCGAGACAATACTCGAGGAGTTACTCAATAGTGAAATGGTTAAAAAAAGTTCACGTTAACGAATTTTACTTGGTAAACTTTTATTCCCATACCTATATTCTTTTTTAAATATTCTTTTAGATGTCACCAAGAGGAAACTAGTAAAGATGAAGTGGAAATGGTGCATTTATCAACGGACCGGGACGAGACAGCGATGCGCGCGAGCAGCGCCCCGCCTGGCGCGCCGGCGCCCGGCCCTCGCCGCCGCTCTCCCCCGCTCCGCCGACACCACCATCCTCATCGAGCAGCCCGCGCCCGCGCCCGCTCCCGCTCCCCGCGCCCGCGCCCGCGCCGACGCCGCCGCCCGTCTGAGGACACGACCCGTCTCGCCCCGCCGAGACCCACATACCACAAGGCTAAGAAACCCACCAGAGCACAGCTACATTCGGCCTAAAAAACCAGCCAAATCAAATTTTTACTGACCCTTTTTGTACAAATCTATGTGCCAAGTACCTATGGATATCCATAGCCGGCCGATAAGCGTATCTTTGCCCCTGTGGAATTCATACCCTCGTGCTTCTATCCCCCCGATCGTCAAACCCTGACGATCATTTTATATCTATTATACAACGTTTTTATTAACCCTTACTATTCTGAGAACTTTTAGGTTCACAAAGAAACTTTTCGATACGTCTTCGAAAATAACGACGACAATTATCTATTTTTTAGACCCACTGTTGTGTAAATAGTTGATTATTAACTTAACGGTTAAGTGTGTTTATTAGGAATTAGGTAGTGTACCGTGGCGGAATTCGCTGAATTTTATACAGAATAATTTTATACAAGACAATCTATAATATCAAAGCTTTATTTATATTTTCAGCGACTCCTGGGGAAAGTATAAACAACATAAATAATACAAATGACACAATAATCAGGTAAGAATAAACTTAGAAAAAAACGTATTATACACTGCTTTTTAACCGTTTAACTCACTTCTCGAAGGCATGATAGGTACTGATGACAACTAAGGTTTTCCCCCAAGGAAACTCATGTGTCATTAAGAGTCTTCTAAACTAAAAAAACTCACCTCCCGTACGAAAGGGGTGCTGATTGAATCAATTTGTATGGGAAGGTGAGATTTTTTTTCGAGATTTGCCATTAGTATATAACATCCTCGAGACAATTCTCGAGGAGTACATCAAGTGAAATGGTTAAAAAAAGCTCGACGTTAACGAACTTTACTTGGTAAACTTCTATTATTCCCATACCTATATTCTTTTTTAAATATTCTTTTAGATGTCACCAAGAGGAAACTAGTAAAGATGAAGTGGAAATGGTGCATTTATCAACGGACCGTGACGAGACAGCGATGCGCGCGAGCAGCGCCCCGCCGGGCGCGCCGGCGCCCGGGCCCTCGCCGCCGCCCTCCCCGCGCTCCGCCGACACCACCATCCTCATCGAGCAGCCCGCGCCCGCTCCCGCTCCCGCTCCCGCGCCCCGCGCCCGCGCCCGCGCCGACGCCGCCGCCCGTCTGAGGACACGACCCGTCTCGCCCCGCCGAGACCCACATACCACAAGGCTAAGAAACCCACCAGAGGCACAGCTACATTCAATCGGCCTAAAAAACCAGCCAAATCAAATTTGTACCGACCCTTTTTGTACAAGTCTATGTGCCAAGTACCTATGGATATCCATAGCCGGCCGATAGCGTATCTCTGCCCATGGTGGAATTCATACCCTCGTGCTTCTATCCCCCGATCGTCAAACCCTGTCGATCATTTTATATCTATTATACAACGTTTTTATTAACCTTACTATTCTGAGAACTTTATGTTCACAAAGAAACTTTTCGATACGTCTTCGAAAATAACGACGACAATTATCTATTTTTTAGACCCACTGTTGTGTAAATAGTTGATTATTAACTTAACGGTTAAGTGTGTTTATTAGGAATTAGGTAGTGTACCGTGGCGGAATTCGCTGAATTTTATACAGAATAATTTATTACATATTCGTATTGGTGAAAGTACTTAAGTCCAGCGTCTTACGCCACGCACAAATCGATGTGTAGCTAGTACCCGCCACCTGTTGTAGTTTTAAAGGAAAAAAACATCTCGGTTGATTGAGTCGTAACAGACGTAAACGAGTATTTTAAAAGGTACTTAGTTCTTTGATTTAATATTAAAATTGAAATGTGATAACATTGGACAACGATATTTATACGGTTATATGGTACCTTAGGTTTATGCTTGCTGAATAGAACTTTATCCAATTGTGGTTCAATTAACCTTAAGCGTGGAGGATATTATTAGTTACAGGTGGGTACATTTTATTGTCCACAGTACCTACTTGCAATCCCGTCAACCTTTCATAAAAAGATTTGACTACAACTCTTAGAGTAGCCTAGATTTTGCCCAAACTTTTAAAATATTTGTTTACGTTGGCAGCGATCGCCATACGCATAAAATTCGTAGCGCGTTGCTACGAGTCTACGACGCGCGTCTACGCCGTAGCTGTCGCGTAGAAGACTCGCGAATCGGACGACCACCATATAAAGATGCGATTTAATAACATAAATAAAATATAAATAATGTCTGAAAACAGTAATTGTTATTACTTATAATAAGTCAACATTAATTAAAATATTGTAACATGTAACTCACTTAACTTTTAATTTCTTAATAACCATTGTTAAATTTAAAAGACTGATAAAAGCGAATTTTCTAATACAAAAGCTTCAGTAATACCAGCAATTTAAACACTAAATAAAATATAAATTTAATTTAAATATAATTACTGAACCGAACAGATACCATTTTTTTATATTACCACATAAATTAAGTAACACCTCTTTCTTTCTCCTATCGCTTAGTAACGTTTCTATTGGGGCAGCGTACGGGGCCATGATGGCCAAAGTCATTATATAAAATTATTAGACGATCGTCTATATTAATTGATATTCATGTTATTTTTTTTACAAAACTTCAATGCAAATGTTGTTTGTTTAAATTATACTTAATAAGCTTTTCTATTAATAAGAACCATATCGGACTTATTAAGTTTACCTTTTATGTACAGTTATTTATTTAGAACTTACTTAAAATAAAAAGATACCCGTTATTAAATGTTACTTTAAAATACTGCGATGTGTAAGTGGAAACATACAAAGTGGCGGCAATGTAAAGTTTTCCAAAATTGATTAGAAAACTAACTTAAAATGTGATAAAATATATCTAAAACCGAGTAGAAGTTCGCATTCATCGTCAATGTTACATAACTGAGTGATGGAATTTAATAATTTAGCGTAAGTTTTTATAAATGTATAAAGAATATAGCATTCTCACGGAATGTGATTAGGTAGAAAACTCCTTGACAATACCCTTTCCGGCACTATAATTTAATTAGCAGTACCTACCTACAAAGCCAATAAGTCATACTTTTTATCAATATAGGCTACAAATTGTTTATTTACTTGATACTTTAGGATCTTCCGAAGCAAGTCTTACACTGTCCTGTTTAACTATGAAACTTTATCTACATCGTGCAATTGGAAATGTAGTGTCTTTTATTATACCGATATTTTAAAATTGAGATACGAAAAATTAGGACATTTTGCTATGGAACGTTTAAATCCATGTTAATTGGTCTTGATAATTTTAGTTGTCTCCGTATGGTAAATATTATTATATATGTACATAGAAAGAAAAAAGAAAAAAATCCGAGCGCTTTCCTTAGATACTTAAGTTACATGACGTCTTGAAACGAATAGGTAATTACTTAATTAATGTATTTTAGATTTTTACAAGATAATTATATTTCAGTTACATAGTGGATGATTCGATGACGAATCACAAGAACCTATAGAAGAACAATACTTGCTTGGTGTCGCCGACCGTAACGTAGGTATATTACCTATTGTATAACCTCTGAGAAGGGGCATGTAGATAATGACAAAATCGCTGTCTTCATATTCATGATTGCTTAAATTTATTATTTTAAAATATCGGTAGATTTAAGATGCAACAACATTTTAATTACAATTTTAGCAAACTCAAATGACGTTAGCTAATACTCGTTTGAATGAAGATTTTACTGTACATACATACCTTTTCTAACGTTTCGTCCAATACTTTCTAATTAAGCAAATTAGACTGTATAGCCCTTATGAAAAATATAATTATATACATACATATGTAAATTAACTATTTTTATTTTTTTAATCATAAATTTTGACGCTCGTGTCAAATGGCCTATGTAATAATAAATAGGTTCATAATAATATGATCATTTGTGATATTTTATTATTTATTATAGTGTTTAGACGTATCCGAAATTGGTGTAATAACAAACATAAGTAAATATCTTAGAATATACTGTTATATCGTAAAGTAACATATACCTACGTACTCACTGTAATATTAAATTCTTTTATTTAAGTATAGATATTTTTTTATATATCATTGTAATACTTGAATAGGTACTTGTTTTGGCTCATTCTTCATTCAACGTGTGCGATATCTATTCACCTTTTGCTTTTCTACGTAAGTATTGTAAATAAGTTACAGGCAGCCAAATCAAATCTGGTTACTACAATCTGCCAAATTTCTTCAATTGATATTTACTAGATGATGTGAATTGGCTAATTTCTCATATTTGTAGGTACCTACATATATCGCTCTCCGTACCTACTATGGATTCATAATTTACAAATATTACTATATTTTTTGATATTCATGCACTTTAAGATAAACACCCAATAATATTTATGCATAAAATAAAGCATTTCTACCCAATATTATTTTACTTCTTTCAGCACAAAATCAGTAAATTTATGTCAGATAAAACATATCGCATAAATGATGTACAATAATACTGTGACCATAATGTGGTTGAAAACACGTTTTGCTATTAGCTGCCTTACCAGTAGCCTCACCTAATACAACGGCCGGATAATCTTTTCTAAGTTTCGCCATAGACTACATGGTTTCACTTAGGTATACTTTAATGTTTCTGTTTCTGTTTGATATCCTGTTTTGCAAATAATCATAACTGCAATTGTAAAATAATTTTACCTAAAAAAGTATTGGATCGGATTTAAGATAGGATATGTTGTATGTTACTTATAGAATCCTGAGGACATTTGATGCCTTCGGAAAACACGGTAAATAACAATGCGTATAAATATTTAAGTAAGATTATAATACAATGTTTGTGTACAGGAATACTAGTAATTTATTTACCAACAATATTTTTAGAGTGGATACCCGCTTGCACGCACGAAAAATTGACATTATTATTATGTTATCTTGTAAAATTATTTGTCCGTATAACCGACTTTACAAACAGCCAATTATGTCGTCATAAGAGTACGAATGCCATCAACTCTCTGAGAAGAAAATCTATTTAGTTATTTTGTAACAAATAAATAAGCTGTCGAGCATAATTAATTACGAATGAAAATTATATCAGCCTACCCAGAATGCTTATTTCTTAGACAAATATCGAGTGTGAGCATGAGGCCACCAAGGTCCAAAATCAAAAGGTAATTGAGTGTCCTCAGGCTGTCGTAATTATTTGATTAATATCAATTAAAGTCGCAAGGGCGACGGTGTACCTGCCTGCGAGTAGGTGGCATTATCTGACTGATCCGCTAATGGGTAGATAAATTATTAATAAAGCACTTTTATACAAACTTGAAACGTATTTACGGTAATTATACAGAAATCTTGTACCTTAGGTATATTATTATTGAATAATAATTAATTCATTGTGTACTCAAATCCAAATGGTTGTTGTGATGTCTATTAAATTTGTTGATTAATTGCTGACATTGTTTTATTGTTTAAAGAGAGGAATTACTTAATAGAACCTAATTTTTTTTTAAACAAAATCTTCTCCAAAAAACCCAATACTATAACTTAATTTGGTTTTTACAAACACAACCGGACGTTTATAAAAATTTTCTCAATCGAAATTCATAATTAACACACCTTCTGCTGTTTTTTCGGCTGGTAAAGTCGCCACACTATATTTTTTAATTTGTGATGGTTTGGTGATGGATGCTAAACTTAAATACGTATAAGTAGGTTTTTTTAATGTAATATAATCTTCAGTTAATTTCTGACGGTAAAAGGAATCAATTCAAAATTTTATCAATTACGCTGGGTTAAATCCTGACTCTACGCTGGAAAACCCGTTAACATTTTTAATTGAGGCAATACTGTGAACAGAAACTTATCCAACGTGACCCTCCAAAATGTGTGAACCGAAAATATGTGGACTATAAAGGCGGGGGTTCAGCCTAAACTTTAAAATATTTTGGAAATAAAAAGGCCAAGCCAAGGTTTTATAGGGAAGTATATACGGTCTACTTTTATGAATCAAAACTTTTTTCAAACTAAGAGCATAAAGCAATTGTTATGTAGGACATTAGATAGGACATTATTTTGCTTTTCTTTTAAGCTTTCACGTAGGTAGAGGTATACACGTAAACACACACAAACCTACCTAATCTTTTTGATATTTAATACATCCGAAGGAATCACAGCAACACCACATCTCATTGTATGGTTTCTTTGAGGTCATCGTGTAAGCACATTCACGTAACTACGAACAATTTTATGATACCTATAAAGCAGTGCCTTTATCACAAATCTGTGGGCATTCCTGTAATCCTATCAAAGGCGTCCGATCGGATAATCCGCGGAATCTCGTTACTAATGATATAAAACCAGGGGTGGGTATGGTGGATCTAGCAGTCAGTCAGTCGGGTGGGCTGAGGCGCACTACCGAGGACTGCTCTCACAATCCTACCCCGCAACATGGAAAACCGGACAGAAGACTACTACAATGGCGCCCATTTCGCTGCACTCAGGTATGTGTATTATGCCAAAAACTCACTAGGCGAATGCATAATAAATGTATATTTTAAAAGGAAATAGGATACTCGGGTACAAAATGTAAATCAGCCGCGGCCTCAGTCTAAAAGTAGTGGGCTTCAGCCCAAATGTAGTAGGGCAGACTTTGAGGAGTAATCTAACTGTATAGTAAATAAAAAACGTTATCATTTCAGTTAAAATAAAGTTATGAATTTATAAAACTTTTTTTTTTGGGTTTCTGTGAAAAGCCTTTTTATCAGACACGGTGTGCAGCCAGAAACTTCCAGCAAATAACATATCATAATGTTATAGCCTTGACTGAAATTTAGAAATACCTACAGTATTTATAAAATACATATTACCTACTTACTAACAGACCTACCTTCCAATAGATACTAACGCACGTACTGCCTCGGTGCTATGACTTTAGAGCGCGGCTACTCTTGGAGTGCCGGGTTAAATGCTTGTCTAAAACACTTTAAGTCGCTCGTTCTGCGCTTCATTCCTCTTCGATCATGTCACACTATGTCTCATCAAAATATGAGAGTAAAATAATAGAGGCGCAGTTTGTGCACTATTTAATGCCCTGCATCGATGGCTGACCGTTGAGATTGGTGGCCATAGCCGAAATATCCGTCAAGAAGACCATTTCCTAACATAGTATATTCAGGGTTACCTCGGACACAGTGCACCAATTTTAGGCTGTGCGCAATTAAATATTTATACTGATTGTGTAAAAAAATATGCACCCTATCGACGAAATATTCACATTACAATTTTTTTAATAATATAGGAAGGCAAACGAGCAAGCGGGTCGCCTGAAGGTAAGTGAACACCGCCGCCCATGGACATCAGCATAGGGTGGAATAAATATGAAGGTATACATGTGAAGGTAATCCAGATAACACTTTCCTTGTGTTGACATCTTACATAGGATGGAATAAATATAAAGGTATACATGTGAAGGTAATCCAGATAACCCTTTCCTTGTGTCGACAGGTCCAGCGAGGGCGGGGCGGAGATGCTGGGCGCAGGGCTCACGGGCGAGGAGCTGGCCATGGTCCCCGAGCACTGGTTCGCGTACCAGGCGCCGCCCGCCAGCGCGCACACCGCTCTCGCACTCCTCTACACCTTCTTGACAGCCGCTGCGTTGCTAGGAAATGGACTTGTCATTTTTATATTTTCCACGTTAGTATTCTGTATTATTGCCCCGTTGGTCGAGTCATCTAGTGTTCTTTTAGTACCGAGTTAAGATCTCGGAGCATGGGTTCGTTATCAGAGTCGACTTGTACACCTCTTATAGTTTACATAATCAGAGCGCTACATATACCTACGTCTCTTTTTACGTGAACGCAATAAATAAACAAAACATATGAGTGACAACAAACAAAAGATATAATATTCTCTGAAAAAATGTTCAGATTTCAATAATTACATGAATAAATGATCCTTTTTTTATAAATTCATACATCATCTCATACATTGACTTAAGTTCGTCCACTATGTAGCATTACCACTTATGTGACGGATATCACCCAGTGGTTCTACTAGCCCATGTAGCGCCCGGGTGCAATAATAACCTGGCGCCCACACAATTGGTGTATAGGTACTAGGACCTTTTTGTGAGAGTTGTGAACAGTAACAGTAGTAACAATATCAATTATATTTTCTTCTTCTCCACAGAACAAAAAGTTTAAGGACGTCAAGCAATCTCCTAATCCTACAGTTGGCAATTTTGGACTTTATAATGATGGCGAAAGCTCCGATTTTCATCTACAACAGCGTGATGCGCGGCTTCGCGGTGGGCACCACGGGCTGCCAGATATTCGCGCTGATGGGCTCCTACAGCGGGATCGGTGCTGGCATGACCAACGCCTGCATCGCTTATGACAGGTGCATATGAGCTTTACCTATTTAGGCGCCCAAAAATCGCACATCTGCCTAGTCTTCATATTAACGTGCTCATATCACAGCTTCGTATATTAAAAAGTAAACATTTTATTGCAATACTTTTACGTAACATGGCTTTTAATGCTCGTCTGTTAATAAAGCTTCTTAATTAGCCGTGGAAACTTCCTGATTTACCCAAAAAAGTAAATCAATGTTCTTGTCCTATACAATGTTCTATGGACGAATCAGAAAATTCCATGGATGATGAAAATGCTGGATTAAAAGACGAGTAGATAATGGCAATGCTACGTAAAAATATTGCAATAAAATGTTTTACTTTTTAATTTACGAAGCCGTGATATGAGCACGTTAATATAAAAACTAGGCAGATGTGCGATTGTACAATTTCGGCGGTATTACTCATAACAATTTATATCAGGCAACATTCTCTTTTAATAACTATTATACGTAATGTATGTATTAACAATATTCTCTTTTAGTACGTATTTTTATCTATTTAGATACGTATTTTCCACATGGACGCATGGCAAGACTCTGGCTACCAGCATCTATTTGGTTAAACACTTCTATTATTGCTTTTTTCCAACAGACATTCAACGATCACCCGACCTTTAGATGGGCGCTTATCTCGGGGCAAGGTTTTGCTCATGATCGCTTTGATCTGGATCTACACCACCCCTTGGGCTCTTCTGCCCCTCTTTAAAATTTGGGGGAGATACGTACCAGGTAAGTTATCAATTTAAAGGAATACACCTGCTATGTTGTATGATGAGTACCCATACATTGACAATAAATACATTTAGGGCCTCGTTCACCACCTCCGAGTAAGGTGTCAAGTTATTTACTTGTCAATTATAGTGGGTTCGGAGAAAATTGGCCCCTGGTATTTGTATTGAAAAAAATATTTAAATTAAACTGGGCCGCGGACCAGGGGCCAATTTTCTCCAAACCCACTATAATAGACAAGTAAATTACTTGACACCTTACTTGGAGGTGGTGAAAGAGGCCCTTAGTAAATAAAATAAACAAAAAAGGATTACGCATGTCCCAAAAAAGAAACCTACTTAAAACTCTGACCTTATTAACTTGTTGTACTGCTATTCATTTGCATGAATAACGGTTACGATTACGCAGATATTCGTAGCATGATGTAACACATCGAAAAATACTATGCAATAATAATATACTTACCTACTTACTTACTCCGATGGCTCAACGATCCAAAATTAGTCTTGGCCTCCGATACGAGATGTCGCGATGTGTCTCGGTCTTGGTCCTATTTCACTACATCACATACAGTTTTCTGACTCCGAGGTAGCTCAAGAAATTGTGTTACAGATCAGAACCAACAGTGGAATTACAAATATATACGCATATTACTTTTCTTTTGTAAATACATACATATAATACATAGAAAACACCCAGACCCCGCACACACAAATGTTTGTACTGTGCGTGTTCAATGTAGTAGTAGTAGTTATTAGCAAAGAAACAAATATCAACGCAAACCTACAAAACTACGAAAAACTGCTATGAAAACCTTTGAATGCTATGTAAAACTGCTACGAAAACTACGAATAACTGCTACGGAAACCTTTGAATGCTACGTACAACTGCTACGAATGCTACGAATAACTGCTACGGAAATCTTTGAATGCTACGTACAACTGCTACGAAAACTACGAATAACTGCTATGGAAACCCTTGAATGCTACGGTCATCTGCTACGAAAACTACGAATAACTGCTACGAAATCCTTTGAATTCTAGGTACTACTGCTACGAAAACTACGATTAACTGCTGCGAAAATCTTTGAATGTATTACATAATAATTATTGCTAAAAACGGCCACTTTTAGCAATAATTGACATTATTGTTACTTGTCGCATGTTTTATAATTATATTGTATTGCATCTAGAAAAATTCAATTTACTTTTATCTAAGTTTGTAATGTTTTGTTTTCTTAAAAAATATCGTATTTTCGCCACAATCAGTGTAAATAGGTTGGCGGTGCTAGTTTTATTCGTATAGCCCCTTAATACGTCGACGATTAAAACGACAAATATTTAACGGTGTAGGTACATATTTTTCATTGTTTGTACCTATGTAGGTACCTATTTACACGTTATGTATTTGTTGGTTCCTAGAGGGCTACCTGACATCGTGCTCGTTCGACTACCTGACCAACACGTTCGACACCAAACTATTCGTGGGGTGCATCTTCGTGACCAGCTACGTGTTCCCCATGGCCATGATCATCTACTTCTACAGCGGCATCGTCAAACAAGTGTTTGCCCATGAAGCTGCTTTAAGGTACATACATATTTTTTTTTAATATATTTTTTAAATATTTTTTTCACTACATCACATACATTGATCTGACTCTGAAATAGGTAGCTCAAGCACCTGTGGTACAGATATCAGAACCAAAAGTGGGATTACAAATATATACATATAATACTTTTCTTTTGTAAATACATACTTATAATACATAGAAAACACCCAGACCAATACAAACATACATGTTCATGCACACAAATGTTTGTAATGTGCGGGGATCGAACCCGCAACCCTTGGCCCAGACACAGCATTCACTACCACTGAACCAACCGGGTCGTCTATATTATACATATAATGCAAAACTATTAAGTGGTTTTGGTACATTACAAATACAGTTTAAAAAGAGACTGGGGCATTAATTTGCGACTGCCTGTATCTCAGGAACGATGATAGAATAGATTGTATACTTGACAAAAACAATGATAATAAGTGGATAATAAAACGAAAATATGTAAGTAACGCCCCGTTGCACGTTGGTCTACTGGTTTAAGTACCGGGCCGGAATCTCGGGGTCTTGGGTTCAATTTACGGTTCGGACAAGAAGCATAATTTGTATTAGGTAAATGTATGTTAGTGTAAGTATGTTATGTTTGTTTTAGGTGATGTTTAAGTAAAATGCATAAAAACTGAATTTATTAAAAAACTGCAAAGTAACGTGCTTCTATAATCACTACACATTGGCAAAATTACCTGTACCTATTCTGAACACAATACAAAACAGTTAAAAAAAATCTTACCTACTTAACTATGTTATCGGAACAGACCGAAGTTAGTAACTGATCATCAAACTAATCTCTAAACGGATGCATCTCATTGCAGAGAACAAGCCAAAAAAATGAACGTGGAGTCTTTGAGGTCGAACCAAGACGCCAACGCGCAGTCTGCGGAGATCCGGATCGCCAAGGCCGCGCTGACGGTGTGCTTCCTATTCGTGGCCTCCTGGACGCCGTACGGCGTGATGTCGCTCATAGGAGCCTACGGCAACCAGCAACTACTCACTCCTGGGGTAATCACGCAGACTAACTCAATACTTTACTTATCATCATCATCATTTCAGCCAAACGTCCACACCTGGACATAGGCCTCTTCCAACGTTCTCCACACAGATCGGTCCTGTGCCACCCGCATGCAAGGGACTCCACTAGATCGTCAGTCCACCTTTACATATGGATTATTCAAATTCTGAAAATATTCACCGTGAGGAAATTTGTTCTAATGATACCTATTCACTACCTCGAACTAACCTAGAACAATGGATAAGGCCTACCAACCATTACTCCCAATCCCTAAGCGTGGAAGGTATCAGGTTTGATTACCGTTTGGGTCAGGTTATAAAGTTAACTTTTCTTAAATTTAACTTTTCGGTGTAGAGGAATCAGCACCTTAAGTTACTACATTTTAAATACGAGTAATAAAGAATGCTCTGGTTTGTGGTAGGTAGGTAATACAATAAGAGTGTATTTTCTGGGCACGTCCACATCCTTATTACTTAATAGGATAAAAACTACTTTTATCAATCGATTCTTTTTAATTGAAGTTTTGACAAGAAACGCTACTTATCTAATACCAGTAGGTACTACATTATACTGTAGCTCAGCGACCCAAAGTTAGTCTTAGCTTGAGATACATCGCTGCTAGTCAATAAGTATTGAGCAGATTACTGCTTTTCTTAATTTATTTATTATTTATATTTCGCACAGGTAACGATGATTCCTGCCGTGGCCTGCAAGGTGGTTGCTTGCATAGACCCTTGGGTTTATGCCATCAGTCATCCAAAATACAGGTAACTATATTTTAATCTGACTGTGGAGCAGCACTAAACTTAACCTTAAATCCTTTGTTTTGAATCAGGGCAATGTATGTGATGTGGTGTCAATTTGTTTTCCTAATCATTTGGTCTATTCTAGGCAAGAGCTTCAGCGCCGCATGCCATGGCTGCAGATCAACGAGCCCAGCGACACTGCCTCCACCACCACCACCAGTACTAACAACCCGCCGCCCCCCGCCTCGGCCTAGAGGCGCCGCCTCCGCCTGCCACAGTAACAAGACAACGCCCTGATGATCGGAGCCCGACCCAACCGGATCCATGACAAACACTTACATGCTATACCTCAACAGCTCCAAGGTCTTCCGACTTCGAACCGAATCGCTAAAGCTAACAGTTAACCTATGCGACTATTCTTTGCCCGTTAGTTTCTATTTTAATTTGTTTCTTCCTCAGTCGGTAAGTAGGTCATTACAGTAAGGTATCTACTGACTAAAAAAAATCTATAGGTACCTAAGTAATAATTTTCTGAATTAATTCAATTTACATTCACCTAGCTAATTCTGTCTTTAATCATAAACACTCAGAAGAGTTTACCTACATTGCAAAATATTTGGGATATTTAATCCATTCATATCTAAGAATCTCATATCTTTGTAGTTTGGTCATATCAGATCTAGTTAACCAATAAATACTCTAGTAAATTAATAACGTCCCATTTTGACCTAATTGCGCATCTGCTAAGGAGCTTAAAAGCCCTTGTAAGCTAAATAGATTGCTAACATAGGTCTTCATATAATATGACTACCACTCAAGCTTTCAGAAATTAAATTACGAAAACAACAACACTGTACATTATACCTTATTCCACTATTTAGAGAGTTAACTGACCAACTCATGCGAAAGTGTGTTGGTTATGGATACTAATGTATGGGACATTCGTTTACGAATAAAGTAACTTCCCAATATGATTCATTCCACTAGATAGATAGGTATTACACCAATGCTAGGTGTCAACGCCGAGCGGCAACCAGACCAGTCGAAATGGAATTGTATTTTAGGCTTGACTTGACGCTCCAACTTTTCCCATACCTTCTAGACGCCAATCCAGTAATTACGTACATCTGACTCACTTTATTATTATGTAGAGGCCACTTATATTAACAAGCTCAAAACGAGGTTCTGTACTTACATACTTACTTATCTACGTGGACTTTTTTTGCAATGACTGATTTTACGACGACGTTGGCATAACTCAAGGACTTCGATGAATCTAATAATTTGTATTTTAAGATATAAAATAAAATTGTTATGAATCGTGTTTATTTTTATTACTGATTAAAAACCTGAATAATTCTGAGATCATTTTAAGGGTTTCTTAATGATATCTAGTAGTACCATCGGCCATCATTGTATCATCCAACCGAAAAAGTTTCGTTGTAACTTGTAGACCATCGTACAGAGGGCGGCCGCCCCGTTACGAAAGATAATATAATAGACCTATCGCGTCGCGTCGAGAATATAAAGTAATAGCCAAACCAATGAGACGCATAGCATACTACATAGCTCGAGTGAAAGGGACGGGCATATAGATTCGGTTGTAAATTCTGTTTCGATGTTGGCCCTCAAACTCCGACTGAAAAGTGAAAACGCGTCGGGTCTGTCAAACGTAGTTAACTAAAATCAAAGACTTACATAATTTATTTATGTAAAATAGTAAGCCTACTTAAAATAGACGAAAAGCACTTGATATAAATGAAAAGGGGTGACACACGTCTTGTCCGTGTCTGTTCTCATATTTATAAAATCGGGAATAGGACATGAAAATTATGTAAAAAAAAAACGGCCAAGAGCGTGTCGGACGACGGACACGCACATGAAAGGGTTCCGTAGCCATAAGATTAGCCGACCTTATTTTCATAGTTTTTCTATACATTATCATTCAGTTAGGGCAACTGCACGTCATATATTGAATAGAATAGAAATCATTTATTGCGGTAAATGTGGTTACCTACAATAGGTTGGTTGAGTTGCATTAAAAAAAATTTAAGATACAGAGTCCGCTATAGTTTTCGTTGAAGTTACTTACTTAGAGGTATACAGCACATTTTTATCAGAATTATTGTAATAGTATTTCAAAAGTTAAGGGCTCTAATTTTAACTTTGTATTAATACTTATCTCGAGACTGGGGGGTTTGATCCACATGGTTTCAGGGCAATTATTGTTGTATTTAAAGATACCTTTTTAACGATACCCCACACGATGGGGTAAGTCGATTTTTTTTCGAATGTAGGGGAACCGAGACAGTGATTGCCCAGGGTACAGTGATTGCCAGGTTTAAGGTTAACGTAGATTTTAACTTATTTTCAAAGGAGTAGTTTTGAATTAACTCCGTTAAATAACACTAGAGTACTCTTTATCAGAATTCCAAATAAGAAATTTGTCAACATTTTAAAAAATAGTGTCACTTTTATTTTATTTTTTGAATGAGAAAGCTAAACAACGAGCTAGTCAAACCTTTGATGTATTATTTGAAGCAGTTATCATGGTATAAAACATTCCATTAGTATTTAGAGGGGGTGGCAATCACTGAATTTTTAGAACAATTTTACGTTTTTTTTTTGTAAAACGTTAATTTACAAATATTCCTTAGATATTTTACTTGTTGCAACTTATCTCAAAGCTAACGACCAATGGTTATGTAAAAGTCGCACACTGCTAACCAATTGTTAAAATAAAGTATTTACCTAATTAAAATAAAACTTAGCATAATTTTCTTAAGTGGCAATCACTGTCTCGATCAACCCTACGTTTCGCTATATTGTTTAAAAAACAAATTAACTTCGATAATTTTGAAAAACCCACCGAATGATGTTGTTCTAATCGAGTGTTTATAGACCGGATGGCAAATAAATAAATAACGCAAAACGAAATTAATTACCTGGTGGGGTTGGTAATTCCCAAAAATAAAGTTGGCACACGTCTGCACTGTCATCATGTCAGTCATTTGTCAAATAATTATTCGCACTTTGTTTGTTTGTGATCCTTGGAAAATTCTTCTGAATAAATGTTCTGAGGGTAAGGTTTAAATAACTTGCGTGATGTTAAGGTGAGGTACATAACCACATGGAAAGAAATCCAAATCCCTCATTAAATTAAATCTTAAAAATCACTTGAGGAGCTATGTTTCAACCATCCACATTTTGTAATCATACACAATCAGGATAAGCTACGTTGATTTCTGGAACTCTTTTTCATGGCTGCTGATGTCTTTGCATTGTGAGCCGTGCGATGCCAGAACTGGATACAATCAGACGTTTGAGGGTACCTAAGATATTTAAAAAACCACTTTATCTTAAGCTATTTTTGTCAAGATGTTCGAAGTTTCGTTTTAATCGAAATATATTATGATAGCCTAATAAAATGGCGTGAAATATTTACATTATTACAGGTGATACTCGTCTTGGACTAATGTGGTCATGTATAAACCTTGTACCAATAGACCCCCAAGTAGGTTTCACACCAGATTTGCAACCAGAATGGTTACTAGCACTGATTTGCATTTTCATTGTTGTATATGTATCACAACAACTGTGATTCTGGCTGGCTTCAAGTCATTTGACCGTAATGTGATCCCTATGCACGATGGGTGGGATTTGCAGCAAGTATGACCGGTTTTTATATTTATAAATGTCAATGACCTTGTATGTTAAATATTTTCAATTTATTAATAACTTATTTTCTTTTCAGTGGTTGTGTTTTGTTTAGACTTGCTGTTGATATTCCCCATGGGCTTTCATGTGTATGAAATTGGTGGTCAACCATACCAACCTCCCAAACAGTCATCAAGTTGGAATATCCTATATTTATTTGTACTTTCTCTGTGGATTACTGTAATATCTGAACTATTTGCAGGGAAAGTTTGTCTCCCACACTTTTAAATGTATGTAATTTAATTCTTTAGAATTATTATTGTTATTAGTGATCTGCAAGTCGGGTACATATTTACCTAGACCTACAATGGACTGAAAGAGTCAAGTGCGCAAGATGGAGTCCACTTTACTTACCTAGACTTGAAAATTTTGCTGTGCAATTCATATTCAATAGATTTTTTTTACTAATCCAATAAATTGCTATGTCCATATAACATGCTAAAAATTGTAAGGTGCTTATAGCACCTGAATTTCTGATCACTAGATAATAAGTATTACAAATTAGTTTTTAATAGGTGTACATTGTAGGTATAGGGATATTCAATTGTACATTATCTGTAGTCTAATATTACTTATGGAATTTAATTTTATTATTAAAATTAAGAATTTACCTTGTATTATTATATTATTAAACTGTTCTCACTATGCTAACTAGTTAACGTTTTTAGGGTTCCGTAGCCAAAATGGCAAAAACGGAACCCTTATAGTTTCGTCATGTCCGTCTGTCGCTGTCCGTCTGTCACAGAGATTACTCGGAAACTATAAGTACTACAGTGATGAAATTGATGGGAATATGTGTTGTATGAACCGCTACAAAAATATGACACTAAATAGTAAAAAAAAGAATTGGGGGTGGGGCCCCCCATACATGTTACTGAGGATGAAATTTTTTTTTTCGATGTACATACCCGTGGGGTATCAATGGAAAGGTCTTTTAAAATGATATAAAGTTTCTAAAAACATTTTTCTTAAAGTGAACGGTTTTTGAGATATCAGCTCTCAAAGTCGTAAAAAGTATGTCCCCCCCCTCTATTTTTATAACTACGGGTATAAAATTCTAAAAAAAATAGAGGTGATGCATGCTAATTAACTCTTTCAACGATTTTGGTTTGATCAAAGTATCTCTTATAGTTTTTGAGATAGGTTGATTTAACTGTAATTTTGGTTAAGTTATTATATTTGCTGCTACGGAACCCTTTGTGCGCGAGCCCGACTCGCACTTGGCCGGTTTTTTTTTAACAAGTGTAGCCCAACATTCCTTCATGTTACATCAATCATTTTTAGTGTACCTAGAGATATAGTCTCAGGCCACACATTCATACAAAATATTATACATACAGACGTATTGAGAACCTCCTCCTTTTTTGTGCAGTCAATTAACAAATGTGGTCTCGCCTTTTTTTTTTAATGTGATAGGTAGCAGACGAGCAGGCGGATCACCTGATGCCGCCGCTCATGGACACTTGCAACACCAGTGGAGTGACAAGTGCGCTGCCAACCTTTTATCCCCTTCCCCCCGGATGGGGCTCCGGTAGGTACCCTCACTCACTCAGCGAAACACAGCACAGCCTTATGTTGAAGAGGTTTGGTCAGATTGTAGTAGCTGATGTATGGCTGCCTGTATGTAGGTACAGTGGCCAGCACATCAAGTTACTACAATCTGTCAAATTTCCTCAGTTGATTTGAACCAAACACGTTTGACATAAAAGTGAGGTTCGATTGAAGAAATTTGACAGATTGTAGTACTTGATGTGCAGGCCACCGTACATGAACTATATTAGTGACCTACCTACAATAGGTTGGTCGAGTTATATACAGAGTCCGCTATAGTTTTCGTTGAAGTTACTTACTTGGTATACGTTACGTTATTACGTAGGTATACAGCACATTTTTATCAGAATTATTGTAATAGTATTTCAAAAGTTAAGGGCTCCTAATTTTAACTTTGTATTAATATCTACATATCTCGAGACTGGGGGGTTTTGATCCACATGGTTCAGGACAGTTATTGTGTTTTTAAAGATACCTTTTTAACGATACCCCACACGATGGGGTACCTAAGTCGATTTTTTTTCGAATGTACTTTTCGCTACCTATATGGGAGGGGGGGGGGTTAAAAATAATATTAATTTCGATAATTTTAAAAACAACCGCATTATGTTGTTCAATCGAGTGTTTATTACACGCGGATGGCCATAAATAAATAACGAAACGAAATTAATTACCTGATGGGTTGGTAAAAATAAAGTTGGCAACACTGTCGGGCACTGTCATGTCAGTCATTTGTCAAATAAATATTTGTAATCTGTCGCAGCATTCGCTATCGCAATTTCGCACCATCGCACTTTGTTTGTTTGTTTGTTTGTGATCCTTGGAAAAATTCTGAATAAATTTGTTCTGAGGGTCAGGTTTAAATAACTTGCTGTGATTATGTACCAATTGGAAAGAAATCCAAATCCCTGATTCAAATTAAATCTTAAAATTCACTTGAGAAGCTATGTTTCAACCATCACATTTGTAATCATAACAATCATGGATAAGCTTACGGTGATTTCTGGAACTCTTTTCATGGCTGCTGATGTCTTTGCCATTGTGAGCCTTGCGATGCCAGACTGGATAATTACAGACGTTGGAGGTACCTAATGATATTTAAAAACACTTTACCTTCAGCTATTCTTTGCAAGATGTTCGAAGTTTCGTTTAATCGAATATATTATGATAGCCTAATTAAAATTGCGGTGAAATATTTTACATTATTACAGGTGATACTCGTCTTGGACTAATGTGGTCATGTATAACCTTGTACAATAGACCCCAAGTATGTTTCACACCAGATTTGCAACCAGAATGGTTACTAGCACTGATTTGCATTTTCATTGGATGTATATGTATCACAACAACTGTGATATTGCTGGCTTCAAGTCATTTTGACCGTAATGTGATCCCATATGCACGATGGGTGGGATTTGCAGCAAGTATGACCGGTTTCATATTTATAAATGTCAATGACCTTGTATGTTAAATATTTTCAATTTATTAATAACTATTTTCTTTCAGTGGTTGTGTTTTGTTTTAGCTGCTGTGTATTCCCCAGGGCTTTCATGTAGATGAAATTGGTGGTCAACCAATACCAACTCCCAAACAGTCATCAAGTTGGAATATCCTATATTTTATTTGTACTTTCTCTGTGGATTACTGTAATATCTGAAACTATTTGCAGGGAAAGTTTGTCTCCCACACTTTTAAATGTATGTAATTTAATTCTTTAGAATTGTTATTAGTGATCTGCAAGTCGGGTACATATTTACCTAGACCTACAATGGACCGAAAGAGAGTCAAGTGCGCAAGATGGAGTCCACTTTATTTTCAAGTCAAGGTAAGACTTGAAAATTTTGCTGTGCAAATCATATGTACCTATTCAATAGATTTTTTTTACTATTCCAATAAATTGCTATGTCCATATAACATGCTAAAAATTGTAATGTGCTCATAGCACCTGAATTTCTGATCACTTGATAATAAGTATTACAAATTAGTTTTTAATAGGTGTACATTGTAGGTATAGGGTTATTCAATTGTACATTATCTGTAGTCTAATATTACTTAAGGAATTTAATTTTATTATTAAAATAAAGAATTTACCTTGTATTATTATATTATTAAACTGTTCTCACTATGTAACTAGTTAACGTTTTAGGGTTCCGTAGCCAAAATGGCAAAAACGGAACCCTTATAGTTTCGTCATGTCCGTCTGTCCGTCTGTCCGTCTGTCACAGCCGATTTACTCGGAAACTATAAGTACTACAGTGATGAAATTTGATGGGAATATGTGTTGTATGAACCGCTACAAAAATATGACACTAAATAGTAAAAAAAGAATGGGGGTGGGGCCCCCCATACATGTAAACTGAGGGATGAAATTTTTTTTTTCGATGTACATACCCATGTGGGGTATCAATGGAAAGGTCTTTTAAAATGATATAAAGTTTTCTAAAAACATTTTTCTTAAAGTGAACGGTTTTTGAGATATCAGCTCTCAAAGTCGTAAAAGTATGTCCCCCCCCCTCTATTTTTATAACTACGGGTATAAATTCTAAAAAAAATAGAGGTGATGCATGCTAATTAACTCTTTCAAACGATTTTTGGTTTGATCAACGTATCTCTTATAGTTTTTGAGATAGGTTGATTTAACTGTAATTTTGGTTAAGTTTATTATATTTGCTGCTACGGAACCCTTTGTGCGCGAGCCCGACTCGCACTTGGCCGGTTTTTTTTTTAACAAGTGTAGCCCAACATTCCTTCATGTTACATCAATAATTTTTAGTGTACCTAGAGATATTAGGTCTAAGGCCACACATTCATACAAAATATTATACATACAGACGTATTGAGAACCTCCTTTTTTGTGAAGTTGGTTAACAAATGTGGTCTCGCCTTTTTTTTTAATGTGATAGGTAGCAGATGAGCAGGCGGATCACCTGATGGTAAGCAATTGCCGCCGCTCATGGACACTTGCAACACCAGTGGAGTTACAAGTGCGCTGCCAACCTTTTATCCCCTTCCCCCCCGGGTGGGGCTCCGGTACCCTCACTCACTCACAAGCACAGCCTTATGTTGAAGAGGTTTGGTCAGATTGTAGTAGGTAGCTGATGTATGGGGGACTAAGGTGCATCGACCTCCCCGAGTGGCCTTTCCAGTTGTATTTTTGCCTCTGTGGTGGGGGCTGCTACTGGAAGGGCCCGGTGTCCCCCGGGCAACGTTGGGTGGTAATGCTCCCACATTGCCACCCAGCGGCTAACGGATGCACACATCCGGCGGACCGACCCCGACGCTGCGGACCGCGCTCAGCGCAAGCCGCTCCGGGGTCCTTGTTGTCGCGCCGAGGGCTGGAGGACCGTCCTGCCGGGCTAAGATGCGCACCGCGACAAAATTTTGTCGACTCTCGTTCGCGAGAGCGTATCTTTCTATCCCGCTCCTCGCCCTGTCAGGTGAGCGAGAAGCAACTAGCGCTGACGCAATACGAGTGTCGACAAAATTATCTCGTGGTGCGCATCTTAGCCCGGCTGAGGACTTGCCGACCGTAGCGTAGTAGGGCTACGGCCTCGACGTGGTAGGTCGGCAGCCAGGACACCCTTGGTCCCGGCCTTTGGTGGTGGCCTTGTCAGGCCCCACCCGGTGTGGCGCCACCCTTTGGGTATGCCGTCGCGTACCCTCTTCGGGTGTGCGCCCCCCCTGCCCTTATGGTGGGGACTTGTGTTGGCGGGTCTGTTGCCGTGTCGCGCAGCCAGCGCGATGTGGCCTGACCTGCCGCCCCCCGCTTTCCCCGTTCCGGCGTCCGTCCCCGCAATCCAGCGGGGATGTTCGTTCGGGCGGGTTTCGGGGTTTTGGCGTAAAGCTGTGGGTTCCCTCTCCTCTCCCTGCCCTGCAGCCAGCAGGGTGCGGGTTTGTTGAGAGGGGCCTGCAGTCACCCCTGACGGAGTGTTGGCGTTGCAATCCAGCAGCGTCGGCATCTCCGAAGGGGGCGGTGTTGGGCCATGGGAGTGGCCCAGGGCCCTGTTTTGTCAGGGCCGTTGTGTGTTAGAGGCCGTGCTGGCGAGCCTCTTGCCATTCGAGGGTGGCCGCGCACAAGGCTTCGTGCCAGTCATCGTGGTCACCTCACAACGGGCTTGCAGGAACTGCCCCGGAGGGGTTTAGTGGGTATGCCCCTGGGCGCTCCCCAGGGGAGAGCCCCACACTACCCGGTCGTCTCCCAGCGGCCGGGTGTGCATAAGGCGGCGCCGACCACCGGCGCCGACGTCGGCTCCTTCTGAGTCGGCGGCATTCCCCTCCGGGTGAACAAAAAAAAAAAAAAAAAAAAAAAAGGTAGCTGATGTATGGCTGCCTGTATGTAGGTACATGAACTAGGTTTATTAGGTGACCTACCTACTAAACTAATGGCACTTTCAATGTTGTCCATACATAGAATAATTTCTAAAGTAATTATCTATTATTCTTTTTTTTTTCTTTTTGCCTGAGATACAGGATGATCACGGATCTTTTTTATAGGTCCGTGGTTCCTAGTTCAGGAGTTTTTTGTAGCTCTTATGTTTTTGCAATAAAGTGTTATTATCTTATTTTAAATACCTAGTAGAATGTTCAAGAACATTAATCCGATAGGTGCGGCACAACACAAAATGCACATGTTTGCGTGAAATGTGATATATTATCGATTCTGTAAAACGTAGGTACAGTCACCATCTATGTATGTATCTTTTATATCTATACTATTAATAAAGAGGTTAATCTGAAGAAAACTACAAGGCTTAAAGCAAACCAGAAAACACGAAACTCTAGCGCGATATAATTGACACCCAGCGCCATCTATTAGCATAATTTGGTATGACAAAAGCTTAGGTTTTTTTTTTTATGACCACCCGTAATAAAATTAAGGATTTCTGGGTGGTCATAAAAAAAATAACCCTAACCTAACCTCTACCCTAAACACCTAACCATACCCTAACATGTTTTTATCATATAGGTAAGTAGCTTCACTTTCGAGGCGTTTTCTCTCCTTAGCAGAGGCGATTTCACATAATTTGTGTCATCTGGCCCGCTAAACATATCACCGGGCCAAATAAAACTTTATTTTCCCATCTGGCCCGGCACCAGGCCAGATGAGATACCTAAGTCCTCTCATCGGTCAGCCAGTCCTACATTCGGCATAAAGAGCAGCTTACACTTGTAAGCGATACGTTCAAGCGGTATTAAATTCTCGTCGACTGTAGGTAGGTACAGCAGCATCAAAATAAAATTATCTTTGAGTTGACAACTAATGAAAATGCACCTTAGCGTACACTGACATACAGTTCATATTTTGTCTAATGCTCAGATATTTTTAGATTTCAACACCAAAATGATTTTGATGCTGACGGTACCTACGACTTTCGTGGCTTAAACCCAAGGATATAAAAACAAAAACACACTTATAAAAAAAATGATTTATATTTACACTAATTATACTTTTGACAATTTGCATGAGTAGTTAAATTATCAATAAAATTACAAATTACATAAAATTGTGAGTAAAATCGTAGTTTAAAACATGTTTTCTAGTTAGGTACATATTTACAGAAAATTCGATAATAACAATGCTTTAAAAGTCCATCATCTAACACTTCATAGTCTTTTTGTCCTTTAAAATCACAAAACTGCATTTCCATCTATATATTGTTCATTTTGACACTAAATTCCGTCAACTTATATTTGGTCACCGCGTCGTGAAGTCGTCTTTGCTATTTGCTGCTGTTAGGTGTTGTTTGGCTCCATGTAATAATTGTCTTGCTGCTTGATCCTGTTTAAGCTGATGAAATAATGCTGGGAATTACACCGATGAGGACAACAAACTGCTAAAGTGTTGAAGCCTGCAGCCGCGTGGTGTTGACATCACCCCACCACACGATATAACACGACTTAATAATGACACAATATTATGATCTCATATCGACCATAATTATATTACATATTCCCTACAATTGGGTGGCTGACTTTGCAATCTATTTGACTTTGATCGCCGCAAGTGAATGTAATAGGGAATTTGTTTAAGAACTCAAGTGCCTTAGAAGTTGACTCAAACGCCAGCTCCCGACGACGAAGTCCACAGGAACTGTCTGCCTGTAGCTGCACATATAAAAACATGTTAAAATAACAGAACCAGCAAAGCTGGTCAACCTGAAATAAATAAGTTAGTGCACACAGTATATGAAAATACCTATGTATATGAAAACACTATCTATTACCCTAAATGTACCCACTTTTGGGGTAGGACACTATTACGAAACAAGAATGATGAAAGCTCAATGGATAAGAACTTGTTCCTTTCATAAAGAAGGTATTTGGTTCGAATTTGAGCATAGACTTCTGAATTTTTTAAATTTTTGTGCATATATTGTAACTGACTGGGCCTGTAAGTGACTGGTCGGATGGCGCAATGGTAGTGACCCTGCCTCATACGCCAAAGGTCGTGGGTTCTATCCCCACAATGGACAAACATTCGTGTGATAAACACTGTGTTTGTTCGGTATCTGGGTGTAATATATATATTTAAGGATTATATTTGTGAGCCTCTGTTGTTTGATATCTGTAATTATTGTATTTTTACCATTTTAACTGGGTGGTGAGGTAAACATCTTAAAAAATCAGCATCGATTTTTTTCAAACTGTAAGTATACAATTCACTTGTACCCCGAAGTTGAGATGATTATAATGAACATGTCATTATAAATAAATAATTTAATTAATTATACAATCTAGTGTGGTTCATGTCTAAGGGTTGTGAAGGTCAAATGGTAGTTGCTTAATAATCGTAATTACCAGACTTAAACATTTCTGGGTCCTGGTCCAAGCATACCCTGGGCTCTGAAGCAATAGGTTTGGACGCAACCAGGAATGAATGCTGACTGAATGACTAATTGTGGTTTTTGTAAAAAAAGTGTAATTATGTGTAGAGTAGTGTGACTTGACTAAGACTGATTTCAAAATTAGATAAAAAAAATACTCTAAATAGAAATTGCCCTCTTATAAGAAGGAATTGGTAAGAAGTATAAAAAAATACAAACAAAAAAATAAGTAGGTAGTCAAGAAGTGAAATGAAAAATTTTAGTAGGAGTATGAGACACTGAAATTTTTTTATGTTATTAATAACACCAGTAGTGAGGTTAGCCTCAGACTAGATTTCCTTTACAGATTCTATTTTTTATTCTACTATTCCAGTTGGTACCAGAAAGTCTAGTTCAGACATTTGCTACTATATAGTTATAACGTTAGAGTAAGTCCGAGATGCATAGTTGGGTGAGATGCCCATATTTTTTATTTAAATAACTCTTTTCTAAAGGTGTCCGCGCGTATGTATCTGTACTGGTCCTGTTTTAAATTCAAATTGAAACAACACTTCTGTTAATGATAAAAAAAAATAAGAAATAATACACAAGAATTTTGTGCATGTGCAATGAATGCAATAAAAAATAAAATCAAAAAGTAATTAATAAATAGATACAACATTAAATAGGCATGTCATCCTTGTCGTAGAGATGCCTAAATTTCAGAAGTTTAAAAAATGGCTATGTATAAGAATAAATTGTTTTACGTTGGACTAATTATAAATATTTGAATATATTCCTAAAATGTGTTTAATAGGCGTATAAGAACCTAGATTTAGTTTAAGGTACTTCTATCAGTGATATTATAAATGTATTATGCTTGTGTTCTTTTTTAAATAAATAAATCAATTAAACTTGCCTAAATATTAAGATTTTACAAAAGGCAATTTTCCCAAACTTACCCTACTACTAAATACTGTATGTAATAATTTGTATAAAATGTTCCAGACTAGTTGAATAATTAATGTCCCCCAATAGTATAAATCAGGGTTTCCCAACCTTATTTTCGTCGAGCCTCCCCGCATTAAAAATAACATTTTTCATGCCCCCCATTTTGCAGTAGGTACATAAAACCTAGCATTAGGGGAAGGGGGGGCATGACGGGGTAGCGAGGTAAGATGGGGTACCGTACACATAGAAGAAAGTAGACGTTTGTGAATGTAAAACAATAAGCCAATAGGAAGCCTCATTCAACCGACGGTTAGTGCGAGAGAAACTGTGATTGGCAGTGCACGCGTCTTGTGTCCACAAACGAAACACTGGTTTAGTGTTTGGTCAATCTAATTTTTTGTGAGGTTAAACGTCAACATTTTGAGGTAATTATGATCACCCCATTTATATCTTTTTAATCTTCGGTTACTAGTGTTGTTTATTTTGTTAAAGTGTGTAGTTTGCAGGAATCCGTCAAACATTTTATTAATTTTTATTTTTTTTGTCCAGAGGGACCTTATGAGGCAAGATGGGGTATTGGGTGTGGGGTATGATGGGGCATTGGGGCATGATGGGGTATTGGGGCAAAATTTAAGTTTCTTAATCCTTAGACTTACAGAATACCTTATTAGAGCCAAAGCTTAAAAAAATAACATTAATTTATTATTTTTTTAGGTACAATCATGGTACGTACTTACAAGAAAAAAACCAAAAGAGGAAAGTGGTCGAAAGATTCCATGAAAATAGCTATAGATAAAGTTTTGAGCAGAGAGACGGGATACAAAAAAGCTGCTTCTGCATACGCAGTGCCTCAGACTACTTTAGAGCGATATGTTAAGAAAATGAAGGAAGGGGGTGAAGTTACCATTGGTTTACCTTTAGGTCCGAAGAAATCAATCTTTACAACTTCTTTTGTTGTAAAGAAGGTGAAATAGAAGCATATCTGAAATATATGGAATGGATGTTGGGCTCACAACGCTTGTGCTGGAGTGGACGATGAAGATCCGGAAGAAATACATATTTGTTTGTTTTCTGAGAAGGACTAGCTTGTCCCATCATGCCCCAATTTCATTACCCCATCATACCCCATAGTATGGGGCAAGATGGTTTTTCATAATGTTCCTATTAATTATTAATTATTAAAAAATGTGATAATTTGATTCTCCAAAGACTGTGCCAAATCATAGTTAGATTAATGACATAACGTGCCATAAATTAATGAGGCCAATAAACATAATGATTGAGCTGTATTTTTATTATTTCCCTTAGCTACCCTATCATGCCCCCCCTTCCCCTATTTTGTCGAAACTTGTCAAACACCGATTTCCGACGCAGCGTTTTGAAACGGTGTCCGAGTGATGGTGTTTACATAACACATTTAGTTAATTTTTTCTTTCGAAAACTCAAACGTCTCGCGCCCCCCTTGACATCCCTCTACGCCCCAACAGGGGGGCACGCCCCCCTGGTTGGGAAGTCCTGGTATAAATGGTCTTTTAAATTTTAAAATATGAAAAAAATAACATACGACTTCAAGATGTACTTCAAGTAGAGCTTCCGTTCTCTCTCCACAAACCAGTCCATTAGGTAACCAGCCATAAGTGGAGAGGTCTTGTATAAAATGAAAAATTTGTGTAAGTTCCCAGTAGCCCATGCACGTCTAGTCTCTAGAGCATGTTTAATGCATTCTGTTTCTCTTTCTTCTTTGGATAGGCACTGGAATATTGTTGTTATGTCTGAAACATGAAGATATTGTTTAAAGTCTATTATATTAGAGTAAATATGAAAACAAGATTTATGGTTTCAATGGCAGATATGTAGAAACAAAAGTTTAGTTAATATTTTCTGTAGACATCAGTATCATAAAGGCCACTAATTTTGTATTGAGTTAAATACAAACCTAATGTGTTCTTTGTAAAAATATAGTACAGTATTCTGTATGCTGTAAACTCTGCAGAGTTAGTTTTGCAGTGAGGCAATTCATTATACAACATTTTTAGTTGAGTTTGACATTGGTTGAATTCCTCATGATCTCCTTTCTCCAAAGCTATACGTGCATGAGTTTCATACACTTCTACAGTAAAATTATCTCGTACACCTTGTACCTTAAAGCAAAAATAAATTTATGCATTTTAGAATGTGGTATGTATTTCAGCCAAAAATACAGTTAAATAAAATAAGCAATAACATTACTTACTGTTAAATCCTGTCTTATTGATTTTAATTGATCACAAGCATATCTGTAGTCTTGTTTTTCAATCCATCTCTCCTTTACATTTTTGAGAGATTTTTTCAATACAGATACGGGCCTGACTTCACATGCTTCTGGTGCCTTTGTGAGCCGTAAGAATGACTTCTCTATGTCCAAACATGTCCCCACAACATGCATGTCATTCAAATCATAGTCACCTTCAGTATCTTGAAGTATTGGTCTTCTTGGGCTTGGGTCTATTCTCTTACCTGCTTGTAAAGAACTTGCTATGGAGGGTACATGAGGAGAGTTTCCAAATCTTTCTGCCCTTTTTTGAAGCTTTTCTGCATTTCCTGGAACATCTTCAACAACAAATTCAGTATAATTATTATTAGCTCTTTTTTTGGAGTTTTTATATTTTTCAGGTTTTTTCTGGTCCAAAGATAACCTGTCTTTGACTTTTTGACGACCTTTACTTTTGAAATGTTTCTTATCTTCAATTTCATCACCAGAAGTCGAGGAAGCACTGAAATAAAATATTATTGTTAATTGATATGCTTAAATTAGTTAACCTAGGTAAATTTCTTTGATTAAAATATTGAAAAAATATAATTACCTCAGTCTCTTCCTTGGAGGACTTCTGGATTTCGACCTAGAATGCTGCCTACGCCTTCTTTGAGGGGAAATTTTATTAAAACCTCTGCTACTCTGACTTGATCTACTTTTAGATGGCTCCTCAGGTTTTTGATATAACGACAAGGTGCCTCGCACAGGTGAAGGTTTAACAGATAAGTTATTACGCTCACTATGGACACTAGGTATTGGTTCTTCATCCCAATTTCTAGTCCATATTTCATCTTTATTTGCAGCTGCTGTTATTCTTCCCTTCAAACAAATGTCTATTTGATCACGATCAAAAGTTGTTTTGCACTTTTCATAACATCTTTTGATATATCTTTCTAGACTTTCTGGCCAACTTCCTGCTGAGGTTGGACAAATTGAAGATGCTTTCAGAATACTTGAAGAGTCATGATTTTGTAGGATCTCTTCTTGGTTCTCCTCAATGCTTATATTTTTAGGTTCTTCAGGTGGTTCGGGGATATCCTCTGTGGCTAATGGTGGTGGTAGGGGAACATCTAGTGGTGGAGGAGGAGGCGGCTTAGGGACATCAGGAGGTGGGCACGGGGGCAGAGGTGGAGGATGGTCCGGGAGAGGAGGTAACATAGCATTTGGAGAAGTATTTGCATCATTGTTAAACATTTCATTCCATTTCTTGCGTTTCTTTTTAGAGCCATTATTTCCCAAGAGAGGGTTTTCATTGGGAGGAATAGGGGCAGTTTTTCTATTCCCATTCAGATTAAATCGAATAGGAGATTGGTTAAAAAAGGGACGATTTGTATCGAGAGGTGACATCCCCAATAAAGGGTTAGGAAGTGGCGGCTTAGGGAACTGCGAAGGACCAAAATTATTTTTGGTGTCTTTGTGTTGAAACTGATTAGAATTATTGTTTGAAAATCCTCCATTATTTCCCATTTGATTAAAATAATGATTATAGTACGGAGGATACATGCCACCGTACGCATTGTATGGGGGATAAATACCATACATCCATTGGTTATGATTTGGCGGCATGCCGTTCATAGTTTGTAAAGGGGGTTCTTGTTATTCTCTGCCATTGTAGAACTGTCCTGATTGTTTCAAAATGTATCATGCAGTCATTAGGTATTTCGCAAATGACTATCAAAATGGCGACTCCGTCAGACACTAAAGACAGGCAGTTAACTATCGAAGGTGCTACTTATCTTTTAAGATTTTATAAAAAGGGATACCTTAAACTTATATTTTACACATTTAAACGCTTGAACTACCACTTAAGCACAATTCTCTGACTGAATTTGATACTAAAAATGCAATTATTAATCTGGACAAAGCGACTGTCATGAGAAATATTCACAGACTGGACGCCATTTTTACTAACTAGTAGGGATGATCGATATTCATCGATGTTGAATAAACATCGATGTTTAACTATAAAACATCGATGTTTTAACATCGATGGGTTGACTTCGATATCATCGAAACATCGATGTTACCTGAATAAAATATCGAAACGTCGATTATTATTTGGGCGTGATCTAGCGTGCAGTAGGTGTATTAGCTTCAAATAAATATTGCATAGTCATTAGCAGATGACTATCAAGCTTCAACTATTTTCCACTAGATGACACTGATCAAAATAATCGGAGTAATTTTCATGCGATTCTGAAATCGCCCGGTTACCGCTGTGTCTGAACTACTTAGCCCTTAATTTCTCAAGAGATAAAAAAAAAAACTGTCACTTTCACACACACTTGATGAGTGAGGTGAGGTGTTATTTTTTGAGTAATAAACTTGTGAAGCGGAAGCAAATTCGATTTAAACTTCGTAAACGAAATAACAGGTAAGGTAACATTATTTACATTTTGATTCTATATTATATTATGATTTCTTTCTCCAGTAAATTTTGCTGTAACTTACCTGTTCACTGTATTATTCCAATTTTAGGTTATCTTGTGAAAAAAGTGGATTAATTACGCGAGATTAAATTTCGTGCTTGCTGCTTTTATTTTGCACTGAACTGAAAGGAAAACACCTGTCAAAGTTAATTTTTTTACAAAGTATCCCTAAAAAATACTGGGAATGTTAATTATTTCTTATTATTGTGTTTCAGTAAAAGTGCATTCATTTGATAAATAAAACTTTTCATAAATATAATAGACAGTTTTATTTGTTTCCAAAAACATCGATGTTTTAGAAATATCGATGTTTTTCGATCGATATTTATCGTACATCGATACTTTTGATTCGATGTTAACATCGATGTCAACATCGATGATTTTCTAATATCGATCATCCCTACTAACTAGTGATGTGGTTGGTCGACCAGAGTAACTAATTCGAGTTGATACGAGTTGGGCGTGAATCAAGTGGAAAATTCAATAAAAAACATTTACAAGTCCATAGGAATTTGACTATTTTTTTTTATGTGTTTAATCAAAATACCCCTCTATTTAAGAAACATTGTTGAAAGAATTATTTGATTCTGATTTGAATTACCTGAGATATCACAACTTTAAGAGCACATATTTTACGAACGCCCAAAAACGCTCTATACAAATGGCTACTAGCGAGTGAAGTCACACGCAAGTATCTTGTATGCGCGTCTAGTAGGTAAATTTTGTTTGGTAGCTATATCAAAAGTTTCGTTTATGTACAATGGTTTTATAATAAAAGTTTGTGTTTGATGTATGGCCTGGGTAGTTCAATGATATAATTATTATTCTTATAAATTATAAACTTAAAAAATGGACTTGCCCATGAAACTTTGAATGCTCACTAAACCAGCTAGACGTTAAATTTTTAACTAAAATTTAGGCTATTGGTTTTTATTTAGCAATATTATGGTAAAGTATATTTTTATTTACTTTATCGATATAAGTTAAGTATCCGATTCGAGTTCAGTTCGAGTTAAGTGGATTGGATTTTTACTATGTGGCACATCACTAAACTTTAACTTTTCTATGAATGAATGACAAAAACAGAATAATGAATGAGTCGATCATTCGCTAGCCATTCGTTATTCGTGAGTGTATCTCTTTCTAACAAGTGTTTGTGTAGATGTTTGTCTCATTCTACCCTTATTGAAATCCTGAAATCCACACATGAAATAGGTACCTATCTTGACATATAAACAATGATTGAATGATAGGTGGTCATTCAACTGTTGTAGGTATATTGCTTCCAGACTGTTTGGCCGCTCTACACTTAGTCCGAAAATCATAATGCATCAAGAAGAATGTCATAAAATTAAATGGTGGCGCCACTGCCGCTTACTCTATACATTATGGTAGCCCTATTGGTTATAATAATCTTTGAGTATATAGCCACTGGAGATGCCATACCGGGCGTTTCCCCTCCGGCAAAGTACATTGGTCAACTATTCGGAACTGGTCAACTAAGTTATACAAAACTACTTGGATGTCGCTACATCGCCATTTTGCATCGCTCCGTGTCGCGTGACGTTTCTCTTAAAAATGGTGAATTGTGCAGTATTTTCATGTCAAAGGCGATCTGACAGCTAAAATTCGCAACAAGATCGCGTTTCCTATCATAAGTAATGACTTTTATTAATTATTAAATGTGTATTAAACTAGAAAATCTATTTTAATAAAAAACCGTTACGATACGTAAACGACAGAAAAATTTAATAATGATATCGTGGTATCGGCCCTAGTGATGGGACCAATTAAAATCAACTCGACATTTGAATGAATCATTCACTCACTGCAGTTAGTTTCAAAATCCGTTCTTTTCATTATATTTTGAATAAAATAGTATAGACGTATATTATAATATTAAAACATTGTAAAGTGAATTAGAGAAATTACTGTCCTTTCTTCTGGTCATACGATGTTGGAATTTATTCTAAAAATAAAAAGAATTGGTGGCTATAAAATATTTCGAGGTAAAAGGAATAAAATATGTGGTCCGGGAGTATCATGCATGATAACGGAGTAGATAGTAAACCATAATTGGAGCTCGCTAATTTTAATATAGAAAAGTATACGAATGTTCGTTTATCCAATATTTCAAAAAAATTAGACCCCCAGAAATATATTCGACACGTGTACAATAAACTTATTAATTTTGAAAATCAATATAAATGCGTAATAAGGAATTTTTGTAATATTTCAATAAATCATTCTAATTAAAAATATATTGTTTCATTTACTCTCCCTTTGTTTGTCCAAATGTTTAACCCCAAACTAGCGCACATTTGTAATTTTTTACGTTTTAGTATGTATTGCACAACTTCACCATTTTTTAGGGTTCCGTAGTCTACTCGTCATGTCTGTCCGTCTGTCTGTCTGTCTGTCCTGGCTCGTTCTCCGCCGTTTCTGCACCGATTGCCACTGAAAATTGGTAAAGAGATGTATACTGATAATCCAAAAATTGGTTTTTAACATTATTGAAAAATAATTATTTTTCACCCCCCTTTCCATACAGCGAAAAGTTAATTCGAAAAATAAATTCGACTTACCCCATCGTCTGGTCGGTATCGTTAGAAAGGTATCTTTAAATACAACAAAAATTGCCTTGACATAGTGTGGATCAAACCCCCCAGTTTCGAGATATATTAATACAAAGTTAAAATTAGAGCTTCCTCTCCCCCCCCCCCCCCAACTTTTGAAATACTATTAAAATAATTCTGAAAAAAATATGCTCTATACCTCCAAGTAAGTACCTACGTACAGCCACACATCACAGTAAATACTGTCATACACATTAAGTTGAATATCAGTTGAGGAAATTTGACAGATTGTGGTAACCTGATGTGTGGCTGACTGTACTTTTAACGAAAACTTTAGCGGACTCTGTATCATATATAGTATTTTTAATACAACTTGACCAACTTATGACGTGCAGTTGCCCTAACTAAATGGTAATGTATGGAAATAACTACCTAACTTAACTATGAAAATAAGGTTTAAGGCCCATCTTTTGGATACGGAACACTTTCATGTGCGTGTCCGACACGCTCTTGGCCGGTTTTATTTTACAAACTGACTAAATAAATATTTATTTATCTTCAATGTGCAGAATTTTACACTTACAATTTTATATATAAGTTCATTCACCAAACTGATTTGACTCATTCTTTGTGTCCCATCACTGTCTTTTTCGTATGTATGCTGCATAGTTACGTGAAATCTTTATTTGTGAGCGTGTATTTTTTGATGTGTTAAATTTTTCTGTAGTGTGCGTTTATCGTGACAGCAAAATTTGTGACTGTTGAGTATTAAAATTTTTGGTGGTGTGCTGTACGTATTTACCTCGTCCCCCGCAAAAAATGGTGAAAAAAATTGTTAGAAGCGCGGACGTTAGGGCATCTCCAGTGGCTGTCTACTCTAAGATAATAATAGTCAAAGTATTAATTAAGGGCTGATTTTTCAATGCATGGATAACAGGTTATTCGTCAGATATGGTTTTATACTTCGCAATTGAAAAGTAGTTGTCATTCGTATCTCTCTTGCTTTAACATTGACATTTACTTTGGTTGGTTATTAATTTAACTGACTGATAGTGGCTATCTGAAGATTGAAAAATCAGCCCTAAGTGTTTGATATTATTATGGAACTCCGAAATAATCAATGTAAGTAATAATGTATAGACAGAGTATAAAACCCCCTATTAATTTGTAATCTGACAACACTGTACATACAACAATACAATGTTGTCAACACTGTAGACAATTTGACATCTGTCTGACATAGGAGCAGTCAGAAGATGTCAAATTGCCTGTCTAATGTCAGTGAAATATAATTTGTTGAGTGTGTATGGAATTAAACTAAATAAATAAAAGATAACTTAATGTATATAGTTTCTTCTCTTATTACATTATATACATTTGGATAGTACAAATAAATCGAATAGATTTACAAATTAATTTCTTGCTTACGTGAAAATTAATAGCCAAAAATGTCTGCGAACTCAAATTCATTTTAGTTTAAGTTTTATAGAGGATAATTTATAATGGATTTGTTAAAGACTCCTTCTGTTCAGTCTTTATTAGACTCAGATTTAGAATCTGTAGAGAGTCTTCAGTACTTAGACATTGAAGAGGTAAGTTGATTGTTAACGATTTGGTAAAAATAATCTATTGTTATTTATTGTTCTTATTTATATTCCAACTGATGTACGCCTAGTACGCCCACTTTGCAACTTTTTTTGTACTGTGAACATTATATTCTTTTTTTAAGAGGTTTTCTCATGTTTTTGTAGTTTTCAATAAAATTGTTGTGATTACCTGAAAATCACCCTTAATATTTTATTTTTTCGATAGTAATTCTTTGCAATTTATTTATAACTAAATAATACGCATAAAAAATCATCACATGGGTTATGTGGTACTGGAACCCACAACCTTCCACATTCTGAGTGGCTATACTCCCAATTAAACTAACCTATCCCTGCACTAAGCTGATGAATTTTATTTTTGTGAGTGGTTGATTCATGACATGTCATGAGTTGACAATAGTCTCATCAATATTGTTGGTTATCCCTTGTTGTTCCCTTCCCTTAATGTTACCTAAAGGTCTCATAGTTGTGCTATATCATTATAATAATTAGTCTGATAGCAATTCCTCATACATATAAAGTACTAGTGGCTGTCTATAACTTTTTCAGATCTACTAGGGATAAAAGGTTAGCTGCACACTTGTGACTCCGCTAGTGTTGCAGGTGCCGATTGGGCGGCGGCAATTGCTTACCATCAGGTGATCCACCTGCTTGTCTGCTGGCTATCATATAAAAAAAACTTATATTTGAATAATTATGGCAAGATGGAAAAAATGTATTTAGCATAGTCTTTGAAAATGAAATCAATAAAATTATATTATAAAAAAAAAGCAATATTTCAGCTATAAGTATATTCATTACTATCTTTATTCCAGTTAGATGAAGTAGAATATGCATTACCAGCCAGTGAAGCCCCAACTCTCGCAGAAGTGCTGTCTGCAGAAGAAGAGGGTGTAGTTGCGGATACGCTCAAGAGCCCAGAGGAGCCTTCAGCTTGTTCAGCACTGCAAGTTGACTTTATGCAAGCTGTGTCACAACAACTCACACAAGCACAAGTTAGTTACTGTGTATATTTTATAAAATTTGTTGATTTTGTTATCTATCAACTTCTAAGGTAAAAGTTGTATTTTTTTTCCTAAAGGGATGAATTTTAATAAAATTTTAATCAGATTCCATCATTCTGTTAAGGGATGTGTAAGCAAAATTAGAAGAAGTCTGAGCTAAGACATCACATAGTCATCATCTTTGCACCCCTTTAGGCTGTGTGTGTAAATAAGTGTTGTTGAATACTTGTCTCTTTATTTGATGTAATGTGGGAAAATCATACAAAAAGTAAAGTATGGTGTTTCTGTTGAACAAATTTTAATCAATTTTTTTAACATATTTCAGGAACGTTCTTCAGCTGGAGCAGCAACTGCATTAAGTGTTGGTATTGGAGGCATGTTAACAGTAGGGACTGCACATGGTCAACTCCTATCATTTTTCGACCAGACCTTACGATGGGTATGTGACTCCAATGTAGATAAAGGAGCTGTATCTTGTTTGTCCTATAATAAAGACAGCTCACGCTTGTTAGCTGGGTATGCAAGAGGTCTTATATGCCAATATGAAAGTATACGAGGAATATTACTCAGGCGAGTTACTTTAGGTGGAGAAATATGGGGAACTTTACGTGTAACTTGGGCCGGCACATCTGGACTTGCTCTCGATACTGGAGGCTCTGTGTGGTTAATTAAGTTCTCAAGACCCCTTGGCGTTCGCTCTGCACGCACATCTTGTTTGTTTTCCGGTGCTAGAGGAGAAGTGGTTGCGATGACGGCACGTGATGCTCGCATCTTAGCGTTGGCAACGTTATCGCGTGTTATCATAGTGGCCGGAGGGCGTGCGGCAGGAGTTCGTCTGGGTGGACCCCCAGATACGCTTCCGGCTTTAGAATGGAGTGACACAGAAGACAGAGTATTAGTCTGTGGGCGAGCGAAAATGTTACAATGGTTAACAGTTTCTATTACTGGATCATCTATTTCACTTCGACCACTACAAAGAGTTGAGTTGAAGGCAACCCCTCTATGGCTCGGATGGCTGGGCGGTAGCTTGGCTATTTTCGATGCAGATGAAAATCTTCGATTATGGGGTGACGACTATGATAAACCTTTGGATCTATCACACATTGAGCCTGTGTATGCATCTGCTTTTTTTAAGGTAATTATTAATGATATTAAATAATCTTATATTGCTCATGTTTATACAAAGATTACATGAATATTATTTTATTTAAGGGTCTTTGGACGGACGGTCGAGTTTCTCGCGCCATGTGTACTGCAGGTGTGAGTGCTCTGGGTGGCGCATGCATCTCAGAAGGCGCATTGTCCTTGTTAGGTAGAAAGGGCATAGTAAGAGTGAAGCCCAGAGATCTTCTCGCCAGAGCGAAAGCCTTCATTTCATCTGGCCATTACATGCAAGCTCTACGCCTGCTGTGTACGTCTCACGGACCAGAAGCAAAAGCTTTAGCTAATCAGTTCATACTTAATTTATCAGAAAGACCACATGTAATGAACAACCGAAATGTGGCAGAACAATCTATCAAACTATGCTTGAAATATGACTTAGGGTGAGCACTTATTAATGTCAAGAGTTTATTCGATGTTCACATTAGTGTTAAATTATGCGTGTTTTTAATACTTATTGCAATGTTTTTTAGGGAAGAATTATGGTCAATTTTGTGGGAACAGTGTTCTGGAGAAAATGCATTTGTGGAGGCGTTGGGCGATGCTGCTGTGCGGGGTGACTTGTCTGCCATTCCACCTTCTCCAGATTCCACGCAGGTAAAAACGTGATGGTATGTAGGTTTAAAACTGTTGCCTACTTAACATGGTACTTTTTTATTAGGAAGAATATGCAGTCTATTTATTTATAGGATAGTTTAATTTACGATCTATTATTATTGTAAAATCCAATCTAATTTTGAAAATATTTTTTAAACTTTTGCATTAAGTATACTTCTAATCTTATAGACCTCTTCATAGAACACTGGTTTTGTTCTTATGGCCCTAGAATTGAAATTCAATTTAAGAGAAGAGGGTTGTAGATAATAGGCCCCCTACACAACCCCTCGAAAAATAATTGATAAATAATATACATTTTTAGCGAATTTAATATTCTTCCTTGTATGAATTCGTTACTTTTACATACATTTTGACTCTGATTTCTTCATTAAAATCGTAGGCGTTGTAGTGCTCAACAACATGGTGTTACGCCCCACTTTGTAAATTATTTGACTGTCATGTGAGCAATGCATGTTGCCATTATCTGTATATTAAACAAAAATATAAATATTACAGGCCCTTATTGAGCGTCTGGCGGAATTTGAACCAGGTCTTGTGGAGAGGGTAGTCGCTTCAGTGCCGCTCACCTCGCTCGACCCACACAGAGCTAGCGTCTTCACCAGGGAAAAGAAATTGTGGCGAGGAGTCGGTGCCATCGCTGCTGCGTTAGGTAATTTTACAGTACAAACAATATTATTAGCTTTAAGATATTCATGACCTATACTAATGCAAATGAGAACCACAATGACAGTTTTGAGAAATGCAATTTTCATAATTATTATTCATAATACAAAAAAAAACTGAACACATAATTTTTACGAATATGGCTTTTTCTCAAAACTCTCACTGTGTGGATTGGTTCCCGTTTGCATAATTAGGTCCATTGTAATATCCATTGTATGATGGCACTTTTTTTTATGTGATAGGTAGCAGACGAGCAGGCGGATCATCTGATGGGAAGCAATTGTCGCCGCTCATGGACACTTGCAGCACCAGTGGAGTTACAAGTGTGATGATAACCTTTTATTCCCTTCCCCCCCGGGTGGGCCTCCGGTACTCTCACTCACTCGGCGAAACACAGCACAGGGGCTGCTTCACGCCGGTTTTCTATGTTCTTGTTAATAAGAGTAAGAAAACATTTATTGACCACAACATATTTACACAGACAAAAAGACAAAATAAAGGAAACATAGAAGTTGCGGCCAACAAGGTTCAGCCTCAGCATGATGCTACAGCCGCCGCGAGCAGCTTAGTTTTTCAAATAAATGAAAATAAATGTGTCTGGTTGATCCCAGGCGGCAGCAGCGGCGCGATGCGGTCGCTGGCGCCGCACGTGGTGGCGGGGTGCGGCGCGGCGGCGGGTATAGACGGCGCGGGCGCGTGCGGCTGCGCGGGCGACGCGCTGGTGCTGGCGGCGGCGGACGCGCTGGCCGGCCGCGGGCCCGCCGGCCGCCCGCTGCCCGACCACGCGAGGCCCTCCGCGAGACACGACGCGCTCACCACCTTGCTCGCTGATGATGTAACTATACACTCACTCTCTCATCGTAGCGAGTAATTACCATAAGTTCACACAACATCTCATAGATTGTCTTGGCTCTGTACTAAGTAGCTTAAGCACTTGTGTTACATATATCAGACAACAAAGGAAGCGTATATCACATCCAGACACTGCACAAACACAAGTGTATTTCACATGAATGTTTGTCAAGGGTGGGGATGGAACCCACAAACTTTGGTGTATGGGGCAGGGTCAGTACCAAATGCGCCATCCGGTTAAAATTATAAAATTTTGCCGCCACATATACCTTCTAAAATAGTAATTAGATACCCCGAGGACGCTGCTGCTCCTAGGCCGTGGTCTATTGACAATTGCGGGTCTGATCCTGATGTCATGTTAGGGATCGTTTACACCAAACGTATTGTCCGCCGCTAAGTACTAAATTGTCTAATCGGTCGGTGTGACCGACAAGTTCAATATATATGGGACAGCAATAAACTGCGTAACGCGCGCTCACTGTCAGTGGCCGACAATACTTACGTTTGGTCTCAACGATGCTTTTGGGATCGTTCACACCAAACGTATTGTCCGTCGCTGACTGATATATTGTCCGCCGCTAAGTACAAACGCAGACTACAATCTTTTAATCGGCTGATAGTTTGGTCGGCTTCAGTCGGTCGGTATGAACGACATGTTCAATATATGTATATGGGAAAGCAATGAACTGAGTAACGCGCGCGGCCGACAGTACGTTTGGTCTGAACCATGCCTTACGTTACCATATCTGAATGTATGTGTGGCATGCAGGCGACGCCCGAGGGCTGGTCGGTGCTGCGCGTGCTGGTGGCGCACGAGGCGGGCGCGGCGGCGCGGCTGCTGGAGCAGAGCGCGCGCGACGCGCCCTTCGCCGGCCCGCTCGCCAAGCACAACCGCCTGCGCGTCGCGCGCGCGCTGCTCGCCATGGCGCCCGACCTGCAGGTGCGCGCCACAAACAATTTATATATTTACTAACGGCCACCCGCGACTTCGTACGCGTGGAGTTAATTATTGACACTTACCGTCATATTTTGGACAATCCACACAATATATTTTTATAAATTGTAGCCTATGTGTTATTCTGATGTATAAGCTATATTGTGGTAAAGTTTCATTCAAATCCATTCAGTAGTTTTTACGTGAAAGAGTAACAAACATCCATACAAACTTTTGCCTTTATAATAGTAGTAGGATTTACTAGCGGCCGCCCGCAACTTCGTCCGCGTGGAATAGTAACTTTTTACCCCCTTACAACCCCCTTTTCGCACTAAAAAGTAACCTATGTTCTTTTTCAGGGTCTAGATAATCTGTATAACAAATTTCATTTAAATCCGTTCAGTAGTTTTGGCGTGAAAGAGTACAGACAGACAGAGTTACTTTCGCATTTATAATATTAGTTAGGATTTATGGTAGTCACATGGCTATACACCACATTACATGGTTACGTTACATGGTTGTGGTCTCTACGCCTAGCGCGAACTTTGCACAGATATCGTAGCGTATGCGTATCGTGGAAATTTCTAGAAATTATGGTATCGTCGTAACGTGAGCGCTCGTCCACAGATCAAGCAATGAGGGTTTTTACAAATGCAAAATCCGATAGATGGCGTTACGTTGACGTCAGGTCGAGTCAACATTATGAAGTTATGTAATGAAACAACCAATGTCGTTAAACTTGGACCTGACCACAGAGTACATTGTATTAGACCTGACGTAGATTGTCGTCACCACCATCATCATCATCATCACCATTTTAGGATTTTGCATTTGCAAAAGCCCTCATTAACGTGTCCAATACATTGTTGAAGGTAATGTTACGATACTATACGTCATTTAACGAACTAAAGCTCATGCTATCCCGTGCCACAAACAAAGTTAAAAGGGGCTATCGAACGTCTTATGTAGCATTTTGTAATAATTACAATGATTCCTAATAGAGGGCAGTATAAATAATTACATTCGTTCTCTGTATCAGGATAACAATGCCCGGACGGAAATATTAGAATTCATCGCCGGGCAACTTTCATCGGGAGCGCTGCCCGCCGACCAGGAAGTCATAAAGGGGGCCCAGGAGCTCGCGGCGCAGACGCACGGCGAGCGCGCCGACCGCGCCTGGCTGGCGCTGCTGCCGCGCGCGCGCGCCGCCGACGCGCTGCGCCAGCACCGCGCCGCCGCCGCCGCGCGCCCGCGCCGAGCCTGGCGCATCGACGCCATGCTCGACCACCACCAGGAAGCGATTCAACAGTTTTTTCTAATTGAAAACCCTTCCGAAGCCGACGTCGACGAGTTTTTTGAGTACCTCAGAAATAGGGTCGAGGTGGACGGTGACTCTCTGGCGCTCGACTCCCACCTCCCCTCGCTGATCGTATTACAGCCGCGGGCGGCCGCCAATCTCCTCCCCGATCGACTCCTGGAATCGGTGGCACCCGTTCTTCGCTCCTCGCCGACCGAACGAACCCTCGAGTTCGCCGAGAGGCTCCTCGAGACGGGCCGCCTCGCGGGCGACGCCGCCGCCGCTCATCTGCGGGCGCTGTGCACCCTCCGACCGGCCGAGGCCGGCAGGTTCCTTCGGGCGAATCCGGGCATCGTTCGACCGGAGGAGGCGCTCGCTATCGTCCGGGAGACCGGGGCGACGGAGGCGGAGGCGATCTGCCTCGAGGCCGCCGGCGACCCGGACGGAGCGCTCGACGCGATCCTCCGGCGCGCGTCGACGGACGGGGCGGCCGCGATCGCCGACGCCGTCGAGCTGTGCGCTCGCGTCGCGCCCGCCGCCCCGCCGGCCGAGGCGGCGGCCATGTGGACGCGGCTGCTGGAGCGCGCGGGGGCGGCGCCGCCGGCGCTGCTGCTGGAGGCGGCCGCGTACGTGCCGGCGGAGGCGCTGCTGGAGCGCTCGTGCTCGTCGGCGCGAGGCGCGCTGACGCTGCTGGCGATGGCGGCGCGGCGGCGGCGCAGCTGGGCGTGCGTGGCGCGCGTGGCGGGGCGCGAGGCGCACGAGGCGCTGGCGCGCGCGCTGGCGGCGGCGCGGCGCGGGGCGGCGGCGCGGGGCCGCTGCGGCGGCTGCGGGCGGCGGCTGGCGGCGCGGCCGCCGGTGCACACGACGCACTGCGCGCGCGCGCGGCACGTGGAGTGCGGCGCGGAGGCGGCGTGCGCGGCGTGCGGGCGGCGCGTGGCGGAGGCGGTGTGGGTGCCGCCGCCGCGCGCGCCGCGCCGCCCCGACGCGCCGCCGCTGGACCACGCCCTGTCGCTGGTGGCGCCGCCGCGCCCCGATCTTGAGGGGGTCGTGTAGCTAGATTGCGTTCCCCGCTGGATGATGTCGCGTATCTTGAGATGTGATCTTCTAGCCTCTAAATACGTTTCGTATGTTATATTATTACAATAATGTATTGTGTGTAATAATAAATTTATGTCCGTTCACTTCATCTGCATTATTTCATCTGCAAAGTGTTTGATCATAAATATGACCAGTAGGTGTTAGTTGACCCCTAAATAATAAAAAAAAAATAGTTGACCACAGTTGGCAACTTTCAACATAAAGTAACAAATAGCAACAAAAGTTACAGTATGTTTGTTACCTACCGAAGGGTCATACTGTAACTTTTGGTGGAGCGATGAAGGTGAAGAGAAGGATGGATACATGGTGGATTGTCACCGTAAAAAAGGTAATCCGAATTGCAAGTTAATCGATTGCCTAAGAAGGTGATCATCATCTCTCAAAATAACAAGTCTCTCAGCCTATACTGTTCCACTGCAGGACCTAAAAATCAAGTTTTTTTTTATGTGATCGGTAGCAGACGAGCAGGCGGATCACCTGATGGTAAGCAATTGCCGCCGCTTATGGACACTTGCAACACCAGTGGAGTTTAAAGTGCGCTGCCAACCTTTTATCCCCTTCCCTCCTGGGTGGGTTATCACGCGTATTATCATAATGCGGATTGATGATCACAAACCCAAGCTACCTATGTTCGAAAAATACTTTTTCTCGACCCGGGAATCGAACACGGGACCACGAGATCACGGCCCGGTACTTAAACCACTAGACCAAACGGGGCGTTAAAAAATAACAAACTGAAATTAAAATTAACTGAATTGAAATAGTGTAAACACTGTTTAAATAATAAGAAAGTAAATGAAGAATGAAAAATAAAACAATCATTTATTTAGAACTATATTTTATTAACTAATTTCGACTGCCAATGGTCGTTTACATCAAACACACTTTAATAATATTAAATATTACATAAATCTACAGTCCTCTTATACCACTCAAATTTTGCATATTTTCTATTCAAAAATGACAATGAAATAGTAAAACCAATTAACCTACTAAATAGTTTTAAAAATAAAAGACTATAAAGTTCAGATTATAAATGAAGCATCTATCATGAAAACGAAACCTATCTATATATTATCAAAATAATAAAACATATCGCCTTATTAACATCTCATTTTCATCATTTTAAGTGTGAATCAGTTTACATGCAATGTCTATCAAGACATTAGAATACGAATCGTACTAAACATAAGACTGACCGCTATTCCTGAATAGTGTTTAATAGCAACCGATAAAATTTGCCATAAATTATGATTTAGCACATAAGTAGGTATAATGAAGAAGACTAAATTCATTAGTTCTATCTATGTAAGCATAGCTTTTTCCACCACTGTTTTTACGGAATAATGAAATATTTATTACATAGTGAACATTTATTTTACCATAACAGATTTAGTTAGTTAGTGTCAATGTAACCATAAAGCGTAGTTTAGGTAACATACAGACAAATGCAGCTATATAATATAACATTCAAATCAACCAGATCAAATATAAAATAGTAGGTACCCAGGCGGCAGTACGGAGTCAAGTACTTTACTAATCCACATAGGTATTTTTTCAGTATCGTATCTAGTCCGCGGCATCTAACAATAGCGATGACCGTTAGTTTGCGCACTTGTAAAAAAGAAGACTACTAAAATTGGTTTCTGCGCACTTAAGGTCATCGACGTATACATAGACTATAATCGACATCTCTTTTATTCTTAGTAGGAAAAATAATCTTAATATTAATAAAATATATTTACTTACTATTACAATTAAAGAAATATAATACACTGAAAGTGCTAAATAATCAGAATAGTTTTTGGATGATTTTTTTTATCATTAAAAGAAACTCTTGAATATTCACACATTAAAATGTAAATGATTTACTAATTAAGGGTAGGTAGGTAGGTTAATTATTTTCATCGAAAAACGGAAGAAATATATATGTTATAATGAACCGAATCATAAATACATTATATTTATAAATGTGCGCATATTTCTTATTTATGATTCGGTGAAGTTAATGACGTTATTTTATTTTGTTTTCATTATTATTATTATCCAAACATGAATCGTGAATACTGTCCCCGTACCCCTCTGCCCGGTTGACCATGAACATTGATATTATAAGGATATGTTTGATAAATTATTTTAGTGCTTTTATTTTCAAATTAAAAAAAAAACTAATAAAATCTGCAACTTTAAATACTTATGTAACAATAATATAACGAATAATTTTAAAAAATCTGCGCGCTTTAAAAATATTCCTGTACCCGACTACATACGTGGTATTTCTCAACTATATTCCAGTTTTTAGATAATTATAATATTGAACTAATGCAAAAAATAAGGTAAATTTTTGGATTTATCTTAATCAATTTAGGTTTTTTTACTATTATGTCTCCAGTTTGATGGTAAAAAAAATAGTAATAACTATCATAATGTATGTAGCTTTACAGTAGCGTGATTTAGTTTTCTTTCAGCTTGATGCAAGAAGTAACGCGGCAGCAAACGCAGTGACATTGGGTAAATTATAGTGATGAATGAATTACAGAATATACAAAAATATATTCCAGTTTATTACATAAAAGTACATGCCTAAATAGTATAACTGCGTCTACCGCTTTTGCTTAGAGTTCAAGATGAACAATTAATCTTATTATGTTATGAAAATTTGCCATACAAACAGACTGCTGTAGGACTGCTTAATAACACGAAAAATAAAAAAGAAAATCCAACTCTATTTCTTATCTTACTTTAATAATGTGCATGTTATTATGAATTTCCTACGAATTTGTGACCTGGCTTAGAACTGTATGCATTTTACTTTGATTCGTAACTCGCGCACTTTAAACTTTCCTAAATAATTAACAAATCACATGCGCATTTACCTTTGGAGTGCATTAGTGTAGTAAACAAAGTCCTTTGCATATTAATGTATTAGGTCACCGTAAAGTTGTAAGAACTATCAGATAACAAACAAGTTAGGCTAGACTAGTACATGTTATTATTGTACTTATAACTAAGTTGATATAAGCTAACGTTTTTGACAATCTTACAGTGACGATATACACATTCTGGCGCCACTAATATATGTATAATTTACGAAAACACAAGTTCCTTAAGTCAATAACTTAACTACCATTTGAGAAATACAGTACTCCATGAAACCAAGATATTCCAAGTGTTCTCGTGACAATAATAGTACAATTCGTAGGATTAAAAAAGGATCAGTTAAAACAACCCTATTGCACCTATAAATAACAATAGTCTTGTTTAACAAATATTATTTTCTCAATGTTATTTTCGAAATCAGTTTTTTTTTGTACCTACCTACATTCCAAATTTTGTGAATGTAAGTTATGATACGAAGCTCTATTATTCAGCATTGTCATAGCGTACTCTGTAAGAAATAAAAAGAGTATATTAAAATAACAAGTATTACATAAGCGATAGTAATAATTTGCATGCGCAATAAATTATTTTATGAATCAACTTACCTTTGACGTTGTCCTCGCCTCTTGCTCAATCTGCGTCCCGATGAAGGATCTTGCAATGTGAATCGGTTAGTTGTTTCTGGAGCTACTCGAAGGTTTCGTGTGTCAGATGACCGCGCTGCGGATACCTGATAACAACAAAAAAAAACTTGCTATATTTAAAATTTATGCTTAAAAATTTAATTACAAAAACATTTTTCATTCTTTAACGCTATTTTTTGTTCGAATTTATAGCCCAATTCAATAAACGAATTTTAGTATTTATTATTTGTTCCATCAACTAATATTAACGTTTTACCGAAAATCACGCTAATACTATTCCTCAAAATGGTTTTGGATTGTTTTTTAATTCAATTAATGATAACATTTGGTTTTTACCTTATCCATGAACCTTTTAATCAGATCAGAACAGTTCAAATTACTTTCTGGTTCCCATGAATCAAATTTAGTGGACCACCCCTTCCAGTGAATAAGAAACTCTCTTTTTCCATTTTTCTTATGATGTACTTCCAAGATTTTCTCAACCTATAAAGATAAAAATAAGCAGATATAAAAACATCACATTAATCTTATAATGGCGAAATTTTGTATGGCATGTTATTGTACTACCATCAGTTATGCAAAACAGTTTACTTTCGCTTGTGGACAAAATGATCAGAATCAAGTGTTAACAAAATATTTTTTACCTCATATTCTGCATTTTCATCTGCACTTTTACTATCCCATTCATTTTTGCTGCGTTTGGCAGAGCCTTTTGCCTCTTTTGCTGCTTTTCTTTTATTACTTGTTTTCTTTTGAGGCTTACTTTCCTTGTTCTTGGAATTTTCCTTCTGTAACGAAAATTAAAACTGTATCACATGTGTATTAGGGTATAATAATGTTTTCATTTGTTATTTATACAGTATGCCTATAGTAGAACAATATTGCAGAAAGTAAATTAAGCTATCAAGAGTCACGTAAAAATATGGGTAGATACAAATATAAGGAGTAATCTTTTCTAAACTGTCGCATTGCATTATAGAAATACTTGATATAAATGGGACTGAATGCAAGGATTTATAAATAGAACTACAATCTTTTGCATGTAAAGCGTCTTCTTATCCACTGAGCTACTATCACTCTCAGATTGTTGGTAAATAGGTACACAGTAAAATGACAAAGTACATTAGTGACATGTAATCAATGTATATTTAGATAATAATACATAACTTTTAAAATGTATTAAATATTTATAACATCTTCAATAAAGCTATCGCACAGCCAAAATATGATTAACATTGTAAGGCCTAGACAGCAGACACAATAGAAAATCAATTGTTTTTGCCTCAAATGAGGCTTTTGGGTCTTACGACATTAAGCTTAGTCTTTATAAAATTTCTAGAGATCACAAAACTGTTCTATTCCCTTACAGCAGAACTTATCTATTTTTATATGTAGTAGTTATTTTAGTCATATTAGTGATTGCACCAGTGTGAAGCACTTTAGTAAAACCACTAAGATTGTATCTCCACCTTGGTTTTTCTAATCTTAGGGTTATTGCGATTGCAGGGTACAGAACAGGTAACATACAGAACGGGAAATATACAAATAGAAGTTTACCTCATTTTCAAATTTTTGAATTAAATCAGGACAAGAGAGAGTATTCTCAGGTTCCCATGTGTCACTGTCAGCAGAGTAGCCCTTCCAGCGAATTAGATAATGCAATTTTCCTTTGATTTTCTTTGAATCTATTACCTTTTCCACCTAGCGGCCGCCCGCGACTTTCGTCCGCGTGGAAAAGTAACTTTTTACCCCTTTTCAAACCCTTACAACCCCCTTTTCGCAATAAAAAGTAGCCTATGTTCTTTCTCAGGGTCTAGATTATCTGTTATACCAAATTTCATTTAAATCCGTTGAGTACTTTTGGCGTGAAAGAGTAACAGACAGACAGACAGAGTTACTTTCGCATTTATAATATTAGTATGGATTATAGTAGAACAATATTGCAGAAAGTAAATTAAGCTATCAAGAGTCCCGTAAAAATATGGGTAGATACAAATATAAGGAGTAATCTTTTCTAAACTGTCGCATTGCATTATAGAAATACTTGATATAAATGGGACTGAATGCAAGGATTTATAAATAGAACTACAATCTTTTGCATGTAAAGCGTCTTCTTATCCACTGAGCTACTATCACTCTCAGATTGTTGGTAAATAGGTACACAGTAAAATGACAAAGTACATTAGTGACATGTAATCAATGTATATTTAGATAATAATACATAACTTTTAAAATGTATTAAATATTTATAACATCTTCAATAAAGCTATCGCACAGCCAAAATATTATTAACATTGTAAGGCCTAGACAGCAGACACAATAGAAAAATCAATTGTTTTTGCCTCAAATGAGGCTTTTGGGTCTTACGACATTAAGCTTAGTCTTTATAAAACTTCTAGAGATCACAAAACTGTTCTATTCCCTTACAGCAGAACTTAACTAGTCAACTTATCTATTTTTATAGTATAAGTAGTTATTTTGGTTGTATTCGTGGTTGCACCAGTGTGAAGCACTTTAGTAAAACCACTAAGATTGTATCTCCACCTTGGTTTTTCTAACCTTAGGGTTATTGCGATAGCAGGGTACAGAACAGGTAACATACAGAACGGGAAATATACAAATAGAAGTTTACCTCATTTTCAAATTTTTGAATTAAATCAGGACAAGAGAGAGTATTCTCAGGTTCCCATGTGTCACTGTCAGCAGAGTAGCCCTTCCAGCGAATTAGATAATGCAATTTTCCTTTGATTTTCTTTGAATCTATTACCTTTTCCACCTGAAAAATTATAATTATCATCTAGAGAAATGTTATATACTATATTAGACTAGCGGCCGCCCGCGACTTTGTCCGCGTGGAAAAGTAACTTTTTACCCCCTTTTCAACCCCTTACAACCCCCTTTTCGCAATAAAAAGTAGCCTATGTTCTTTCTCAGGGTCTAGATTATCTGTATACCAAATTTCATTTAAATCCGTTGAGTACTTTTGGCGTGAAAGAGTAACAGACAGACAGACAGACAGAGTTACTTTCGCATTTATAATATTAGTATGGATATAGTAGAACAATATTGCAGAAAGTAAATTAAGCTATCAAGAGTCACGTAAAAATATGGGTAGATACAAATATAAGGAGTAATCTTTTCTAAACTGTCGCATTGCATTATAGAAATACTTGATATAAATGGGACTGAATGCAAGGATTTATAAATAGAACTACAATCTTTTGCATGTAAAGCGTCTTCTTATCCACTGAGCTACTATCACTCTCAGATTGTTGGTAAATAGGTACACAGTAAAATGACAAAGTACATTAGTGACATGTAATCAATGTATATTTAGATAATAATACATAACTTTTAAAATGTATTAAATATTTATAACATCTTCAATAAAGCTATCGCACAGCCAAAATATTATTAACATTGTAAGGCCTAGACAGCAGACACAATAGAAAATCAATTGTTTTTGCCTCAAATGAGGCTTTTGGGTCTTACGACATTAAGCTTAGTCTTTATAAAACTTCTAGAGATCACAAAACTGTTCTATTCCCTTACAGCAGAACTTAACTAGTCAACTTATCTATTTTTATATATAAGTAGTTATTTTGGTTGTATTCGTGGTTGCACCAGTGTGAAGCACTTTAGTAAAACCACTAAGATTGTATCTCCACCTTGGTTTTTCTAATCTTAGGGTTATTGCGATAGCAGGGTACAGAACAGGTAACATACAGAACGGGAAATATACAAATAGAAGTTTACCTCATTTTCAAATTTTTGAATTAAATCAGGACAAGAGAGAGTATTCTCAGGTTCCCATGTGTCACTGTCAGCAGAGTAGCCCTTCCAGCGAATTAGATAATGCAATTTTCCTTTGATTTTCTTTGAATCTATTACCTTTTCCACCTGAAAAATTATAATTATCATCTAGAGAAATGTTATATACTATATTATAGATATAATCTGCTCTTTCACCTATGATCTTATTAGAATATTGTAATACAACTAGGTACAGTGTAAATGTAGATTGTCATATGATGCTTGATATGAGATTGCAGACTGCACTGCACCATGATAAATAAATAAACTTGTGCAACATTCTGCACCATGTAGCAGTTAGGTACTTGTATTATAAATATTAGACAACAGAGGAATATTACAAATATATAACTCAAACACATAACCAACACAAGTAATCTTCACACTAATGCTTGTCTAGAATGAGTGTCACAACTTAAAGTGAATGAGGCAGGGTCAATCATAACAAATGTGATCAGCCCTGCCCAAAAAACATAGCTTAGGTGTAGAAGGTTGAAAAGTCTCGGTGTAACTAGGGTTGATGCCTGTGGCAAATTCTTCTAATAGGCATCGCTTCGGCTTAGGAAGGTACTAAAATTTTGTTAAAGTGGCCACCCGCCGGTTCCGAAATTAGACGAATAACATCATCGAAAATATTGCGAATTGCTATTTATTTACAAACCTCGTACTCCTCTTCAGCTGACTCAACTTCGTTGTTTTTCTCAACTACCTTCTTTTTTCTACCTCTTTTGCCCTTGGTTTTTTTTGGGGGAGCATCAGAAGCATCATCAGCGCTTTGGTCTACGCTTTCATTGACGGAGTCTCGGTCCCTTTCATTTATGTCAGTCGATGGTTCAGCACTTGTAGTTTGATCATCATTAACAACTGATCCATTTGTTGACGATATAACATCATCATCTGCGCGACTTTTCGATATCTTCCTCATCACGAATTTGGGGAGGTAAACAATATTGCAAATTGATCGACCACGTAAAAGGAGGGAAAACGAAATGATGCACGCTTGCCGAGTACGCTTCGGTAGTGTTGTAACAATGTAATATGAGCAAAATAAAATAAATTGTCTATGAAAGATTATTTGTGGGATGTCAAACGAAAATGCTTTTAACGAGTTCTTAACAAAAGTATGTTTAATAATAGCTGTGTTACCGATATAAACAGCAAGTCGTCATTATCTATTTTCCTTTGTTATTATAGTTCTTTTAGTTGACTGTCCCCCCGGCCGGCCCCAGCCTTTGTTTAACTACCAACCAAGAACAAGGTAGAAAGCGAAACGATTATCACAACACTAGTTTCAAAATCCAAGACCATAATGTCATAAAACATCTGAAAAAAAAAACAGGCAATCATGATGACATTGACATTTCATAAAAGTCAAACTAGCCAAGCAAGAAAGAAAAGTACACTACGAAATTACAGAACTCCAATACCTGAAAATCATGACAAGCAGAACTAGTTTCAAAGGTACTCGAATGAATTTCAATGTTCAAAATGAACCTACAGAAGGTAAAGGCACTAAGCCAATTAGAGAAGCATCATCAGTCTTGGAAATCCTAACACTAATGATAGTGCACATTTGCAAGAAGATACTTTTTTTCGACACCAATTTAAAAATAGCTTTGTATTTAGGAGCTCTCTTTCTACTATCTCTCATAGCGGATGTGATGACTTTTCCTAAAACATATTTCTCCAGAAGTGATAATATATTGAACCAGTATTTTGTGAAGATAGGTTGGTTTTGGACATTGTTTTTAACTGTACCCTACGTTTTGTTAACATCATACACAACTTGTTGCGGTAACAGAAGACTTATGATAAGTGCTCATGTGTCAAGACTGTTTATTGCCACAATTTTTTGGTACACCTGGACGAGTCTCTTCAACTACATTGAAACTAATTACGGAAAATGTAATATGAGAAATATTTATGACAAAAGTACATGTTTGAAAAAAGGACACTTCTGGAATGGATTTGATATATCAGGACACAGTTTCTTACTTATCTATTCCAGTTTAGTTATGATAGAAGAAGCCAGGGCAATAAATGGTTGGGAAGGCATAAAAGACTTCATTAGGGATGAAAAATACACTAGAAGTATAGATGACCGATCAGCAAGTATTAATCCTCTTAAGAATATAAGCACGGATGAATTGAACACTTTAAAGATATCATATGAAAGTTTTACACCATATGTAAGAGGAATTTTAATTGCTATTGCTCTTTTACAATTACTGTGGGATGTTATGCTTGTTTCAACCATATTTTACTATCACATCATGGTAGAAAAATTTATAAGTGGTGTGATAGCAATCTTGACATGGTTTGTGACTTATAGAGTTTGGTATACAATACCTAGTGTGTTACCCAATTTACCTGGAGAGGGTTTGTTCAAATACAATAAAGAGAAACCCACAGCACCAACCACTGTACATAGAAAGAGAATGAGTACCTCTTCAAATGGAAAACATTTCATGGGAATGCCCATTAATGTAAGAGAAGAAACTCCAGAAAAATCCAAGGAAGAAACAAGATAAATTATATTAACCACGGAAGGCGTAAGAAATTAGTGGGATAATCAATTTATCAGACTTATTTATGTTATGGGGTTTTTATGTAATAAGGTGCAATTATTTATTGATTAAGTTAAATTTACAACTGTTTTAATACTATTTATTTATTGTTACTTTTACATGTTGGGAAACATTTGGTAAAGTAAGTTTAGTAATAATATTTGTATTTTTTTACATACTTAATCTGGAAAGAGTTGTCTAATTCAAAAACAAAATTTATTACTGCCTTATGCTCAGGCAATGATTTGTGAACTCTTTTTCATTTCGTTTTGAATCAATTTTATCTGTCTGTCCATATAATTAAATGTTTACACAGCTTTTTGTATATATGTATTTCACCGTAACTTATAATCTTAAGTTAGTCAAGTACCGGAAAATAAAACAATCCTAAATTTTATTTTCGGAAATAGGCTAGGTTAGACCTGGCGACCCCACAGCACGCCAGTCGATTCAGGGGTCCGCCAGCCAGGGTCACAGTTAAATTCTACCCTATGTTCGAAAATAAACCAAACATCATTGAAACAATTCATTTTACTGCAGTTAGTTATTTTCCGAAAGTCGATAAAGTTTCTAGGAAATTGATCAACTTACGAAACTGATAATTTTACGGTGACATATGATGCATTTATCAACAATAAAGAACAAAATAATGTGTCTCATGAGAACTAAAACCTTGTGATAGCATTGTCCTATTTAGTGCTCACAAATATAATGGATAACTACCCAACTGTTTATCACATAAGTAGTAAAAAGTGGAGTAGAAAGAAACTAGTATAAGTGTCATAAATACCCAGGTCAGTTTATTTAACTGCCACTTAATGTTCAGACCTAACATCTTGTTCTATATTGTTGATCAAATGGTATTTGTAATAGTATGAAGTTCCAGTATGTACACAGGCATGTGGGGTTACTACAAACTGTCAAATTCCCTCATGGTTGTAGTTATTGTATAAGCTAGACATTAAGGTGGTAAATGGTTAAACTATTTTTACAGTTTGTGGGAACCAGCATACTACTACATAGAGATAGTTACACGATTATTTGAACACTTTAGTATTTTACCTTTTAATACATTACTTAAGTGTATGTATTTCAATTTCAACATTTGTTTATAACTCTTATCTAATTAAATAATATAATACTGATTCATGGTAAATTCAAACTAGATAAGTTAATGATATTAACACACATTGTCAGAGCAGCTTTCAATCACTTTGCACTTCCAAGAATTTAAAAAATCAATCTTTTAAATGCATAAACTAAAACTGCAACTGCACCAATGGATGCTACTCCTGCGGCTCCTATGTAACTAGGAGGCTGTGACATAATAATCATTTTTAAGTGGAATGGTAGATTCGGTATGGTACGTTTGAATGAATCTCTTAGCTTGACTCTACTAAAGTAGTTTTCCAAAAGAGGCCGTTTACCACCTGTCCAAAAGCGTCCTTCTAATCCAAGTTCCCACAATCTTTGTAATAATATTGCTAAATTAATGTCAGCTATGGTAAAGTTTTCGCAGCACAGCCAATTACCTAAAAAATAAGTTATGTACCAATTTAAACTAAAACTTGTTTGTTAACAATGTGTGAGTAGGTATCAGAAAGACAAAGTTTCATTTAAAAGTGTGCTCCAAAAATAAACTTGCATTTACCGATCTTATTTATATAAAAAAAAATTGTGAAATTTTAAGATCCATGCAAACATACTATTTTTGGTGTGAATGTTCATAATCATCCAATAAACACATGGACTGTAACTTATTTATTGAAAGAAATAAATGTACAAACCTTCACTTTGAGTTCTTAATTGCTCCTCAATATGAGATAATACTTGATCTACAACATTTAATACTTTTAAATATTCATCCTCATTTGAAAGAATTTCATGTTTTCTGTCTTGTATTTGTGCTTTGTACAATAGTATTCCTCTGGCTTTAGGATTTTCATCTGCTAATTTTCTTAAATTCTTGGAGCTTCCTAAATCTCCAGCTGAAATAATTAATATATTTTATAGTAACACTACAGAAATAATGAAAAAAAAAACATAAACAAAACAATTTGCTATCAGTTAGATAACTGACCTTCACTTATCTATGACATCAAGACGTGACTCAGTTAACCAATAAAGTAAACAAAAGACAAAACTAACTGCCTTGCTCAATATGCTTATGTTTAACAAATATATGAGCTTAGTGTTAATAATCTAAGGGTACTAGGGTTCATACTCACTTTTGAGAACTTCTCTAACAGGTAGAATAAATGGCAATTTTGGACTACCACAAAGATGTGGATGGAAAAATGATCCGACAGTTATGACTCCAGCTGGCAATGCTTCAATCAAATCACGAAATTTATTTATATTGTTAACTACTTTTTTATCTGTCGAAACATTGATTAGTGGTGGTAATTCTGGAATGGAAATTGAAGTAGGTAACATTAATATAGGTAGTACCTACTTATTAACACTAAAATAATGTTGCATGGTTCTTCGGGCCTATTATAAATACTTGCCTAAATTTTATTATGAAGATTTAAAATTCTCAAGTACCAACAAGGTAGGTATAATATTGTTGTGATAGCAATCATAATAAGATAAATAAATGTAAGCAATTGTCATAAATACCTGCATCCAAATACAACTCCAAATAATCTAATATTCTCGTCGAATCCGGTATGGTCTCATTGTCCACTTTAAGAACTGGAATTTCTCCTCTAGGGTTAATCTCCAGGAACCAAGACGAATATTGTTCGCCTTTAGTAATATCCACTTCCAATGGTTCGAAATCGATGTTTTTTTCATAAAGTGCCATCAAAACCTTAAACAGATGGATAATTTATGGAGTAATTTATCGTCATTGTAAATAGTATCTATATTATTATGGAATATTTACCTTCTGTGAATAAAAGCTGTAATAATTGCAATAAAGAAGAATATTGGACTTGCTGCTGGTAGGAGTTTTAGTGCCATTTGTTTTAATAATTGGCAATTTTTCCATATACTTCTGCAAGTGATGCATTTTTTATGTTTTACAAAACTTTATTCAGCCCCACTCGAACTCTACAAAGAAAGAAATGAATAGGCGGGTTTTTCTCAAAATGTAATACCAACATTGTAAAACAAAAATCAGCTGACATAGTTTCGACTAGTGTTGTGTCACAGTCACAGTATAAATTATTATAATGCATCAACGAAGTTAATTGATGGCGCCACTAGCGCTTACGCCATAGAGTATGGTAGCCCTATTGGTTATAATACCATGGAAATCCTTAATAGTTCCTCAAGAATACATTTCACGACTTTATAGAGAGAATATACCAAGAGGATTATACGTACGAAATGAACCGGGATTTTCACGATTTTGACATAAATTATAAGCCGGGTACCCACCCACCTATACTCTGTATTTTCTTTGGAAATGAAATATTAGAAAAAAAAGCAATTGTCTTTGCCTATCCCTCCTGTTAGTCGTGCAGCATTTTGTATTTGCTTGATTTTATTAATATTTACATTAATTGTAGTGTATTTTGCCTTAAAGACCTTAAATCGTTACTCCTGCATTAAATTCATACGTTGTGTTTTCGTTCCTTACTATCTAAACGAGAGTTATGGAATTATCAAATATAAAAACATTGAATTGAAAATGGAGGTGTCTAACAACACCGACGCCGTCAACCTTGGCGTTGGCGAAGTAGAAGCAGAAATCGGTGAAGAATTAAAACAATTAGAAGAGGGAAAAGATTTTGATACTCGCAGTGAGGTATCCAATTCTTCTTCGAGTGATTCAAGTACTCCGAGTATTAGTTCTGTCAGCTCTAAATCTAAAGAAAGACGTATAAATCGCAAGCGCACCAAGTCAAAGAGCCATTCCCCTGTACAAAGCAAACGAAGATGCGTTGCTGATGCCAATAATAAAATAAAGACATATGACTACATGACTAAATTAAATTACTTGTTTAGAGATACTCGTTTTTTTTTGATTAAGTCGAATAATGCCGAGAATATAACGCTATCTAAAGCTAAAGGAGTATGGTCTACATTGCCTCAAAATGAAGCTAACTTGAATCAGGCGTACAGGGAATCCAGAAATGTGCTTTTAATATTTTCTGTAAAAGAAAGTGGCAAATTTGCCGGTTTCGCGCGTTTGGGTAGTGAATCACGTCGAGACGTACCACCTATATCGTGGGTGTTACCACCAGGTCTGTCTGCGAAAGTTTTAGACGGCGTTTTCAAAGTAGACTGGATTTGTCGTAAAGAGCTGCCTTTTAGCAGCACATTACATTTGTACAATCCTTGGAATGAAGGAAAACCAGTTAAAATTGGCAGAGATGGGCAAGAAATTGAGCCCAAAGTGGCTGAAGAATTGTGTAGACTGTTTCCTGAGGATGAAGGAATAGAAATGACTCCAATTTTAAGAAAATCAAAAGAAGCATCTAAAAGAGGTTATTTGAAAAGTGGTGGAAGCTATAGAACATACCGTGCTCCACTTTCATCCAGAGGTTCCAATTATAGAAGTAGGTTGGGTTCATCTAGAAGCAGAAGAAAAATGTTTATGTCCCCTCGAAACAGACTATCTTCAAACTCATATAAAAGAAGATCCCCATCACCATATATGAGGGAGCGTCCAGGATGGTTTGCCAGAGGACGAGACAATTATAGTAGCAGCAGCTCTGCAGCCGCTGAGGCCTATGTGGCAGAATATATGCGCTCCATGCATCATCAGCTACCACCTCTGCCTTATGTGCCACCCCCAGGCTTCAGTGGGGCCCTGTCTTCTTATGATGGGTTACCTCCTCCACCGCTACCACCACCCCCTCGTTATTATGATATGTCTGACTACCCCAGACCAGTGTTGGTGTATGATAAAAGATCTTATGAACGTTCAGTTGATGAATTTTTGTGGCGTACATCTGATCGTTCTCGTGGCCGTAGTCGTGACCGTGAATCACACAGATCTTATAGAGATCGGCGATAAAGTGTATTTTGACCACCGATGTATTAATTACTTGATTTTGATAATAAAAAACTTGTGTTTGAACTTTGAACTTTATTGAAACAAAAGTCAATAAGTGTTGTGACGAACCTTGTTGAATGGACAGTTTCTAATATCAATCCGGACTATTTACACCATAGGTTGATGAAACTGGACTATCACAGTGATATAGTTTCGAATTATATATTTTCTGAATGAAAATTTATATTATACAGGGTATATGTATATAAATTGATGCAATGAAATAAGATTCATAGCAATTTTTTAGACTATGACCTTATTTTTAACTTTATACTGTGAGATAAAATGTAACATAAAATTATATAAATGTGACTTAGGATAAATTGTAATCATAGATTTGTGGTTTACTATGTATTTATGTTACTTTTTATTTCTGTTTATGAAGTGTGAAGTAGTGATGGAACGAAGTGACTTTTTTGTACAACTCTTTTTTTTGGTTGTGTGTAACGTCTGTGATATAACTTTATAGTGTAATTTATACATCTTGAATTGATTATAGACCAAAGTATTAATCCCAAACCTAATTTGTTAAAATTACTTCAATGTTTTATTGATATTTTCTTTCTCAAAGGTATTAATTATTTAGTTTGCCCCAACAGGTCAAATCGAAGTCAGTCTTCGTCGAGCAATGTTATTACTATTATAAAACTATATTTGAACATCCATAACTTGAACAATGCATTAGAATAAATTTAAAATCACAAAAATGTAGCATACAGTAAAACGAACATTAAATCTTTGGCTCTACCTATTAATGTTTCATAACATGAAAAAAGTTCAGAAGGAATATTGCTATAATATATTATGTAGATATTTTAATAAGTAATCTCTAACATGATTTGTTGCCTAATGATCTCATATGTATAGATTGACCATTTATTTATCTATAAATACTGTGTTGAAGATTGCTTTAAATTGCCATGCTCTCTAAAACAAGCACAGAAATGTACCTATATTTATTTGATTTTTGGATAAAAATGCTATCCTCCTTATTCTAAAATAGTGGTCTAAAGTTAGTCATGGTTTATAGTTGCTGTCACATTTATTTGCCACATTCATAAAAGTGACAGCATCATTTTTAAACAATGACTAACTTTAGGTTCCGTTTTGTACGAAAAGGGTATAAGATTGATCCCGCGATTCAAATATTCTGCCGGCTCAGACCACTCATAAAAATATTTTCTAGCAAATATCTTTGAAGACTCTTACTAAGTACCAATGATATTAAGTGCTAGATTTCAATGAATAACTACGGCTACGGTGATTGTATACCATTTTAGTCGTTTTAACCGGAATCCTTACAATAGATATCATGAACAAAGCTCTTTTAGCAAGCTCTTTTGGCAACAAATGTATAAACTAAATAAAAAACTGCTGTTCCATACAAAACATAATATAATAGGTCCTTGGATAAACTGACCATATTATTTTGGGATTAAAACTGGACCGTCGTATGGGGCTCATCACATTGTTTAGGTTCCCTCGGCTGGAGTTGTTTGGAATTCGATATGGGAGCAAAAATTAAACAGAAAACCATTTCGCTACGACGAGGGAAGTGCTCTGCAACAGCCACGGCCGCTGACCCCACCTAACCCAGACGACACTCACCGCCCCCACGACACTTACCACCGTTATCACCTTTACCGCCATTTCCACACGGTGTAGGCCACACCACACCCCCATAATCACATAACAGTACACTACAGGCCCTGCCCCCGACCACGACTCCGAATCCTGCCTGCCCAGCAGGAAAACTGAAGACGACGGGCTGAGAGAACGACTGAGGGAGATGTGTACAAAAAAGTTAAAAAATAGTTTGGAGAAAAAAAACTCATAAAACCAAACAACATCTCCCTCGAGACTGACCGTGACTACCCGTCCCCCTCTCAGACAGATGCGTGCGACAGGGTCGCTGGCATGCTCCAGGGCCGAAAACCGCCCCAGAAGCACCCTGTCGCGCGCCGCGAGTGGCGCGTGAAGCAGCCCGGGAAAAGGGTTTTTATCCCGTACACCCGAACCGCACGTAAGTGCGAGGAAACTATAACATCGGCGGCTGTACTGTAGTATTATTCCCTACCAACTAGCGCCATCGGTAGACAACTATACACTTGCCGTTTATTTAAAAGGGTACATACCTACATTTAAAGCTGGAACAGTTGTCTACCCCTTTTTATTTTGATTCACTGTAAAAAGCATTTTGCCCTCAGGAGTAAGCAGTTTTGCCCGAGTATTTTACGTAAACTTAATACAAAATAAAGTAAAGAGGTCTAAAAGTTTAATCTGTTGCAGTTGGACCTCAGTCGAACATACATAAGTACACCGTTTAGCGGATTTTTTACACTCTATTTGGGCCATGTATAAAATGACTATTGACACCTGTGGGGGGCGTCCTCCAACGGCTCTTTGTGTCAACTACGACGTGTTGACTTACAATTTCTACAAAACGGGACAATTTTGAGTCTCGGCGCTTTGGTATGGGACAGGTGACCGAAATACGGGGCAGGCCCGATCAAAACGGGACGTAGGTTCCTATGGTCAGTTTATCTTTGGAACCTGGGGATTACCACTCTGGAAACGAACTTACACCCAAGTCTTCAATTCCGGACCCGTTTACACGAGAGACGCACGGAGCGTGTAATAAGGACGGGAATTCGGTCGGTTAAATTCTTTTCGAAGGTATCCATAAATCATCAACAAAGTAGGAACATACACTTACGCGATTTGGGGATGAAAATGTTACTGGACTAAATGCTGTATTACGCATATAAGTACGCCTACCCATACACGTCACACTTATGTATAATTTAATTAACGCAGTGAGAGGAACCGGAGTTTCCTCACTTTGTTTAAGTGAGACGTGCTTTCTTTAGTAGGTACAGACAGCCACACATCAGGTTACCACAAACTGTCAAATTTCCTCAATAGATAATGAACTTAATTTGTTTGACAGTGAGATGACAATCCAATGAATACATTTGATAGTTCTATATAAGTACTTTGATTTGTGGCTGTACTGTAAAAGGGTGTTGTAAAAATAAAGGCCTAAATGGTACCAGCCATTTAGGCCATTATTTTTTTTACGAAAATTGGTTAGTGGGTTTCTCATTTGGTCAAAATGTCATGTTAACTTTACTGCTTTCTGGTTGATCGAAAATTGCTGTCCATAAAAGTGCTGTATACCCTATAATAACGTCGGAGAGCCACACTTCGGCATGAATGAGCCCGCTCGACCGGATATCACGACCTCACAGAAGAGCGGCGTGAAGCAGCTGATTTTCGTGAGTGAGTGAGGGTACAGGAGGCCCAATTAGGAGGAAAGGGAACTGTGACTCTACTGGTGTTCCGGGTACGTCTATGGGCGAGGGAAAACGCTTACAATTGGAATAGGATCAGGTGATCCGTCTGCTCGTCTGCCATCAAACTTATAAAAAAAACAGTTTATGCTACGAGTACTTACCACGAGGCATGATACACTTGCTCATGTGTGTCACTTTTGACTTCTCAGACAGATTTCCTCACCACTTTTCATTTAGCAAAATATGTTCTAATAATTTATAAATTACTAGCGGCCGGCCGCGTGGAAAAGTAACTTTTTACCCCCCTTTCAACCCCTTACAACCCCCTTTTCGCAATAAAAAGTAGCCTATGTTCTTTCTCAGGGTCTAGATTATCTGTATACCAAATTTCAATTAAATCCGTTGAGTAGTTTTGGCGTGAAAGAGTAAAAGACAGACAGACAGAGTTACTTTCGCATTTATAATATTAGTATGGATTATCTACATAGGTCGTCTGAAACTTATTCTTGTGTCTACTTAGCTCTAAGGCGGTGTACATAGAGTAAACATATTGATATTCCCTATCCAGGTGAGCCGTAGAAGGGTTTTTTATTATGTTTATTCACTAAGCACCCTAAAAAGTTTCTGAAGTAATTTAAAAGTGGCCTTTCATTCTAGACCCCTTTTAGAGCCACGCCTCGCTGACTGGACACGGCCATGTATTTTAATAATTATTTTTTATGAAGGGTTGGATTAGTTTAGTAGTCTTAGTGGCGCAGTGGTTAGCACTAAAGCGACGGCTGCGCTTGAGGTCCCGGGTTCGATCCACGCCTAAATTTGCACCATAGTTTTTCTGTTCAGAAATTTTTGGTCAGCCCGAAGTCTGGAAGTTGGGTGGTCTTGCCCCGTGCCTCGGAAAGTACGTAAAGCTATAGGTCTTGCGCCTCGGGAGCAATTCGCGTCACTCGACATTGAAATCAAATTAGAAATTCGTATGGACGAATGTATGAAATCTCCAAATTCGACTTCAACGTCGAGTGCATGAGAATTGCCCACCTGATCGAGGTTTAGGGGAAAACTCGCCCGCGATTTTCGTGTCACACTGGAACACTGGTGTCCCATCGAAATATGAGGTTAAGAGAATAGAGCACACAAATGTGCACTACCTATAATGTCTTGAACCGATGGCTGATCGTGGTGACTGGCTACCATAACTGTATTATCGGTTAGGAGGAAATTACTTATTTTTAGAATATAATATAATAAGTAGGTAAGGTAGGTACTTATATTTATTCGTATAAAATTTGGTTACATTTTCCCAAGTCTTAACTACTTGAGAAAAGAGGATTTTTTTGTTTTTCTGAGTTATCCTGACCTACGTAGCATCAGCCATGTTGCAACATGTCATGTCTGGTAAGTAATTCCACCAATAAAGCTGACTCTCGTCTGACCCTCGACCCTTTATGACCACCTGAATCATTGTTACACGTTTTAGAAACTATCCGAAACGTGCAGCATTAAATTCCTCACAATGTTTTCCCTCACCGCCCGAGTTAGTCAAATACCCACAGATTTGAAAAATCCAAAGGTGCATGCTCGGATTCGAACCTTGGCGCGTTCTTATCCACTGAGCTACCATTGCATTCTCACCATGATAGATACACCCAGTTTCTTGGTTCACTATTTCGAAAAAAATTTATAAAAATCTCGATACTGGCCCGAACATGCAGCCTTATACACTTAGATGTGTCATTGGATATCTTTTTATGGAGAGCAGTGATGTAATTATGTAGGTATTGGAAATAAAATTGCCTCACGGTACTTAAGTTTTGGCGTGACAAGTACCTGCTTACATAAATCTATGTTCTTTGAGTAGGTAGGTAGGCATATAAACCTAATGATTCTGGGTAGGTTATTTTATTCGTGGGTCTGCTTATTTATTACAGACAGGCGTTCACAATAAAACATACGTTACCATACGATTTTTAAGTAGGTGGTTTTTCCATCTATAAGAAGGTATGTAAAGCTTTAGTAGCTAAGTTTTATTAGGTAGTCAATCCTAGATTTGTGCGATAAATATACCTATAGGTACGTTATGTTTAGTTTGGTCGTATATTATTATCTTTTACTACGAGTGTTACTTAATTAGGTACTTATTTTATTATAATGGTTTTTGATTCTGAATCACGTGTTTAATCTGTAGGATTAGGTCGATATAGGTATCTACCCAGTGGAGTAGCTAAAACAAGGGGCTAGGCGGGGCAGAGCCCCGGGGCCCTAAACCTCAGAGGGCCCTCGAATCCTGCTGCGAAATCCCGATCGAACTGAGCTTTTGGAAATTTCTCCGATTTTCGAAATAAATATGACAGGTTGAAACCCTATGTTAATCTTGACAACTTACTTATTTCAGAAATTCAAAAGTTATGCCTAAAGAATTCTCCTTAATTTTTTGTGTATGTTGCAAGTTACCGGCACTGTAGGTACATTTATGCAGGTAAAACCTAATCAGTTTACGCAGCAGTGGGGGCCATATTTTAATTTGAAACAGGGCCCTTGGTTACCTAGCTACGCCACTGTATCTATGTATCTATCTACCTACCTATATGATTGTCTGATATTTATAAGTAGGTATATTACGAGTAGTACGACGCCGGGCATCAACTGAACCTTAACCTGCACGTGGCCCGACAAGCTCTTTGCTGGTTTCTTATATAATTTTTTCATATCTAAGTAGGACCTAGATATTACCTAATATAAATGGTGACTTGATTTAATAAGTTGGGATCTAGCTCCCGATAACCTAATAGGTATCACTTCTATCGAATAAATCCAATAGATACGGGTGGTACCCGAATTCCCAGAGAACCGCAACCGCACTTAGTAGCGGCAACCACATCGTCTAGCCTGACCCTACGGGATCGGTGAGGCTTTGTCGACATTTAGTCTTATTATGTAATAGGAGGCGTGGAGTTTGTAAGTGGGCGACGCAGGCGCGATCGAGGGGGGCAAGGGATGAGGGCGCGTCAGTCGGCGCTCGGCGACTGGAGGTGCTACGCGCTTCGCGCCGCGCCCCATATCGCCGGAGCGTGGCTCGGGGCGTGGCGCTTACGTAAACACGCGCGGCTCACCGCTCGCGCTCCAGGCGGCGCGGGGCCGCGGCCGCGCCACTCTCCGTCCGAGAACGACCCCATGTCGGCCCGCGCCGCCGCCTGAGTGTATGCACACGGCTCCTCGCACGCTGCCGCGCCGCCGCCGCTGCCGCTGCCACCATTGCCGATCAACGCGCTTATAGGTATACACCACACCACTCGTACACATCCACCATGCCCTTACATATAGCTATATCTGTTCGAGCCATTAGATAACAACTCCGAATAACATTAGTTCACACTTAAGATACAAATGTTTACCTGTGCCATGAACATTGTTTATGCTTGCTTTGGACAACTATTTTATGTGGGACCTTAACCCAAGACCTAAGGATACCCGTCCGTCTGACTAAGTGTAGCAACGTATTTTGATATAGGTACTAGGCAATGCTGAATACTTAGTAAATTTTATTTTACGTGAATTGTACTACGCCCTGCCTATATTTATTACTTTACCTACCCAAATACTATACCTACTAGGTACATATGTGATAGGTACTTATACATCTCTGATTTTTTATACATTTGGCACCGAGACATTTTTATGACGTCTCACTCTCAATATTTTCGTATTATATTATAGGTACCAAATATTCGTATAGGTAAGTACCTGGTTCTACTTATCTACTGCTAGACTTATTTAATATTAAAATAAGTACATAGCATTATTTATGATTATAGTATCTATATAATTATATTATATATATTTATTATCGGCATTAATATTACTTATCTGTTTGTAATATCGGATTCGCGTTGAATGTTTATTGACCGTCCGCGACGAGGCCGCGGCGAGCCGGACCGCGCGTCTGCCGCACGCAGCGCGCCATCAACATCTCAAAACTCCCTTTGATTTTGTGTACTACGAGCGACGTAAACTTCAATTTTATCTGTCAAGTGAGCGGGCGAGAGCCCAAAGCGAAATGCCTCTGGTCGCCGCTTCTACGACCGGATCATTGTAACTTATACTTAGATGGTTAAGCCACATATAGCTCACTTAGCGGTGAGAGGAAACTTAGGAAACAACTAGCTACCTACCTAGTTACTTACCGAAACAAATACCGCGGATGCGTCATCATATTGAAAAGAGCTAAATTTAGTATTTTGTTTTTAGGTAAAATTAAGACAAAAAAGGAGGCACAAAAATAATTTTGCAACATCATTACCTAAATTAAGCCTAATCCCATCATAGTAGCGATAACTTGATTTCTATGATGGAGGCCTTTGCCCTGCAGTGGGACAGTATATAGGCTGATACTTTACTTTACTCTATTACTTACCTAAAATCATTTTTATATTTTAGCTCAGGTAACTCATTATCATAATTTGATAATTGCATTTACCTGTTATCAATGTTATTAAAATAATAAAAGAACAATAAATACTTGCCTTAATAGCTGAAGCCCAATAGCACTTTTGGAATATCCTACGTTTCCTAACTACGTTTCGTTACTCCGCTGGACAGTGCATTGATATTCGCTGAGCGATCCAGCTGGCGGCTTTTGGGTCACCGTAGACCTTATTATCACGTAGGAAATATGTACGGACAGCCACACGCTATTAGTATCCTTGTCTGTCGAATATCTTTAATCGAGTCTCACTTTGATGTCAAACACGTTTGTTCAATATCGACAAATTGTTAGACAAATACAATTAATCATTTTGATAATCATAATATTTAGGTAAATATTCATTTATTAAAATAGTCAATTTATTAAAATATCAATAAAGGGTTTAGCGAAGTTTCTATAGACAAATCTAAAAATGCTTTTTTTTTTTGAAATCAAAATCGGTTTTATTATTTCCTCTACTAAGACGCAATACGCTTCATGTAAGTTCCATTTTGACCGGGGAAGTGAAACAACCACTGTGGGCGACTTAATTGCTTGCGTGTGCGATCTTGCGAACGTGCTAGGTAATTGCCTAGCACTCTCTAGTACCTAGTCTTATTTACTAGAAGAGTAAATGACTCCAGGACTAGTATACTATACGCCGCGTAGCCGTTCGGAGCACTCGGAGCGTGTAACCGAAGCACAAATAGCAGGTCGTGTGTGCGTAAGACTCATTACCGTGGATCGTAGTAGTAATGGTGGAGCCAAACGTAGCATCCCCGTAGTTTCGTAGTATTTCTTTCTTTACTTTTGGATGGAATAGGCTAATGGGTTATTCTTCGAGATCTAACTCTGGCGACAGCAGTCCTGAAATCTAGTATTTCTGTAAAATTCGCTTAAAAATAGATAAAATAATACAAAATCACAACTTAATTAGACAAATCTTAAAATACAGGTGTAATTTGTATTATTTATAGAAAAAGCCTTTCTTTTAATCGATATGTTTTTAAAATTCTAATATCAATTACACAGGTCTGCAATGGTTTTCCTCTTCGAAATCTGAGTAACGTTTTCTATAGTTTCTGATGTGCTAATTACTAGAAAAATAATAAAAAAAATCCATCACGTCAGGATTTTTTGATATTGAATATTTAAGATTTTGCAAAATATCTGAGCGCCTACATTTTAAAATTTATAAAACGTCATTAAATTACTTTAGCTTGAGTTTTATTGCATTTAATTAGTGTCAGGAGACATAAAAATGATTGCAAATCAGTATTTGTCAATTACTACATAATGAATATAAGTAATTCGCATTAATCATGTCGAAAACGGGTCATTTTTGCTTTATTTAGTAATGAGCTCATTAATACATAATGATCAGGTAATTTTACCTAATTGTTGTGAATATTATTGGAAAAGGGTGTAATAAAGATAAACCAAAGGGTTTTGTATAAGTATATATGTATAAGGCCCTGATATAAGAAAATAATGTCGGAGGAAAAGTTTGATCAAAAACTTAATGATATCGAGTTGCAAGCATGGCAGTCATTTAAGGAAGTGGTGAAAAACTTTTTGGGGAACAATAAAAGCTCCGACTATAAAGAAATAGTGGCCAAAATGATTACAAATTTTGGTGTAATGGGTTGTAATATGAGCATTAAACTTCATTTTTTAAATTTGCACATTGACTACTTCCCAGAAAATCTAGGAGCCGTTAGCGAAGAACAAGGCGAAAGATTTCACCAAGATTTGAAAGAGCTGGAAGTCCGTTATCAAGGAAGATGGAATACTAGCATGATGGCCGACTACTGTTGGTTATTGAAGCGCGACGATCCAAACCGGAAATTTAAGCGAAAATCGCACAACCGAAGCTTCCAGGAAAAAAGGACGAGGTTCCACAAATAAAAATTATAGGTCATTTAGACTAGTAATAAGTTGTTGTTATATTTTAGTAGTTTTTTAAGTTAAAAGTACTGTAATTTTTTAAATATAATTTTTTGTATGTGAAAAATTGAGATTTTTTCTTATTTTCTATCCGTATCTTTTTTGAAAAATCTGGAGGTGATGGCGAAAAACTAAGTACATATTCGCAATCAGCGCACCAAAATACCCTAGAATCAGCTATCAAATTCCAGAGAGGAAGTTATGACCCTCATTTTGCAGACCTGTGTTATCGATTTCAAGACTGCCACAGTAGTTAGATCTTGAAGCAAATATTTGTTCCATCGAATAGTTTCGAGGACGATAAGTCGAAAAACAATAAATATCTTTTCCACAAATAATGTTATCACTTCCTTGATTCCCGAAATTTTCAGTACCGCTCTCGTAAGTTGCACACGGTAGAGCAAGAATCGGGCAGGCTCGTAGCACTCCATCAATCATGTCAGCTTTGTAGCTTTAAGGAATAGTAAGTAGCCTTGTAATCATGACAAAAATAGCACTGAATTGTAGTTTCGTAGCACTACTTAGTCGTAGTCAAGTAGCAATAGAGAAAATAATTCCGTAGCACTACGGAAATCGTAGCCTCGTAGCACTAAGGGAAATCGTAGCTTCGTAGCACTACGGAAATCGTAGCTTCGTAGCACTAGGGAAATCGTAGCTTCGTAGCACAAGGGAAATCGTAGCTTCGTAGCACTGGAGAAATCGTAGCTTCGTAGCACTAGGGAAATCGTAGCCTCGTAGCACTACATAAATCGTAGCTTCGTAGCACTACGGAAATCGTAGCTTCGTAGCACTACGGAAATCGTAGCTTCGTAGCACTACGGAAATCGTAGCTTCGTAGCACTAAGGAAATCGTAGCTTCGTAGCACTAAGGAAATCGTAGCTTCGTAGCACTAAGGAAATCGTAGCTTCGTAGCACTAAGGAAATCGTAGCTTCGTACACTACGGAAATCGTAGCTTCGTAGCACTACGGAAATCGTAGCTTCGTAGCACTAGGGAAATCGTAGCTTCGTAGCACTAGGGAAATCGTAGCTTCGTAGCACTACGGAAATCGTAGCTTCGTAGCACTACGGAAATCGTAGCTTCGTAGCACTAAGGAAATCGTAGCTTCGTAGCACTACGGAAATCGTAGCTTCGTAGCACTTCGGAAATCATAGCTTCGTAGCACTTCGGAAATCATAGCTTCGTAGCACTACGGAAATCGTAGCTCGTAGCACTACGGAAATCGTAGCCTCGTAGCACTACGGAAATCGTAGCTTCGTAGCACTACGGAAATCGTAGTCTGGCAGCACTAATGTCTTATCACTATCTTCGGGAGCTTATTAGTGACATTCTTAGCGGATGTGCGTTATTACACTCCTGCTCTTTTGGGCTCAGGTCACAATCACGCAATACCTACTTATATATTTATGTGAATTTAACATAAAAAGCAAAAAAAATTGGACGGCGGTTATAGCTTACCATCGGGTGATCCGTCGGCTCGTCTGCCACCTATATAAAAAATACAGCTATGCAACTTTGTAACTGTTTATCTGCAAGTGACCAAGTGACTTGTTAAATAAATCAACGAACAATTGACATGATTGACAAAATCACGAAATGCATACTTGTCCAATCGGTAGACGATTCGATCGATCCATTTCAACGATTAGGCCACCACATAAATAAATATATAGTTTATTTTAGCTTTAGATTATAGTTACTGTTTTTTTTTGTGCTTCCTTATTACTTTGTCCATTAAAAGTAGGTATTTCAGGTCCCTCCACCAGCCCATGGTCCTTCCTACCGTCTCGGCATACGGACCGAATCTTGGGAGACGCTCACCAGGTACTTGCTAAGGGCTCTTTCCCCGGTGCGTTTCTTCACTCCCTACAAAGTCTGTGTCTTTAGCCCATCTCAACGTCACTTCTCCCACAGCACAAGCGACTCGCGCTCGGGCAGTTCCACATCAATCGAACTCCTTCCTAATGTCAAGCCTTTTGTGTGCAAACGCACGCAACCGTCAAAAACCTTCTGCAGAGTTGACCATCTCTTGATGGTATACTGGTCCTATCTAGTGGTAAAAGTGGGTATAAAGTAATGTATTATTCCAGCATCAAGAGTGGAGATGCAGGCGCGCACAGCGCTGATGGCGCTGGCGGCGCTGGGCGCGCTGGCGGCGGCGGGGGCGGCGGCGGAGCGCGGCGGCGGCATCAAGGTGACCGCCCTGCAATTTAATTAAATCAAATAAACTATTCTTTATTTCAAACTACCCATTTGGCGCAATGGTTTGCACGCCGGTTGAGACGCAAGGGTCGCGGGTTCGTTTCCCGCACCAAAACAAAAGTTTGTTGATAAAACAGATATTTGTGTTGGGTCTGGGTGTTTGTAGTTCCTTCGTTGTTTCTGGTTTCCATAGTACAAGGGAAAACCTTAGTTTGGGGCCAGGACGTTGTCTCCAGGATGTTGTCTCAATTTATTTATTTATTTAAACTAGTGTCCATAATGGTTAGGTAACAAATTACTTATAGGTAGAGACTGTTTAGACCAAACATGATTTAAATCTTTGGGTTAGACTACTTACTTACTTCACGTAGGAACGCGCGGGCGCGCTTCTCCACATTCCCCTATTCACGTTCGAACTTACGCGAACACTTGAGCATTACGTCATCATGTCTGTTATTGCCCCGCCCGGGAGCAAACTGTTTTCTTTGGTGATGGGTCATGGGCTCCATTCTCGCGCCAACAAATTCATATTAAATGTTGGGATTGATTAGACTGAAAATTTAGGCATTTTACCTACTCTTTTTTTATTTTATGGACTAAACTGACTGATCTTATATAGGTTTAATACATAAGAACGGTATAAAGTTCGTATAGAGTAACTTGAGGTGACGACGTATGTATCTATTGATTTTGATGTTATGTTTAAAAAGGCATTCCTATAGTTTTATTTTATTAGCCATTCGAGGTTTAGTCTCATAGTCCACTGTGGTAGTATTTTTGGGTATGCATTATGCAATAAGCAACCAATTTAAGACAAGAATAGGTAGTGCAATTATTTTAGTGGCTCTAAATTTTCTCTCTCAACGAAAAAGTCGGATAAACTGTCTGGCATTATAGCTGGAGGCACGAAAGTATAGCGATGACCGTTATTTTGCGCACTTGTAAAAAAGAAGACTTTCTATCAAAATTGGTTTCTGCGCACTCAAGGTCATAACTACACTTTCTTGCCTCGGACTATACTTGCACTGAGGTTAGTTTGCATTGAAGGTGGGCAGCGGGTCGGTGGGCGGCGCGGGGCGCGACGGGGTGCGCGGCGGCGGCGTGCGGCTGGGCGGCAGCGACGGGCTGCGGCGGCCGCGCACGTCGCCCGCGCCGCCGCCGCCGCGCGCGCCCTCCGTCATCACCGCCGCGCTCGTGGTGCCCCACAAGGCCTTCGGCACACGCGACTACACGAAGGCCGAGAAGGCAGCACTATCCAAACTGCCGCGCAAACTGAAACTCTTCTCGCAAGTGCGTTTAAACGTCACGCTTTCTACACAAGGCCTAACGCCGAGTCCAATGTGTAAGTGTAACACAATTTTATTTCGATATTTTTGAAGACGTTACTTTTGTGACCCTAAAAGGCATTGATTACTTGTGGAACCTGCAAATAAATTAAGTATACTCGTATTTTCCGAAGCTACAGTATTCCCAAGGAGTAGGACGTTACAATCTACGCTTGTTTTTTATCCGTTAAATATAAATAAGTAACTTTAATTGAAAACGACGTCACTCTGTGGTCACATTTTTAAAGTACCACCTACAAAAAGTAGTGTTGATTGATACAATAATACATACACTAAAACGATATCACAACTGTTTCAGCTATACTTGACTCGCTGTGTAAAGAGTTCTTGGCGGTTAACGTGTCTGCAATTCTTTATCTTATGAATCATGAACAATACGGTCGCTCTACTGCCTCTGCACAGTATTTTTTACAACTTGCTGGTTATCTTGGTATACCTGTAAGTATCCTCATATTTAAGTACCTAATTATTGTCTTTTTTATATATTTTTTTTATATTAGGGTTGTACAAAAAGTTAAAATACAATATACTATTTACTACTTACAGGTAATTGCGTGGAACGCAGATAATAGTGGTTTAGAAAAACGGGCGTCACACGCATCTTTGCGGCTTCAACTGGCCCCGTCCATTGAGCATCAAACAGCAGCCATGTTGTCCATATTAGAACGATATAAATGGCACCAATTTAGTGTCGTGACGTCAGCTATTGCTGGCCATGACGATTTTATACAAGCGGTGCGCGAGAGAGTTAGCGCGTTACAAGTATGTATCACATAACAATGGGGTTTCGTAAATAATTGCGTTATGTAGGCGTAAGGTCCAACTACTAGTAGATTGGTTACATCAAAGAGCATACCCAATGTAAACATTGGGTATGCTCGCTTGGGTATGCTTGAATAATGTCAAAAATAACGACTTTACGTACCTATAGGTACGTACATGTACGTACGATACAACTAATGCCATCAAAGTGGGACCTCACGACTACATAACTCCTTCCACCTAATGGATTTTTCATTTGCAAAACTCCTTATTACAAAACGGAGACTAAAGTTGGTCATGGTTTAAATTCTGCTACACTTTCATAAAGGTGGCAAATACAAGTAACAGCATCAATTTGAACAAAGACATAATTAGACCACGTTTAATAATAAGGGGGTTAGTCGGAAACTTCGTTGCAGTTTCAATGCAAACATTATGTTTCCAGGATCGCTTCAAGTTTACAATATTAAATGCGGTAGTGGTGAAGCGGCCGTCGGACCTGAACGAGCTAGTGACGAGCGAGGCGCGCGTGATGCTCCTGTACGCCACGCGCGAGGAGGCCGCCGACATCCTGTTCACGGCCGGGGACCTCCATCTCACCGGAGAAAACTTTGTGTGGATCGTTACGCAGAGTGTTCTTGGGTCTATGCAGCAACCCAATAAATTTCCCGTCGGGATGTTAGGTAATTCATTGTTTTCTATCGTTTTGTGCCCGTTATACCAAATTTCGTTACATAAAGTAGGTGGCAGATGAGCCGACGGATCACCTGATAGTAAGTGATTACCGCCGCCTATACACCAGTGGTGTCGTGTCACAAGTGTGCTCCTTACATTTTAACCCAGCTTAAAAAAATATAGAAAACTAGCTTTTGGCCGCGACTTCGTTCGCGTGGACTTCAGGTTCGTAGAAACCTCAAAAATTGTATCCTATGTGTTATTCTGATGTATAAGCTATATTGTGGTAAAGTTTTATTCAAATCCATTCAGTAGTTTTTACGTGAAAGAGTAACAAACATCCATACAAACTTTCGCCTTTATAATAGTAGTAGGATAGTATTGTAAAAAGTTATCTCCTTTGCAGGAGTACACTTCGACACATCTAGCTCATCGCTGATCTCAGAAATAGCAACAGCCGTGAAAGTGTTCGCGTACGGCGTGGAGTCGTACATCTCCGACGCGGAGAACGTGCGGCACCCGCTGGGCACGCGGCTGTCGTGCGGCGGCGCGGGCGCCGGCGAGGCGCGCTGGTCCACGGGCGAGCGCTTCTACCGCCACCTGCGCAACGTCAGCGTCGACGGCGAGGCCGGCCGGCCCAACATCGAGTTCACTCCCGACGGGGAGCTGAGAGCTGCAGAACTCAAGATTATGAACTTAAGACCTGCTATAGGGGAACAAGTAACCAATTTATTTTTAGACGTTATAAGGCTTATCCCAGGTGATTCCCGCTCGCGTCCAATGTTGTCATTTTTGGTGCCATGATGAGAATCCGTTTATTATGAAGCGACTTTCGTACAAGAGGTAGGTAGAGTAGGTACCTTCGTAACCCTCAATCGCAAGATCGGGTTTATACGTTTCAGAAGCTCTCCGGGACCTGTTAGGTTTCCTCACAATCTTTTCCCTTACCGCCGAGTTAATGGTAGGAATAGGTACCTACACATATAGTTTTGCAAAATCCAGAAGTGCGTGCTCGGTTTCTAATCACGACCTTCTGTATGGGAGGCGCGTTCTTATGCCCTGAGCTACCATGGCTCTTTAATATGCCTTCCAATGAGGTTTTTCGCGAGTGAAAAATTCAAGTAATTTCACTGTAATTCTGAAAATGACTGTTTACAACGTACTATTTCACTAACGTATACGTTTCTTTCAGCTTGTATGGGAAGAAATCGGAACATGGAATTCGTATCCCAGAGAACGTCTCGTCATCAAAGACATAGTTTGGCCGGGCGGCCTGCACACGCCCCCGCAAGGCGTGCCGGAGAAGTTCCACATGCGTATAACGTTCCTGGAGGAGCCCCCGTACATCAACCTGGCGCCGCCGGACCCCGTCAGCGGGCGCTGCTCGCTGGACCGGGGTGTCATTTGCCGCGTCGCACCTGAAGTAGATGTAGCTGGGTATGTAGTTTATTAACTTTGTTTAAGTTTTTAAGCATTATATAGGTACCTTATCCTACTCGTACACTATTCTGATCGTATAGGAAGAATTTTAAACACACAAGAAGGATCCTTTTGTGTAGCATGTGCTAACATAGTGGGTATAGTGCGTATAACACAGTAAGTAGGTACACTGAGCTTTTAAAAAAACGAATGGAGCCGCTAGGGCAAGGGATTTTTTTTAACCAACCATTTCTGCCATTCTGTTTTGCTACATATTTACATCTTTTTTTAAGTGTGTATTCCTAGCACGAATAATTAATTATTATTCGTTCGGTTAGTGAAAATAAATCAAATACTTATTCACCTTTAATAACCAAAAAAAGAGAACACTTAGCTGCACTTGATTTCAAACGGCATATATTCCGACAAAATGTGAGATAGGATCACAATAAATTCTAAGTATCCACACCATTCTGCTCAAAACATAAGCTAATACACCGTGCGTGGTGTTACTAATCCACCTTAGAATAGCGACCTCTATGTTCTAGAGCCGAAGTCATGGAGGCAATCACATTATGTTTTTAGCCTGGAGGCCGGCGCAGCGCACGGGAACAGCTCCTTGTACCAGTGCTGCAGCGGCTTCTGCATCGACCTGCTGCAGCAGCTCGCCGAGCAGCTGGGGTTCACGTACGAGCTGGTGCGCGTCGAGGACGGCCGCTGGGGAACGCTGCATCAGGGCAAATGGAATGGCCTTATTGCGGATTTAGTAAACAAAAGGACCGATATGGTATGTCAATAATAACTAAATAGTTAAAAACCCTTTCCGTCATCGTAACTAGGAAATAAATTCTACCAAAATTTTCTCAGAATTTTAGCAGAGTTTGGTTGGTTAGAATTCAATCATAAATTATGTCTGACATAAAGTTGCAAATACTCGTACTTTACTTAGCTAGAGAAAATATGACAAATTTGGGTTGGCCAATTTGTTGCAAAGTAGGTATACAAGTTTAAAAAAACGAAATCTTTGCAGGTACTAACATCTTTAATAATAAACTCAGATCGAGAATCAGTGGTAGACTTCAGCGTCCCATTCATGGAGACCGGCGTGGCGATCGTGGTGGCCAAGAGAACCGGCATTATCTCTCCTACAGCATTCTTGGAACCGTTCGATACGGCTTCTTGGATGTTAGTAGGAGCTGTCGCGATACAAGCGGCTACTTTCTCAATATTCTTCTTTGAATGGCTCTCACCAAGTGGATTTGACTGTTCAACGGGACACAATTCAAAAAGGGTGCCGCAAAACCGATTCTCTTTATGTCGAACATACTGGATTGTTTGGGCTGTTCTATTTCAGGTAAGTGGTAAAATGATCGTGATTACTTAAGTATATAATGATGTTGTCTACGAGTAGAAACTGAAAACCAAATTAAGTAATATGTTTTTTTTCCGCAGGCTTCCGTGCATGTGGACTCACCGAGAGGGTTTACTGCTCGATTCATGACTAACATGTGGGCCATGTTTGCTGTGGTGTTCCTGGCTATCTACACTGCCAACTTAGCTGCATTCATGATAACCCGCGAGGAGTTCCACGAGTTGAGCGGCATCGACGACCCTCGGATATCGAGGCCGCTGTCGCAAAGACCTTCATTAAAGTTTGGGACAGTGCCATGGTCGCACACAGATGCAACTCTAGCTAAATATTTTTCAGAACCACATGCGTATATGAGTCAGTAAGTTAATGCATATAATAAATTACTTAATACATAGCGTATTTAAATAAAAATAAAGCTTCTTCCAAGAGTTTATATATGACTCTCACTTTTTAAATGATTCCGACTCTAAATAGCTACGTGTTAGCCATCTAGCAGATTTCTTTTTTCCGTAACCTAACACTATCCAACTGATAGGCCGATGACCAATATTAGCTACAAAAGGCGTTAAATTGAGGCTTGTCTACAATGAACTTCCTGTTTTATTATAATGGTTATTCTGATAATTACTTATTTGTTAATAAGTAAGTAGGTAAAACAATAAGCTTTTGTTTCTGTTAAAAACGTAGTGAAACATGTGTTATGGATTGAAAATGTGTAATATGCAGTTCACTTTTTGACTGTTTTAGATACAACCGTAGCACCGTGAGCGCAGGTGTTACGGGTGTACTTACTGGAGAACTAGACGCATTTATATACGACGGCACCGTCCTAGATTATTTGGTGTCTCAAGTAAGTGTCTACGTTGTTTATATAAATGTTACAGCTTAATCTGACAAGGGTGCAACTTACTGGTTGCTACGTAGTGGCTAGTAGGTACCTAGACTAAAAGATAGGTATACGGCGGACTTACATTTACCTAGCTTAGGTGCCTAATATGTTAATTTTATTGCAAAGCAGAAGGTACTTAAGTATAGCTATTCTAAAATCTAAAAAAAACCTACCTATTATTGCACAAAACTTCGAACAATAGGCGAACTTAATGCCAAGAGGATGAGGGAGTTAATGAGTGAACTAAATTTATACGACCAGTAATTAAACAATTTTAATTTAATTTCTAGGATGAAGACTGCAGACTCTTGACAGTGGGATCGTGGTATGCCATGTCAGGTTATGGATTGGCGTTCACGCGCAATTCTAAATACCTCAGCATGTTCAACAAAAGATTACTTGATTTACGTTCAAATGGAGATCTCGAAAGATTACGCAGGTTAGTCAGATACCTAATTCTGATAACCGTACAGAACTATTCCGTCCTATGAAGTCGGTAAATTGGGGCGTCTCTGAACATAGCCAGACCCTTTCATTATCATAACAGTTCGTATTCTACATCAATGACCCGACCGGGAAAAGAATCCGGGACCGCTTGGGCGATACCAGAGTGTCCGCACATAAAACCGGCGTGAACCGCGTCTGTGCTGTTTCGCCGAGTGAGAAAGTACCGGAGGCCCAATTCGGGGGAAGGGGTTTTGAGTGTGTAACTCTACATGGGTAGCAATCGCTTACCATCAGCTCGCCTGCCTCCTATCACATAAAAAAATATGTTTATAGTGCGCTCGTATCTCCAGGTACTGGATGACCGGTACGTGCAAGCCCAACAAGCAGGAGCACAAGTCGTCGGACCCGCTGGCGCTGGAGCAGTTCCTGTCGGCGTTCCTGCTGCTGATGGCGGGCATCCTGCTGGCGGCGCTGCTGCTGCTGCTGGAGCACGTGTACTTCCGCTACATGCGCACGCACCTGGCGGCCTCTAGCGCGGGCTCTTGCTGCGCGCTCGTCTCACTCTCCATGGGTACGTGCGAGCCAACAAGCAGGAGCACAAGTCGTCGGACCCGCTGGCGCTGGAGCAGTTCCTGTCGGCGTTCCTGCTGCTGATGGCGGGCATCCTGCTGGCGGCGCTGCTGCTGCTGCTGGAGCACGTGTACTTCCGCTACATGCGCACGCACCTGGCGGCCTCTAGCGCGGGCTCTTGCTGCGCGCTCGTCTCACTCTCCATGGGTACGTGCGAGCCAACAAGCAGGAGCACAAGTCGTCGGACCCGCTGGCGCTGGAGCAGTTCCTGTCGGCGTTCCTGCTGCTGATGGCGGGCATCCTGCTGGCGGCGCTGCTGCTGCTGCTGGAGCACGTGTACTTCCGCTACATGCGCACGCACCTGGCGGCCTCTAGCGCGGGCTCTTGCTGCGCGCTCGTCTCACTCTCCATGGGTACGTGCGAGCCAACAAGCAGGAGCACAAGTCGTCGGACCCGCTGGCGCTGGAGCAGTTCCTGTCGGCGTTCCTGCTGCTGATGGCGGGCATCCTGCTGGCGGCGCTGCTGCTGCTGCTGGAGCACGTGTACTTCCGCTACATGCGCACGCACCTGGCGGCCTCTAGCGCGGGCTCTTGCTGCGCGCTCGTCTCACTCTCCATGGGTACGTGCGAGCCAACAAGCAGGAGCACAAGTCGTCGGACCCGCTGGCGCTGGAGCAGTTCCTGTCGGCGTTCCTGCTGCTGATGGCGGGCATCCTGCTGGCGGCGCTGCTGCTGCTGCTGGAGCACGTGTACTTCCGCTACATGCGCACGCACCTGGCGGCCTCTAGCGCGGGCTCTTGCTGCGCGCTCGTCTCACTCTCCATGGGTACGTGCGAGCCAACAAGCAGGAGCACAAGTCGTCGGACCCGCTGGCGCTGGAGCAGTTCCTGTCGGCGTTCCTGCTGCTGATGGCGGGCATCCTGCTGGCGGCGCTGCTGCTGCTGCTGGAGCACGTGTACTTCCGCTACATGCGCACGCACCTGGCGGCCTCTAGCGCGGGCTCTTGCTGCGCGCTCGTCTCACTCTCCATGGGTACGTGCGAGCCAACAAGCAAGGAGCACAAGTCGTCGGACCCGCTGGCGCTGGAGCAGTTCCTGTCGGCGTTCCTGCTGCTGATGGCGGGCATCCTGCTGGCGGCGCTGCTGCTGCTGCTGGAGCACGTGTACTTCCGCTACATGCGCACGCACCTGGCGGCCTCTAGCGCGGGCTCTTGCTGCGCGCTCGTCTCACTCTCCATGGGTACGTGCGAGCCAACAAGCAGGAGCACAAGTCGTCGGACCCGCTGGCGCTGGAGCAGTTCCTGTCGGCGTTCCTGCTGCTGATGGCGGGCATCCTGCTGGCGGCGCTGCTGCTGCTGCTGGAGCACGTGTACTTCCGCTACATGCGCACGCACCTGGCGGCCTCTAGCGCGGGCTCTTGCTGCGCGCTCGTCTCACTCTCCATGGGTACGTGCGAGCCAACAAGCAGGAGCACAAGTCGTCGGACCCGCTGGCGCTGGAGCAGTTCCTGTCGGCGTTCCTGCTGCTGATGGCGGGCATCCTGCTGGCGGCGCTGCTGCTGCTGCTGGAGCACGTGTACTTCCGCTACATGCGCACGCACCTGGCGGCCTCTAGCGCGGGCTCTTGCTGCGCGCTCGTCTCACTCTCCATGGGTACGTGCGAGCCAACAAGCAGGAGCACAAGTCGTCGGACCCGCTGGCGCTGGAGCAGTTCCTGTCGGCGTTCCTGCTGCTGATGGCGGGCATCCTGCTGGCGGCGCTGCTGCTGCTGCTGGAGCACGTGTACTTCCGCTACATGCGCACGCACCTGGCGGCCTTAGCGCGGGCTCTTGCTGCGCGCTCGTCTCACTCTCCATGGGTACGTGCGAGCCAACAAGCAGGAGCACAAGTCGTCGGACCCGCTGGCGCTGGAGCAGTTCCTGTCGGCGTTCCTGCTGCTGATGGCGGGCATCCTGCTGGCGGCGCTGCTGCTGCTGCTGGAGCACGTGTACTTCCGCTACATGCGCACGCACCTGGCGGCCTCTAGCGCGGGCTCTTGCTGCGCGCTCGTCTCACTCTCCATGGGTACGTGCGAGCCAACAAGCAGGAGCACAAGTCGTCGGACCCGCTGGCGCTGGAGCAGTTCCTGTCGTCTTTACTGGTGCTGATGGCGGCACAATTCTCATCGCTCCCCGTCAGCCAGTATAACCCTACCGTTGGACAATGGGAATATGGCGGGTTGGCCCGATGATGCGTTTGGGGGAACCAAAACGCGTCATCATCCTTGTACGGCCTTCGTAGTTGATTCCATTCCTACGAGAACACTTTCCAAATTTTTCGCCCTACTCCTGGGCTTGGAGGGGGTGGGGGTAACTTTTCTTACATAGATTCCCCCTAAGTAAGCCGATGATTGTACGGACAGCCGCACATCAGGTTACTACAATCTGTCAAATTTCCTCAGTTGATATTGAACCAAACACGTTTGACATAAAGGTGAGGTTCGATTGAAGAAATTTGACAGTTGTAGTAACCTGATGTGCGGCTGTCTGTACATTATTTAATTAATATGAGTAGGTACATGCACGTGCAATATTTTACTAGTATTTAGTAAACATTTGTTTCCCAGGACAATCTTTGTCGTTCCACGGGGCAGTGGTCGAGGCTGCGTCACGAGGATTTGGGGCTGGAGGTCGAGGACACTGTCGTTCTGCTGTTTGTGCTGCGCAGGTAATTAAGTAACTCTTAAATATTAGGGAAGGATTTAAAGTAGTAACGTACTTTAGTAGGTATACTGAATATTTTTGTAATACTTATAAGGTAGGGTATTCATGATGACTTGGAGTTAACCATAATTCACATGCCTTCAAACTGGCGCGCGTTGGAGAGCACTCGGCGGGCTGCGTGCATCTGCGCTGAATCGCAGCAGCCCACCCTGTCAACTTTTTACCGCGCACAGTAGTTACCTAATGTAGAGCCATCATTCCCATTGCACCATGGCTATTGGGGATATTGGAGGTGATTTAAACATGGATGGGTGGTATCCCCGTAACAGATAGGTACTTGATAATCTTCAAGAAAAGAGCCGGTAACCTCTGTGATGCCGTGTAGCATGGGCGGCAGTGATCACCGACAGTCAGATGGCCTAATATGAAGCGAGCGCTACGACCGAATCGGGGTTCCCTCCCTTCAACACGCGCTGTGCGCTGCTTTTGTTTGAATGCGACAGGTAGGTATTCTCGTTTCGTGGGGGCCACCAGGTATGTAGCTCCTCCAGGTTATGTTAGGTTCAGGGCCGCTGCAAGCGGGCGTGCAACGCGTGCACATCCAGGGCATAGTGTAAAAAAATATAGCAGAATTGATCACGTTGAAGTGTGGGGTGGGTTGCAGGTTTGGCGCGCGCGGCACGAGCGCGACGCGGCGGTGGCGCGCGCGCGGCAGCTGGCGGGCGGCGCTGGCGGCGCACGGGCTGCAGCCGCCGCCGCGCCGCCTGGCCTCGGCCGCGGCGCTGCTTGCGGGCGGCGAGCCGCACGACGCCACGCGCCCGCGCACGCTGCGCGCGCCCGCCGACCTCCTGCCCGACCTCGACCGTCCGCTCTCTTGCGGCGACTTGCGCGCGAGGTAACCCTCTAGTTTTTAAATGGTTTCATTCTATGTGATAGAGGAGGAGACGGTGGCAGAGTAGGAGACGGATTACCTAATGGACAATCCGTCTCCATATATGTGTACAATATGATGCGACAAGCCTGTTTTGGCCGATGCAAGTACTTATTCACAAGTAATTTAGATAGGTACCTTTCTTTTATAAATTGAGACAACATCACATTTTCCTGCTGCTAAACTAAGGTTTTCCCTTGTGCTATGAAAACCTGAGACAACGGAAGATACCCCAGACACAAATAGGTAACCTATCTGTTTCATCAACAAACATTTGTTGGTGCGGGAATGGAACCCGCGACCCTTAACCTCAACCAAACAACTGTTCTAAACATTTCGCTAAAAATTAGAACTTAAGTAGGTGTGTAAATTTCCCACAAGCATGGCTTGTTGGCATCTGCTGTCTGTAGCCGAATCGGTCGGTGGGTTGAAATACTTACCTACCTTATGTAATTATTTTCCTTTTTAATAATTTAGCACGTGAATAAAATCCGCTTATTTTTGCACCTTACAGAGAGCGGACACGAGTAGAAATGGAAACAGTGCTGTGAGGCGCATATTGCGCCACCTTATTTCAATTCCTGAAGGCTGTTCTTACACCAAGTTATACAAGACGAAGTTAGTTATACCTAATGTTAAAATACGGACAGATAAAAGAACGTTGTAATTATTAAATAAATTATTCCAATTATTAAAACAGAGAGCTGGACGTAGATAGCGAAGCGTTGTTGTGAGACGCGCGCGCAGTGCGGGCTGGGCGCCGGGCGCGCGTCTCCGTGTTGTCTACTACAATAAAATATATTTTTTGGACAATATTATTGTGTTTTACATAGTTTACCTACTTATTCTAAGTGAGTGACGAATGTGCTTAAAAACAATGAAACTTATATAAGGTTTCGTACCGGTCATCGGTGCCCACCCCAGTGACCCCACACGGACGCAGACGAAAGTGCCCCGAGGTTTTTAGTGGGTAAGCCCCTGGAGCCCCCCAGGGGAGAGCCCCACATTACCCGGCCGCTGTGCATAAGGCGGCGCCGACCACCAGTGACGATGGTCGGCTCTTTTCAGCCGGGGGCATTTTCTCCGGGAAACCAAAAAAAAAAACGTTAAGCTACCTACGGTAATAATATGTTCTCAATCACGTTTTTTATTTAACAAGGTGGCTAAGGTTTTCTAACTTTTTTTCTTTGGTCTCTGGGGAATGCCTTCTTATGCAGTACCCTCCTGCCCGGGCAGTCAGGTTATGTCGGGCACTCCTCCGGTAGCAGCCGGAGGCATACCGACTAAACCCCAGGAGGAATTAAGTATACTTAGTTTAGAGCAGCGCTCGATACGGGGCTGCGGGTGATTCGTAATTATTTTGCAACTAGTGGCCGGGCGGCAACTTCGTTTGCGTGAACTTTATGACTCTTGGCTTAAAGATGATTATTTAAGTAGAATATAAATATTCATTCTTCACATTTGACAATATTCCATTCCATTTCATTCCATATTTGTTATAGTGTAGCTGGGCTCTAAGAGTTCCACACCAGATGTTCCATGATCTTTGATATGTCATCATAAAATGCTCATCAAACTGAACAACTTTTGTTAAGGTGCCATTGACCTACCTCTTATAGTTTAGCTAGGCTGTCTAGGGGATTTGTAACTGTTTTGCAATGTGGGACACCCCCCTTGTCAAAGCTATATATACGTCCGTGACCGGAGTGATACCACGGCCTCACAGAAGACCTGTGTGAAGCAGCGCCTGCGCTGTTTGTCGAGTGAGTGAGGGTACCAGAGACCCAGAGGGTTAAAGGTTGGCAGCGCATTGTGACTCTACTGGTGTTGCAGGGGTCCATGGACGGGGCGGCGGCAATCGCTTACCATCAGGTGATCCGTCTACTCGTCTGTCACCTATCACATAAAAAAAAAGATAAATAATTTTTTGTCCACCATCTGGATTTTAGCGAGATCCTTTGAATTTCTATTTGGTTATAAAATAAAGTATGTACGGCAAATCATAAACAAAAAAATATTTTAAACACTCTTTGGCGCCATTTACCACCGCTTACGGCAGTGGCGCCATCAATTTTATTAATTTCATGACATGACTATCTTGTCGAATCCAAAGATTTTACATTATAACAAGATGGTGTACTATGAAAATGAATGCAATGCTAATTTCGATTCTATGCAATGAGAATAAAGATTACTTTGAAATGCCAAATCGCTTTACAGAAAATCGAGCCGAGCGAGATGGCGATCGACAGGAATATGTCCTTGTCTAAAGGGTTGCCATCATAAAAAAAAAACCTTTGTGGTATAACTTACGCAAAGTTTATATTTCTTCTTCTGGGGAACTTTCAAAATATTGAATAATTTAAAGGAATGATACGTTGGAATTAATAATGTCTTTTTTATTTTTTTAATTTTAAACCATGATAAACGACTAGTTTTATGTAAAAGTCGGTGATATGGTAGTTTTAATTATAATAAATATGCAACACTTGGCGTCTGGACATCACCATTATGGCGGCGGCAAAAATAATTTGAAAGATTGTATTATTGTGACGACAAAAATAAAGTGTAAAAATTGTGCTTATTTATTTAATAATGGTTCTCACTTGTTGTGTGATAGGATGCAAAAGTGAATCATATAAAGGTTGCGGTGTATCTTTTCATAAGTAAGTGTTTAGTCAAAGTTTTATTTTTGCATTGAGTAGGGTGTCCATTTCGCTTGTCATCTAAAGACTGGATTTTTTACTGTTTCAGATTTCCAAAGAATGAAGAAATTAAAAAAAGGTGGCCTTACCGTCATACCGGGAAAAATTACTAAACAAGTGATTTTCAAACGTTTCTAATGTAAGTCCAACCTTTAGATGATGATCAGTTCATATAGATAGTGCATTCGCATATAGTGCTAATGCAATAAAATGTAAATTTTCAAAGCTGTATTTTATATTTATGAATAGAAAATGTAAAATTTCTTCTAAGACTGAGACTCAATGCTCATAAAATTAATACTTGAGTGAGACATGTGAGACATGTAAAGCAATATAAATTTAATATTTTGTTAAATTAAATAATGCTTTTATAAGACACCGGGTTTTCATTTATTTCAAATTTGCATTAGAGAGATTTGATCCCGTAAGATCAAGTCTACCTGTTACTGGGATCAAGTCTCCCAGAATAGGGGACACTTGATCCTTTTGGAAAGTTCTGGGAAAATGCAAAAAAATATATATGAAGCACTAATAAATATAATAATCAAATAATGAGGAACAGTAGGTAGTTAACAAAATTGCCTACCTATGTACGTTTTGTTTTTATAGAACTAACATGGGGATCAAGTGTCCCCAGTTTCCCCAAGAGTTTGTGAAAAAAATTAAATTTTAGTCAATATTCTTGCTCCATAGAACCTTCAAATCGCAAAGTGTGTACGTTTGTATGAATAATACGCTATGGCCGGTTAAATGTGCCGCAGAGTGTATTATTATAGGTAGGTAAATAGAAAATCTAAAGTCGGTAGTCTCTTCGTATCGTACGTATACATAATAAGGAATTTTAATTTGGAACTTGTGTTTTTTTCATACAAAATTGCTCATAAATACTCAAACGATACTTTGAAACGTTCGTGCTAGCCCTTCTAGTTTGAATGGGCTTCACGAGTTTCTTAGAGAAAGCGATGTCCGACTCCCACGTGGGTGGACTGAGTTTGACAAACAATAATTGTAATCGAAAATCTAAATCGTGTGGTCACCTTATTAGAGTAGGACGCCAATCAAGTTATAGACATCTCACGAGGCTCGAATGCAAGTAATGAGTACGCCATCTAGTTCTTATATACAATATCTTTGGTCGAATCTTGATGCATTCATGGCCCATGATTTATTAAAGTGTCGCCTTAGTGTCGCATTAGTGTCGTCAGTGTCGTTTCTTATTAGGCTGTGGTCGTCTCTGTCAGTGTCAAAATTGACATGACATTGATTGATAGAGAAAAATGAAACTCACGTTTTATTTGTAACAAAGTTCGTGATGTTTGTGTGCTTATAATCAGTAAGATAGGTAATAGATTTATTATAATTAGTTGTCATCACTACATTTATGCATGTCTTGACATTATACGGTAAATTTGGGGTATGTAAAATGTTTTTACAGTCAATGCACCCAATTTAGTTTTAACGAGTCAGTTGTTGCAAAATATATTTTTTCTAAGTATATTTCACACTATATTATAATAATATTATGTAGTTTTATCATGAATTGTCATAGGTAATCATTACTAATTATCAAAGCATTCTTATTGAGTTCATTTCTTTGCGCAATCCTGTGGCCACCGGTAATATTGCCGGTGATTTCAGCCCTGGCTAGGCGTAGGTACCTATACCTACTAAAACTTTATGTAGCTCCATAACTATCTAGTCTAAAAGTGTCTATCTAGACGCCCAATAAAACCCCCTGTATTTGTATTTAAAATTTCTGGTTTTTTAATTTGTTTTAATTATAATTGAAAGCATCAAGATTCAAGAATTTGAAAATTAGGAGAAGCAAATCATTATGTCTAAAGACATCATAGTCCTAACACCTAATGGAAGAAGACAAAAAATTCACTGCACTCCAGATACTATCATATTACAGGTATGAGTGTAATAAACACATTTAAATAAAATGCAGTACCTACTTATCTTTTGATTGAAGTTTCATATTCTGAACTGTTCCACAGGTTCTGGAAGATGTGTGTCAGAAACAAGGATTTGAGGCCATTGATTATGACTTGAAGCACCATAACCATGTTTTGGACCTAACAACATCAATTCGGTATTCAAATTTACCAAATAAAGCTACTCTTGAAATGGTAGAAACTGAAAGAAGAAAAAGGGAAGAGACCATTGTAACTATTGGATTGCTACTGGAAGATGGTAAATTATATTAGGGTGATCGAGACAGTGGTTGCCCACTTAAGAAAAATATGCAAAGTTTTATTTCAATTAAATCCTTTATTTTAACAATTGGGTAGCAGTGTGCGACTTTTATATAACATTGGTAGTTTAGCTTTGAGATAAGTTAGCAACAATTCAAATATCTAAAGAATATTTGTAAATATAACGTTTTGCAAAAAAAATCTTAAAATTTGTTCTAAAAATTCAGTGATTGCCCACCCCCTCTAAAGACTAAATGGAATGTTTTTATACCAAGATAACTGCTTCAAATGATACATCAAAGCTTTAACTAGCTCGTTGTTTAGCTTTCACATTCAAAAAATAAAATAAAAGAGACACAATCATTAAAACTACTAAGTGTATCCGATTTTCCTAAGGAATTCGAGTTTTTTGAAGAGACGAACACCTGCTGTGCAAAAACAGCCATTATAATATATATTTTTTAAATGTTGGCAAATTTTTTATTTAGAATTCTGTTTAAAGAGTACTCTCGTGTTATTTAACGGATTTAATTCAAAACTACTCCTTTGAAAATAAGTTAAAATCTACGTTAACCTTAAACCTGGCAATCACTGTACCCTGGGCAATCACTGTCTCGGTTCCCCTAATTATTCTATCTGAAAACCCATTGATTTAGTTTTGAAAACAGTTCTTCTAGTTAATAGGTAACCAAATGAAATGGAAAAAGCCATCAACAAGATCTTCATGCTTGTTGGAAGGGTTTTCGTGAACCTACACATACATTTTAACATGCTTTTATTTTAACTATGTATGATAAAAATTTTTTAATTATGATAAGAGAAATTTAGGTACTTATGATAAACAATATTTCTGTAATATTTATTTATTAACAATCTTTGATGTTAATAATAATTTTATTAAGATCACATTAAAATTTAGAATGATCATTATTGTCAGGTGTCATTGTAAAGTTATTGCGTTTATGACTAGGAGAGCAGACTTGTCCTGACGTAAATCTTGTTGGTGATAAATAAATAAATAATAGTATGTATAAACTGGCAAATTTCAGGTGAAAGAAGAACAGCTGAATTTCCTCCCAACACTTCTCTGTTTGAGCTGGTCACAACTTTAGCTCCCACAGAGTTAAAGTCTCTACCACAACCTACAATCCTCTACATGAGGCAGGAGGTTATTGGAGAGTCTGCGATGAAAGAAAAGACTCTGAGACAACTTGGGCTGATCAGTGGCAGGGCCATACTAAGACTACTAAATAAATCTGAAGAAGCCAAGTAAGTTAATTAATAAAAATTTTCATAAAAACTTATTGATTTTTGTTATATAATAATAATAATAATATAGCCCTTTGACTGGCTAAGAGATGTTGACTTATTAGTTAGGTAGTTGCTTAAGTAATTTATATAAGGTCTCTCAGCTCAGTGTGCCTGTCGGCAAAGGCCTCCTCCAGTGTTTTCCACTGTGCCCGGTCTTGTGCGACCCTTCTCCATTTTGGCCCCGCAGTGAGCCTCAGCTCGTCCTCCCAGCGCATATGTTGTCGTCCTCGACTTCTCTTGCCATCTCTGGGATACCAGTTTGTTATGATTTGGCTCCACTTTTCTAGTCTAGATCTCAACATATGACCAGTCCATCTCCATTTTTGGAGGTCTATTCTTTTTAAAATGAATGCCTAGAAAATGACGTATACATGTTTTGCAAAGTTTTGTCTGATACTGTAGCAAGGTTTTCTCAGGAGATCAAAGTCAGCCATTCAAAGTTTAACATTAAGCCCTGGATGACTCCTGGGCTTATTCGCTGTTCTAGACATAGGGATAAACTTCACAGCGAGTCAAGGAAATTTCCTCATGACGAACATAAAAAGTTGGTGTACAGCAGATACCGAAATTTCTATGTGTCACTTCTTCGCAGGCTTAAGTCTGAATATGAAAGCAAGGAACTAAACGACAACAAAAATTGCCCAAAAAAGCTCTGGAAGAGCATAAATCGCATATCCCACAGAACGCCTTTGAACAAAAATGATAGAGCACAAGAGCTTCTCAGTCCGAAAAACGGCTCTAAATTTGAGGCTCTAAAGGCAAGTAACACCTATTTCACTTCGGTAGGAAAAAACCTAGCCCGCTCGATTCTATCAAGCCTTGGCGAGACTCAGGAATCGCTTGCGGCTAAAACTAGTCTTAACAACCCCCCGTTGAACTCCTTTTTCATCTCTCCCACCGACGAACAAGAAATAATATACCTCATTAATAAATTAGATCCGAACAGCTCTCCAGGAATAGACCAAATAAATAATAAAATACTAAAAGCAGTGAAGTCCTCTATAGCGACTCCCCTCGTATCAATTTTTAATCGGAGTATTGCATCGGGCTACTTCCCCAAAGCCTGGAAAACAGCAGTGGTCGTCCCAATATACAAAGGTGGAGCGAAAAACGATCCTGGCAACTATCGCCCAATATCGCTTTTAGGTAGCATCTCAAAACTACTGGAGCGTATTGTTAACGAGAGACTGATGCAATACCTTGAACAAAATAATTTTCTCTCAGATAGCCAGTTCGGCTTTCGGAGAGGTAAATCAACAGAGGATGCGGTAAACTTGTTGACAAATGTCGTTTCCACTCATCTTGATAATGGACGTAGTTGTGTCGGAGTTTTCTTGGACCTGGCCAAGGCTTTCGACACAGTTTCTGTTCCAATACTGCTAAGAAAGCTTGAAAGTTTTGGTATCCGAGGCACAGTGTTGGACTGGTTTACAAGCTATTTGTCAGACAGAAACCAATGCATCAGAATAGGACATCTTGTAAGTGAGGTGCAGCCTGTAAGTTTCGGTGTACCTCAAGGCAGCATTTTGGGACCAACTTTGTTCATTTTATATATGAATGATATCTGCTCGGTTCCTGTGAAAAACGCTGATATAATTTGTTACGCCGATGATACTGCACTGATTTTCCACGATACATCCTGGGAGCAGGTTCGGCTTAGAACAGAAGACGGCATGAATTTGATTTCACAGTGGCTAAGCAAAAACCTCCTAACGCTTAATACCGCCAAAACCAAGTTCCTTTGTTTTCACAAGACTATAGCATCTTCACCTCCTGTAATTCTCGATCAGATGAAAATACACAGCTGCCAAGGCGGCAACAGACGCCTTTGTGACTGCTCCCTCATTAAAAAAGCTGACTTTTTAAGGTACCTGGGAGTCATGATAGACGACAAATTATCTTTTAAAGAGCATATTACTCTGATGTCTAGTCGAGTAAGGAAGATTATCCATGTCATGAAGAACCTTAGAGAGGCTGCAAATGGAAGAATCCTTAAAACGGTATATCTAGCTCTGTGCCAGTCTATTATAAATTACTGCATTCTTGCTTGGGGAGGCTGTGCGAAATCCACTCTTATCCCATTAGAGAGAGCCCAAAGAGGTGTTTTAAAGGTAGCTTTGTTTAAGCCAATTCTCTACCCAACGGCCGCTCTCTTTAATGAGGCTGAAGTGCTTAGTGTAAGGAGGCTTTTCTTGGTGAGAGCTGCAGTTTATACTCACACAAAAGTAATAAACTCCAATACATATAGCGATTTGGTCAAAAAAAGAGTTTACAAAATCCCAGCTCCTTTCACACGTACAACATTCTCACATCGTTTCGGCTATTTCCTCTTTCCACGAATATACAACAAGCTTGCAGGCCTCTATAACTTTAAATCTCTATCTGTCCCTCAAACAAAACGGCTGCTAACAAAAATGCTTCTGAAATGGAATTACAACGAGACGGAAGATTTACTTAAACCTATACTCTAATTCTTCCTACCTTGAATCACACTCTCACTCACATACACATTTACCTAACTCATCTACGCACATGAACATTCACTCACTCACACATACCAACTCACAAGTCACAACTACCTGCCATTTACACGCTGCCCATATAAATACAAAACTGTGTTCACTAGGTATAAGAAATTAAAAATGTTTTTAGTTATAAGAATGCTCACAGACTGATGTTAAATTTATTTACTTATTTTTATTTGTTTTTAAACCTCATATAAGAAAAAAAAAATTAGTGTTAAATTTGATATATAGGTACCTAACAATTTTGTAATTTAGTCTTTAAAATTTAGTCTTTAGAAGATCTTGCAATGTTTTTAATATAATATTTAAGTTTTCTTTATAACCTATGCCAAGTACAATGTGTCACATTATTTCGTTTCTGGAAATCGCTCCACTGTTCCTCACAGGACAGGCCTAGCCTAGTGTGAGGACCAGCATAATGTAAACCTTGTTAAAGTGTTTATTGGTAATAAAGAATTTTTACTTTTTTTTTTACTTTTACTTTTATATCGGTCAGTTTTTTTTCCCTCAGTTGAATGTTGCTAATTCTGTCTTGCCTTCTTATTCCTGTCATACTTCGTTCCATACTTCTCTGACATTTTGATAACTTATCTCTATGATGTTTTGTTAGGGACCATGTTTCGCAGCCATAGGAGATGCATGGAAGGATGCACGTGTTGAAGACCTTCCTTTTGGTTAGCATGTTGTGATCTTTGGATTTGAAAATTTCCTTGAGGGACCAGTATCTCTTCCATCCATTTGCAATCCTCTTGTTTATTTCTTTGGTTGTTTGGTCTTTGATGGAAATGATCTGACCTAAGTAGCAATACTCTTCGACATAGTCTAGTGGTTGCCCTTGGATTTCTATGGGCTCCATTTTGGAGTTGGTCATAAGCTTTGTCTTTTTTACATTGAGTTTTAAACCCACTTTCAAACTTTCTTTGCATAGAGTTTGCACCATCTCCTCTAGTTTTATTGGGCTCTCTTCTAGCAGGATTAGGTCGTCTGCAAATCTTAGATGATTTATATTGATTTTTGTTATTATAATTTAATTAAATGACTTATAAATTTTTTAGGCAAGCAAATGTCTCCACTGTGTACCGAAGGCCTGTTTCAGAAAAACTGGATGACATAAATACCAAGGAAATATTAAGTTCTAATAATAAACAAGGGCAGTTGAAATTAGATGAAATCTCAACTGCTGGGCCTTCTAATGCTAACAAAATAGATAAAGCAATAAGTGATCCAATAAAGTTGCTTAGAGAAGAAAACCAAAATAAGAAGTCTCAACAAGTAGAAGAAAAAGCTGATGAAAATGCCTCTACACTCAATCAAACTCCATTGTCTGCTAACAACTCCAAAACAACTCCGTCAAATCTCTCATTAAGCAGTCAAGAATCCCTTGAGAGAAGATTGAATATTGAAGAGGAAGTCACTTTTGTAAGTAATCAATTAAGTCAATGTTTTTAATAAATAATTTGATACTTGACAATATCTTTGGAGTTGATTGTCTTGCTTGATTAAAATTATAGCAATTTTTTGCAAATTATCCCTTTAGTAAATAATGCACTTAAGAAATTATCGACGGTGACAGATAAATACCTAAGAATGTCCAAAACTCACACTCAAACTTTAATTCTTGGGTGACTACTTGTTTATAAGTACTTTTTTATTACACAAATAATTGATTTTAATTAATGATCCTAAAACCATTCATGTACCGACACTCAAATAATTCATTTTTAAGACAATTTGACATTTTACTATGTTTATTCATCAATATGTAATTTGCAGTTGGGAACACAGAAGGCTATTGCGTTTATGCAGCCAGATAATTTACAAGAGGAGTTGGACGATCTTCCTGATGATTTCTATGAATTAACTATTGAAGAAGTTCGCAAATTATATCATGATTTGCAACAACACCGTATAGAATTGGATAATACTCCTCTCATAACAGCAGCACAAAAAGATACTATTGAGAAACAGGTACCACTTTCTGCTTTCTTTTATTTTCATTAATGTGACTATTAGAAAAATGTGGTTTAAATGTAGATTTTCGAAATGCTTACTCATATTTAGTTATAATATTTTACACAGAAATCAACTTAATATTCTCAAGCTTACAACATTTTAATTGATAAATATGAATAGGAAATACCCTGTCGAAAATCCAAAATAGTAATGTGAACTCTCTATTTATTTTCAGACGTCTCAACAAAGAATGAACATGTATAAGAATGTAGTAGTAAGAGTGCAATTTCCAGATCGCATTATACTTCAAGGAGTTTTTTCCCCAACAGATACTATTCATGATGTTATTGATTTTATTAAAAGTCATTTATATAATCCTGACAAACCTTTTCAGTTATGTGAGTATATCATAACTACCTAATTATTTAAATAGCAGTCTGCTTTGTAGCGTTTTCGTCTGCTTGCTCTTTGATTTGTAATTGTTCCTCATTTTCTTGAATATTGTTTCAGATACTACACCGTTAAAAGAAACACTGGATCCAAAGTTAACTTTGATTGAAGCAAAATTCGTACCCTGCGTTCATATGCATTTTAAATGGTTGGAAGATGGAGAAAATTCTTTATATTATCTTAAAGAAGAAATATATACTAAGAAAACAACTAGTGATGCAGCCAGCATATTAGCTTCTAAGTATAGGTAAAGTTAAAAGTATAATAAATTAATGTGCTCTTAAGTACATGTGTACTTTATTGCTGAGTTAATCTATGTAGATTACTTCTTCTTCTTCATCGATGCACTCTTGACAGAGCGGTCGTGGTCGTCATGCTTAACTCAGCAATAAAGTCGATACACAGACTGTAGACAGATTGTAGACTCTTCTCAATTACAAAAACTCATATCGCCATTTTGAATTTAATGGTTAATTTTATGTAAGTATATAGAGCGTCGTTTTGTTCACAGAGCGCCCAGCAGAAGAAAATTGGAAGAAAGAAGCGAATCATCAAAAAATACTGCAGCTACTTCTACTTCTAAAAATAGTAAATTACCAAAATGGTTTAAAAAATAAATATTCATTTGTGGTAATAAGTATGAAGAAAATGTACATAAAGTAGGCACTGTAAAACATGAGAACTCCGTTAGTTTCAAAAATCTGTCTTCAAGACTTTCTTGTCGTATTCTACTGCCCTCCTAATCTAAAGCGAATTACGAAGCCGAAGACGCACAGAGTGAAACCGTTTCGTATGTTTTAGCGGCTTCACTATAATTGTTCCCCGGTTCGAGTCTAGCCTAGCAATAAGGTTGATTTTTTAACGTTTTGATTACGAGGAACATAATCTTAAGATGTCCCGCATCGAGCCTAATCTTTACATAAAAAATCTCAGAAATGAGGGAAAATGGGGGCTACAGCGTGTGGAAAATCCGTTAGATGGCGTACGTGTAGACTGAGGTCCAACTTCAACGTCATTGGTCGTTTAGTGACATTTTGACATCTCACATCAAAAATATAACCAATCACCGTGTAGTTGGACCTCAATGTACACGTACGCCATCTAACGGATTTTCACACACACGCGGTAGCCCCCATTGCAAGTAATCAATCATCGAAATAACAATCCAATTATTTTTTACTTTGTGTATGGTATGACATCCTTCGATCATATAAACTCTTAGATACAGCGTGAATGCGTTTAAAGTATGTGGCCGCCACGATTTGCAAAAAAGCGCTATTTGGCATTTCGGAAGTAAAAACCAATTACACCTTGCTTGCTGTACACGTATCTACCTATGGGTCGAACATAAAATACTACATTTTGTTTTCGACCTCTACTTCATTTTGGAAATTTAAAGTAGATATCTTTTAAGGCGACTATTAGCTGAAAATAAACTAAACTAAGCGGACCGGGATCACTTTTCAAACGCTTTCAGTAGGAATAGAAACGTGTAACTAGAGATAAAATGATCGAAGATGACAATATTAAACAAGATAGCGGTTATTAAAGTTTATAGTTTTGAAAAGATGTGCATTTTATTATTATTGCCATTGTTAAGTACCCATCAATAATGTTTAAAACAAATTGACAATTGAAAGTGCTATTAAAATGAAAAGTAATTGGGTCCCAAGATTTTTTTTTTATGTGATAGGTAGCAGGCGAGCAGGTGGATCACCTGATGGTAAGCAATTGCCGCCGCCCATGGACACTTGCAACACCAGTGGAGTTACAAGTGCGCTGCCAACCTTCCATCCCCTTCCCCCCCCGAGTGGGCCCCCGGCACCCTCACTCACTCGGCGAAACACAGCACAGGGGCTGCTTCATGCTGGTTTTCTGTGAGGCAGTGGTATCACTCCATTCATGCCGAAGCGTGGCTCTCCCACAGTTAATTATATATTCCACTTTTCCAAACCTGTCCTGCCTTACTTTTCATCGCATTCTAATAGGGTATTTTACTAATCTCGACTTATCTAGTAAAAAATATACTTTATTTTCCAAATCTAGGTGCGTGTGTATAGTAGGTATCATTGGCTCGGCGGTGAAGAAATCATCGTGATGAAACTTGTACGTTTCGGATAGTTTCTCAAAATTGGAGATTCAGATGGGAAAAGATAAAAAAAATATTTTAAGTTTATCAAAAATATTATATTTTAGGATTTTTTACAAGTAAAATACATAAAATAGGTAATACAAAAATTAAATGTATCGTTTATATTGTATGTACACAGTACACACTAACATCACGTGGAGTCGGATGCTAGGCAGACGGCGGAGCGGGCCGGACTTTGTCTGCGCGAAACCGAGAAGTAATAAAGACCGGGTCTGCCCTTCGACGACCGCAACTGCCTGCGCCGCGAACCCAACGCACACGAGGAACGCAGGCAGTTAACATGACGTTCGTTCTAGTGAAGAGCGGCACTGGCGAGAAAAATTAGAAACAGTAATAGGTAGGTACCTACTGCAAATCCGCAGTGTCCTAGTGAACAATCATGCATAAATTTCTACTACCCGTGCGGATAAACATAGGGATTAGAAATGGCGGCGAGTTGAGCCGGTACCGTCAGCATACTAAGTATGTAAAAACGCAATAATTTATAAGTATAAATGAAAAATGGTATAAAATATCGTTACTGTTAAAAATGTTTTGTTATTTTATTAATTAAAATAACATTTAAGTATGTACAGACAGCCACACATCAAAGTATACAAAGGTGTCAAATTTCTTCAATTGACTCTCATCTTACTGTCATACACATTAGGTTGAATATCAATTGAGGAAATTTGACAAATTGTGGTAACCTGATGTGTGGCTGACTGTACATATGTTTTATAGGTTTTATTATTTTGTAAGTAGTATTTTTTACTGTACCTACTTATATAAAAAATCAATGAAAATAATTCAGATTGCGATAAATTATTTTTTCCTAAAAAGAAATTGATTATAAACAATTAATAATAATTTAATATTATCGCATTTATAAACGAATTTGTTCTCAAAAAATCTACATTTATTAGCGGTCCGCCCCGGCTTCGCCCGTGGTACATACATAGCCTATAGCAATGAGGAATAACGTACCTTTCCAACAAAATACGACAAGATTAACGAAAGGTTCACGGAAAAACAGAGCGCGTCTAACTCACAATTTTTTATTATAATGCAGCTTTATTTTGCGAAATACATAAGTACTTACTTAAGTATCAATTACATTTGAATTGAATAATCCCACATAGGTAATAAATGTACAAAAATGGCCCACTTACAATTTTATAAATGAAGGCAAAGTACCTAGTTTACATCTATTTGGTTTTATTGATTTAGAGGACTCATTAGTATCTTCGGAAATAGTTGTGATTTCCTTGTAATATCTACTTTCTGTACTAGAAGTATTTTCAATGGTATTATCAGCATATTGCTTTGTTTTTTTCTGCGTGGTATTGGATACATTTTTAGCTTTTAAAGTATATTTTGATTTTGTCTTATTAATTTTTCTTGAGGTAACATTTTGCCTATTCACAGAATTGTGAGCATTTTTCAAGGTTTTAGAAACTCCAATATGCCGATTAAGACATTTGTCTCCTTTTTCACAGTAACCTTTTGAAAACTCTGGGCAAATTTTAGTTTTATCATTCAATTTTACATGTAAGTATGGGCAGCTATCTCTAGTACACATTCCTTTCAAATAAAAATAACATGTAGGCATTTTCTTTGATGTTAAATCATGTGATAAAAGGCAGTCTTTCTCGTGGCAAATACCTTTGATAAACTTTCTACATATTGATACATGTTTTTTGTCATGTAAAAAATCACACTTACCATGTATGTTTCTTAAACATTTACCATATTTTTTGAACAAAGGACATGGAATATTATTTTTCTGCAAATTTCGTTTCATCATTTTGGGATTACTTGATTTTATTTGAGTTCTAGATAAATCACTAAATTTCCTGTATGATCTAGAGTTTTGGAACATTTTCCCTGAATTTAGTTTTAATTGATTTAGGTCATAATTTTGAGAAAGGGTTTGCTTTTCTTTATGAGGAATCGGTTTTTGTCCTGTATTATGAAAGCATGATGTTGCGTTTATTCTTTCCTGCGATATTTTATTAGTATCGAAGCTCTTCTTGTAGTTGCTTAAAGCAATAGACTTATATTTATTTATTTGCACTGTATTTTTAGGTTTCAAATTTTCGCGACTCCTTAATATTTGGTTAAATTTTGGTCTTACAAATGAATATCTCGATGTGGATATATTTGATTGTGTCGTGAGACTAGTTATTTCCTTTACTTCAGACTCATTTGATTTTATTTGATTATTAGTAACCAGAGATGCAGCAACAACTTGAGAATTAAAACCATTTTGAAAGCTGGAACTTGAGTTAACAAAATTGGGATTAACATAAATTCTACTCTTACTAGGCGGAACCTGTTGTGAAAATTTTGGATTAACATGCATTTTGCTATTTAAAATTGGATAACTTCTTGAAGGTTTATTAAAATTGGGATTAATGTATACTTTGTTATTAAAATTCATGTTTGTTTTTATCCTTAATTCCAACAAAGACCAAATTGGAAGTATTTGTTTCCGATTTTGCAATTCAAATCGGATACCAAACCGGGCTTGATAGTTTCTTCCAATTCTTCTTTCAATATAGTATTGAATTCTTCAATAAACCTTGTTAGTTCTGCCTTTTTGTTCCCGTTAAACCATAAAATACTCATGTGAAATGATGGATCCTGAAAAATAAAAATTAATACATTAGGTATAGGTATTTCTAATTACTTCAGAAGAACGTTAAATGGAATATAAAACAACGCATAGGGACAGTAAAACAAGACAGTCGTCGCTTCAACCTTTACTGTCGTCACACCATCAGCATCAATATTAACTTGCCGATAGAAAAAAGAACTAAAAAAAATATGTTGATAAATTTCTTAAAGGGTGTAAACTGAAGAACTTATCCTTGAATTTCGGGACACCCTGCATACTCCCCGTTAGCAAGAAAGGTTCACATAACATCAACCAAGACTGGTAATGCTACTCCTTGGGGATGACGAACGATAACCAGCCCCTAACACCGTCCACCCCAAGGCTTGTGTGATAAGCTAAACATTGGTAGGTACTAGTTAGGATGTAAAAAAAAAACTCATTAATTATTTGTAGCTTCGTACCTTATAAAACAATGGCAACCTAAAATCCTCCAATACACCATCAACCTTTTGCGTTAATTCTAATAACGTTTTCTTCGTGAAATAGTCCACATCCAGAGAAATAAATGTTCTAGTATTATCTTCATTACAATAAATGTTTATGGAGGAAAATTCCAACTCGAAACTGAAACAAAATAATAATGAGATAAACTACAATTTGCATTATTTACGGACAACTCCCTCACTTTGCCCTTGGAACTATAATTACTATTCATAAAGAGAATACTTAAATACAAAGCGAAAAGTTGAAACACTAGCGCGATATAATCTACGCCTAGAGCCATCTATTAGTAGAAAGTTGAGTTGAATATGTTCGGGAACTAAGACAGGGAGGGCCACTCAAACTCAAGGTCACAATATTCTTTATTTGCAAAGGCTTTACAAATCGTTATACATTAGAAAAAAAAATTAAAACTATTTAAGTATTCTTTGATAATGTATGATTTAAACGTAATTAAATATATTATATTTTATCTTGATACATAGATATTATACTAAAAAATTTATAGACTTATTGCCATTCTACCACCGAAAGCGGAAAGTTGATTCTGTCGAGAAGATCCGGCAAGAAACTCGCCAGTTACTCTTTTTAATCGCCAAAATTTTTATTACAATGATTTTCTCATACCACTACTCAAAATGAAAAAAAATTTTAGAAAGCTAAGAAGGAATGAGGTAAATCACTAGTAATTAAATGGGAATCATACTTAAGTTTGTCATCTAGCACAGTAGACCAAAGTCGCAGATGATTTTGAGAGGCTGAAGTTCATGTCCTATTGTGTATCTATACGAGTAGATAGTTATGTCTTTCATAATAAGATAGATAGATAAGACGTTTATTCGCATTAATTGGATGTCGTCAGCAAAGAGAAAATATTTGGTATGTCGGAAACAGTACTGATTATCATTTATGAATGTTGAATAGTACAGCGCCAAGGTGTGACCCTTGAGGAACGCCTAAACCAGCTCTAAATATCTTAAGAATTTTAGCTGTTTATTTTATAGGTAGGGTTTGAACCAATTTAGTCATGATCTTGAAATTCTGTAATAACATTACTTGTTTACTAAAATGTGATGGTTAACTTTGTCGAATGCTTTGCTGAAGTTTGTATCTACAGGTCTTTATCATCTAAGGCTTAAGATAATGTAAAGGTTTTTTACAAGCTAGGTGCTTAAAAAGAATAAAAACTTAAATTGAAATAGGTAGCTACAACATCCTAGGTCTTTTTTGTGATAGGTGGCAGACAAGCAGATGGATCACTTGATGGAAAGCGATAGACACCTGCAACACCAGCAGAATACAAGTATGCTGCCGACCTTTAACCCCTTTCCCCCCAAATGGTTTTTATAATTTCAATTGATAGAAGTACCAGATAAGTTAAATTAGAAGGGACGTCAACATTATCGGGGGGGGGGCAAAGGCAAAAAAATTTTTGCACATCTTTTAATATATACAGTCTGCCATTACCAGCTCCTTTTTTTTTAATGGCTATGGACACGCGCCTTCGAAACGCGATGATTCCGCCAATTTCAAGTGATTAGAGAGGCACGATGATTAAAAATAGAATTGACCTACCAGCTCCTTTATTTTCATTTAAGTTTTTGAGTACATGGTTTCGCTTAATATTAAATGACAGATGCCATAGAGAGCATATCACCCTATATGACTCACTGCAGAGCAAAAGCCTCAATAAACGCTATCATTAGTTTTGTAACGTTTATTGAGGCGTAAAAAGTTTACTGCTTTCAAGCAGCCACCTACCAAAATTCATACATATAACATACATAGTACGTCTTTCTGGTACCCCCAAAGGTGCTCTATTTATGACCTTCTGCATGAAACTATTTTTGGGAAACCTTATGTGACATAACATACCTACTCTATGAATTAATTAGTACTTTGAACAAACAAGTCAAACATACCATTCTGTGTTGATAAATGCTTCTTGGAGACTCTTCTTGAATGATGTAATTAAATGGTACTTTAATACCACAGTTTTTGATAAGCTTATATGGAAATCTTCACATCTATAACAAAGTTCTTTGTAGGAATCCAAAGCAGCCAATATTCTCTTAGAAAGATTGTGGAGGTTCTCTTCTTTTGGATCTAAAAATTTAACATAATCATTATATTATATAGCGATACCTTGCACATACACTGGACCAAATAGGAGTCTAAGTGCGGAAACAGGAGTCCACTTTACATTAGCGATACCTTGAGGCTCAATTGTCGTATAAACCAAAACCCTACTTTTCAGGAAAGCCAAAAAACGTTTTATTTTTATTTTTAATTTAGTTACGAATTTTTTATGTTAGAGCAACTCCAACATTAATATGTATACTCCAAATAAGATCCTAAGAACAAACGCAAACGTACCATGGCATGTAACAAACAATCCACAAGCACTTGGAAATGAGAACAATTTAAAGAGGAAATTCGGAGTAAGGTAGCTAAAAACAAAGTGATTAATCCATCACCCTAATGAACTTGCTCGCCAACTGACCATGGATCAGTATGTGAGACTTTTAAAACGCCACCCACCATATTCTGGAGCTTGAGGACCGGCAATAGCTCTGGACAGCAGATGAGTTGATGCTTCCAATGGGAAGCTACTCCGCACGACAGCATCCCAGAAAATATTTGCTCAGTCCCAAGACTGATTGCAAATTAACACAAAAAAAATAATTATGCATTGAAAAAGTCTAAATATTCAAAACATGCTTATGTTTAGTAGTTTAAAAGTTAGATAAGAGTTAACTCCAATATTCCAGATACACAGATCGATAGAGAAAAATAATCTGCTTAATATGGTACATGGGTAATTCTCATTTTCTGGAAAGAATCACTTCCATGGAGGGCAATTTTTTCTGTACTGGATTGATGAGGCATTTGAATAGATTTGGTATCAGCGGTCATTGGAAAAGTACTCACCGAGCTCGCTATATTTTGAAATTCGTAATTATAAGGGTTGAAAAAAAGTTGAAAGTTTTGGAAAATGAGAATTACCCATATACAACTCGATTTGGCCAAAATGGTTTATACGACAATTGAGCCTGCAGGTATCGATAGGTATCTTACAATTAACAAACCTTAACACGTTGGTGGACAGTAACGTCCACAGGCGTTTAGGTAGCAAACAATGATACGGCAGAACGCCTATAGACGTCCAAGTTTTTATTCGTGTCAAGGCAGTATGTCTGAGGGCGTTTGATTTTTAATACTCTTACAAGGAGGGCCCACAGACGATGTAAGCAAATAAGTAGTGTCATTTGGGAAGAAATTTTCAACTTTTACTGTCCACCAACGTGTTAAAAAACATCACTTAGGTACTTACACTTCACAAAAACAAATGATGCCCAATTTCCTCTCACATGTGGGAATGATCTGAGCCGGCCACCGTGCCTGGAAGGATCATCTAAATGTTCTTCTGAAGCAACAACTGGAATAGTACTTAAATCTGGCAAGTGCAGTTTTAACCTATAATATTAAACTATATTATAGTAATCCCCATAATATCTGATGATATAATGACATGACAATGAAGGCTAATAAATGTTTACAACGCAGTTATGTACTTACTTCTTTACATGGAGTTGTTCAACTTCTGAATCACTCTCTTCAGATGTTGAACCATAACCATTGATGAAAGATAATGCAGACATGAAAATTCCTAAAAACAATCAGTATATAGAGAAGAATACAAAAGACCTTGAAGGACAAATTAATAATCCGCTTTTTTTTGACAGATACTATAGTTAACAGTTAATATTTACTTTGACATCATAAATAAATTACAATAATGGGAATCTGTGAGATGAGACTATCCATTAAATAGGTACATATCCATCCCACCCACTGAACCACATTCTTTATGATTACAAAATAGGTTTATGTAGGTACCTGATACATACCTACGTAAAGACTTAATTAATTTACTAATGATTAAACACGAACAAATTGACACACTAGGAACAAAAAAATCTCAGCACTTGCCCTAGATTATAAATGCCCAAATAGTAATTTTTCTCTGTGAAAAAATCCAAAACATCATCTTATTTGACACAAATAAATGAGTCAGTCAGTCAGTCTAATATTGGTCTAATAACCAATGAGATAAACTGAGTCAGTTTATCTCATTGGTTCAATGAGATAGGAAACATATGGAGCAGACATACCTACAAAAAAAACGTGCCGGTTTAGAACATAAAATGGCGGACTGACAGCTATTTTAGTGCTGCTCTGTTGATAATGCTTTATCGATATCATAATTTGTCAAGTCGATACTGACTGGGGGTCTAATTTGAAGTGAAACGCAAATAAAGCATTGAGTATTGAAGTAATTTTGAGACTCAACCAAACGATTGAGAACGTCATTTCGTAATTTGAAGTGACCATTCTTTCGTTTGAGACCGAAGGAAGTTGTTTTGACAGAACTCTTCTCAAATCCTTATTAGAAAGCCTAAAATAACATTCGTAAAATTGATTGATTAGAAGCTTAAGTTACTGGTTAAATGAAAATCAAAATATAAATAGATAGGTACTCTTTATTGCACAAAGTTTACAAGTCTTCTTGAAGTAGGTAATAATTATGCTTTTAATATGTAATAGATAATATAGATTTTTTTATTGCAAAATTAATCTTAACTAGTGTTGCGGCAACACCAGGATCATAGCGGCAACACCAGGATCATAGAACCAATCATTCCAATCAACGAATTTTATCGCGTGATATGCGTCCGCTCTCATTGGTGCTTCATAACGTGATATCGCACAAGCGGACCAATGGGAGGCGCCGATGACGTCGCGGAAATCGACTCAACGGACATCGGGATCGCCACTGCATACAAGGAACACCTAACGCGCACATCTAATTCGTAATTTTAATTATTTTAATAGTTTGGTCTGTGACCGCTAAATAAGTATTTCTTTACTCTCTAATACCGAGTTTTCTTTCCTCCACCTCGTCCACTACAACTAGGTATACAGATATGTATTCAATTTACAATTTAGGTGGAAGTAGGTAGTAGAGCTTGTAGTGATATTATCTTCCTGAATTCAGTTCGTCGCAGTTTGTAGAAAGAGATCTGTAAGTAAGAAAATTATGGTATTATTGATAAGATTATAATGATATTATCTACTCTTAATAATAGAGGTAGGGCAATGGTAGCTCAGTGAATAAAAACGGGAGGTCGTAGCAGTAGGTATGTAATACCGGTATCATTAATAATAATCTCAAATTGACGAGTTTACGATATGTGGTCAAAATCAAATTATTACAATACTCCCCAAAGTGAAATTCATCGCTTAGCATAAAAGGTTTATCTTCATCGTAAAATATTATCGATGTTTTTACTACAACCCTAGTATAAAACTCACGAATTTTTATAACATAAAAATATTCAAAATGAAGCATAATTTATGGACTGAAAACACACGGATAGAATCACACGGGGAAACAAAAGTGTAAAACATTCAAAGTTCTATAAATTAGTGATGCGCCGAATAGTGGTTTCACCGAATAACCGAATACCGAATAATATTCGGTTCAATCTTTACCGAACCGGATATTCGGCCGAATTATTCGGTTACCATTTTCTATTTTGTTTCCGATCTCTCATCTATACTAGATACGGTGACCAAAAAGCACTTAAGTCAATTCGTACTGAGATATAACTAAAGTGTTTATTCCTTCCGTGTCAGAAATTTTATTAAAGTATCTCTGTTATAGTGCCTTTTAAGTAAATAATGCACTTAATAAAATCATCGCAGGGTTCAAGTGGGACTCAAACCCACAACCCTCTACATACCGGGTGGCTGTTCTGGTATGCAGTGGGTGGGTGGTGGTATGTGAAAGGTCGAGTACCACCTTAAGAATAAATTGCAAAGAATATAAAAAAGTAACAAAAACAAAATTGTTTATCATTGAATAACTTATAATAAAATTATTTATTGTTGATTCATATTTTTATTTGCCACATACATAGGTAAGTGTTTTTATTAAAAAATTAAATAAATAATAATTTTGATCTGAGTTCGAAAACAAAGCTTTATAATTATTATTTATTTAAATTTAAAAAAAGGCCAGGTATTTTTAAGTATAAAAATAAATAGTAAAATTAATATTGATTGATCTGGCTTAAAAATAAATGAATTAGGTAATGATTTCAAGTTTAATTCATTTCATTTATTAGCTTTTTAACACATTCCTCGCCAGTTTTATTTAATTTACAAAAACATAATCTTACATAAAGAAACTTGTCCTTTTTAAATTCCATGTTATATAGCCAGGAACATAGAAATACTCTAACCGAATACCAGCACTAAAACCGAATAATTCGGCCGAATACGAATAGTGAAAAAAGTGCCGAATATGCCGAATACCGAATACCAACCGAATATTCGGCGCATCTCTACTATAAATATAATGAACATTTTATAATAATTAGAAAAAAATATAACATACCGGTGCTATGTTAATCTTTGCTGATTTTCGCTTTTCCTTGAGCCACATCCTATAACACTACACTTGGGCATAATGATTAAATGTTTCTTCAATATCCTGTGTAATGTGGACAACGAGTTCTCAAAGAAAAGAAATTATTAGTTACCAGCGGCCGCCCGCGACTTCGTCCGCGTGGAAAAGTAACTTTTTACCCCCCTTTCAACCCCTTACAACCCCTTTTTCGCAATAAAAAGCAGCCTATGTTCTTTCTCAGGGTCTAGATTATCTGTATACAAAATTTCATTTAAATCCGTTGAGTAGTTTTGGCGTGAAAGAGTAACAGACAGACAGACAGACAGACAGACAGACAGACAGAGTTACTTTCGCATTTATAATATTAGTATGGAAGTATGGATTTTTGTCGGAAGAAACGGTGAGTTGACACTTCATGTACTTCAGAAAACGGTAACTAAACATGGCTGCCTGGCCGCATTTGGCATTAACGTGGTTGTCAAATGACAATTTTTCCGATTAAAGAGCTGAATGAAATAGTGTCATCTCTTTCCACTTTTGAAATCAAGGCTGAGTTAGATAGAGAGAACAATAGTTTTGAGAATTCCACGTCGACATGCATGGTATTTGTATAACTGATTTATGTATAGGACAATAGGCCCGGTCCATATATTTAAGTCAATGCATTGGTTAGAGTGAATATACCACAGACTATAGAGTAGGGTCAAATTAAAAAGCCACATTTGACATTTGTCAGTTTCGGCATATTAGTGAGGTGGCCTGTTCAACTTCGATTAAAGTGAACAATCGATACATACGACGCGATGTCGAGTGTCAAATGTGGCCTTTTAAATTTTTAATTTGGCCCAACTATAAGAAGATTTTTTTCTATTATCTGAGATCTATTTACTTATTGCTATAAGGCAATATTTTTTATTCAATAGTATTTCTTACATGCCTCGGAAGAATTAGAGAACTATGTCGGGCCGTTCTAAGATGCCGGATTTGACACTTAATTTAGGACGGCCCGACCAATAGTCCGATTTACATGCGATAATAATTGCCTGGTTTTAAGCTATCGATAGTATTGATGAAATCGATATCAATAAGTAATCTGTTTCGATATCGTTGATTATGGATCGGCAACACTAGTTATAGTATTGTTGGATTTGTTGGGCTTGTTTGTATTTTAAGGTTAGGTTTGGGTTAAAGTGGTACCTATATTTAAGTAGCTGGAATACGTGTAAAATATAAAATATTTTATAATTGGTCTGAAAGAACTTACAAATATATGCTTATTACGCAGTACGCGCTACAGATTCAAATTTGATAATGTCTGATAATGAAAACAACCTTATTAGTGAAGATGTTGTACAAGTTAATTTTTTCTCGTCTTTGGGAAATCAAGACAACGAATTTTGGCAAAACTTAGTTGAACAGATAAATACAACATTGAAAACACTTTCTCGTGATTATATATGGCACAGAGACGAGTTTAACGTTTTTATCCCTATTTTTAGCGACACAGACGGTACATAATTTCTTTGTTTACTTTTGTGGAGTCATAGGTTTTTCAGAGTTAAAATAATTTTAAAGTACCTAATTTCTCAACACTTACCGTCCATGATTTCATTGTTTATTAATTTAACAAATGTATTGAATTCACACTAGAGAAAATTTCATTCTAACTAAGTAATTCAAACAATTAAAGTCACACAAAAAATGTTGGTTTTATTGTTAGAGATAGTTGGATCATTCTGGAAATATTAAAATACCTATTTTGTTTTTGATTTCTAGGTATGCCAATGCACCTCTCAAGTACTGTATGTTTTGGAGACAACATCGAAGATGAATGGTTTATTGTTTATCTTACAATGGAATTAAGCAAAAGATTCAATGATCTAATTATTCAAATTATAGATAATGATGGCGACTTTCTTCTGATAGAAGCAGCAAATTATTTGCCATCATGGGCTAATCCTGAAAACACAGAAAATAGAGTAAGTTCCATCTTCATTCTATTGATTTATGTATAGTAGATACGTCTTGTACACACACAAGACACAATACACCCTCCTCGGTGGGGAGTCCAATTCGCACTTGACAGAGCCTCTTGTCAAAGTTATAGCTGCATCTGCATCTGTGGTAATATGTATATGTTTTAAGTACAAGTAATTGAGTGACACTTTTTCAAATTATAAGTCTAAATCAAATTTCGAGTTTCTAGGAACAGTGGTTTGCACTGTGCGTCCATTACCCAATCACCCAGTCACCCAATCAGTTTATCCTTTTGCTATAGGGGCTCTATCAAGAGGGCTTCGGGATTAAAAATTTCATGGTGTATAGATATCAAATTGTGCAGATACTTAATGTTTATATTATATCAGTTTCACTTATATTATTTCAGGTATTCATTTTGAACAATGCAGTTCATATTATTCCACCGCATTTTGCTGATTTAAATGATAAAATAAAAGTCACAGATGCCTTACAAATACTTCAGAAATTCCCAGGACAGACCAAAGTATCACCCGATATTGAAAAAGCAATACAAGCTAGAGTGGGGCAGTACCCGGAAAAAATTGAAAATAACTTTCACAGAGCTATAATTAATCTACCGCTAGATATTGCAGCATTATTAAATTTGAAACCATCTCTTATAGCACCTATCGTAACTGCATACTGTAAACATGATGTTATTGATGCAAAGTCATGCAGAAATCTCAAATATTCAGATAACATATCTGTTGAAGTTAAATTTACGAAATGCCTTTATGCAATGCTTGTACATTCTCAAGTTTTAAAAAAAATTAAAAACACCTGTCCTAACGAAAATAAAAAGGATATTCTTGGTATAAAATTAACATGTGGTTTTCAAATGATAATGAACTTGGGTTCTAAAGATATATTTCAAACAAAGGAATATTTGAAATTTGAGAAAAATTTGCAAGGCAATGGATATTTTAGGAACAATATTGAAGGTTCCTTGGAATACAATCAATTACAAGATAAAGCTAGAAAATACTATCTGGATATAGAATGTCCTATGAATTCATTTGTGTCTAATAAGATTCTAAAATTAATGGCTACAGATGAGTTTTTGCATACTAAAGAAACATTAAAATGTCGACAGGATGAACAAAATTTTACCGAAGATAATGATGATTGGTTAAATATTCATCCAGATCAGCTAAATGACCTACTAAATAATCGTTATGGCCACCCAGATAAATGCAGTACAGATGATGTTATAACACCTGAAGTAATTACAACTAAACTTACAGATTTCTTAAAACAATCATCCGACTTTGAAGGAATAGATACAAATAAAATCGACGATAACGATAATAGTATCAATTTAGATCCAGATGAGTTTGTTCATTGCTTGGATAAAATTATGGACTTTTTATCATCAGACATGAATGACATAAACATGCATAATGATTCGGATTTGGATAATAGAAGTGATACGTCAGACGATGATAATAGTATTAAAGATTTAGATAAAGAACTTGCTGGAAAGTTGAATTCCTTCCAAGAAAATAGAAGTAACAGTAAAACAGTTATGTTTAATCTTAGCCAAAGTATGAAAGAAGAAGGGTTGTCAGGACCTTCAAGTAATTTGCTTACAACCATAGGTATACACAAAACAGATATTTTGGACTCTGATGATGACTAGAAATAAAACTGGCATGGCATTTGAGTTGAACGTCTATTCTCAGTTTCCGCTGATGCTTTCGCCAGTAATATTCACCTATTTAATTTGTTTAGGCTTGTCATGTCTAATTTTGATTTATTCAATAAGTTCTTGCTTACCTACTTATCTAAAATCCAAGTAGCAAATGTGGGGAAATATTCTGAAACAAGGGTTAATGATTTCGGTAACTCAACTAGTTATATCCAAGTATCCAACTAAAAATATTATTTTGTTTACAATAATAGCATATAAAAACAGATCTTCGTCTTTTGGGAGCTTAAAAACAACAACCGTGTTATTACAGGCAAACACTGCGCAATATTTCTTTGCCTTTTTTTATTGTTGATTATAAAGAGTGGTCGTATCGGTACATCGATAAGCCTCAAACAATTATAGTCGCCGCTCGCTCGTGAAGCCCTACTGATTGGCCCCTCCGGAGGGGCCGCCGCATGTACCTACTTGTAAATTCGTAGGTACACGCGGAGTGGGACAGGCCTGCCGCGGTCCAAATCGTACGTGGGGCGTAACGACCACAGTACCTTTTAATAGACTGTAACGACTAACTGGTTAGTAACTACCCAACGAATTTTAATAAATAGATATATCGACGGGTCCCAAGAACATTCGTCAAATCGTACTTATCTGCTATGTTTTTACTTGGCAGATACGATATTGTTCTTGGGATCCATCGATATAACCAAACATAGATTTTGTGATTCCTGTAAAAATTCAATTTAATTTCATTAATAAATAATAGGCATATAAGTAGGTAGCGCGCGATTATACCTATATCTCAAAAATGATTTTATAAATTATATAATAGGTACTACCCGTGCGGATAAACATTGGGATTAGAAATGGGCGGCGCAACTATTCACTTCTCGCTCGCACACTATTTGCGTCTATACTCGCACACGTGGGTACAGACTGACAAAAAAAAGCTGCGTTTTAATAAAAAACTGTGAGCTAGACGCGCTCTCAGTTTTTCCGTGGTTTTGAACCACAGTTTTGAACCTTTCGTTAATCTTGTCATTATTTTGGAAATAATAATAAATAAATAATAATATAATCCCAATGTTTATTCGCACGGGTAGTATATCGGGGGAAACTGGGAGTAGTCGTATTTTGAGTACCTAGTCCCAAGTTGCAGCAAGCACATGCTCGACATAGTTGCATTGTGTAATTAATAATGAATGTAGAATAAAATGTTAATTATTAGTTAAATTACGTTTATTATATGTCATCTGTTGAGTGTACCTATGCGTGTGTAAGTTTAAAAAAAAGTCCTGACTTCATAGTGCAAGATTATTTGTAAAGAGAAATGTAAACCTTTTAAATAAACATATACCTACCTAAGGTAGGTTTTGAAATTTGTTCATTTACGTTACTCCCAATACATGTAGACCCTACGCGGCCAGACTTGTCATTTTATAATCGCTGACCCCCTTATTACAAAACTGAGACTAAAGTAAGACATAGTTTAACTACGTGTTCTAACAGCCATTTGCAACAAATGTTCTATGATTTTCAAAATTCACCGAAAGTTTTTTCGACCCCCCATACTAAGTGACCAGGTCACGTGACCGACTTTGTATGAAAGGTATTTTTTTAATCCGAATTTCTAAAAGTCATACAACAATTAATGGTGTCCAGAAAAGTTGGTAAAAACAACATGTGGTTAAAGGGATATGAATCTTCACTGATACACCCTGTAGGTAGGTATATGTATATAGTAGGTATATTATTAAAAAAACTAGTGCTATGCTATATAATTAAAACAACCAAGATGTAACTCAATATAATTTATAGACAGTTCACCAACAAAACCACAACCATATAATAATAATTATGATATTATAAATACAGGACGCGGAAAAACCATTGGTCCCGGGAGGTAGGTACTAGACCTACGTTCAACTAGACAAGTCATGACGTGTATTTCCGGTCCTAAATACACTCAGTCAAACGCTTATTTAAGGGGCTATATCGATGAACAACATTGTTACAAGTAGGTAAGAAGTTAATTATTGCTAAAAGTGGCCGTTTTTAGCAATAACGAACTTTATTGTTCCTTTTCACGTGTAAAAAATATTGTTTTGCATCTTGAAAGATCCAATTTACTAAGTCTGTAATGGTTTACTTTCTTAAAAAATATCATAATTTCGCTACAATCAGTGGAAATTGGTTGGCGGCGCTAGTTTCATCGACATAGACCCTTAACCGGTCATAGAGTATCTTTGATAAAAAAATGCGCACTTTGCAGTTTCATAAATTAGTTTTATTTCAATGTTTTACTGGTTTTACCCAATCCCTTCCAAGCGCAAGGATTGGGTAAAACATAAACAGACAACAACGGCTTAAGAAGACACATTGTGTGAAACAATGTCATCTTAAGCCGTTGTAATAAGTGCGATTTTGGTTCAAAACTTCAAGTGATGCATGATAGAACATGCGCAAGCTTATCGGTGGAACTTATTAGTTCCGCGAACATAATGTTCACGGTACTAGTTCTGAAGGATAGGTTAATCATTCCAGGTTCAATGCACCTCCGGACATGATGGAAATTACCTCAAATGCTTGAGTCAGCATTATTTTTTTATAAAAAAAAAAACATTCCATTTTTTAATGAAATAAAACTGCATTCCAAGTTGTTTTGAACTGTGCTTGTATTGCACGGTAATCGAACCAGGTCCTGGGCCCAATGTTTTTTTCCACCCTGTTAGTAGATAGACACATAAAATGTACGGTTCCCAAGTCCCAACAATATCAGAGACGAGAGTTCACCTATTGCCAGTTAAAAATAAAGGCTTTACTGCGGTACACATTTTGTATTATTATCACAGGGACGAAAGGCAAAGGTGAACTTCCGGCAGCGACCACTGCTTCCTCCCAACTAATTTTAGTTTACATTATAAATGCGCTTGAGCACCACCAGCCACAACAAGGGTTTCGCCGGTCATATAGCTGCCATCATCGGACACCAAAAATGCAACTGACGCCGCTATTTCTTCTGGCTTTCCAAATCTTCCCATTGGCACTATCGATAATGATTGTTCTCTAGCAGAGTCTGAACTCGTGAGCTGAAACCAACATTTTACTGTCAGATAATATGTATCTTCTTACTCTTCAAAATATAAAAAAAACAATCTCAATTCCTAACGTCATCATGAACAATAACTCGATTAAGTGTTAAATGTTTTTTTAAGCAGTCGACTTACTCTGTAGGGTGAATGAATGTATGACGTTAAGTTTAAAACACTTTACACCCCACGGCACTAAAATTAGTGGCGATATCAGGGTCCGATTTTGTCCACCTACTTTGTTGGAGGAATCTCGAGCACCTATTTAGGTACCATCATGTAAATATTCTTATAATTCATACATCAAATTTAAAAAAATCAAATCGCTTCGCTATTAGACCGAATAACACTGGATTTGGTCAGTACGTTAATATAATAATAAATATACATACAGCCGACGCGAATTTGGTTTCAACAATTCCAGGAGCGACACAATTCACTCTAATGTTATCATGGACGATTTCACTAGCGATTGCTTTCGTCAGTCCCAGTAATGCAGTCTTACTCACTCCGTATGCTCCCAAGGGCTGTGGAAAATTACAAGAAATTGTTAAAATTTTACATTTCGAATTACTACTTAGGTATTTATTTCTTTAACAAATAGAAAGCAGAGATTAACTGTGAAAATGTTAAGAAGTTACTGAAAAATGTAATAAGTAATTTTATCACAAGCCGAACGTTTAGGCCGACATGTTTAACATTCTTATTAACAGGGACGAAAAGAGTGGCATTCCACGCGGGTCTCAACTTATAGTTCTACCTAATACCTACCAACCTGCACAATACCAACACATTAGGTATGCATTACGATAATGTTAATCATAATTTACAAGACCGCCAACATCCAAATGTTAACGAGAATATATATTATAACCGAAAAGACTCGAAACCTTATGGCCCGACCCGGGAATCGAAACCGTGCTCTCAAGAACAGTCATCCCTAGCTAGTGCGCCACACCAAGGCAACCAATTAAAAAATGCCTGATTTTGGCGCCTTATTGGGGTTCCGCAGTCTACTAGGAACCGTTATAGCTTCGTCATGTCTGTCCCTTCGTCTGTGGTAGAGAGATACAGGTATACCGATAATCCAAAAATTGGTTTTTAAAATTCGAAAAATAATTATTTCCCCCCCCCCCCCCCCCCCTACAGCGAAAAGTTAATTTACAAAAATATCGTGTGGGGTAAGTATCTTTAAAATACAACAAAAATGCCTTGAAACCATGTGGATCAAACCCCCCAGTCTCGAGATATATGAATACAAACTAAAAATTAGCCCCCCCCCCCCCTTAACTTTTTAAATACTATTACATTAATTCTGAAAAAATGTGCTATATACCTCCAAGTAAGTACTTTCAAAGAAAACTGTAGCTAACATAATATTATTGTTATACACAACTTAAATAAGTAATTATTACATCTATTAATTTTAAAAACAATAGATAGGTACTTTGTTAATGTAACAGCAAAAAAAAGGCGCCACTGCACCATACAAAATCGGCGTCGCCATTACAGGTACTTAATACTTAATATTATGTAACACTAGCGGCCGCCCGCGACTTCGTCCGCGTGGAAAAGTAACTTTTTACCCCCCTTTCAACCCCTTAAAACCCCCTTTTTGCAATAAAAAGTAGCCTCTGTTCTTTCTCAGGGTCTAGATTATCTGTATACCAAATTTCATTTAAATCCGTTGAGTAGTTTTGGCGTGAAAGAGTAACAGACAGACAGACAGAGTTACTTTCGCATTTATAATATTAGTATGGATTATTCGAACGCAATGGGTCGATCTACCGGGAAGCGCCCAGTGGGGCGCCCCAGATACCGCTGGATGGACCAGGTCAAGAAGGATCTTGGTCACCTTCAAAAGCCGGATTGGCAAAAGGTGGCTGAGAATAGAGCGGAGTGGCGAATTCTCGTGTCGGAGGCCAAGGTCTACTTCGGGTCGCTGAGCCAGCGTAGTAAGTAAGTAAGTAAGTATTCGAACGCACCGCATCCCATTATTCCAACGCACCAAACAAAGCTATATACTTACAGACATAGGTTGATACGCAGCTATTGACGAAATAAACACTATGCTGCCTCCACCTCTCTTTATTAACTCTGGATACGCCTCTTTTGCCAACAGCCACGCAGATTTGACATTAATATCAAATATTTTGTCCCAGGCATTTTCTTCAGTCTGAAATATAAGTTAGGGCAGTTAGATCACTTATCAGACTCATCAGTTCGTCACAGTCACCACCATTAGAATTAATCTTTTTAAGCAATGCACAATTCATTAGGTTGTAAATTAAATTGCTGGCGCTACTTCTGCTTATGCCATAGGGTAAGGTAGCCCCATTGGTCATAAAAAATAGGAACTCCGTTAGGTCCCCGAAAATCCGTTTTCAAGACTTTCTTGACGCATTATTAGTGAGGTTAAATGGAAGAAAAGTTTTTTAATAAACCCCGCCCTCATTTCGTTTCGGGACCTTTTAAATAATGTGTGAACAGATGGCGCTGGGCATTGGTTACATGGCGCAAGTTTTTTTCTTATCGTTTTTTTATCGTTGTCTATTAATATAAAATTTACCTCTTATGATTGTTATTAATTTTAATTACTTACATAATATCTTTTAACTGACTTTTTTATGTTTATTAATGTGATATTTTTTTCTTCATACTGACCTCCAATATTGGAGCAACTGATGGATTGACTGCAGCATTTGATACTAAAATATCAAGACCTCCAAACTTCTTTACAGCCTGAAAGTAAATATCGTTTGAAAACTAACAATAATTACTTAATAGCTTTATTTTCTGAAATACCGAATACATAGAGTATAATAAGAAATGTTAAATTATTTTGTGGTTCCTTAGTCCCCGACTGGGTGAAAGAAAGCCTCCTCCATTTTATTGTTTGGAAAACATCATCAAAATATACAAGACAAGCTGTACAACTTCTGAAATGGATTTTCCAAATTAGCTCGAGTCACTACTTTAGAAGACACCCCCGGCTATTGTCAACTGGTCTGCAAGTCATGACAGGAAATGTTCAAGTTCGAGATTTTCTGATCAGTGTGAATTGAGTCGCATTTAAAAAAAGTTACATCATGGACATCTGCAAACCTTGAGGAATCACAAATGCGTTGCCGGCTCTTAAGGAAGGAATAAGCCTTTTCATCAACTTAACTCTCTCATCATTATAAAACAGTTGCCCAGGGAAACCAGGACCCTTCCGCTGGGTAGTTATTACTACCGGAGGGAGGGGCCTCACGAGGAGGTTGCCCCAACTTTTATTTTTAATTTTTAGGTGCACCAACACATAAATTAAAGAATGTGACTTGTTCCATTATACTAAAACGTAACAATATTTTATCAATTTAGTTTTGTAAAATTAAAATTCATAGTGGAATAAGTTGACTGTGACAGAATAGTGAACATAACAGTACTTACAACATTCAGCAGCTGTTTTCTTTGATCTTCATTTCCAACATGGCACACAACGCCTTCTGCAGTAATGCCTAGACTTTGTAAACTGTTTACAGCTTTCTTTACATTTGCTTCTTTTCTACTGCTAACAATAACCGATGCACCTTCATCACCCAACCTCTTGGCTATTGCATAGCCTATACTGTAAAAAGTAAGAGTAATAAAACCTGATAAATCAATATAATTGGCACATAGACAAAAAATTGTGTTAATCATTAAAACTAAATTACATAAGGCCCCCATTAGGAACACTCAAATATTATGATAATAAACTTTTGACTGGTTAAAACTTAAATTTAAAATTAATAGTAAGCATTCAGTAGGTAGGTAGGTACCTACTACATAGTTTTGTTCATTCTGTATAATATGGTTGACAATACATACCCATCAGTAGATGCTGTTACTATTGCGACTTTTCCCTTCAACCTATTCATGGTATGGTTTTCCCTGGCACTTACATATGCTGGGTACAGAGAGCCTGCTCTAGCTATTAAATTACAACGAATCATTTTATCTGTGTAGTAGGTAAGTACAATCCTCTAAGTCTGCAATTGAAAATTCAAAATAATTATTGAAATTAACTTACAATGGTTACAAAAGGAACTTGGTTACAAATTAATACATTAAAAACATGTTCCAAAGTTCATGCAGGCACCTATCACTGTTTATGTATAAAATTAAAATGCCATGCCATAGAATAGGTAATCATTAAAGGTAGGTATATCATGTTCAAGTAGATAGGTAAATAATTAATTAGGTACGTACTTGTTTAAATATTGTGCTTTTAAATCAAGTTTAAAAATTATTATAAAATATTAAAGTTAACTTTTTCTGCTTTGGCGGTGCACACCCACATAGATAAGATAACATGTATTTGATGTATTTTGACATTTGTTTGACATAAACTTTTTTTTTTGACATCTTTGGTTTTTTATGGCTCAGGGGCGCTGCTGCACGATATTGGCCCGAGGAACAAGGATCATCCTGTGTTGTGAAAAATCTTTGCCTGTGTCTAAGTATTGGCCAATAACGATGTCAAAGGTATGAAAAACTTTAAAAAGTTGAAAAATGGAAGGAAACAAGGATTTGTATCAGACAATAAGAGCAAAAAGTAATAAAATATTAATGGAATCACAGACTAAGCTTAGAGCAGACAGCCACTGGAGATGCCCTAACGTCCGCGCTTCTAACAATTTTTTTCACCATTTTTTGCGGGGGACGAGGTAAACACGTACAGCACACCACCAAAAATTTTAATACTCAACAGTCACAAATTTTGCTGTCACGATAAACGCACACTACAGAAAAATTTAACACATCAAAAAATACACGCTCACAAATAAAGATTTCACGTAACTATGCAGCATACATACGAAAAAGACAGTGATGGGACACAAAGAATGAGTCAAATCAGTTTGGTGAATGAACTTATATATAAAATTGTAAGTGTAAAATTCTGCACATTGAAGATAAATAAATATTTATTTAGTCAGTTTGTAAAATAAAACCGGCCAAGAGCGTGTCGGACACGCACATGACAAGGTGTTCCGTATCCAAAAGATGGGCCTTAAACCTTATTTTCATAGTTAAGTTAGGTAGTTATTTCCATACATTACCATTTAGTTAGGGCAACTGCACGTCATAAGTTGGTCAAGTTGTATTAAAAATACTATGTATGATACAGAGTCCGCTAAAGTTTTCGTTAAAAGTACAGTCAGCCACACATCAGGTTACCACAATCTGTCAAATTTCCTCAACTGATATTCAACTTAATGTGTATGACAGTATTTACTGTGATGTGTGGCTGTACGTAGGTACTTACTTGGAGGTATAGAGCATATTTTTTTCAGAATTATTTTAATAGTATTTCAAAAGTTGGGGGGGGGGGGAGAGGAAGCTCTAATTTTAACTTTGTATTAATATATCTCGAAACTGGGGGGTTTGATCCACATTATGTCAAGGCAATTTTTGTTGTATTTAAAGATACCTTTTTAACGATACCGACCAGACGATGGGGTAAGTCGAATTTATTTTTCGAATTAACTTTTCGCTGTATGGAAAGGGGGGTGAAAAATAATTATTTTTCAATAATGTTAAAAACCAATTTTTGGATTATCAGTATACATCTCTTTACCAATTTTCAGTGGCAATCGGTGCAGAAACGGCGGAGAACGAGCCAGGACAGACAGACAGACAGACGGACAGACATGACGAGTAGACTACGGAACCCTAAAAAATGGTGAAGTTGTGCAATACATACTAAAACGTAAAAAATTACAAATGTGCGCTAGTTTGGGGTTAAACATTTGGACAAACAAAGGGAGAGTAAATGAAACAATATATTTTTAATTAGAATGATTTATTGAAATATTACAAAAATTCCTTATTACGCATTTATATTGATTTTCAAAATGAATAAGTTTATTGTACACGTGTCGAATATATTTCTGGGGGTCTAATTTTTTTGAAATATTGGATAAACGAACATTCGTATACTTTTCTATATTAAAATTAGCGAGCTCCAATTATGGTTTACTATCTACTCCGTTATCATGCATGATACTCCCGGACCACATATTTTATTCCTTTTACCTCGAAATATTTTATAGCCACCAATTCTTTTTATTTTTAGAATAAATTCCAACATCGTATGACCAGAAGAAAGGACAGTAATTTCTCTAATTCACTTTACAATGTTTTAATATTATAATATACGTCTATACTATTTTATTCAAAATATAATGAAAAGAACGGATTTTGAAACTAACTGCAGTGAGTGAATGATTCATTCAAATGTCGAGTTGATTTTAATTGGTCCCATCACTAGGACCGATACCACGATATCATTATTAAATTTTTCTGTCGTTTACGTATCGTAACGGTTTTTTATTAAAATAGATTTTCTAGTTTAATACACATTTAATAATTAATAAAAGTCATTACTTATGATAGGAAACGCGATCTTGTTGCGAATTTTAGCTGTCAGATCGCCTTTTACATGAAAATACCAAAGATATTTTATATAAGAACTAGATGGCGTACTCATTACTTGCATTCGAGCCTCGTGAGATGTCTATAACTTGATTGGCGTCCTACTCTAATAAGGTGACCACACGATTTAGATTTTCGATTACAATTATTGTTTGTCAAACTCAGTCCACCCACGTGGGAGTCGGACATCGCTTTCTCTAGGAAACTCGTGAAGCCCATTCAAACTAGAAGGGCTAGCACGAACGTTTCAAAGTATCGTTTGAGTATTTATGAGCAATTTTGTATGAAAAAAACACAAGTTCCAAATTAAAATTCCTTATTATGTATACGTACGATACGAAGAGACTACCGACTTTTCGAAAAGTTTGTGCTAGCCCTATTAGATTTTCTATTTACCTACCTATAATAATACACTCTGCGGCACATTTAACCGGCCATAGCGTATTGTTCATACAAACGTACATACTTTACGATTTGAAGGTTCTATGGAGCAAGAATATTGACTAAAATTTAAATTTTTTTTCACAAACTCTTGGGGAACCTGGGGACTCTTGATCCCCATTGTTAGTTCTATAAAAACAAATCGTACATAGGTAGGCAATTTTGTTAACTACCTACTGTTCCTCATTATTTGATTATTATATTTATTAGTGCTTCATATATATTTTTTTTGCATTTTCCCAGAACTTTCCAAAAGGATCAAGTGTCCCCTATTCTGGGAGACTTGATCCCAGTAACAGGTAGACTAGATCTTAGGGGATCAAATCTCTCTAATGCAAATTTGAAATAAATGAAAACCCGGTGTCTTTATAAAAGCATTATTTAATTTAACAAAATATTAAATTTATATTGCTTTACATGTCTCACATGTTTCACTCAAGTATTTAATTTTATGAGCATTGAGTCTCAGTCTTAGAAGAAATTTTACATTTTCATAAATATAAAATACAGCTTTGAAAATTTACATTTTATTGCATTAGCACTATATGCGAATGCACTATCTATATGAACTGATCATCATCTAAAGGTTGGACTTACATTAGAAACGTTTGAAAATCACTTGTTTAGTAATTTTTCCCGGTATGACGGTAAGCCACCTTTTTTTAATTTCTTCATTCTTTGGAAATCTGAAACAGTAAAAAATCCAGTCTTTAGATGACAAGCGAAATGGACACCCTACTCAATGCAAAAATAAAACTTTGACTAAACACTTACTTACTGAAAAGATACAACCGCAACCTTTATATGATTCACTTTTGCATTCCTATCACACAACAAGTGAGAACCATTATTAAATAAATAAGCACAATTTTTACACTTTATTTTTGTCGTCACAATAATACAATCTTTCAAATTATTTTTGCCGCCGCCATAATGGTGATGTCCAGACGCCAAGTGTTGCATATTTATTATAATTAAAACTACCATATCACCGACTTTATATAAAACTAGTCGTTTATCATGGTTTAAAATTAAAAAAATAAAAAAGACATTATTAATTCCAACGTATCATTCCTTTAAATTATTCAATATTTTGAAAGTTCCCCAGAAGAAGAAATATAAACTTTGCGTAAGTTATACCACAAAGGTTTTTTTTTTATGATGGCAACCCTTTAGACAAGGACATATTCCTGTCGATCGCCATCTCGCTCGGCTCGATTTTCTGTAAAGCGATTTGGCATTTCAAAGTAATCTTTATTCTCACTGCATAGAATCGAAATTAACATTGCATTCATTTTCATAGTACACCATCTTGTTAAAGTGTAAAATCTTTGGAAAATATGACAGTTCACGTCATAGGAAAACATTACGCTGCCACAGAGAGATGACAAACGTTAGATTGCTCAATAGTTTTATGGAACATGTGAACCATTCCAAGTTCCTGTAGATTTGCTGTAAGCAGGATTTCCTTTTTGGAGTTACCAATATGGGTGAGTATCAATTACTGTCATGATGTACAGCTTGACCAAAGTGACTGGTAGAGAATGCCTTTGCATAAGTTCGCCTATGTACGAAGTTTTGTACAAGAAGTTTTAAATAAAATAATACAGTCAGCCACACATCAGGTTACCACACCGGTAAATTCCTCAATTGATATTATGCACATATGGGTGACGTAAGATGAGAGTCAATGAAGAAATTGACTGTTTGTATACTTATGTGTGAGTAACTACCTTTAATTTAGCATTATATAATGTGGTGAACTCTTTTAAAAGGACCAAAACACTTAGGCCCCATAAGCCTTTTAAAAGGCATAAAACAATTGATTTTCCATTGTATCTGCTGTCTGGGTGTTACGACGTCAAAATATAATTAGTTAAATTAATAAAGCTGTAGTTCTACTCCATCTTAAACAAGTGTCTAAAATTTATTATATTTGATATTACAGGACGGAATGTTTTTGTGGAGAACATGCACCATCTACATCATCTAAAATTGATGATGAACTATGTGATATGAAATGCCCTGCTGATGCAACACAAACTTGTGGTGGATACTTCACTATGAATGTACTAGAAACAGGATTAGAAAGTAAGTATCCTACATTGCCTGTTTATAAATCTAATTTCAACTATCTTCTTCTTCTCTTCTCTTCTTCAGCAGCATGTATTTGCCCACTGCAGAGCATATGCCTCTCCAATTTCCCTCCACTTCCTTCTGTCGTGGGTCTTCAACTATCTAATAATGTTCTAATTTGTATTATTATAAAATATTATTTTATTGAATTCTTAATTATAGTATCTTTATTTTTACTTTCAGGGTTTATATCAGTAATTCCCCAACCATTAAATGACAAATATGAGTCTGTTCAAATTATATTTCTATTAACATTAAATGGTCGAGCTTTAAGACAAGTGCATAGATTAATTAATGCCCTATATCGAAGTAATCACTACTTTTACATACATGTGGATAAAGTAAGTATTATGTATGTATTAATAATATTATTGTTTTTTTTGCACATTCCAAATAATTTGTAAAAACTGACCATACCTGTTCCTTACCATTAAGGCGACGGACGAAAACGCCACGTTGGTCTAGTGGTTTAAATACCGGGCCATGATCTCGGGGTCCCGGGTCAAGCAAAAGTATAGTTTCGAATTTTTCGAACATAGCTCGGGTCGGTGGGGGCCCACGTCAAAATGTGCCCAAGGTGGAGGAAATTCTCACCGGGCGCCCGTACAGTGCCCCGGTGCCCTGTGCTGGACAGAGCTGCCAGACAGAGCTGGGCCTTAATGTGCAGCTGTCAGCCGTCAGGTAGCAATATGGAGATTAAGCCAATTACTACCCGCCCGCCGTTGCCCAGGAACACCGGGGGGACCCCTCCGGTAGCAGCTCTAAACAGAGCAAAAATACTATCGGGGGGCCACACGAGGAGGTCGCCGCAGCACCGTTTTTTTTTATATGATCGGTGGCAGACGAACAGGCGGATCACCTGATGGTAAATAATTGCCGCCGCCCATGGACACCTGTAACACCAGTGTCTACACAAGCGCGCTACCAACCTTTTATCCCCTTCCCCCTGGGTTGGGCCTCCGGTACCCTCACTCACTCGGCCAAACACAGCACAAGTGCTGCTTCACGCCGGATTTCTGCGAGGCAGTGGTATCACTCCGGTCGAGCCGGCCCATTCATGCCGAAGCGTGGCTCTCCCACAGTTAACACCGTAGTCCCGCAGGGCAAAGACGTCCATAATAGAAATCAAGTCATTACTACTAAGGCCCGGTTCAGGCCTAAGATGGCATTAGGCTTGACGGTAGGCGCGCGGATTGGCAATCCACGAGGACAGGCATGAACGAATAATAAGCGCTAATGTAATTAAGATCCGCGCGGTCGAAACGCGCGGTTCGAGACCACGCGGTTTCCGCCGTGTCTGAAGGCCTTAGGCAAGCGTGGTGATTAAGGCCCGGTTCAGACACGGGGGATGCGAGCCACGCGGGTCGAGTGACGGTAGGCGCGCGGATTGCCAATCCACGCGGACAGGTATGAACGAATAATAAGCGCTAATGTAAATAAGAGTTTTCGAACCGCGCGGATCTTACGCGCGGGTTCGGGTTCCCGTCCCACTAAAACGATTCATTTATTTTGTGAGTGACGTTATGTACAAATATATATTTTTAAGATGAAATTAACCTGTTTGTATATAATAATATTTTTGTTGTAGAGACAAGACTACTTACATCGTAAATTGGAAGGACTGCAAAAGGAATTCCCAAACATTAAATTAGCAAATCAAAGGTTTTCATCAATATGGGGTGGTGCTTCATTGCTCAAGATGCTTCTAACATCCATGAAGGATATTTTATCCTTAGATTGGCAATGGGATTTTATTATAAACCTGAGTGAAAGTGATTTTCCCATAAAGTCTGTTGAAAGTTTAGAAAACTTTTTGTCTGGAAATAAAGGACTGAATTTTGTAAAATCGCATGGTCGTGAGGTACAAAGATTTATAAAGAAGCAGGGTTTAGACAAAACGTTTATTGAATGTGATACACATATGTGGCGTATTGGAGACAGAAAATTACCAAGAGGCATAGTAATTGATGGTGGAAGTGATTGGATAGCTTTATCTCCAAAATTTGTTTCATATGTTGTTGGTATTCAAGACGAATTACTTGCAGGTTTGGATAAAATATTCCAACATACACTTTTACCAGCAGAATCTTTTTTTCATACTGTTTTAAGAAATTCTCATTTCTGCAATACCTATGTTGACAATAACTTGCATGTCACCAATTGGAAAAGGAAATTAGGTTGTAAATGTCAGTATAAACATGTTGTAGATTGGTGTGGATGTTCACCTAACGATTTTAAAACTGAAGATTGGCCTAGAATCCAGAATACACTAGAACGTCAATTATTTTTTGCAAGAAAATTCGAACCTGTAATCAATCAAGAGATAATAACAAGAGTAGAGAAATTTATAGGTTTCAACGATCATTACTTAATCAGCAATCTGGAAGCTTACTGGCAAAGCATTTATAACATTGACGACTTGACTAGTAGTTCTGATGATTTACTAATGACACACGCAGGAAGTATTATAAGACACAATGCCAAAATATTATCACAAGAGGGTTGTATGGTGGTACCTAATGAAGTCATAGAAATAAGTTTGTATAATTATGCAGATATTTATAAAGGCAATTTAATTTTACATAAAGGTGTTTTAAGTAATGGGGATGAAATACTTAATAGAAACATGGTACAAGCCAAAAAAATATCTAGAATTGAATTTTGAAAGTAAATATGTAGATAATATAAAAATGTTTAAAGTTAGTTCCGATTATGACCAGAAAGAAATTACATTTAGGAATTTTGGAAACATATTAGGGCCACTGTCAGAACCAAGCTTACTTTATCAATTTTCTCCTGAAGTTGATAAAAAGTTTGAAAACCTAACTTTAATATGGCTGGATCCAGCCGGCATAGTAGCTGATGTAAACAATTTGCACGTTGATGAAAATAATTTAACGAGTTTCTTAAAACCTAATATAAAAGTTCCGTTGCTACCCGGAATTTGGAAAGTAGGCTTATTTGCGCAATCAGAACTTATAGCGTTAACAAATTTTTTGATAATACCATTAGAATTCTTTTCTGGAAAAGAAATTACACACAACGAAGCTAACATTATTCATAGTGGATCTCAAAGTGCTTACAAAGACTTTTCCTCCATAAAGCTCCCTCATTTTCTACCAGATGAAGAGGAAACTCTGTTGTTTCAAAAAATTTCGTTTGCAAATGTTAAAAGAATTAACCAGGATCTAAGGGAGTGGATAGATAATTTGACTTCCGGATTTTATAGTATTTTAGGCTCCTGCATTGATTCTTCTAGTCATAGTTTTAAAGAAAAATATGTTTGTGGTGATCATAAATTTGAACAATGTTCATCCACTGGATGGAGTTCATTATCGCCAGATCCTAAAGGGACTATTGGTAAAATACATGAAAGTACAAGACAATTAATCAGGAACAGGATATGACGAACATTGTTTTTGTATTACATAAGTAGGTACTTACTCATTTGAAAATCGGTTCCAATAAAAAATTACAATCATGCTAAGGAACAGCTTTATTGAGATAGGAATGGTGAGGCCGCGAATTTTGGAAAAATGACGCATTAGTTACCTACTTAGTAAATGGATTGCGCGATTACACTAACGGTACCTAACTGAAAATTACAAAGGTTGGAGTTTACCAAGACTGACAAAAATAACATTGTGAGGTACCAAATTCTTAAAAATGTTTTCTATCAGGCTCGACACGATATTTTTTAAGTAGGTACACTACCTATCTACATAAACTTTAAGTAGAGTAACTAAATTACAGGGCCTATTATTTTTGTTAAGTTTTATTATTTATACCTACCTATCTACTAAGTAATCAAAAGTAAATTATTTGGCACAAGGACAGTAAAATTTTAAATTCCGTCCGTATCAAATCAACAAATGAAAATCACTCATTTTCCGAATTTGAATAATTTGTCTTAAAAATTGATACTTTTTAACCGACTTCAAAAAAAGGAGGAGGTTCTCAATTCGTCTGTATGTATAATATTTTTTTAATGATACTTAAACTTGTGGTTACCATAGGTAGGTAAGTACTTACTCTATCTATGACATGAGGGTTGTAAGTAGTTATATTTTACTTAGGTTGTAATTTTCTGGAACAAACAAGGATTCTTTAGAGGTATTGAAGTGAAAAAATTCGCGGACTCACCCTAAGATAATAAATATTTGCGAAATGAAAGCTGTTTATTGAAAAACGTGTAATTCTTTCGTGTTTAAACGTGTAAAGCTTTCACTCGTACGATTGATTTCAAACTCTCCCACTACCTAAGTACAGACAGCCACACATCAGGTTACCACAGCCTGTCAAATTTCCCCAATTGACTTTCAACCTAACGTGTTTAACAGTAAGATGAGAATCGATTGAAGAAATTTGACAGTTTTGTATACTTTGATGTGTGGCTGACTGTACCTTCAAAAATATCGTTCTGGAATGGACTTTTTTATTGAAAACGACTTTAGATAAGTAGGTACCTACCCTCCTACTTGTTGTATCTAGTTAGACCAAGATTTAGTTAAAGGTATTTTGTAAATATATTCAAGTAAAACATTTATAGTCCGCGGCACCTAACAATAGCGATGACCGTTACTTAGTTTGCGCACATGAAAAAAAGAAGACAAGACTTGCTACTAATATTGGTTTCTTCGCACTCAAGGTCATCGCTATTGTTTCATGCCGCAGACTATAATATTGTATGTTATTATTAAAACCAAAATAGTAAAAATATGTTTCATATTTGACTTTTTATTTCATTTCATGCATAAGTAGAAAACTGGTAAAAGTAGCTATCATACTAATTACTTAGGGATCGTTCACAACAAACGTATTGTCCGCCGCTGACTGTGTATAAGTAGATACAGTCAACTCCAAAAATATGTATACACTTTAGGACCTTGTCACAATACACTAAGAAAGTAGAGGTCGTTCTACTTTATTATGTATTGTGACAAGGTCCTAAACTGTACCTACCTATACATATTTTTGGAGTTGACTATACCTAGGTACCTACTAATCGTCTAGTCGGTTCGGTTCGGTGTGAGTGAACGACAAGTTCAATATATATGTTATAGTTAAAACTAGTTATTAGGTAGTTAAAACGCGTTTTTTTCTAGTTAGAACTAGTTTTTACGTAATGTCTTTGTTAACACTAGAATTCACTGATGTCCGAATCGAATATCAGTTAAAACTAGTTTCTACGAGACAAAACGCGTTTTCCCAAAGCGAGTCAGTTAAAACTGTTCCGACCGTGGCACAGATCTCAAAAACAGAGCCGTTTTTAAATGCGGCCGATCAACGATTTGCCGCATTGTCATTATGTTCTTCAATAAGGCGGGCCACGTTTGCCACATCGTACTTCTTTCTACTTATGACTGAGAAGTGTTGCCTAGGGAATGCGAATCTCGCGAGACACAAATGTTTGTACTGTGCGGCAGTGTGCGGGGATCGAACCCGCAACCCTTGGTCCAGACGCAGCATTCACTACCACTGAACCAAACGGGTCGACATTGTTCATTTACATGGGTCGAATTGATTCGGGTGTTAAATAAAGCCACAAAAATATTTTACTCCATTTATTTAATTCGTCATTTCATTTGTATGATTTGTTGAGTTGCTATTTTTACTAAGCCATAAAAATCTTCGTGAATGTGAGATCGCCAAAACTTACATCTACCCCATACTAACGCCGAATAATTAGGAGAAGAAATACCTTGAAATATTCTCGCAATACTACGCCCAGTAAAATCACAATCTTTATACGTGGCGATTAGACTTCTAACATCAGAGATGACACGCTCTTCGTCAAGTGGTCGAGGTTCCAGAGTAATATGTGTAGGAATATTATTTTCTCTTTGGAAATAACTTCTTATTGTAACTTTCAATTCATTTGACTGTTGTGTAAGCAATTCTTCGCCAAGATTTTGGTTTTGTATTGAGTAATTACCTATTTTGCTGAAAGCTGTGTTAATTTCTTCTAGTTGATATAACCGTGTTCTTTCTTGTAAAAGAACAGAATTGTGTAAATCATCAAGAATTGCATCTAGTTCTGTTGGTGCTAGATTTCCAGGTGCTTTTATTCTAAATCCAAGAGTGTTAAATTCTACCTTTAGTTGCGATTTTCTGAATGATCCACCTTCTGAAATCCATTCTAAGTTTTTTAAATTATATTTCGTCACTCCACTCTCCCACCCAATAGCCGATGCCACTTCAATAACATTAAATTCCAAAATTGTTTTATTCAAAGTGTCAGAATCTTTTTTACTCTCCAACAAATATGCCATTGCTAAGGGCGCACATGTTTTTGCCGCCTCAAGAATCTTGCTTGGCCCACCATAAGATGAAATTTTGCAAATTATATATGCATTATTTAGTAATTTTATATAATTTTTAGGATGAAGTTCAACGTAACACAATAATGTAGCAATATTTTCGGAAGGCAAATCTAAATTTTCCACTGTACTATCAATTGGAATACCAACTTCATGACCTTTGCAACCGGTTCTATTTTGTGTAATAGAACTTGATGTACAATCTGCAATTTCATTATTACTACATTCGCATGGAATAAATACGCTTTGCAGTAAACGCCGTATGGTAGGCCTATCAATTGAGTTAGCGTGAATATGTTTCAAAAGCTCATTTTTGTCATTGTTGCTATTATTCATTAACACATGACAAAATGCTGGTTGACCATCACGTCCTGCTCTTCCAACTTCCTGGACATATGATTCGAAACTGCTAGGCATGTTGTAGTGAATAATGCATCTTATATCAGATTTATTAATACCCATACCAAAAGCAACTGTTGCAACTATAATTCGTAATGCACCATTCATAAAATTGTTTTGAATCTTTTTCCTTTGTGCTGCTGACATACCAGCATGATAGGATTCAGCAATATACGACATTCTTTTACGTTTGTTATTTTGTTTTTCCATATTTATTTTATTTGGTTCTTGGAGACAAGACCTTAGTATTGCTGCAACTCGTTCGCATTCATCTCTCCTTATACAATATACTATGATAGAGTTGAAAGCACTTAAACGCTCAGAAGTTAAATATGATACTAAAGCTCTGTCTTTGTCTTTTTCAAAGGAAACAGACAATGAAAGATTATCAGGCAATGTTGGATTTGTTACAACACCATTTAACCCATCAGGGATATTAATATGGCTTATGACACTTTTTATTGTCGGTTGACTTGCTGTGGCTGTAAGCCCTAAAATACAGTTAACATTAAGTTTTTCCCTAAGAACCCTACAAATCATTAGGTAACTTGGTCTGAAGTTGTGACTCCATTGTGAAACACAGTGAGCTTCGTCAATACAAGCAAATGCTATCTGTGGCAAGGACTTGAACAATTTTGAGAACCCATTAGTATCTCCTGATATTAAAGCTTCAGGAGAAATAAGAAGTATGTTAATATCACCATCTTTTAAACATTGAATAATTTTACTGCGCTGTGTAGGAGGCTGATTTGAGTGCAAACAACCAGCTTTTAAAAAATCAGGCATACTTAATACTTGATCTTCCATTAAGGAAACTAATGGAGAAATGACCAACGTAATACACTTGTAATGTTGACTATAAATGTAAGCAGGAATTTGATAACACAAAGATTTACCTCCTCCAGTAGATAAAATTAACAATGTGGACATTCCCTTTAAAATACGCATTATGGCTAACTCTTGGCCTGGTCTAAAACTATGGTGTCCAAACATTTTAAGTGTTTCATGCAATTCATTTGAAATACCAGGTTCACAATTTGTATAAATTGGTTTGACAGTCTCGGTTTCTGTATTTGTAGAGGCTAACATTTTCATAAATGATTCAGGGATTTTACTACTGCTGTACACAGACTTGGTTAAAATATGTTCAGGAGAAATTTTTGTTGTTTCATTTGATACAATATTTTGCATATCTTGCAATGTTGGTAAATCATTATCATCATAACTATCGAGAGGCAAAAGTGAATCACCTTTGTGTGCAGTACAGTATCTGGCCATGTGACCGGTCAAACCACATTTGAAACAATTTACCTTACCACCTTCAGGGAATTCCATACCAGCGTGAAGGGCTTTCTTGTCTTTCCATTGTTGTTTCTTGTATTTTGAAAAGTTTACATTTTTCTTTCCACGCACAAAAACCTTTTTCTCAATATTTATTTTTACAAAGTTCTCATTTAATGTCCCACATTTAATTTTATTATTCAATTTATCTTCATTCAAGGGTAAATTAACAATTTTGTCACATTTTGGAGATTCAATATGTTTCAAAATATCAGTAACATTATTATGGCGTGGATTTATATCATTTTCTAAACCAAATGGTAAATACTCTGAAATATCTGGAGGATTTTGTTCTTTTGGACATTCTGAAATCTTATGGGGTTTAGTCTTCCTCTTGTTCAGAACTTTGTTGCTGTGATGTGACTTCTTATTTCTCTTATTCTCTACATTTTCATCAGGTATGGGGTCCAGGCGGTTGTCACATTGAGTAAGATTTCCATTTGTAATGCTTGTTATTTTTCTTTTCTTAAGAGCAGGCTTAAGGTTGTTGAATTCACTGTCCTCTTCAGATTCACTATTTTCAACATAATCATTAGCTTTTTCAGCAGGGCTAGGTAGTTTTAAATTACTTAGACCAAACTTTTTAGACTCTTTTGAGCTGTCATGAAGATCACATTGCTGATCTTCATCATTATCTACAACTCTATCTAGCCAAGCTTTATTTATTTGTCTTACTTGTAAATTAGAATCAGTAGAACTCACCAAGGAGGCAGATAAGGTTTTATTTTTTTCACTAACAGATTCATCACATAAAGTAAATGATACATCAAATCCCAAACATTCATTTTGTAGTGAGTTTGTGGTTTCAGAGTTAACACTTATATTGCCATCATTGTTTCCTTCTGTGCCAGTCGTCTGCAACTTAGGTAATTGAAATTTTCTGGGGTTCCTTAAAGAGAACTTTCTATTTTGAAATAGTTTCTTGGACAGACTTTCAACAAAAGGACTAGAAACATCTGTATTTGCTTGAATTTTGGAGTTTGTTAGAAGCTTGTGTAGTTCAGAGCCACTAGGAAGCTCGGGTAGTAGTGGTTCAGATTGAGCTTGAGGCGAATTAGACATGCCCTCCAATTGCTGGGCAAAGTCAGGTGATCCTAATGGTTCATCGTCTAAATCACAGGTAGTTAAAGAACTCTCAAGAAAAGCGCTCTTTAACTGAAAATACCTCTTATAAGCATATTTAATTTTAGTTGGCGCTTCCTTGATATCAAATTTTGAAGGTGTCCGGGAATGCTTGCATTTGAACTCTTTCTCCCAATTTTTTACAATTAATTTGCATTTGATGTATGCCTTATCCTTTTTGATTGATTCAACGACATCCATTTTCCGTACATTTAATTTCTTAGCGCAAATCAACGCTATATTAATACGTACTTAAAGTTAATCACCAGTTGAACGTAAATAAACACACATTCTCAACTCAATCAAGACGGAAAAAGCGCGGAAACGCGGACTGGCTGGCTGTCAAATGACAGGTGTCACTGTCAAATAACAGATTATGAAAAAAATACTATGATCACAGATCTGATCAGATGATTGTTACCATAGACTAAGGCCCGCTCCACACTTAATCCGTGTCCGTCCGTACTTCGTAATAAGTTCCTCAAGAGTTTTCACTTTATTGACGGAGTATAGTGACTTAAAGTTCTATAGTATTCCGTAGAAAGTCATGATTAATCAAGTCATGAGATTTATTGATGGCGTCACTGCCGCTTACGACATAGAGTATGGTAGCCCCTAGCAAAAACGTAGTGATTACTTGCTCAGTGTCCCCTAGCCCCATATGGTTATTTTATTATGGAACTTCATACTAGTTCCTGAAGAATATATTTCACGACTGAGTATAAATAACCAAAATCACATCAAAGTATACAAAATTGTCAACATTCTTCAATCGCCTCTCACCTACATCATACTGTCAATTCAGGTTGAGGTAACCTGATGTGTGGCTGACTGTACATACATCCACACATCAAAATACATACAAAACATCCTTTGTCTAAGTACAAAATTATCAAATTTAATATATCGGCTCCCATCTTACTTTTATAAAGTTTTATACACATTAGGTTGACAGATTGTGGTATGCATACCTGATAATCCTGATGTCATTTTGTAGCTGACTGCAAAGATTTATTTTAAATCGCTGACTGCACCTAGAGATTACGGAAAAAGAAAACTGTTGAAGAACTATCTGACGACTCGCCTTCCAGACGGAGTTAGGAGTTTCTTAGGTTCTTACTCATGCATTTTATAGGTACCCTTTTCTCAGTCATTCCTTAGCTGAATTCATTATTGTTCAAGTTCTTAAAATAAACAATATGTAAAAAAATATTTAATAAATAATAAAGATAATTCTTTGCTTTAAGGAGTATGGAGTTGAATGAAAATTTTTGCGAACCTTAAAATACTTCAGGAACGACTAATCATTGATATTCCTAGTCTAAAAGGGTTGGGTAAGTCAGACGGCAATCGCTTAACATGTTCCAAGCGTTCCGGCTCCGAAGCAAATAGCTCCTGAGGGCCTAAAATTAACCGGAGTTCAACTGTTTTTCACACGCGCTGTGCGCGCTTTTGTTTGAATGTTATGACAGGTACATACTCATTCGTTACGGGATAATCCACCAGGCTATTTTCAAACGTTCATATTTGAAACTTACGAGCATTAACAGCAGACACATGGAAAATCAATTGTTTTATGCCTTTTAATAGGCTTTTGGGTCTTACGACGTTAAACTAAAAATTACATACGCAGGAGTCCTAGGAGCATAGGTACAAGATCGCCAAGGCAAGATTGAGGAAAAAGCTTTGAAAGTAACAGTAAAATTAATTTATTAACTTATTTTTATGAGATAAATTAAGGCATTTAACAACAGACGAAAGCATATCCATAACTTTAAAAAATCAAAGTAGGTAAAATCTAATTGTGTGTTCTTAAAACCTCGTAGCTTCCCCCTTAATTGTAATTCGTAACGCAAAGCCGACCATACAAATAGTTCAATTGAACTTTTAATAAAATTGACGACGTGATACGACATCTCACAGTACCTACTGTACACTTAAATAATAATAACGTAGGTACATACATATTTCAATTTTAATTAACTTAGGTGTTTCTTTTCACAACCTGCCATTTATTATTATATCACCAAAGAAATGTCATGTCAATTAGAATATTTTGTAGACAGCCTGCATAGCTTTTCGAGTATGTATGGCGAGTCTTTTCTCTAACTAAATAGGGTAGACTCGCCATACATACATAAGTTTTTCTGTAATACCTTGCAGGTCATGATCATATTACATAACCCAAATTATGCATGATGATATTATACATAATTAAGGCGCAGCTACGACAGGTTTTTTATTTTTCTAGTCGGGCTTTACTGTCTGTTTAAGTAAGAATTTATAAACTAGAACTAAATACACCTACAAATAGAAGTTTTAATGTCGAATGCCTTGATATATCATTAATTTAGCAAGTTAGTTATATCAACAAGACAAATAAAAAAACTACTGTTCATGTGATACATTGATTATCGTGGGCGTTCCATTTTGTATGGAGTGATTGCTTTTTTTTGTCGCTTATGTGTATTGTTGTTTTAATTTGCTATTTATCTCGACTGACTGTTCGTAAGGCTTCGGTATTAAACGACTCTTACAATTTATCAGCGTCTATTATTATGCAGGCCATTATTATACTATAAATACAAAATCGGTATGTTAGTTTTACTATTGGGTTAACAATCTAAAAGATACAATAAATAAATAAAACAAAAAAGACACAATTTAAATTAAACATATTAAGAAGAAAACATTTGTACACAACACTGTCTATTAAAGTGTTAACCAACAACAGTCATACACATTCATTTATACATTACAATATAAAATTGTGTATTTTTATGCATAAAATCTTGACAAATGAGCTTCTATAACTCAAAAAATAGGTAAGTGGTCTCAGTCTAAAATATTTACCATGAACACACAATATATTAGACGGACAACGACACAAAACTGTTATATTGCGCTATATTCCGTTTCAAAATATCAGCACAGAGACCCAGCACACGTTCGAATCTGTAAATAAGCAAAAAGGGTGGATATAAAAGTCTGATTGCCGTACGAACACACTTATTGAGGTGAAATTACGATAGTTAAATTCCCTCAACCTTGACCTGACTCCGTACTAAGTAGCTTTAACACTCGTGTTACAGATATCAGACACAAATTTAATACTTAAATACATATTATATTATTACACCCAGACACTCAACAAACACAAGTGTTTTGTTGTTCGATATCTGTAGGTCACACAAGTGCTCAAGCTACTCAGTATGGAGTCAGGTGTATGAGATGTTGTGTAAAGGAGTTGTCCCAGAATGTATGGAGTCTCGGCGTGGTATATGTACCCTATACCAAAATATTGAGAATTATATGAAGAATCGTTTTTGACTATCCAATTTCTCTATTGTAGCGTTGTTTTTTGGAAGGAATAATTTATTTGAACAAAGGATTGCAACACACAACAAAATGGTTGGCATTACGAATTCGATGACGTTTGACGTTTGTCTGTCTGTCTGACGTTTGACGGAACAAACGTAACAAACCACAGACTAAGAAAAAAAACTTTCTTTCAACGCGAAAGTTTAAAATAGTATACCTAGCACGGTCGAGTTTGACACACTTGAGGGGCCCCGCGGCGCGCACGGTGGCGGCGCGCGGGCGGTCCAGCAGCAGCGCGATCTCGCCGAAGTAGTCCGACGCGCCCAGCCGGCCCACCTCCAGCGCCTCGCCCTGCCCGCTGCGCTGCTGCAGCACCACCGCGCAGCCTGCCACACCACACCATACAATTTATACTAAAACAAGTATAGTCTACGGCAAGAAAGTGTAGTTATGAGCTTGAGTGCGCAGAAACCAATTTTAATTAGGAAGTCTTCTTTTTCACAAGTGCGCAAAATAACGATCATCGCTACTCTTCCGCGCCGCCAGATATACTAAAACATTAAATTAAATAAAACAAGTAGGTACTAAAAAGGCCTCCACTCCAAGCTCGATGTCGAAGTGCTCAGAGGAACACCCCGACACTGGTCTTCCGTGGATACCTAATAGATGTCGCTACTGCGCGCACCAACGTCATGTATGCTCGACAGTGACTACCCAGTTCCCCCCTCCCAGACAGATGAGTGCGACCGGGCAACAGGCAGGCCCTTCGGGGTCGAAGACCGCCCCAGCAGCACCTTGTCGGGAGGCCTCTTCTCCTGGAGCACAGACACGCCGTGCCACACGTCTGGCACGAGAAGCAGCCCGGGTAAAAGGTTTATCCCGTACGCCCGAACCGCACCAAGAGTGCGATGAAGATCGATTCCGATTCCGTCATGTATACTATTTATAATTAAATACATAACTTTTTTACCGTGGGAGAGCCACGCTTGCGCATGAATGGCACGGCCGGCTCGACCGGAGTGGTACCACGGCCTCACACGAGACCGGCCGTGAAGCCTTAGAACAAATCTAGTGCGAGATTGAAGATTTCCAACTCGTAGTGCTAGTTTGGTAAGAAAGACGACTATTCACCAACCGCCTAAGGGAAGGCCTATTCCCCAGCAGGGGGTGAATTTTGATTGTGATGTGTGCGAGAGATAATTCTAAAATACCTTCTACAATGATGTAGAAATCATTTCCTGGTTCTCCTTGCCGCACTATCGTTTCGCCATCCGTAAACGATACTGGTTCTAATGCATCTGCTACAGTCAGTCTCTCCCATTTTTCCAAACTCTCTGCAAACACATGTGTTTAAAAACTATGTTATACATTCAACTATAATGAAACATTTTGCACACTTATTTATTCTCTAGATCAAGACAATTCTGTACCAAGAATGATAATAACTGTGGGTGTTTTCTGTACATTTTTGTCAGTGTTTTCTCATAATGATTAAAATGTAACTTACTAAATAATTTTATGTTTCTAATTTGTAGAAAAACATAATATCGTAGGAAAAGTTCTTTTTTTCTGTTTGACCAAGTGTTGATGAACCAAGTGTTGGTGATGATACAAAATGCATCTTGGCATTAAGCTCGTCTTTTATACATATTTATGTAATAATTGTACATATATCGCTCGCGTATAGAGATCGCTCATTGTGACAAGGCCGCCATTGTTGTACATTACTGCTGTAATAACTAGTCTTAAGTTTTATGCCTCTTTTTATGTGCAATAACTAATCATTCATAAATAATTGTTAAACAGTGTAAAAAAGTGACAAAAAATCCACATTAAAATCCCGTTATTTACTTTATAGAAAAATTACGTTACCTAAAATAGACACCCGCGACAGAAACTCATCATACATGCGGCGTTTTCTTATAGTGGAACCCATAAGTATCCGACGGTAGGAGTCACGGTCCAGGCCCCAGAGCTTGAGCGGAGTGCGCGCGCGCACCGTGGCGGCCCGCGGCGTGCCGTAAATGAGCGCCAACTCACCGAAGCTGCCACCTTCACCTATTGTTGTAACTGGTTCACCATTCACTAATACCTAAAAAGTAGCAAATTATTGTAAGCACGAAATGATGTGGATTTTTAATACCCAGTACCACCTAATCAAACTGAATTTTAATTAATTAAAAAAATATATTAATAAATAACCCAGATTAAATGCAGAGCCTTATTCCTGGATATAAATATGATACTCTCCAGTGATGTACCAAGCCAAAATTGCTAAGAATCTATACCTACATAAAATAAATATAGGCTATAAAATGCCATGTCAGGCCTTACCCACTGATTGATGGATACTTGAAACCTGGAGGATATGTTTATTGTATAACGTAGTCATCCAATAAGAAAGGATATTTTGACATTCTGCCCCTATGGGGAGAAATTTTTGTGCAACTTTTCCTTGATTCAATCCTGTTCAAATTTTGTAAACATTCTTCACAGACAGACAGAATTTATGGAAAATGTATTTTATATGTTATCGAAATTCATCCCCTAAAGATATAAAAAAAAATATTTTAGGGGTGATTGCTTCAATGTTGATAACAATACTACATAGTGTTTTGTTTCAACATTTTGATATTGACACATTGTTATACATTATTCATTTAACAATATAAACAAAATGAAATGGTTTGAACTTTTCTCAAAATAATTTTACCTCTACTTCACCAGAATCAATTATATAAAAGTTGTCTCCTTCATCTCCTTGTCTAATGACAGTCTCCCCCGGGAGACACTGGACTGGAAACATGGCATCGAACATGTCGGCGCGCTCCGATTCGTCCAGATGTGTGAATAGCACATTTGAAGCTATCGCACGGGACAAAGCACCCATTGTTTTATAGTCTTTTGGCACCACCTGGAACCAATTGTATGTTTGATACTAAATATAACAAAAATTATGTCATCATCTTAGCATGTTATTCCAGGTTACGACCAACGCCATGGCTGTAGGCAGCCCTGTTTGTACATGATTGTATGTTGTTAAATGTTTCAGAAACATGCAGGTGACCTCACAATATTTTCCTGCACCACCAACATAATGGTAGAAATATGCACATAGATTTGAAAAAAGCCATAAAAGTGCATGCTCCCTTTTTCCATTCTGAATTGAAAATATACTAATTAAATTAATAAATAATTTTGTTGTATCCTATCATTACTCCAATACCTTACATATAAAAATGCCTGTATGCACTGCACACTTCACACACACACAAGCTCTGTGGAACAGGTTACTCATGTAAGTACCTTTTTAACATAACTAGTTGCATCTTCTTCTGTGACTGGCTCTGCACTAATGCCACCTCGTCTGCGAGGGGGCTGCACACCAGGCACAGGCAATGGTGAAAGCTCTCCATCAGCCTCCCCTTCTGACGCTGCAGCTGCGGCTGCTGCAGCTTTCACCTGCTCCTATAAGTAATGTATGCTCCTATATGTAATACCTATGTATGGTAATAAGAAATAGCTTGTAATAACAGGTTACAAGTAACTTAAATGGAGGGTTCTTGGTTAGGCATTTGCTGGAATGCATGATGATGATCTTGAAGAATATTAAGAGTGAAAAGTGTGAAATTGTGAATGTATTTTTGTAGGATTATTAATACAGGCTGTAATAATAATAAAAAAATAATAACTTAACTACACAAGAAATATTTATGTCTGAAAATACTTTCTACATGAAAATGATAAAAATAAGTGAGTAGTCAGATCATCATCTGATTTTACTTAGGGTTGATTTGCTCTTTTTACATCAGATAAAAATTACTTACTTACCAATAAATTTATGATTTTAGATTTATCATTATTCCCAATAAGAGAGAATATTCGAAAATGGCAAGAAAAATACTTAACCTACCTTTACCTACATAAGTTACTTTACCTAATTTCATGTAATATGTATCATTAATAAGCAATAAACGTTATTTGTAGGTATTTGTATTTTGTAAAAATAAGGGCAGAACGATTTTTGCCAGGGGATACAAGTATTACATAAAATTTATGTTATGATATTATTAGTTTTCTAAATAGGCAACAGCAAATAATAGTGTGGCATGAACAGATTATTATAGTGTTAAAAATATATCTTCATAGTTATCCCTATAGTAAAGAAACATACCCGTTCCAGTTTCTGAAAATATTGCCTCAAAAATGAAACTGGGTTTTCTGGTTTATTTACACACAACTGTACAATACAATCTTTCAACAACAATTGAACGTTGTGGCTCTGGATATAACTTTCACATTCTTGTAAACACTGTTCTTCTTCCATTTCGTTAATGATTAACATTTAATTTAAGAAATACACACTCCAGAAAACTTATTTTGTATAATTTTAGAGCACAAATTCAACAACAATCGAGATGAAAATTATAATTAATGACATTTCTAATCTTCATCACAGACTAAGAAAAATGACACATCCTTGACATTTACCTGATTTAAAAAATCTGCTTCTTCTGAATAAACCCTAGAACGCATCATGTGCGTAACGCATCGAGCGGCAGTGGCGCCATCAATTAATTTCATGAAGTTCATTATGAATATTATGTTTATGATGATGATGATTCAACGTCATGAAATTAATTGATGGCGCCACTGCCGTTTACGTCATAGAGTATGGTAGCCCTATTGGTTTGGTTATAAAACATAGGAACTCCGTTAGTTCCCCTTCAATCCGTTTTCATGACTTTTTGACGATAAGTCATAAAATTTTCTTCAATCGATGTCCGACTCGAACTCGTCCGCATTCTTTTAGCCGGTTTTTCAACTTTTCGGACTGGGTATATGTGACCGAAAAAACTAACTTGTGGCTAATGCATGGAATGGACCGGATAAAATCTTTGCATGGACCTACTACCCGTGCGGATAAACGCTGGGATTAGAAATGGCGGCGCAACTATTCACTTCTCGCTCGCACACTATTTGCGTCTATACTCGCACACGTGGGTACAGACTGACAAAAAAAAAGCTGCGTTTTAATAAAAAATTGTGAGCTAGTTTTTCCGTGGTTTTGAACCTTTCGTTAGTCTTGTCATATTTTGTTAGAAAGGTACGTTATTCCTCATTACTATAGGCTATGTATGTACCACGGGCGAAGCCGGGGCGGACCGCTAATAAATGTATATTTTTGTGAGAACAAATTCGTTTATAAATGCGATAATTATAAATTATTATTTGTTTATAAACAATTTCTTTTTAGAAAAAAAGAATTTATCGCAATCTGAATAATTTTCATAGATTTTTTACATAAATACAGTAAAAAATACTACTTACAAAATAATAAAACCTATAAAACATACTTATATATTATTTGAATTAATAAAATAACAAAACATTTTCAATGCTAACGATATTTTCTACGATTTTTCAGTTTACTTATATTTAATTATAATTTTAAGTACTTAGTATGCTGACGGTACCGACTCGTCGGTCCGCCATTTCTAATCCCAGCGTTTATCCGCACGGGTAGTATTCGTTGTGTGCGCGATGACAGTGGCCGCAACTATTCAGGACTTGTCATCTGTCAAATCATGTCAACTATAGTCCATTTCAGCTAAGAAGAGCCCTGTGACACTTCATCGCGTTCTGAACTACGCATTTTATGTTTGACAATGAAAATTATTTTTATTGTTTATCTTTTTCATTTAATTGCGGCATTATTCCAAAAAATATTCCAATAAAACATCTCAAAGTTATAAAACAAAAACAGTATCATTTACTTTAATTTAATGGAATAGAAAATAACAACATTTTTTAAAACAATCCTATGCACATCGTATTACTTGTAACGGAACGTGGAAAAAACATAGAGCTGCGACATGTCATGATCGGCGGCCGTGTTGCGATTACTCGATAATCGGATTATACGAGTGCATCAGCCTTGTATGCGAGTTGTGTTTTCGTTGTATTTGCGTGGTGTTAGGTTATTGTTACTTTTTGTTGTTGTGTTTATTATTGTTGACTTTTATTGCTGTTGTTTGTTGCTGTTTTTGTTATTTTTTGGAAAAATGTGTGTTGCTGTTAGTATAAAAAAATCGATTCCATTTCCTTAGGAAGTATAATCGATTACCAGAAACAATCGCAATCATTTCATTATAGACATCTCTAAAAGTGTCAAAAATCGAAGTGTCACAGGGCTCTTCTTAGCTGAAATGGACTATAGATGATAAGATATCTTTGTGATATTAATTTTCGACTAATTTTTCAACGAAATTGAAAAAAATTGTGTAAAATTGAGTATGTATATTATACCTAGCGATTTTCTTCCTCGTGAAAAATATGGATTCTTACTTTTTCTCTTCACAGCAGCTATCCATTTTTGTCTTTGCTGTAATGTCCACTTTGATGTTGGAAACGAATAAAACTTGCACGAACTGTTTTTCCCATTGTTTTTACAATTTACGACACAGCATGTACTATGACCCATATCGCAAATTTTTACGTTTTTACTTAATTTATAAAGGAAGTTATGAAAATAAAGCAATTTGACACATGACAGCCCAGAATTAATTCACATTTCTGCCATGTCGTGCGCTACGATCGATTTGCCGTTCCCCACCACCCACTTCGCACATCCATACTAATATTATAAATGCGAAAGTAACTCTGTCTGTCTGTCTGTCTGTCTGTCTGTCTGTCTGTCTGTCTGTCTGTCTGTCTGTTACTCTTTCACGCCAAAACTACTCATCGGATTTAAATGAAATTTGGTATACAGATACTCTAGACCCTGAGAAAGAACATAGGCTACTTTTTATTGCGAAAAGGGGGGTGTAAGGGGTTGAAAAGGGGGGTAAAAAGTTACTTTTCCACGCGGACGAAGTCGCGGGCGGCCGCTAGTAGAGAATAAAACGTAGTGATTACTTGCTCAGTTCTATTAATTCGAAATAAATAGTGATGTGACTTTATGATTCTCTCTTATTATACGATTGCTTGTTTGTGACTGAGAAAATGATTAGTCACAGTCACAGACAATAGGTACTATTATTTAATCTGTGTTTATTGACGCCATGATGTAGAATGAAAAGAAAACAGTCAGCTAGTCTATGGTTTCGTTAAACAAAAATGGAAGCTGTGAGTGACGAAGCCGGCGCTAAAAATCATCTAAATGATGTTTTATCTGAAACAGAAATTGCTAGCTTACCCAATCCCGTCGCGGAGAAGATCAACGCGTATATTGACAAAAAATTTGAAGAATACTTGACATCCAAGGCTCTCCATGAAACCAGCAAAACCCAAATCGGTATGTCTTTCTTCAAACCGGTGCCTCACGACGCCTGTAACTCATTTGTAAATGATTCCATTTCCTACGCCCTGTTAGATCGTTTTCGCTAAATTAACATTTTATAATATTTTATCTGTATAGGAATTGTTGTATTGAGATTTGATCACATTCGTTGTTAGCTGGTGATTTTTGATGGCTTTTTCATCCTCAATATAACCTACACATCAATAATATTACAAAATTTTGCCCACACTTTGGTTTTTCTAGAACCGTGTTAACGTCGTCAATGTCAGGAATATTTCCTTTTTAATTGCTCATTGAAAACTCCTAAGTATCAATAAAACAGGTTTGTTAACGTCGTGTAACTACCCTCTTACAAAATGATTTTAAATCTACATGAGCATTCAAAATTTTGGTTATAATCTCATAAGTATTTGGAGCCACCACCTTGCCTATACATATACTTAGTATGCAGATGGGAATGCACTGTATTATTGAACTTTGTAATAATAGTTCACGAGACTATAATTACAGTCAATAATTTATACATAATAAAGACTTTCTGAATTTTTTGGATTTTTTACGCCTACAGCCTACAAGTGAAGGCCTCCTCCAAATTTTGCCACTTGTCCTTGTTGTTTGTATTTTTCCTGTCTAGTGGTGGTCTTTTAGTCGAGCGACGTGGCCAGCCCATCTCCGTTTTACTTTCTTCGTGTATAGTAGTTTGTGTAATGGAACGAATGCCGGGTCATATTTACTCGTCACTATCATCCTCATTCTCATCAGCCTGCGGCATACCACTGCTGGAAATAGGCCTTTCCCAATGTTTGGCACTCCATTCTTTTTCATCTACTTAGTTTGTGTTCCAATCGATCATTACGCATATCATTGTTCATCTGACCTAAGGGCATCCTACACTTTTACTGTGATGCGGTCTTCAGTTCAGAACTCGTATAGCCTAACGTTTCTTGGTCTTACAGCTAATAAAGCCAGCTCACTGCCACTTCAGCATGCTAATCAGATGAACTATGTCATTGACCTGCCAGATCACCCAGTTTTAGATTTGCTTATCCACATATCGGCTCCATATTTCATTATACACATGTCATACTTGCGACCAGATGCCAACTTTAGGGACTTGATGTTCTGTTTTACTTTATATTTAGCTGTTTCCTTCTTTTCTGTAATGGCTGACTGTATGACTTATAAAGACAAAAAACATTGCATACTTTAAAATTGTTTGCAGATTAAAAAGAGTAATTCGCCAATTTCTTCAGTCTCTTTAATAGAATCAACATACCAATTCCGATGATAGAATGGCATTGCATTATATCTAATTACCTCTTAGTTTATTTTAATCACATACATATAATATGTAAAATCGATATATATAATACTAGCGGCCGCCCGCGACTTCGTCCGCGTGGAAAAGTAACTTCTTACCCCACTTTTAACCCCTTACAACCCCTTTTTCGCAATAAAAAGTAGCCTATGTCCTTCCTCAGGGTCTAGATCATCTGTATACCAAATTTCATTTAAATCCTGTTCAGTAGTTTTGGCGTGAAAGAGTAACAGACAGACAGAGTTACTTTCGCATTTATAATATTAGTATGGATGTAAAATGACGACCCGTTTATCGCAATGGTTTGAGCGCCGGTTGAGACGTAAGGGTCGCGGGTTCGATTCCCGCACCAACACAAATGTTTGTTTATGAAACAGATATTTGTGTTGGGTCTGGGTGTTTGTAGTACCTTCGTTGTTTCTGGTTTCCATAGTACAAGGGAAAACCTTAGTTTGGGACCAGAACAATGTATGTGATGTTGTCTGAATTTATTTATTTTATTTTATAAAACCTGAATTGGAAAGCTATGTGGGAAACACATGTCTGGCCATGCCGCTGCCGGCAGATCCTTGCAAGGGGTAGACCCAAAATGGTTTGGCTTGATGTTGTGAGATATAACATGAGTACCTAATAATAATAGCCAACAAACTCTCCATCAAGGATGCCCAAGGTGACCTCGAGCTCCGCAGCTACAGCTTTGGACAAAACGCTAAGTTCATAATGATGATATGTAACTTATACATACCTGAAAACAAAAAGTTTTGAATTTTTTTTAACTAGATGTTGCTTGTGACTTCCTTCGCCTCAAATAGTTTAGGCAGCAATCCTTTCCCAAGTGTGACTTTGAGAACTTCCGTATCCTTTATCCTTTATTTTATCACCGAATAGATGAAACCTATCGTTTTCTAAGGCTAAATTATTATATCTTAATCAGGGTGTCCCAAAATTCAAGAATAAGCTGGGGCCATAAAAGGAAAGGAAAAATATGAAAAAAATGTTACCTACTTATTTTTTATCACAAAGAAAATTATTTTAGTTTAAAATATCAAGATTTTTAAAATATCAGGAAATCTGAAGATACATAGAATTTCGCCAGACTTTTTTCGCCTTCTTCTTTACTATCCAGTCCAATATTACTCATTGTTTCGTTAAAAAAAGTATAAGCACTACTGCGGCAACTTTAAAAAAAATTGGCGCAACTAACCATGATGCTAAAATAGTATAATATGGCCTAATAGTGAGGTGCTTCGCCATACAAATGTGACTTTAATTGTGCGCCACCTGTTTCTACCTTGGATCGTTTCGATCGTATTCCTCGACAATAATTTTCAGAGCTGTTTCTGAAAATTATTGTCGAGGAATATGATTCCAACCATACGAACATTCTACCATTGTCTTGTATGCGGCAGTCTAACGTTATGGAAATATCTTTATTGCTCTTCAGAACCTTCTTAAGAGAGTATGTCTGGGGATTAAATAATAAACTTTCAAATAATATCTGCGGTGTAAAGCAATAAGGTACACATCTGTGTTCCTCTATCCATCTGGATCTTAGTGAAGATAGATACTAGAGCGAGCGCTAATGGAAGAATCTTTGAAGAAGTGCCAAAATATAGGAAAAAAAGGCATCAGTGTTCAAGCAGATTGCCATCTTCACATGTGCCTAATATAGTTAACGTACAGTCAGCCTCATATACAAAGTAATCCAAAAACTTAGTGATATTCACGATATGCAATAATATCAGCACATGTGTGAATGCTCTGTTAAAGGAAACCGAAACCGGTTTATATATTTGTGGGCTCAAGTGTTATACAAATCAAAGATGCCTTATTATGAAAGATTCATAATAACAATTCGCCACAAACATTTTAGGAAAACTAGGCAATCCAGAAATCGAGATTTTTGAATTAATAGTAAAAGTGAGGTTAAGAAGGTACTTACCTATAATAGGTAAGTATAGGTACTTATACGGGATACATAGCCCAAAATTATATCCAATTGTATAATTTATCTCCGTGATAAAAAGCCATCCATAACTTTGAAATTAATAACATTATATCGCTGAAAAACATGAAATTCATCTTTTCTTGACAAACGTTTTATTGACACTTGTCAAATCAATTTTTCTTTATTGGTTTGTTTGTCTTTGAACTGCAGCTCGAATCATCGAAATCATATGTCATAGATTAGGAAAAATATCGATTATCAATTTCTTACACGATTTTCATACATTTTGACGATTATTGTGTAGTCATCGAATTCACTTTATATCGATAATTAGTTTTATACGATGTTTTTAAGATTTCTAATATTCTGTATTGTAAAATGATCTAGTATTTTGTGAGTTTCTTTACAAAAATATAACCGATTTTTGAGGATGCTTTTCATTTTGATAACTTTGGGCCCAGAGATCCCCATGTCCTTTGTGCATACCGTGAATGTTGCTAAATAATTGATGTCTTGGATGTGTTTTTAGGTGTTGCTGACTGACTTTTTGAATTCTTATTAAATGCGCTATCTTCTGATGTTATTGAGGTAAACTGAGCAGGGATGTGAAGTAAGGTTCTTCAACCCATACTCATGTCCCCACTCCACTCAAGCGATGAGGGAGTGTGGGTGGGGTTTTGTTGGTAGGTATGCCCCCGGCCGGAGGATAGCCTAGCCTAGATACCTTTATTACCATTCGCCCCCTTCAAGTTCGCCACCGCGGTGGCGATTGAGAATTTTTAATTCCCATTTGCCCCCTTCAAGTTTGCCACCTTCGTATTTATAGGATAGCGGAGGATAGCAGACATTTACCAGCGTCAAAAAAAAAAGTACATTCAACATCATCATTTGCAGTGGCGTATCGTGACTAACTGTAGACATGGGCGAGTACCATTACGAGTACGCCTAGTTGCGTCACTGATCACTTTCAAGCGTATTTCTATCGAAATTATGTAACACTATTTATCACAATAAAATAGACTAAGCATATTCTTATTTTTCAGGTGATAAAATTGCTACTTCAGAGTCCACAATCCTTGAAATCACTGCTAAATATGATGAAACTGCACGAAAATTACAAGGTGCAGATGAAGCTATTACAGAACTGAGTAAACAAGTTGAAAACTTGAATTCTGAACTTGAAAAAGCGCGTGAAAAAATATGCCGCTTAGAGAATGAAGCAATATCCCTCAAGAGTGCACGCGATGCTGCTGTGGACGAAAGAAATGACTTAACTCGTATTTTACAGAGACGAGATACCGAAATAGAGAGAGTAACAGCCAGTGAAGCCTCGCTTTCCCAACAATTACGAGCCGCAATTGATGCAAAATGTGAAGCTCTCGTACTGAACGACGAAATCCAAAGCAAGGAACTGTCGCTCCAGTACCGCGAAAAACGGATTGAACAAGAAAGAGTATTATTAAATTCACAAATTGCGGGTCTTACTGAAGAAGTCAATAGGCTCACATCAGAGTTACAAACAGTTAGGTTAAATAATACAAGTAGGTTGGTTAATCTAGAAACGCAATTGGCTGAAAAAGTTGAAGAATTAAATGCTGCAAACGAAACTATTTCCCAGCTAAATGAATTAAAGAAAAATCTCAATAATAGGGCTGAAAATCTTACTCAACGCTTAATGGAACAAAGAGAAATTGAAAACAAAATGACAGATAATTATAAAAAAGAATTGGACGCAAAAACCAAATTAGCAGATTTATTCAAAACTATGCATGATGATGCTGAAGCAAAGACGTTAGAACTGACGGAAGGCATAACAGAATTGCAAAGATTATTAAATGAAGCCACCGAAAAATACGGAGAATTAGAAACCAAGTACAAGCAATCAGAACTAGACCATGAAGAGTTGATGGAAAAGAAAAATGAAATAATTGCTTCATTGAAAAATGAGTTGGAACATGCAAATGACTTGCTAAAAGCAGCCAATGCTCAAAACCTTGATATGGCTCTGAGTGATCTTGCTCCTTCTGCGGCAACTGCAAGCAAACTTTTAAAATCTGGGATGTCATTAACTCAGATTTACTCACAACTAGTAAAAGTTACTGAAGAATTGACCCAAGCAAAGGAAGAAAATAGGCGCTTAAATATAACTATTAACACCATAGTTCAAGAATTAGAAGAAAAAGCGCCCCTATTGCAAAAGCAAAAAGCAGAATATGAGGAAGCCATTGAAAGTAACACTGCATTAACTCAACAAATTGATTCTCTTTTGATTGAGTGCAACAGACTAAGAGATGACTATGGCGAATCATCGAAAATTGCAAACCATTATAGTCGTGAAAATGCGAAACTTAAAGGAGAGTTAGCAGATTTAGGAAGACAGGTTTGCTTCCTGCTTAAAGAAATTGAACATAGTCGTGGTGGATTATTGCCGAATGGCGATCACGATGCTCATACAGCAACAAATACTACAAATTCTTCTGAAATAAGTTCATCACGAATCATTTCTAAGACATTGGTCACATTTAGTGACATTCAGGAATTACAGTCGAATAATCAAAAGCTTTTGAGAATGGTCCGTGAATTGACTGAAAAACAAGAAGAATTCGAACTTCATAAAGAGCAATTTGAAAGTGGAGAAATGCAAGACAAAATAGAGTCTTTGAAAAATAGAGTTACAGAATTAACTGAAGCACAGGAAAGACAAACTAAAATGGTAAATGGATTGATTAGACAGCGAGACATGTTCAAGAAACTATACCATGACCTTATGAAAGGTAAACGTCACGAAGTATCTGCCATGATGGAAACATCAGATTCAGATAAAGGAGAATCATTCATGATGGAGCCGTCGCCTGAGAAACCCAAACCGGTCAATGTAGACACATTTGAAATAAAATATAAAGAAACTGAGAAACACCTAGAGCTGTTGAAAGAAGAATTCAAAACGTATAAAGAGGAGAAAGTCACAAATGAGCGAATGTTGTTTGAACAAATTGATAATATGAGACAAGAAATTTCAAAACTTACTGCTGCCAATAGCAAGTGTGCTTCAACTTCTGAATACAATAATGAAAGATTGAAAATTTTGCAAACAAATATAACAACTTATAAGAAACAAATAACGTCTTTAGAAGAAAAGAATAAAGCCTACAATGCTACTATTGCAAAACATGAAGTGTCATTACAGCACTTGAGAGATGAGGCTCTAAATGCTCAGAGCAAGTTAGCTGCTGCAGAAATTCAAAATGAAAATTTAAAATTAGAATTGAAGTTAATTAAAGATGCAGAAGTACGTTTGCAAACAGAAAAAGAAATGTTAAACCGTGAAAGGCAAGGCCAATCTTTATTATTAAAAAATCTAGAGTTGATAAAAGCTAGTTTGGAACGTGTGGAAGCTGAAAATCGTGCCAAATTAGAATCAAGATTAGACGAAGCCACAAGAGAATGTTCTGCTTTAAGGAGGAGACTTCAAGAAGAGCAAGATCGTTTTAGAGAATTAGCATCTCATTTGGAACGTCAAACCGAGACTGCTAAATCCCGCATGCAAGAAGAAAAAGATGCAGCAGACGTAATGCGAAAAGAAATTGCTCAATTGAGGGATGATTTGTCTGAAAAGAGTAAATCAAACGAAGAATTGGCGAAAAAACTTAAAGTTGCCCTATCGCCTAATACTGATGGTTCGTTCGATACAGTTAAAAAAATAAAAGAACTTGAAAATAGGTTATCTGATAGAGAGGCTGAAATAAAATCACTTCAAGATCAATTAAATGTCTCGAAGGAACATATTAAACAGTATTGTGATATAGCTGAAGGTTCTGAGAAAGAATTAAAGGACCTTAACAATGAATATGAGAAGTATAAAGCTGAAACTGGAACCAAATTGTCAGAATATGCTCTAAAAATGCAAATGCTGGAAGATAAGTGTTCCGAATTAGAAGCTGAATTATCACTGCATGCTAACGGTGAACATTCCGCTAGTAATAATGCCTTGCGAAAAGAGTTGGCGGAAGTTAAGGAAGAACTTAAATCGGTTTTAGCCAGTTTCGATAATAGTAAATCAGAGCTGGAAGATGCTCGTGTTGAAATCACTAAACTATCGGAGGCGGTTCAAAATGCAGAAGAAAAGTATACTCATGAAATGATATTGCATTCTACTGATATCCAAACACTGTCACAGGTTAAGGAAGACTTATCTAGAGCTCAAAATCAGTTGAATGAGTTAGCTGCAATGAAGAATAGTGCTCTTGAAAAGATGGAATCTGAAAAAGCCTCTTTGAAAGAAAGGCAAACTATTCTAATTAGTGAAAATGAGCAGTTAACACAACGTCTGAAAGATTTGAATGACCAGAATTCGCTCTTACACGATCAAATTCAGGCTTTGGGTACTCAACTCTCGGTGAGTCATGCTTCTAGATCACATTCTGAAAGTATGAACGAGTCTGCAAGTGAATCTATAAATGTATCGGTAAGTGAGGATGACGGAAAATCGTCTGAGCAATTGTACCAAATTGTTAAATTCTTAAGAAAAGAGAAGGACATCGCCATGGCTAAGTTTGATATCTTACAAGCTGAAACTATGAGACTTAAGTCTCAACTTGAAATTACTGAAAAACAACTTGATGATACAAAGTTGGCTCTAGCAGCTGAAAGAGAAAGATCGGAAGTTACTATGATTACAGTCAATAAGCAATCTGACATTCTGCGAAAAGTAGAAACTCTGAATGCTTTAACAGACAGTAATAGAATTTTAAGAGAAGAGCGTGATCAATTAGCTGCTCGCATGGAAGAGTTAACTGCATCAGTGAAGACCATGGAGGAGCAACTGGCACCAATGCAAGAAAAATTAGCTGACCTCACATCTACAAACGAAACTTTACAGTCGGAAAATACCTCTTTGAAGGCGGATTGTGCAAGATGGAGGACAAGAGTGAACGCTTTAGTCGAACGCGCTAATAAGACAAGTCCAGAAGATTGGAAACGTCTTCAAAATGAAAGAGAAACACTGGCTAAAATGTTAACTAATGAGAAAGAGAATATTAGAAAACTAAATGAAGAGCTTTCGACAGTGAAAGTAGAAAAAAGTAAAATAGAAGAACAGTATACATTGCTATCGCGGCAACAAAATAATTTAGTAGAAGAGAACAAGAGACTGAACGAAGAACTACAGGTACTGAAAGATGACATGTCTCGCCTAACTGAAGAATTGACTAAAGTCAAATCAGACCTCCTTTCGTCAGGTGAATCAAATACTAAATTAAATGAAGAATTATCCAGTAAGGACGCTTCATTAACGGATATTAGGAATAAGGAAATGCAAATAAGAAAAATTGCCAAAAAATACAAAGGCCAGTATGAAGATTTAGTTAAGACCTTAGAAGAAGAAAAGAAAAAATCTGAGGGCGAAGCTGTAGCCGCAGACACTGCACTAGCAGAGAGTACTAAGAAATTAGAAGAACAATTAACTGAGCTGCAATCACAGCTCGAAACAGAAAAGTCAACTAATGAAAAATTAAAACAAGATTTGGAGACACTTCGAACCAACAATTTGGATAAAGAAGAAAAAGCTAAGCAGGTATTAAAACAAGCTAAAAGTAAAATTGTTCAGCTGACGGAGCTAAAGAATACTTTAAGTAGAGAGTTGGATGAAACGCGCACAAGAATGGGAACAATTGAACAAGTGGCGCAAAGTACTCGTGATGAGCAAGACGTAAGATTGGCTCTTATAAAATCACAGTACGAGGGTCGTCTGTCCCGTCTGGAAAAGGAACGCGGGGATGCGCAAGAGAGGGTTAATATGCTCCAGAGGCAGTTGGCTGCGACGCAAGCCTCGGCATCCAAGCAACAAACTACTACCGAGAAATCGACCTCCGATCCGCCTACGGCTAATATAAAACCTATGGCTGGTGAGTGTATGTTTCCTTTTTACTAAGAAATTCGAGTTGTAAAAATTCAATTCCACTTCCGGCATAGCATCACTTCTCAATCTTCACATTCTTACGGTTTTTCTATTGTAGCGAGTGTCTCTTAATTTCATGTGATGTACATAGGTGTAGTGCAGCAGAGCGTGACCGCGAGCCGGCGCGCGGGCGACACGCCGCTGGCGTCGATCCGGCCGATGGCGCAGGTGGGCCCCACGGCGCCGCACGACGCGCACAGCACCGAGTACATGCCGGCGTCGTCGTCGCGCCCGCTGCCCCGCGCCGCGCTCGCCGCCTCCACCGCCCCGCCCGAGTCCACTCAGGTGACGACCGATACACGTTTTCACATAGAGCCTCCACAACGTGGACCGGAATTCTCCTCAAGATTAACTAATAATGTAAACCTATTTCTAGGATATGGACACAAGTGAAGCTGGTATGGGCAGCTCTGGAGCTAGTGACAGTAGCACTCAACCTTCATCACATTCCCAGGCTCCACAACAAGTGAGTTGTCCATAATGTACAGTAAAGTGTAAACAGCATCAATGAATCAACTGCTGCGCGGAAGTTTAGATCTGCCATGTCGCAGGGACAGTACTCCGAGTGCCTATTAGTATTTTTTAGATTTGTGATGGGTGTTTTAGTTCAGGATATTGAAACACTCGTGTCCTTAGGCCGTGGCACTAGTGATGCCGCGCATCGAGCAGCCGAGCGGCGCGGGCGCGGGCAGCGCGGGAGCGGCCGTGGCCAGCTCCGTGGCGCCCAGCGTCACCAGCGTCGCCTCCGTGCCGACGCCCCCACAGCCTGTACCTGGTATGTATTGATGCGCGAGCCTTCGAAGCTTCAATGTTCTGTCTTGATGTTCTTTTGTTTCTCACTGGTTGAGGTCATTGCCGGAAGTTAGAGTGAATAAACGGAGATGAATTAATCTTGAGCATGAATGGCTAATTTGCATAATTCACATTAGTGTAGTACGTCATTGTACGTGTGATGGTTTGATTTTTTTTTTAATAAAATTAATGTTTCCCAGGAGTAGGCGCAGGGCTTCAAAGCGTTGGAGTAGGCGCGCAGATGTCGGGCGGCGTGAGCACGTCGCATGCGCCGGCCGGTGTGAGCACGACGCACCCACCGGCCGGTGTGAGCACGACGCACCCGCCTGCGGGCGTGAGCACGTCTCACCCGCCCGCGGGCGTGAGCACGTCCGCACCCGCCGGCCGGCGTGAGCACGTCGCAGCCGCCGCCCGACGCTCGCCCGGCCAAGAGACGCTTGCAGTCGCGCCCTGTTACCGCGAAGAGAACCAGGGTTCAGGTAAAAAAAATACCACTATTCTTTTAAAATGTAGGGACCGATCAATGCTCAAAATCAATTAATGTTCGCCTGTTTAAACAAAGCAAAATTAACAATAGAGCTGAGTGAATTTGTAAAATTTTTGGTAAAATTACGGTGTTCGTTAATTTATTCGGTTATGCAATTATAATTATTATATTTTTAAGTTATTTTCTTTATAAATCATGCTATACTTTGTTTTAGGGCTTCGAAAGATCCGTGGAAGTAGAATATCAAGTACCAACATCTTCCCGGTGTGACCAGGACGATGAAGGAGTGATTGTCGTAGATTCTGAAGAAGATGATGAACGATGCACGGGCACTATGTACAGGGTAAGACACATTATTCTGCATCCTACATTTTGAATTTGGTAGCACCCCTTTTAAAATTTGATACTTTGATCTTTTCTTGATGCTTGCCCATTACAGAAATTAAACTCTCATAAAAACAGATCTATACTATTTTTAAAGAGCTAATTTCTATGGACATCGACAAGACAAACCTTATCAACGCCCAGCGCCATCTATTAGTAGACAGTGGAAATACCGTCCCGAAACAAAGTGAGGGCGGGCCACTAGTAAAACATAAATGTAACTGTAATTTGTACACATTTTCTGCAGGAGGGTGAAGAAGATGAGGAAGACATGGAGGAGGAACAAGAAGTGGAAGGCGGCGAAGAGGAGGAAGAGGGAGAAGGAGATGATAGTGAAAATGCTGCCAGACAGGTTCGTGCCCATAACAATGACATTATTTTTATACCGCAGTATTATACACCATACACATTTTAGATAAACTAGGGAATAAATAAGCAGCGACGTTAGCAGACAATGCCGTGCGCATCCAGTTCAATTTGTCATGACTTCGACCATTGCAGAAGGTCGAAACTTTAATCAATTCGTCGCGTTTAGTCCCAAGTATACATACCCTTGAATTTGATGAAACATAATATATTTTTTGGGGTTGTAGCTTCGTTGTTTCTGGTTTCCCCTTAGGACCAGGACATTATAATGACGTGTGATGTTGCCTCAATTTATTTATTTTATTAATTATTTATTATTATAGCCTATAATGTCCCACTGCAGATCAAAGGCCTCCCTACTCTTTTTCGGCCCTGGGCCGCTCTAGACCAGTATTTTTTAAAACACTTAATCCAGATAAAAGTATAAATGTGATTGCAACCTTGATGGCAGGAGTCGCCCGCGCAGTCGCCGGAGGCTGGGTCGGAGGGCTCGGAGAGCGAGGCGGCGGGCGGCGCGGGCGCGGCGGCCGAGGCCGACAGCGAGCCCGCGCCCGCCATCCAGCAGATCGAGGCCATCAGCAGCGGCACCGAGCGTACGTATTGCTGCCTGTGCCTAGCGCTGACGGAGGCGGGGCGGAGGGCTCGGAGAGCGAGGCGGCGGGCGGCGCGGGCGCGGCGGCCGAGGCCGACAGCGAGCCCGCGCCCGCCATCCAGCAGATCGAGGCCATCAGCAGCGGCACCGAGCGTACGTATTGCTGCCTGTGCCTAGCGCTGACGGAGGCGGGGCGGAGGGCTCGGAGAGCGAGGCGGCGGGCGGCGCGGGCGCGGCGGCCGAGGCCGACAGCGAGCCCGCGCCCGCCATCCAGCAGATCGAGGCCATCAGCAGCGGCACCGAGCGTACGTATTGCCGCCTGTGCCTAGCGCTGACGGAGGCGGGGCGGAGGGCTCGGAGAGCGAGGCGGCGGGCGGCGCGGGCGCGGCGGCCGAGGCCGACAGCGAGCCCGCGCCCGCCATCCAGCAGATCGAGGCCATCAGCAGCGGCACCGAGCGTACGTATTGCCAGGCCTGTCCCACTCCGCGTGTAGTATCAAACTTGCAAGTACATGCGGCGTCCCCTCCGGAGGGGCCAGTCAGTAGAAAATCACGAGCGAGCGGCGACGCATGCGCGACAGTTGCGTGCGATAGAAAGAGAACGCACTTCTAGGTATGAATAATTGTAGGTGTTGAACGCTGGGCGGCCGGAATTACAACTTTATGTTATGGTAGCCTGAGCCTTTATTTTTCTATAAACGGTTTTTAGAAGTAGGAATTCTGTACTTGTACTATTAAGTATTCTGTGGTATTGCTGCCTGTGCCTAGCGCTGACGGAGGGTGATGATGTCTCAACTTGCATCATTCTGTATTCTAACAGGCATTTTTTTATTGTATGAAAGATAATAATAATAATAATAAGTGCGTAGGGATGTGACGACCCCATCGCCCGCTGGTGAGAGTTGGTGATCTTTGCTAACGAAGAACAACAACTCTCATCAGTGCAATCAGTCTCCGCAGGGGCAGCTTGTGGCGAGCTGTTGGTGTGTGGCGACACCACGGACCCCGATACTCCGGAGGGTCCGTATTCTCCTTTGACCCTCGCCTCCTGGCTTGCCTTAACCAGCCGGCCGGAGTGGAGTTGCAAGAGCAGAACCTATGCTCCAGGTTGGAAGTGTAAAATGTCATAACGCCGGGGCCTGCTGACCGGTGCTTAGCACATAGGGATCTGGCGCCCCGCAGTCTCACCTCTCGACAACCTTAGCCGCTCACGCCAATGTTGCCCGCCTCGCTGCCAACTGGCAGCTTTGATAGGGGGCCCATTTAGTGTGCGGCAAGTCACCGCCTGCTATGATTATCATAGATGAGACTTTTGATATGGCAGGCGTCCCGTTGTCTCATCAATATCCCGGCAACCAGTCCAGCAATACCCCCTCCATAGTCCCGGTTTAGCTCCCATCTTATCTGCAATAGTCCTTACACGTAGCGGGTGCTGTCTTTGGTTGTATCTCTTCAATAGTACAAGCAGAGACAGTAACCGTTAGGTATACACATCCCCACTTTCATTAATGTGTCTCAAAGGGGCCTCTACGTGTTGGATCTATATCCCCACGCACGCCTTCCAAAAGGACCGGCCTCCGTGCCGTGAGTTTCCAATAGGAGAGATACATAATAATAATAATAATAAAAGCCTTTATTTTCAGACGGTTTCACATTAAATACATAAATAAATAACTTTATTCACTCCTCTCCGTCTGTTTGCCTCTTACAGGCAAAGGCCTCCTCCAATGCTTTCCATGTTTGTCTATTGGAAGCTATAGTTGTCCAATCTCTTGCAGTGGATTTTATTTCGTCCACCCATCTTCGAAGTGGTCTGCCAACCTTCCTTTTTCTATCACCAGTAAACCAGAATAGTAAATTTTTTGACCATTTCTTCTCTTTCTCTCTTACTATATGGCCTGCCCATTTCCATTTAAGCCTTCTGATAGTTACAGATATATCCTTGGTTCTTGTGTGGCTTTTGATTGTGGTCATCCTGATTCTGTCTGACAATCTCTTCCCCATCATACTTCTTTCCATGGCATTTTGGCAAGTTTCAAGCTTTTTGCTGTGGGATTTGTTTAATGCCCAGGTTTGGCAGCCGTATGTGAGAACGGGTAATACACATGTGTCAAACAGTTTTCGCTTAATATGCATGCTGGTTTCTTTGTTTTTCATGATCTCTTTAAGGCTCCAGTATTGTTTCCAAGCATTCCCTATACGTCTGTCAATTTCCTTTGAGGTTAGGTCTTGGGGTGAGATTATTTGACCTAGATATATATATTCCTTCACATACTCTATTATATTATTATTGACATATATAGTCTCTTCCTTACCATTGGTCATGGCTTTGGTTTTCTGTATATTCATGGTAAGACCCACTTTACGGCTTTCTCTGTCTAAGTCATTTAGCATTATTTGTAGTTCGGTTTTCGATGGAGAGATGATTATCAGGTCATCTGCAAATCTCAGGTGTGACAGATACTCTCCATTTATTCTTAATCCGCATCTGTCCCAGTCTAACTGTCTGAATATCTCTTCCAGTACCGCTGTAAAAAGTTTTGGTGACAATGGATCTCCTTGACGCACTCCTCTTCCTATTTTGATTTCTTCTCCTTCTTTTTCCAATTTTATTTTCGCTTTACTATTTTCATAGAGGTTCTTGAGGATCCTAATATACTTCTTCTCTACTCCGTGATTTAAGAGGGCTCGCCAGATCATCTCATGTTCTAAAGAGTCAAAAGCTTTGTTGTAGTCTACAAAGCAGCAGTAGAAAGTTATATTGAACTCCTTGCCTTTTTCAAACAGTTGTTTCACTACAAATATATGGTCCAAAGTAGAGTATCCGCATCTGAAACCGGCTTGTTCTTTCGGTTGGTTCTCGTCTAATGTTTTAGTTATTCTGTTCAGAATAACCTTGGCAAATACTTTGTAGACATTCGACATTAGACTGATAGGTCTGTAGTTATTTATATTATTTTTGTCTCCTTTCTTATGTAGCAGTGTAATCGTCGACGTCGTCCATTGATTCGGTATTATTTCGGTCTGCAACACTTCGTTGAAAAGATATGTGAGAGCAGGTACTAGGTAGTTAATGTTTTGAATAAGGAACTCATTAACAATACCGTCTGAACCAGGAGCTTTGTCTCTTTTTTGGGTTTTTACCGCTCTCTCCACTTCCGAGTACATTATATTTGGGATGTCGTTCCCACCAGTGAGGTCTATGTTTTCATTAGCATATTTCTTTGTGTATAGGTCTTGGAAGAAAGTAGTCGCTATGGAGATTATTTCTGGCCGTCTGGTTTCTTGTTTGCCTTTCTTATCTGAAATGTTGGGTATCCAATCTAATTGTTCCCTTAGCATTTTGGCTGCTCTTTTAATACCTCCAGTTTTTTGTATGCAATTTTCCAATGTTTCCAATCTATGTCTGTGACGGTCTTTTCTCATGTTGTACTTGATTTTGTTACTAATTCTAGCTATTTCTTTCCTATCTTCTTTTGTTTTTCTTGGTTTAGAGATCAATTCAGCCCTTGTCTTTAACAGATTTTTAGTTTCGCAAGTTATCCATTCCGGTATGTGTTCTTTGGTTTTTGATTCAGGTTTTTCTTTTGTATGTATGAGCTCTTCGAATTTGTCATATTTGTTTTGAATATCCAGTTCTTTTGTATCTTCGATAAAATTTTGCAGTTTCTTTTCCAATTTGACAGTATTTTCTAATTTTATTTCGTTCAGTTGCTTTATTCTGAAAGGCCTATTTTTTCCAGCTGGGATGCATTGCAGTTTTGCTCTGATCATTCTATGGTTGGTGTTAAAATTCAAGTTGTTGATGACTCTACAATCTTCGAACATTTTTGGTTTATTTGTTAGTATATAATCGATTTCGTTCTTATGACGTCCATCCGGTGATATCCATGTCCATCTATTATTGTCTCTATTTTTGTATTCACTGTTTAGTATTTTCATATTGTTTTCATATGCTAAATGTGTAAGTTTTTCTCCATTTCTAGTTCTTTTGCCTGAACAGTGTTTGCCTAATATAATTTCTTCCCCATCTTTTCTGCTGCCTACTCTAGCGTTAAAGTCTCCCATTACTACCAGATTCTTATGTGTGTGTTTCTTTATTGCATTTGTTAACATAAAGTAGAACTTTTCTATTTCTGTTTCGTTTGCTTGTTCAGTGGGGGAGTAAACTTGGACAAATGACCATATATCATTCTTCGGGGGTAGTTTCATATTGAGTATTACAATGCGTTCAGATACACCTATGAACTCGTGAATGTAAGATCTGAGTTCTGATTTTACTAAGAATCCTGTTCCGTAATGACCTGGTGTTTCGCCTTTATAATATAGGATGAATTTGCCATGATCTTCGATACTCTCCCCAAAACGTCGAACCTCGCTTAGACCGATTATCGACCATTTTACATTGGTCAGTGCTAGCATTAATTCTGTCAGGGTTTCATTTGTCCTTAGGGTCAGAGTGTTTAGTGTAGCTACATGTATAAGGTATTTAGTTTGTTTGTTTGCTTCATGGGATTGTGGTATTTGATAGTGCTTGTTTGGGTTGTTTGGAGGGTGGTGGTCTTCTTCCCCCACGATGACCAGTCGGCTTGGGGTGCTAAGTGGTTTTGTTTTGCTGTTTTGGTTTGTTGTGTTCATTAGTATTTCAGTGTTCCGGTGTTTTAAGATTGTTGTCAGTTTTTTGATGTTGACTCCGACGTATATGGGGTTCGTCCCCGTGCTACATAATTTAATATACTTGGTTTTGTGCTTTCTTTTTGTGTGTCTTGCTTCTTAGGTTGTTGCCTTTCTATAGGTGAGTCTGTTTTTCCCCTCTTGCGTTTTTCTCGGTTGCCATCCTGTGGTTTTTTGACAATTAGCTTGTCGTACTTTAAATACGCTACGTTTCCTTTTGCCTGTTCCTCTTTCAATTGGTTTTGCAGTTTTTTTCGGGTTTCGAGCACTTCTTTAGGGTAGTCCTCTTTAACATAAACTCCCTCTGGGAGCCTAGATTTGTTTATTTGGATTAGGTGTTTCTTCCATTTACTAGTGAATGTCACCAGTACTGGCCTGCTTTTGTCAGAGTTTTTTCCAATTCTGCGCACATTGGCTATTTCAGTACTATCTAACTGGACTCCAATATCTTCTATGGTATCTTTTATGTGATCTCCCAGTTCTCTTTCGTTCTTTCCTTTTTCTTCCATCCCGAAGAAAACAAGATTGTATTGTCGTTTATCTTTTTCTAAATGCTCAAGCTTATGCTCAAGAATCGATACTCTGTTTTTAAGGGCGTTGTTCTCTTCCATGAGCGTTTGTATCCTCTCATCTAGCGCGTTCATAACATTTTTGCTCACTTCTGACGATATGATCGATGCCTGTTGGGCGAGTTTCATTTCCAGCTTTTCGTCTATTTTAGACAACAATATCTCCATATTTCTGTCCATTTCCCGAAAAAGTTGGTAAAGTGGAGAAATTTATGGGTAATTTGAAAACCGGGTCTGGCAACACTGCTAATGTCAAATATTTGTAGGTTATGCTTCAAAAAATGTTTTGACAGCCGTTGACCCTCGAATTCGTATTTCGAATAAACTTTATGTGCAATTTAGTGTATAGATCACAGTGTTTTATAGTTCGATCGCACAATCACGGTTTTGTTTTCACGCGGAGCAAGCAATTTGAACTGTGTAGCACTTTTAGACACTTATTTTTGTTGATTTTCGCGGAGCGTACTGGCGCACTGTTTACTGTTTGACAGCCGGAACCGGAACCGAGTATGGTAGGTAATTTAAAATCTATTGTTAATGTTTACTGGTTATTTGACCACTATAAATATAGCATTATTCTTAAATACAGCAGTATTACACTTTTTGAGTAAACTGTTTAAATCTTTATTGAAATGAAAGATAGTCTGCAATAAAAATAACATTTCTTTAAAAATGTGCAATTTAGCAATCAGAAAATCTATATTTGCGACACAAACTAACGCAACCGAAATAACCACACCCGAAGCGGTGGGTGATTTTATTACACTTACACTTTTTCAATTCGAATCCACTATGTAGATTGTAGAGACATAACATTTTTTATTTTAAGTGGCTCCTGGTTTGGTGAGGAGGCTTGATTGATCATATCGTTTGTTTTGTAATATTTTTGTTTTTTTATCTGCAGCGAGCGGGGCTTTGTCTATAGGAGGAAACGGAGGCGACGACGGCGATGATAGCATCGTCCCATCTACACCAACTTGTATGTTCCTAGAAGAAACGACGGGTAATATTCTTTATTTTGTAACTTGGTGCTTTATTTAACGGCTCTTACGTTGATACTATTTGGCGCATGAGGCATGGTCACTACCAAACGTGGCATCCGGCCAGCCAAAGTATGCACCGTGCTGGGCTTAGGGGGCAACTCGGGCAGGAATTTCAAGTTTTTTTGCTGGTCACTGTTCTAATTTTAACCCAACCAATCTTGCGCTGTGCTGCTGGGTCGTGCCACTCGATGTTATATGTTTATCATTCAAGTTATTCTTCGTAGATTCGGCGAAGCGGTGGTGTCTCCAGTGGGCGCAGGCACAGGCAGCGCGGGCGCACGCTTCACGTTCGCGGAGGCGGGCGCGCCCCCCGCGGCCGCGGCCGGCGCCGCCTCGCACCACGACACGCACCCCGACCTCGCCGCCGCGCTGCCGCCCGCGCCGCCCGCGCACCCGCCGCCGCCCCCGCACGCCCCGCCCGAGTCCCGTGAGTCACTGACACCTGCTCACACACGGCAGCGGAGGCGGCGCGCCCCCCGCGGCCGCGGCCGGCGCCGCCTCGCACCACGACACGCACCCCGACCTCGCCGCCGCGCTGCCGCCCGCGCCGCCCGCGCACCCGCCGCCGCCCCCGCACGCCCCGCCCGAGTCCCGTGAGTCACTGACACCTGCTCACACACGGCAGCGGAGGCGGCGCGCCCCCCGCGGCCGCGGCCGGCGCCGCCTCGCACCACGACACGCACCCCGACCTCGCCGCCGCGCTGCCGCCCGCGCCGCCCGCGCACCCGCCGCCGCCCCCGCACGCCCCGCCCGAGTCCCGTGAGTCACTGACACCTGCTCACACACGCAGCGGAGGCGGGCGCGGTTTTAGGTTATATAATATAGGTTTAGCAAACTAGCGGACGGTCACGCGGCAAGTCGCCGTTGCCAACATGATGAATTTGCGCACGTGATCGTGACGTCAGCGACAATCTCGCGGCCGTCCTCGACCGGCCGCGACCGGCTGCCAGTTTACGAAACCCTTGACTTTCGCAACGGTCGCAAGCAGTCGCGAACGAAGGGTCGCTCGTATGTATGCTCTCTAACCGTGGAAAAGCCACGCTTCAGCTCGACCGGAGTGATTCCACGGCCTAACAGAAGACCGGCGTGAAGCAGCGCCTGCGCTGTGTTTCGATGAGTTGGGGTGCCGGAGGCCCAATTGGGGGGAAAGGGGGTTAACCCTTTATAAGGGTAAGGCCACCTGATTATAAACCTTATCTTTCAAAACATAAGGTTAATAATCAGGTGACAACTATTTTGCCACTGCCTCGTAAAGGGAAGTTGGTAGCGCACTTGTGACTACTGGTGTTGCAGGTGTCTATGGGACTCATTGGACTGAGTTCCAATTTCAACAATGTTTATGGAATGTAAAAAAACTGAGAATAGACCATTAGCAACTGTTTGCCACTTTAACAAACATCTTTGCAACAGTACACTCACACTGACACTACTTTTTGACGTTTATTACTCTTGGTTCCATAGGAGAGGGTGGAGAGTCGCGTGATTGGGAAGAGTCGCGGGGCGAGGAGGAGACCACGGCAGTCAGTTCCCAGGGAAGCGAGCCCTCATCACCACATCAGGTATTTTTATTGAAAGAAAATTGGAGAACGAGGATCGAGCATTATAGATGTGCTGATGTCTGATGTAACTGGTAGGAATCTAAGTGCAAAAACACGAGTTCTTTTCTTTCGCATGTGAAAAATCCGCTAGATGGCGGCGTACTGGAGAACTGTGGTCCAAAAGTTGGTACTTCTCAAGTACGCCATCTAGCGGATTTTTTACACGCGATAAGCGCCCAATTCCACGCGGTACCGAGGTACCGCGTAACGGCCCGGGATCATTCGAGAATGATCCCGGGCCGTTACGTTCCTTTGTTTAAAATCATGAATTCGATTCCCACACTGCGACTATTTAATGTCTAGGTGTTATATCTGGGTGTTTAGTGCTTGTTTGGTAAACCAACTGAATCAAATATACTTCGGGAGTCAGGTTCGATGTATGTGCTGATGTCTGATATTTTATTAATAAGAATGCTTACGAAGGTCATAATATGTAATGGTCAAAAATTTTGAAGAACCGTTTACAAACGACGTTCTCAGTTTTCTCAGGCATTATGTCGATGGCAAAATATAGGTAAATGTATTCATTATTTAAGATATCTACCTTTATATTTCACGTGACGCGTAAAATAATGAATAATTGAATACATTTAAATCAACATAAATATTAAACGTAATTTAAAGTAGAACATTCTAACCTAAACTACGTTTTTTAACAATGGGGGCTATCGCGTGTGAAAAATCCGCTAGATGGCGTACTGTAGAATTGAGGTCCATATACACGGTGATTGGTTATTTTGATTTAAGATGTCAAAATGTCACTAAATAACCAATGTCGTTGAAGTTGGACCTCAGTCTAACAGTACGCCATCTAGAGGATTTTTCACACGCGATGGCCATGGTATGAGTGATCAACATACTTAGGTAACTTTTTCAAATTAAACGTTAAGAATTGAGGTTCTACAGTACGCCATCTAGCAGATTTTTCACACGCCCCCATCGAACAAGTGGTCATTTTGCATTCGGCATAACACACAATAGGTAGCTTTTTTAAACGGCGTATTTGTTTAACCCTTAACCAGGCAACTAGACATTTTTTTTTTCATTGGTTTTCAACCTTATCATAACTGCATAAAGTTCAAAATCTGGTGGTCTCATATGGTACATAGCCTGGTTAATGGTTAATACGCTTGCCAAATATGTGATACTGAGGGCGTAGTTCGTCCCGCAGCTGGCGGAGGAGGGCCGCGAGGCGGAGGCCAGGCGCGGCCGCGCCGCGCGCCCGCGCAGCCCGCGCCCTCGCCCGCGCCGCACCAGCACCAGCGCTGGATGCGCGCCGCAGTAACGCTAGCAATAACACTGCGCCACGCCATCACGAGTATTCAGGGATTTCGGGCTCTTAGGGCCTCGTTCACCATCTCTGAGTAAAGTTTTAAGTAATTTACTCCTCAACTTAAGTGGGTTTGGAGGAAACTGGCCATTGGTGCGGACCAATTGACCATTGAATAAATTATTTGAATTGTTAACTAGGTAGTGAACGAGGCCCTTAACTTAAGGGGCCATATCAATGAAACGAGCGCCGCGAACCTTGGCCGTTTTTAGCAATAATTAACATTATTGTTCCTTGTTACATGTGAATATTGTATAGCATCTCGAAATAATCCAATTTACTTACATCTAAGTTTGTAGAGATTTACTTTCTTAAAAATATGGCCCTACGGTAATGCATTTTTAATGCTATTTGCGAAATTTGACTTTTTCCGGGAGCCAAATAACCGGGGTCGCCCTTACAGTGTCAGTAATTGACATTTTCTCATAGAACAAATGTTGGAGAATGAATTTAACGTCGTTAGTTGATAAATCAATTATTGAAATAATGTATTCTGCAGACACATAGGCAAGTACGCTGGGGTTGCAGGCGTCATTGGCTTTAGTCGTCTGCCGCCAGGCGAGCTGCACGCGTAAAAACAACAAAAAAAAAACTACGAAAATGTATTGATAAATTGTATATTATAAAAGTGTTAAAATATATAATTGTAACTATTTACAAAATATATACATTATTATAAAAAAACGTAAAATTATCTATTGCTCTAACCAGACAGCAGACAAAATGGAAAATCAATTGTTTGCCTTTTAAAAGGCTTTGGGTCTTACGACGCTAAACACACAGTAGTTTTTTTACCGTGTATTGAGAACATTAGAAGGTTTAACTAATTTTAAGCTTCCTGTGATGCCATTAAAACCACGCTCGATTGCCAACAAAATTACTCGATCGTAGCGGATTTAACCTACTTAATTCTAAAATAATGTACATGTCTATTTCCTGTAGACTCAATATGACTAGGCTGAAACTCATTTGATTTCTGGGGGGCATGAATGATTGCAAAACAATGGTCCACATTTTGGATCTGTTTACAGTTTTCAAAAAAAAGGAGAATCTATGTTCGACTGTCTTTTTAGTCACCCCTGTCGCCGCCAATTATTGACAAATTTTTTTTTTCGATGTGATCTTATGGAACTCTTCAAAGGTTTTCCAAATTATTAAAGCTCGACCAGGACCATATACAGCTATCTAAAAAAAATTGTATGGATTAGAGTCGAAAATAAAATGTAGTAACGGTATTTGCGGAATTACATAAAATATCTATAACTGTTACTTCTAATAACAGCACTGTTGGCATCTTTTTTTTCAACGTTTTTGGTAATTACACGTTATTGATTGGAATAGTGTATCTAGTATCTATATTGTATGATTGAAGGTCCTTTGCTAACAAGTCATATTAATATAAAAAATAGTAATAATTTATTTACTCTACATACCACTTTACCAAATGTCACATGGAAAGAAGGAGCTATTAAAGCTGGGAAAAAATCAAGCAATTTAGCCCAAAATTTGAGCAGAATACCTTCTGATGTATCACAAATATAATGTTATGAATAAAAATTCTAGCGCAGACTTTAAAATCTTCTTATTTTCATATGACTTGTTAAAGTGGTAAGTAATTAGAGTGAATAAAATGTATTTTTTTGCGATTTTTATTTAGTTTTTTTTTAAGGAATGTTCCTCACAAAATTTGTGAAATAATGATGTTACGTCACTTATTTGTGAAGCTAGGCATAAAATTTACTATGTTTTCTCTGTGAGGAACGACCTTGATTGCTTATTTATATATTTACATTCTAATTTCCTGTGATACATAAGTATCTTCATCCTTGGTGATAAAATAAATATTGCCTTTTCCTTGGTTGCTAATGTCTGAATATTAGTGTTCAAGTACAATTTACATATTGACAGATAGCGAGAGCGGCGCGCGAGGCCGCGGCATGCGATCTAGAGGACGACCTTCAAGAAGATCCCACAATTATATGAGGTACTAGTTCTCCCAGTTGATGACTACGAGCATTTCCTATTATTATAAAGTGAAACGTACATTTTGACATACTTATTTAAGTGGCTACATATTATTCTACATAGTAGGCTTTTATCATTACTGTGGACATAATTTTGTGCTGTAATGTTAACATAAAGACAAAATATTACTTTTGTTAGTCAATAATTTATTATAACTAAAAATTTATTCAAAGTAGAACAGTATTTTGATTATTTTTAAATTCCAGTACCTTTTTGGTTGTATAATGGTTTAGAGATTCGCGAGCTAAGCTGCCAATTTGTTATTTGTGCGGCACTCGCATCTGAATTAATGTTCAGGAAGCATACGTTTATTCGAAAAGTTAACATTTAAATGCAATGTTTTTGCGCGATAATGGCTATAGAATCTCTAAAACTTCAAGCAAATTTAAAATTCCTAAAATTATTATTATATTACCTACTTCAAAAAATATTAATGTATGTATCCATTTCAAATATCCGAATAGAGTAAAATGTTCGATTGTTAAAAAAAATACGATTTCTGAGATGTCATTATTATTAGAATGTAAGTCAAACATTTCCATTTAAAATAATAATAATACTACTATCATTTATGTAGGAATAATAAAATTTGTAAAAGATAAAAACTTGTTTTATTTAAAGTTACTTAGCTGCAGTCAAGACTTTACTAAACAGACTACAAAATTTAACGTTGTTGACATCGCTTTATTTAGAACAACACAGGTTACTCGTAAGTCGATTTACATTTAAGTTATGACCATTATGAAACTTGAATAAGCTTCCAATCCGTGACATGTTTGTATGAAAAGCGACTCAGTTAGTTTTCTGCCCAGTGTACAGTCAGCATAATATATAAAGTTACATCCAAGATATCCAAATACTTTCACGGTATATATAGTGATTTGATGAAGTTGTTAAGAAAAAAAGACTGGTAGAAGATGAACATTTCATAATTATGAAAATCCAAACGACGTCACGCTTTGTAAGGATATCCGGTATCTACCAAAGATTTGAATGTTCCCTTTGCGTCTCTAAAGAAGTACAATCTGTATTTTGTCAATATTTCTCCCGCTAATTTAAAGGAGATGTCGCTAGTTGCTGTTTTGTATTTCCCCATCCGTGCCTTTATATCTCAAAAATAATACATGGATCCGATACTTAAATATTAGGTAATAATTTTAATATAAAAAAATTAATCATAAAGTAGCTTTTCTATTAAAAAATTTAGGTATTATAAATATTATATCCGTTCATTAGTTTTGGCGTGAAAGAGTAACAGACAGACAGACAGAGTTACTTTCGCATTTATAATATTGTATGGATATAATATAAGAAATAGGAAATATTTACAGTATAATACATTGTAAATATTTCCTATTTCTTTCTTATGAGTAGTATTAAGTTTAAAAATTAGTAAGGATTTGTATGGAATGTGGTTCTTTTTTATGCAAAACTCGAAAATATTACTTTTTAATGTTGTTCAGAATAGTTGATAGAACACATGCTTAAAGGGATGTAAATGTTTACTAATTATACCTTTATAGCTTAATTAGTTAAAACCAGAGATAAAGTCCATGGTTAGACACACAGGAGCATATAATTATGTCTCAATATAGGTAGGTAGGATATAGTAACTCCGTTAGTTCCCCAGAAAATCCGTTTTCAATACTCTTGACGCATTATATCGTAGTGAATGCGGTCCGCCCCGGGCGGTACTTTTAAGGGGGCGCTAAAATGTAGGCACCTTGGAGGAGGGGGGGGGGGGGGGGATCCGCCCCTGTACCACCCACTGCTGCGGCCCGCTAGGAGTAATAATGTTCTGTGGCTGCGGCTGACACCCAACTACGCCACTGCACTGTAGAGACACTTTCTAATAAATTGTAAGAGTAAGAAAACATTTATTGACCACAACATTTACACAACAAGGGAAACAGAAGTTGCGGCCAACAAGGTTCAGCCTCAGCATGATGCTACAGCCGCCGCAAGCAGCTGCTGCAGCGCTGGTTTTCAGGCTGGACCTTGGGTGATGCCTTATGATTATAATAATATAAAAGAGTAGACATGCACAAAACAACAAACACAGAAGAAAAAAAAATATTATTACCTACCTAGACAAAAAAAAGTTGTAGTTAGGTAAATATAGTCACTTTACAAACGGAATAGTTATTTATTTAGAATTTTTGAATCTTTTTAGAAGTGCGAGTCTTTCATTACTTATTTGCACCTTTTGCCAGGTTTTTACTTTGTAAACTCATACTACATTAGCGTATAACGAGCACAAAGACTGATAACGTTATCAGTTATTCGTCTTTGTGTTTGCGTTTCACGTTCGAATGTTATTGTCATTAGAACATGTATGTGTACGTGTGCTCAGGTCATGCTTAGACAAAAATGTAGTTCATGGCCCTTTTGTATCTGATTTCACAATAAAAAATGTTTCATTACATTTCATGATTATATCATAGATTTTTCAGTAATTCAGTAGATAGTAACACAATAATTATTCGAAGAAATGGCACAGATATCCTTGGCCTCCCTCTCCTAAGGGGTGCATGCCACGAAAAACCTATTTTCCCAAGGAATCTCCTGTATATAAATCTTGTTATTTAATTGAATATTTTATTACATGCTGTATGTAGGTACTACATCTCCTTGTATTTTACCACGAGCTTAATAATTTGTCCCCTTTGCGCGTTCCAAATGCAAAGTACCCCAAGGAATACCTAGCCTCACGACTAAGGCTAGGTATTCCTTGGGGTACTAGGGCGAGGGACCACAGGCAAGTTTTCGTTTAAGTAGGAGAGTAAAGATTTATAAAGAACGCCGTGTTATAGCTATCCTGTTTAAAGCAGGTGCTTTCATGAAGGACTACACGATTACGTCGCGTCGCCAGCATATAAAGTTTGGGAACTTTGCTGACATATGCGAATGTACCACAATCTTTAGGTAACCTACAGAAGAGAGAGAGAGAATTGGTAAGTAACATTAAATCTAGTTACTGGGAATATAGAGAATGGCTTTATTGTACATTCACCAACAGAACAACCCAACCAGCAAATATTTAATTTTTCTACATGTGTAGAAAAATAAATACAGGGTGTATCTGTAAACCTTTACATCCCTCTCTTACTCGACTCCCCATACAAAATGACCTAGTCACGTGACCGACTTTGTATATTTGTAAAGATGAAAATTATTTGTGCGAATTTTCAAGTCATAGAACAAAATTAGTTTAGAGTGGTTGGTAGAACACGTGGTTAAAGGGATGTAAATGTTCACAGATACACCCTGTATTATGTTTTTTACATTAGGTGTGTACAGTCAACTCCAAAAATATGTATACACTTTAGGACCTTGTCACAATACACTAAGAAAGTAGAGGTCGTTCTCCTTTCTTATATTAGGTATTATTTTTGGAGTTTACTGTACCTAATGTAAAAAAAATCATAAGTATGTAGGTACTTTATAAACCTTAACAGGCAACTAGGACATATTTTTGTTGGCTTTCAACCTTATCGGAACTGCATAAGTTCAAAATCTGGTGGTCCCATATAGAACATAGGCTGATTTATTGTTAAATTACCTTCTAGTAAATGCCTGTTTCATAGCTATTATGTTAAAGGTGAGCATTTACACCTACCAAAGAACACTATAACTTCCCAAATAGATACCATTGATAGCAATAATAAGCATAATGTATCACACAAGAGTATATAATATAGGTATTGTAAATGAATAGAAAATAGGTACCATGAATTTTATCTAAAGTTAAACTATGTGAACACCTGGTAAACAAACACATTTAAATGCTAATTAGTACCTTTTATCTGTACAGTTGTTCAATTAAAAACTTAGGAGCAAATAAACAACCTTATCTGATAATTCCAAAAACTTTTAATGAAGTAATCAATTCTCTATAACCATGGTGAATATGTCTTAATTTAGAAAGTAAGTAAAACAAATTTATGTGGTTTTATGTTTATTATTTTTAATACAGAAATAATCACACTCCTAAACCAAACAAAAGATATTTAAAACAATGCAATATTTATCATATATATTGATGTTTTATCTATATCAACAATGAATTCAAAGTTGTAAGTGGAATTGCAAATTAAAATTAATTATCACCATTGTAACATAATACATCGATCATTAAACTAAGCCTTAGAACTAAATTTTCACCATAAGGTAATTTTTCTTTAACATATGGTAATGAAGTAGGTAGTGGAATTTAGAAATAGCCGTAAACGTTCTCGTCAGAGAACGCTATGTAGAGAAAGAAGTCTTCATCGTGATGTTCCTGATAAAGCGATCCCATGGTGGCGGAGGTGGGAGGGATTACATTGTTCACAAAGAAAAACAGCGCATCCTCCGGCCGCAGGTGAATGCGTTTCCTGATCAGGAAATAGAACTGCCCGACGGTGAGATCAGACGGCACCAAATACTTCTTTTTGTCGAGGTCTCCCAGTCTAGCCTTCGGAGCTTTCTCAACAATGACGGGCACACGATCCGGATACTTCCTGCGTATTTTCTCGCCTTCAGTCTTCCTTTTCTCGAAGGAATGCTCTTCTTTATACTGGAATTTCATTTTGGAATTGTACGCTCACTGAAATTTCCAAAATGACCAAAATGTATCTGAATTGGATACTGCGACTTGTTTTTTGTTTTTGCGTTATTGTCTATAAACCCAATGACGCAATCAGCTGATATGACAATGCAAGGAAATGGACTCGAGCTCAATGACAGCTACGCGACGCCAGCGACCTCCTAAATGTTGTTACTAGTGATGTGCAACAAAAATCGAATGATATCGAATATGTTTAGGGTTGGGATGAGCTCTGTATAAAAGTGTTTTTTTTTATCTATAGCCCGCTCCACACTTCGCCCACAAGGCACGCACGGCACGAATAGGAGGTACCTACGCGCGGCGCGTAACAAGATATGACTCCACACTTGCAAGCAAGGTTTCGCGGTATAATGTTTCAATAAAGTCATAAATTAATTGATAATGCCACTGGCGCCACTGCTGCTTATGCCCGTAGGATATGGCATATGGTAACCCAAACTTATTGTTCGCGAGTTTTTCGCGGTGTAAGTGTGCAGTGCGCTTAAAAAAAATCAATGTCTTGAATTTTTTGGTTTTAAGGAGGTAAGAACCGGTATTTTTTTTTGTTGAAAGTAGTTTATTACAAATTTTACATATTCTCCTAATTTAAAAAATAAAATAACATCAATTAATCAAGTTTAATGGCAAACGATTAATAATAACTTACAAAAGATCGTTGTAGTTTTTATTATATCCGTTATCGGTTTACAAACACGGGTAAAAAAAAATATCGCACATCCCTAATTTATCTATCTTTGTCTATGTCTTAATGTACGCTTGCTTTGCTTCCTTGCATTTTTCGTGTAATTACAAACGGCGTGGGTTTTATTAGTCAATTCTATTCATTTTTAAATATCCCACATTCAACATCAATCATGCGTAAACGTAAATCTGTAAAGAAAGCCGACGATGAATCAGATGGGTCAGAACCAGGAGTTGAACCTGAAGAATTCCAAGATTCTGGAGAGGACTGGACGCCGGATGCCGATTCGGTAAAGATATTTTTCTTCGTTATTAATTTAAATGAACCACGTTTCTTTGTCAAAATTTCAAATATTAATGCGATTAATATATTTTCGAAATCATCCTTAGTAAAATGTTATACTAACTTGTTCAATCAGGTTATTTTTCATACATTCGAACTGTTTAGTATTTCAGCCTTAAATTAACTTTTCAACCGCTAAGAAGATGTAATTCCTGTTTTTTTTTTGTTGATTAACAACGTATTTACTGCAGTGAAGCTTAATATATGTTTTTTCATCATAATTTAATATATTATTACCAAGACGTGTCTTCTGACGGTCTTCCCTGATTGCTACAACTTGTTATTGAATCGTTTAATTAGAGTTCTTTCATCATAGGACTGTGCCTGTGTGTATTGTTGATGTCTATGAACGGCTAATATTATCCTTTACCATGAGATGGGCCACATGCTTGTCTGCCTATTTTAGCAATTAAAAAAAATGTTTTTCTTATCTTTATATTTCAGAATGAACAACCTGTGCGTGGTGGTGGTGGTGGCCGAAAACGTGCCACTAAAGCGTCTTTAAATAATTCAAAAAAGAAACGTAAAAATGAGGAGTCGTCAGAGGAAAGTGAGGGTGAAGGTGAAGAAGATGAGGAGGGTGAAGAAGACGAGGGCGAGCTTGATGAAGAAGAAGGTTCTGATGATGAAAAAAATGGATCTGACGGGAATAAATCTGATTCCAGTCAATCCAAAGATGTACCAAAGCATTTCCATGTTAGTATTTTGTTTTGATGAAACTTTTAGTTCATACTAAATTATTGGAGAGGCATATGCTCTGCAGTGGGCAAATACATGCTGCTGAAGAAAAGAAGAAATTAGTAATTTTCTTTATAAATAAGATTTTGTATTTTTTCTCATTTCAGTCTGGAAATTTTGTCTTGTTGAAATCTGATGTTAAATGGGATGGTGACACAGTGATTTCAAAATTGGATGAATTGAATTTGTGGAAAATAGATGGAAAAGCACTGTTGCAGAAATTTATTCCCATGGAATCTAATGGAAAAGTATTACACAAATGCACCTGTGTGGTAAGTTCCTTGTTTTTTTTTAATATTCACCTTGTGACATGTGAGATGTACCCTACACCTGTAGTATACAGTGAGAGGATGTAAAAGACCATTTCAGTATAACATAAGCACTGAAGGGGACGGGGGGTTGGTTTTAGCTCTTTTGATAAACGGACTGAAATTACTGTTTTTGCTGATGGCAGGGAGGGGATTCATTTTTGTAATAATCCGTGTAATACTTTAATTCCTTTTTTTTGTTTCAGTACTCTGGATGGAATGTTGACAATCGAGATAATTATTACCCTATTACAGAAATATTGGATCGAAACCCACGCACAGATTCTAAGGAAATATGTGTAGGTTTAGATCTTAACGATCTTATCAAAGTAAGGGACAAGTAATTTCAATGTGTTTTTTACTTAATTCAATTAGATAAGTGGAAATAAATTTATCAAATAAAGTTTCCTTTGGCACTTCATTCCAGTTTACTTTATGTAATTCAGACATTTTATAAAAAATGGGAATTTAATAAATGTTCAGTACAGTACTGTGTGTTTGTTGGTTTTTATCATTTAATCAATTATATTTGAGGGTCCAGGCCCACAACCTTTGCCATTTATCTAAAACACAATATTAATTTCATACAACTGATCTAGTCAATGTGCAGAACCTAGCTACGAGCAGCTACAGCGAAACAAGCATTTTAAATACGCGATACAACTCGCGAATGTGTCCGATACTCTCTGGCCTCACCACCGTTTAGTACCTACTCTGATAGAAAAGTCCCAGGAAAAATGTACCTGCATCGGAACCTTATCTTTTTATTTTGTAGCTCTGTATCATTTTCGTTCTTTATAAATAATAAAAAAAAAAAATTGAGACAACATCACATACCTACATTGTCCTGGTCCCAAACTAAGGTTTTCCCTTAAAAAAAAATCTGTTGAAGTTCCTACCTACAAAAAAGAAAAGGTTCTGATGTACGTACCTATAAGGGACACTAATGTGAAAATGTGGGTTATTCCAATAATCCCCATTGACTTGCCCCATTAATGGGGATTTCTGGAAAAAAGTTCCAAGAATCCCCATTGAACACTCTTTCAGGTTAGGTGGTTAGTTATCTAACTACGTATTCTCGGGTCTGTTTTAGAGATTTTCATAAGTAATACGTTTTTTATATATTTTGACTGTAAATTACATTTTCATTCTTAATTCTTTTTTGAATATTTTCATGTCTACCGCCACAGTGGTTAGTTAACTGACCACCTTATTCCTCAAAAGCCTTAACTGGTATTTTTGTAAAACTTTTTTTTTTCATAATAATTAAACCCTAATAAAACGAAAAATGAAATTGTTTTATTTTTAGTCCTGAAATAAAAAGTGTGCCTGAAAGAGTTAAATAAAGTTTATAATGGGGATTATTGGAACTTTTTTTCCAAAATGCCAATTAGACTTCAATAATTTTGTAAAGATCGTGATTAAGTCGCAGCCGGATCGTATACCTAATCTGCAGATTTACATTACGGCTAGCTGTTATATCAAAAATAGGGCCGTTCTGAAATGCGGCTGTTCAACGATAAGCCGGATATAAGTAAAGCGGCTGAATGAAAAATTGCCGGAATATACCTACACAAATACAATAAATGGGGGCAGTTTTTTTTTTCATGATTATTGCTTTGACTCCTTACCGGCTCAGGTATATCTGCTAGCGACTGTACCTACAATTTATTGAAATAAATCTTGTACACCTTTATTGGTTTATATATTTTATTTAGTAATAACTTCAATAATAATAAAACATTATAGTATGTACTTAAAAGTACTAAATAAATACACGCGCACACGCCAACAGATCAACTTTCCTAAACCTTATATTTAAGTAATTTCTACATGGACAATTGGACATGTGCCACAAAATGATGTGTTAGTGGGATAACAGTGCTTTGTGTGATAGCTGGTTGTGGGACTTGTGGGGGTTTACGAACTCCGAATATAATATTACAATGCCAATCACAAGTCCAGTTAGCGGTCGACACGACAGGATCAAACTTCTAGGCCTACTGTCAGGCGCGGATCTTGACCTGAAAAAGGTTGTAGGCAACTAACGCACGTGTCTTCCTACCACCAAAAAGAAAATTCGAGGAGAAGGTGCGACCAATAGACCTGCCGTACCCAGCTACCACCACCGAGTAGGTACGAGCTGTTCGAGAACATGCCTAACAGGACCACAAAACGTTAGGGGCCCCCTAAACTTACATTGATGGCAGTAAAATAGCTGAAAGTGTGAGAGCGGCATTGACGTGGTGGGAGGATGGGAAAGATGAGGTTAGTGACACTTTCAGCCTAGACCCAACCTGTACGGTCTTTTCAGTCAAAACTATTACCTATGCTCTCCATAAGGTTGTAGGTGTACTAAGGGAAAGCGGAAGGGGTATAACAAACATTTTAAGTGACCCAAGATCGTCACTAGTGAACCCGAAACTTCAACATCCCTGAGTAAAACTCATCAGGGAGAACACGTCAGAAATACGTGCAGCAGTGAATCAAGTGAGACTTCTGGCTCCGGGCACATGTGGGAACAGAGGGCAATGAAAAGTCGGACGAACTTGCGAAATCAGCTACCAGCACACCCAAATCAATACCAGACTATGCTATGAGGAGACGGTATTATGCCGTTGGAGGGCCTGTTAACTGAATGGTCAGTCACAAAGACATTCCTAACAAATGTGGACAAAACGTATCGCATTGTAGGAGGAATGACACCCCTCCAGATTAAAATCCTTACTGGACACGGCGGGTTCGGATAATACTTGTAGGTATTAATTCAAGCTGCGAAGCCATCCCGGATGTGAACATTTAAGATACGACCTTGACTGTGACGTTCACATGGAACTTAGAATACCGTTGAGTAAATCCGGTAGGTTTGTAAGGTTACAAACCTACCGGATTTACTGAAGTTTTCCGGTAGGTACCGGACTTACTCAACGGCGCCGCCACTAGAACCAATCTGCTAAGGTTTCTCGAAGGGATAGCCACAACGGCCACAAAAAGGATCAGCGCCTAACAATAGGTAACTACAAGTGTTTTTAGACGACCCGTTTATGGCAATGGTTCGAGCGCCGGTTGAGACGTAAGGGTCGGGTTCGATTCCCGCACCAACACAAATGTTTGCAGATGAAAAAGATATTTGTGGTGGGTCTGGGTGTTTGTGGTTCCTTCATTGTTTCTGGTTTCCATAGCACAAGGGAAAACCTTAGTTTGGGATCAAACAATGTATGTGATGTTGTCTCTTTTTTTTTTGCATGCATGCGAGTAGGCACGGAAAATGGCGTCTAATTCAACTAATCCAAAATTGAGAAGTCTGCGTCAACCACAACCGCAGCCCCAAGATGTTATTACAACACGGACCGCCTATGAGGACACCAGTGACTCCAGAACACTTTGCATCACACACACACTGACTTACAAATTACGACGGCATTTGGGAGGATTTTTTTACGGAGTTGCGTTTCCAGATCAAGGTTCTATCAATGACTATAGTGACTATAGTATAGTCTCTGGCTCAGGAAGCTTCATTCCCATACATCGTATGAGACTTTACATCGGCTCGAAAACGAAGAGGACATTCAAAATGGTGGTCAATAACGTTTTTGACCACCATTTTGAACATATGTTAAGTTATGGGTAGGTAGATCGTCGTAGATTGACGTGATGACTCTGAATATATAATAGAACAACCTTATCTTCGAAGAGCGGTAGGTACTATATGCTAACATAATATGTACGAGTATGATAGTATTCAATAACAAGATGCTGTTTAAAGGACTACACAATCTGACACAACAGATGAGCTGATTGAAGACAGATTTTGGCAGACTGGCATGTTGGCGTTTGCACATATTCCTTAGATAATTTATGTGTATCGTAATTATCAAACTAAATGGTCTATCATTTAAACCGAAATCATGTACCATCTGAAGATTCTGTGGTAGGAAAGTCACTTGGAGACTCGGCTTCCGTTAAGTTTATCGTACTGAAATGAAACGAGAAAATTAATTAATCAAGTGGGTTATTTTAAACCTAGCTCAAAAAAAAAACCAGCCAGTATTTAAGCGTGAAATTCTGTAATGCAGATACCGTTAGGTTCCAAGCGAAAATACTACTTGTGGTTTATGCGAAGTTTGTCTTTGTGCGATTATTTATTTTTTATAACTTAAACATTCTTACCTAAACACGTGGACTATATCAACAGATGAATCCGAGCCATGACTTTCATTAGTATCATCGTTATCATCATCAATCACAATAACTTCATTTACTTCAGGAACACCTGATACATCATTAGAGTTGTCATCACTGTTATTTTTTGTTTGGTCTAATTGCGCAGAACTTAAATTCTTTATTCCCGCTATACCTGTAAAGTAAAATTATAGGAATTTTAGTAATGTCTAAATCATGATTCCAAGTAGCACACAATGACGTTTCTAGGCATGCATGTTATGTTCGATCCAGAATTTGGAATATCCGTTAGTTACATTGAAGAGCAGCGAGACTGCAAACATCTGCGCCTACTGCAGTTCTAGGAGAACCACATAATTATGTTCGGAACATGGTTAAAGATAACAATGTTCCGAACATATGAATCGACTCAACTCAAAACTTTTATTAAATTGTCTTGTCTATTTGACCCTTCTGACTAATTACGTGATGTCCTGCGACTTCATGACTTGGCCAAAGTTCACCCATATGTAGTTTCATAACCTACATAAGTAATATTGGGAATACCTTTGGCTGGCAATGTTGGTGTGTCTCGGACGGACTCTTCGCCTGCGAGTTGGATCATTACGCCGAATTTGAATCATTGTCTGAAAGTCTATGGTATACACTGCGCCAGCCAAGAGTAGCGTGCATTCAGTTTCTCCACCACTGAAGGCTGCTTCTAACTCAGTATTACTTCGCTCATCATACTTCCACCAACCTTAAAAAAAGGTATTACCTATATTAGGTATGTAACAGAGGTTTTTTACCGAAAATTAAAAAGAGTATGCAAATTCCATTAATGAATGAATGGAATCTGTCTGAAACCGCCAACATTTTCAGTTTCTTACTATGTCCCCGGGGCGCCCCAATTTCTACTTCCCGCGTCGGAGACCCCCTTCACGAAACCCCCGCAGGAAACATCCCCGAATAAAGTGGGGGCACTTCTTTTCCTACGAGACCTCTTATCATTTAATATAGTCTTGAGATAGTTGTACGCCTATGTTTCGTTATTATTATTATTATTAATAGCCCGCCGTGTCCCACTGCTGGGCAAAGGCCTCCCTACCCCTCCTCCACATTTCACGATCCTGGGCGACTACGGTCTAGTTGGCGCAATAGGTGTCGAGCTCATCCCGCCATCGCCTCCTCGGTTATGTTTCGTTAGTTAGATAATAAATGTATAAATTGCATTTTCATAAAATTTACCATTTCTTCCTTCATAATACCATTGATACTCTTCACTTAAATCTTCTTGTGATGTTTCCTGTTGTGTTAATTTTTCTAAAAGTACTGGGTGGTCTAAATAATCTGTGGGAATTTCCGCTCGACACATAGCACATCTTTTGCTTTGTATGGCAACACCCTGAAAGAAGAATATTTTATGAGAAAAACTTATTTGATTTTTAATAACCCTACCTATTATTGTCTTCCAACAATACACAGACAACATAATCTAAAGTTACTAATTAATAGGGGTCGGAATTAGATAGACTTATTTAATTTTACATCCATGAATTTAGTTCTTCCTTCACCATTGTGAAATGGTAGCATAAAGGGAATCCTATACCTAGTACTAATGCACACAACCAGCAAATAGTCATGTCCGTCCGGATGTATTACACAAACCAGATGGTATGGATTAACCGAAGGCACCAAAACTCCAAAAAGCATAATGATAAGATAGTAATGTTCTGAAATAATTTATCTCAATTTAAAAAATAATTCATTTTGAGATCTACTTTCAACTAAGGTATACCTATATTAATGCACATTTGCACAATAATAAAGTAACTTACCTTAACACAGAGGAAACAAAAAATATGACCACATGGTAATTGAGTTGGATGGTGACATTTTTGTAAGCAAATTGCACAATCTTGTTCTGCTGAAATCAAGTTAATGTTTTAGATAGAAAAATGGGAAAAGAATACAATTGAAAGACATTAGGAGGATTCAAAATATTCTCAATACATTAAAGGTTGTACAAAATTTTGGATTGATGGCTACACAGTCAAACCCCTAGTTGCAACAGCAATCTTTAAGAGTTGGCTTTTATAGAGAGAAATCTTTCATAGAATGAGTCTCTCACACCCAAACAGCTTCCATGACCTGATGTGAAGGTACCTAGTGCATTTATCCTTTGAAACAAAAATAAAGAAAGGCAACAGTCAAAAAGAAAGAATATAAATAACATCTATGTATGTGTAAGGCATATCCCTAAATTTTCATACTTATGTTTTTGTTAAATAACTTAGTCCCTAATTATATTTTGTAGACTGATTATATACATAACACAACGCATTATAAGTCGTGAAATGAATCCTTATGAATGTTTACGACATAGCACAAAAGACCAGTTCCGCTCTTTAATATAATTAGTGTTGTTCTACACAGTAAATTCTTGGTCCAAATAGTAGCAACTTTACCAATTCTTTAAAACATTGCAACTACCTTTCACCAGCACAACTTTTCTAACATCTGCATTAAGAAATGGGAATGGCATACCTTGCATATTATTCATTTTGTGTATGCTACTTAATTACGTTGATATTTCTAATTACATAACTTTGAGGGATATAAAATTAGCACAGTGCGGGCTTATTTTACCACATTAAAGTTTTTTATTTATCTTTAATTGCTAAACTGACAAAACACAGCTGAAAGTAAATAACAAAAACAACTGTCCTCTAAATGGCAAGCCATTTTTTTTATTAACTGTCAACTGTCAAAACAGACAGTAGTGTTGCTACACCTAGTTTACAAAATTTCCCCAAGTTTAAACATTTTTCCCCAAAATAAGCGAATCGGTTCCACACTTTTCGTTTGCGGTTCCTCGGATCGGAAGCGTGGAGTGGGCTTTATTACAGTACGACAAGTAAGTTTTGGCAACAACGTTAGAGACGTCAAGAAAGTCTTGAAAACATGTCAGAAGAGGCGAAAATTAAACGTGACATAGCGGCGATCAAATATGGCGCCTTTAGCGAAAGTTAGGATACCTACCTACCTACCTATCTGAGGTTCGTCGTTCCTGCAAGATTAATAAATAATTGTCAATAACAGAGTTCCATAGTATTGAATGCAATAGAGTTACCATACTCGCAAGCCGCAGTTAAGCCATCAATTTCATGACTTCCTTGATGCATTTTACAGCAATGATATATTTTCTATCAAAAGAAGTAGGTTAAACATTTCGTACACGACTCCGTAGAAATGTAAGGAAAATAAAAAAAAATAGTTCCGAAATGACTGACTGACTGGCCGGTTGGCGCAATGGTAGTGACCCTGCCTCATACGCCAAAAGGTCGTGGGTTCGATCCCCACCCTGGACAAACATTCGTGTGATGAACACTTGTGTTTGTTCAGTGTCTGGGTGTTATATATGTATTTAAGTATTATATTTGTGATCCTCTGTTGTCTGATATCTGTAACACAAGTGCATAAGCTACTTAGTACGGAGTCAGGTCAATGTATGAGATGTTGTGTGAATTTATTTATTTTATTAAATAAATCAGCTCAAATTAGGTTACCTACATAATTTTGGCTTTATAGGACTAGTTCACAACCATTTTTTGGCACTAACTTGAAACTGAAAATTGTAGATCTTTCAGAGATATTTGAAGTTTTCTAATGTTCAAGCCATAATCCTGACTAGGGTTGCTGTATATTTCTGGAATCTTATATCTTTTAAGTACCTACTATTTCTGAGAATTGGCATAACATTGCAACTTTTTAATCTATTTTTTGGAACTTAAACTAATTCAATAGACTGTGATTGAATATTGAATGTAGGTAATGTATCTCAGGTACAGCATAAAGCTGATCTACTTTCAGTAATAAGTGGCTGATTGAAATTAGATGCAGCCGATACAGGTACAAAATCTTCTGATGCTATCTTCAAACTAAAAATAAAACTATTTAATAATTCAAAACTTTTATTTAACACTACAGTAATTATTCGTATTTAAACTAACATTACCAAGGCCTTACTTTACTTTGACTAGCGTGAGTTAAAATCCAGGTGTTAAGTGGTTTAGGTTTCATAGACATTTGTTTGTGCCTGGGAGACTTAGGGCAAATTACATACATCCGTTCATCCCTGACCACAAAATAGCACGATTTACAGCGTCGCCTGACACGTCCTTTGACTTTGAAGCCGCAAATGGAGTTTATTATTGGAGAATAAGGTGTTAACAAACTCAAACCAGGAGAGTTTTGTGAGGCATTGATTAAACTTGGTACTCTTGTTAACGTTGATCCCAACGATGATACAGTTTTTACCAAAGACATTAATCTCTGCATTGTGCCGCCACAATATATTTATAACTTTTAAATTGTGCAACTTAAATCATTAATATTTAGTTTTTTCTTCAACTTCTCTCATCTGATAAAACAGCAATTTTGTAGGTTATATAAAAATGACAGTGACAACACTAGGGCTGCAAGTACATATTTTATAAAAACCGATGTCAACCATATTTTTTACCGATATCAAAAACTACTTATATTATGTAGTCTGTCAATAAAGTCGTGAAATTGATTTTTGTATGACGTACGCGGCAGTGGCGCCAACCATTAATTTCATGACCTTCCTGAATTCCTGATGTATTATATTACCTACTATCAATTATTTAAAATACATAAGTAGGTAGGTATTGGCAGAGTCAGGTCAAGTTACTCCATATAGTAAATTCAATCAACCAACAAAGCAATCAACACAAACTGGGAACACAATGACCAACACTGGCACTTTTACGGGCAATAATAAAATAGTTCCGCTTTTTGCCGGGAGCCAACTAACCGTAGGACGACTATTATAATTTTATTATAGTGTACGTTTCATGACAACTATCTAACTTAATTTGACAAAATGTAGACATGCTGCATTATTGTCAATTTTAGGCCTAATTAAATTTCAGTTTACTAGGAAACGTTGTAAATTATATTTTATTTTATGAGCATTACAAACATCTATATCTAATCTAACGAAGATCATTAAGTCACGGCCTATTGACCTTCCATTAAAGCTATCTACAGGAGATATTTAAATATTAAAATCAAACATGAGTTCAGAAGCTATTCCCTCGAAGCCGAAAACAGACGTGATATCCAAAATGAATATAACAAAAAACACGTCTTCGAAAACAAATATTCACAAGGTGACGAAGACCATAGTGACATCTCCGAATATTTATAAGCCCGTGGGTCCATACAGGTCAGTTATTAAATTCACCAAATAGGATAAATTCCTCCTAAGCGATATTTCGACTGTGGCAGCCAGGACCGTAAAGGGTCAGGGGTCAGGCGTGTATGCCTCTGGATGGCCTTTGATTAGCAGAGGCCCAACCCAGAGGAAAGCCCCACACTACTCGGCCGCCTCGCAGCGGCCGGGTGTGCATAAGGCGGCGCCGACGTCGGCTCCTTATGAGCCGGCGGCATTTTCCCCTTCGTAAACAAAAAAAAGGGGTCAGGCGTAGGACCAATGGCTTAACGTGTTTTCCGAGGCATGGGGGTACAGACCCACCAACTACCACACTTTGGTTGACGCTGAAAATGTGTGATCTCAAGGTACACTTTTGGTTCAACCCAGGGATCGAACCTGAGAATCCAAGCGTTTAAAGTCCGATCCACTACCAATTGCGCCATCGAGGCAATCAAATTTAACAATAGGCGTAGATTTGAAAACATAATTAGGATTATTAGCATGTCATTGTTCGGAACTGTTCAACTGTTTCGGTACTGAATTACGTAATAATAACATGAGTTCGGTATTCAACTAGGTAAAACTTACGTTTTAAAAATACATTAAGTAGGTATCAATCCAGGAGCCCAATTCTCTTGTGCACTCGATATACATATCGAATGAGAGATTTCCATACATTCGTCCATGCAAAATTTCGATACGACAAAATGTCGAGTGCTCGAGAATTGGTACCCTAGGCATCACTTTAAATTTTGTGACATTTATTCAGTAGGTATGCTATACCATTAGGTAGGTAGATAGATTTGTCCGCACAAAGTAGGTAAAGCATAAATGGTAGGTAGTACGTAAGAAAGTAGAAGTCTTTCTTATACATCTGTATTGTGACAAGGTCCTAAAGAGTATACATATTTTTGGAGTCGACTGTACCTATAAAGTTACCTAGCTAAGGATAATAATAGTACGGAACTACGGACGGGAGTATTATTTTGTTTAAATTTTTAAATTAATAAATTAGGTAATACCTACCAGCGATGGATCCTGAAACCTCTTGCGAAGACGCTGTTTTATAAGTAGTGCATTCTCAGCCGCTGAGCCACCGAGGCCTAAAGAGTATTTTAAAAGTAAACAACTAAAATGGCGTAAATAGTAGGTAGGTAGGTAATCCAATCCAAACATGTACCTACTTAGTACATAAATGTTATTTCGGTTAAAAATGGGTTATGTTTGACGAGAAAGTGGTGACAATACATTTACCTTCGTTATCAATAGAAAAAAGGTTTGAATTGGTGGTCCCAAAGCGTGCGAGCTGAGCGAGCGAAGCGAGCGTGCCATGCCTGCGGCTGGCGAAAGGCCAGAAAATTAAAGATCTACATAAGTAAGTAATATGGCAAAAGAGTTTTAAAACAAAGTTACGTGGAGTTCAGCCTTGTTACGAAGTCATGGGGCGCTTAGAGTTTTCTGTGACGTTTTTGGCATTCTAGGTATTCTATAAGTACCTACACTGCCTAGGCATATAGTACTTACATTTCCAAGGCATTGCCGGATTATACTTGCAAGATGCCGGTAATATAATATTAAGTATTTTAATTAGATATTTTTTTCTTTATAAGTCTTGTATCCTACCGATAAGGTAAAAAAGTACACGGTGTTGATAGGTATTCTTCAATGCGCTCTACCTGCCTAGCACAGAAATTATTATTTTTTTGTGGATGATTTCAGCCAAGCTATTTTAGCGGACAAGACGCTGTATGTGTCAGGAGTGCTGGGCATGGACCCCGACGCGCAGCTGGTGTGCGGCGGGGCCGAGGCGCAGACGCGCCAGGCGCTGGACAACCTGCGGCACGTGCTCGAGGCGGGCGGGGCTTCGCTCGAGTCCGTCGTCAAGACCACCATACTTCTCGGGAGCATGGATGACTTCCAAATCGTCAACCAAGTTTATGCTGAATGTAAGATTTAGAGTTTATTCAATCTTTTCATTTTATATAAGGACGAAATTTATAGGGCTAATAGTAGTGTATTATAGGTGTAAATTGAGTGTATTACACACACACCTGGCAATCCTGGCATAGCTACGCCAATGGCTTACGCCCCGTCCGAGGCACCTTCTCTTCTTTTATGTCGTACCTAACAATTTAGACGAGTGGTTATTGTCGTCTCCTCAGTCGGTAGGTACTGAGGAGGTACTCATAGGTAAGTACCTATTAGAAGCCTCAATGAAAGCCTTCATCGCAATTCTTAAACATACCTCCTAGTTACTATTTATGTATGAGATTCAAATGGTTCTTATTAATTTGAATTTTTATCCGACCGGGTAAAGGTATGTAGTAGGTACCTACCTACATTTGCCTTTCTTGCATATTAGCATGTTATTTATTTTATTTGTAGATAATTATTGTAATTACCTAATTAATTATTTAAGTACTTACTTATTTACGTACAAGTTTTTATCTAGTAAAAACGTAACTTTTGAGTTATGTATCGATATATAATATGTTATCAACAATTTTTGATATTTTTATGGCGTTTGTTCAACAATTTTCAGACTTTCCAAAGAATTGCCCAGCGCGCGCCACGTATCAGGTGGGAAGGTTGCCTCTCGGAGCTGCAGTAGAGATCGAGGCCATCGCGCTCAGCGGGGACCTCGTGATAGAAGCGGCCCCTTGCCCGCCAAAGCTTTAATACAGCACTGAGCAGACCACACGATCAAATGCACAATATATGCATCAACACAGTTTCAAAATGAACTGAAATCGATTTCATGTCCCCATCTTTGACTGAAGAAAATCATCGTCAAATACGTCCATATCCTGAGTTGTATACATACCAATTCCTGTATTACATCTCCTGTAATATCAGCTGTCAAAATAAGGGAAGAGAAGGCGTGACTCCCTCTTCCTTCAACCGTTTGACCAAGAAAATTATTGCGATTGCATCTGTCTCGTCGTATTACCTGACTACCTAATTGTGTCGTCAAGTGTCCCTATATCCTCTCCTGTGATCCTCTCTTTCCCGCAGATTTCCCAAAAGACTGTCCTGCCCGCGCCACGTTCCAAGTGGGCAAGTTGCCTCTCGGCGCCGCCGTGGAGATCGAGGCCATCGCGCTCAGCGGCGACCTCGTCGTGGCCGAGGCTGGCCCGTGCCCCTGCGCACGCCAATAATACAACTTGAGGATAATCTCACATTCTCTAATAATAGACTGATTAACTTTGTAATTAATTAGATTCAGAGTAAGAACCGTCATGTTAATTTGTAATCGTTTTTTTGTGTAAATAAATTGTAATGCCAATTTCTTAAATAACAAATTTTTTATTAAATTTGGACCTAAGTGCTACCTCGTACTATTCATCAAACAAGTCTGTTAAATTTAACGTAGGATAAAAACAGGACAAAACTTCATAAGGCTTCAACTTTTATTTACTTATTTTTATTTAAAAATATGAATAGGTTACGTTCGGAGGACGAACATGACATGGCGATACTTTAGAGGTATCATCGCACAGAATATGAAGAAGAAACCCCGACCAAACCTTAAAAATAACATGCACGACACATTTCAAGATAAATGTTTTTAAATGAAACACACATGGTGCTCAGGTTTTCAGTTAACGTCGTAAGGCCCATAAGCCTTTTAAAAGGCATAAAACAATTGATTTTCCATTGTAACTGCTGTCTGGGCGTTACGACGTTAAAATGAATTTAAAAATCGCATGCAAGTAGAAGAAGATGGTGGAGGTGTAGTTAAGGTAAACTTGTAGTGCGAAAGGCAAGGTTAAGGTGGTTCGTTTCTCATACAAACTTGTTTAACAGGAAAACTTACATGCCTTTATCGAAGACCTTTATCGAATGTTAAAATGTGAAAGAAATATGGAAAGACCAATCTATGTAGGAATTCGTTATCATCCTGCTTTCATAACTTTTAATAGTTTTTGGCATCCTTGCCGAATACAAAATACTTATCTTGAGAATGGACTCTATAAGATAGACAGTGTCAATCACGAGAACAGACGAGAACACTTCTAGCATGAGTTAAGGTACTTATAAATAAATACGAGTAGATTATATTTTGCGGATTTGAATTTCAATAAAATATAAAATTTGTGGAAGATGTGAAGAGGTGCTTCCACCTATTCTTCAATAAGAATGTAGGTAAATGAAAAATTTAAAGCAGATTGAATTTATAAAAAATAAAAGGTTGAAAAATAAGAGGATAAAAGGTTGGCAGCGCACTTGTAACTCCACTGATGTTGCAAGTGTCCATGGGCGGCGGCATTTGCTTACCATCAGGTGATCGGCCTGCTCGCCTGCTACCTATCACATAAAAAAAATATATATTTAAAAATCTTTTGTTCCCTTAAGCGTTTGTTATTCTATCGTGCAATGCCATGGTAAATAGAATTACATACCAACAAGAATGTAACATTTCCAATTTAAATTCAAGCCTGCATTTAAAATGTTCGCAATTCTTTATGTTTTTGCAAGAATTTATGATTAGGAAGAAAGTTTTATTTATTTGAATAAATATTAATAAGTACCTAGGTAGTTACTGTGTGTAGCACAAGGCACGTAGGTCAAGTATTTAAGATTTATGTATTTTCGTAGTCACCCGGGGTTTCCGTAGTCCGTAGCTAGAACGTTGCTTGTGCTACGTGAATGTGCGCGTAGCTGGTGTAGCGTAGTGACTACGACTTGCTACGAAAAGTGGCAACTACGAGTCTACGACACCGAGAACCGGTTATTGGCATCCTTTTTTGACCCGAAAATGGGCTTATTTCATGTAAAGTACCGCGCGTAGATAGCACACATTTAGGAGACAGACATTTAGACAATAAACGCCTTGAATTTTGTGTGACAACAATAATGATTAAAACGGACTTTTTTTTAAACTTTTTTTATGATACAAAAAGGCATACTATCAAGCGGGTCACCTGATGGTAAGTGAACTAGACGATTTTTATGTGAATCTAGTAGTACTCGTAGGTACCTAACCACATAATATGTATAGCTATCTTAGAGATTTCGTTTATCATAGATTTAAATTTAATTATGTACATACTTCAAGCATTTCATGAAGCTAAAACTTGCTCGTAGCAGTTGAGTTATAAATTACTTCATTATTCAGTGAGATTAAAATCCGGGTTAACGCCTTGAATAAGGTAGGCATGGTCACCAACATCATGATAGGAACGATAATATACGAACGTAAGAATGTAGAATTCAATAACCTCAAGAAGCCATGTAGGTATAATGAAATAGACTAAGGAGTCTACTAAATAAACGGAACGGCGTATTAATAGGTCGTGGACCTTTCAACTAGAACTTCACATTGAACGGAAAAGTGCGTGTTTAGGGCGTTTGTTTAACTGGTTGTTGGCTGTTAATTAAAGTAGGCGCAATCGATTTTCATATTAGGTATAAGTATAGGGAGAGTAAAATGGGCAGGAGGAAAACAATTGCGTTGTGTTTAGGAATGGAAAGTTGCGCTGCAGTTTTTGTTTGTGATGGTATAGGTAGTCGCTACCCTAATGCAATTTATTACTATTTTGTTGAAATATATGAATATAATCTCCTTTTTACGGGGATTTTCACAAAATTGCGGGCTTTTGGCCAAGCAAAGTTGCTAAAGAAGATGTTGAGTTTTTAATTAATTAGGTAATTCATGTCTGAATCTGATTCTAATTGTAAGAATTTACGCACTATTCTGCAAGTATTGAGAATAGCTGCTTTCTGAAGAGTTAAATAAGTGAAATTTTGGTAAATTTAATATATTAAGACTTAAAAATAACTGATGAGTTTATAATTTTAGTTTTCTATAACATGCTGGGGTGTGTATTTATAGTAAGGATTATTATTATTAAGTACTATTTTCCTGGTACTTATGTGACCAGAAACTAGTTAGCAGTAGGGCGTAGCGTTTGTATCGGCCGCTTGGGGCGGAAAACTACTTATTTTCTGCTTTTCTTCCTAGGATGATACCGCTAGATTTTGCACACACCAATGCAATGGCGAACTCAGTGGTATTGTTTTTTTTTTCCTTTTTTTTCGTTAAAGACAACGGAAAATGATTGTTTTTGTTTTATAATATAGGAAGGCAAATGAGCAAGCGGGTCACCTAATGGTAAGCGAACACCGCCGCCCATGGACTCCAGCTACACCAGAAGGAGTGCGGAAATTATAATATTTTTATTAAAGTCCTCGTTCTTCTAATTCAGTATTCTATTGTGATTACATCTGTGTTTTGTGTGGACGGTGCCAATGCTTTAATGAATTACCTGACATACCTCGCGGTTTATAGTAAGGGTATTTTGCTCGTGACTTGAATAAGATACCGTTTTAAAGTGTGACCTAGAGCGGGTTGGGTGGTCATGAAATCCGCGGGAGCGGTGGCGGTGGCTGGGCGGCCGCGGGGCGGGGACGGTATAATTTATAAGGCAGGTCGGGCTGTTGCGTGAACCCTGAATAGTTGTGTTAAGAACAAAGAGCTTTTGCTGCCGGTTAACTTTTATTTAAGTATGGGTTTCTGAACCACGCACAGGAACTGTTCTAATTTTATTCACGAATATTTGTGAGTAGAAAAATAGTAACTTACAGGCTTCGATATTTTCCCATTGTAGATACAAATAATAAGTACCTACTTATGTCTATCGATCAATTTTAATGAAGTAGCTCATAAAAAGTGAACTTAAGTTTTAAGCTACATTAATGCCTTGATAAACTGGTATAATTAACGTTGCTTTCAATCATCGGTAGATGTATTGTGTATAGCTATATCGTATCGTATTACCTGTTTAAAAGGCAATAAAAGTATTTAGCATTTGCAAAATGTGCTCACGTAAGTGTGTCCTTCGTTTCTAAAATTCAAATTTATAGGTAGGTAAGTAATTTACGCAAAGGTCACTTTTTAATTTCTGATTTCTGTAGTAGGTAGGTACACCATTGTTGATTTGTTAAAAATATACCAGTTACTTAATCATGTGATTGCTTTCACTTTTTTTTGGGAGAATGCTGCCGCCGGCCCGATGTTGCTTTCATTAACCTATAAGATAGGATAACTTAAAGTAAGATGAGTCTGAGATGTGTAGATAACACTAATAAAATCCAAACGGTACAAGTTCCAAAAACTATGGATAGATACCTATTTATACATATAGGTAGGTAAGGGCGGCTATAGTTAACAAGAAAATGTATTTTTTATTTTAATGATATCGCTTGTGAGAATACACATTCATTACAGATTTGTACACTAGCTGTACACCACTGATTAGAGGACACATGAACCCTGAAATGCTACGAGTATTCAAGGCGGTAAAAGGCCAAGTATCAAACACGTTTAATAAAATGCACTAGCATTACGAATGTTGTCGAAGCATAAATAAATAGTTCAACTTTATGAGCTGTTACAATTTCAATTGCTTCATATATTAGGTAGTCAGCTACCTAATAACAGCGCAGTGAAAAGTTTCAACGCGGGGTTTTGTACCTGGTCTACTTATCATTACATAGCTTTCAAAGGGCGGCCACGGACCATAGGTCCGTGAGGGCGGCATATAAAAATCCTGCTGGTCCTTACTGCCACTCTCAGAGACGTCATTTAATCTTAATGTTTATTATGTTTAGTCTTTATGCGGATTAAGTGTACGTAAATGGTGCGATTTTACCAATCTTTATCCGACAGTAAATGATATAGGTATGCTATGGTGGGTATAATAAGGCTGTCATAAGTATTTTAATTTGTGTATCCTTTGTTGTCTGATATATGTAATACAAGTAAAGTCTCAAATTATTGTATTCAAAATACAAGTGCTTTAAAAGCTACTTAGTTTACTGAGTCAGCTCAATGTATGAAGAGATGTTGTTGTGTGAATTATGCAAATAAAAAAAAACAATAGGTACTAACTGTAATAAAAAGGTAAATTATCTTTACAACGGCACGGCATGAGGTATGCAGGTGATCCGATAAAGCAGAACGTTTGCGCGATGTAGTGGACTCTATTAATCCGACTCTACTACTCATTTAAGTTAAATGTCGAAACGATGTGAGGGCAGGTCACTAGTTTTGAATAACAGACATATAATAATAATAACAGACATATAAGCGTCGCACAACATAGAGTTCAATTCATTATGTATATAGAAGCTTAGGCATATTAGCTTTATAGTCTGTTAATATTTAAGTATTATGCATAAGTAGATATTCCGTATTGATGATAAAGATATTAGAGTTTCTAAATACCTATCACAAAATCTAAGTTACTCTCACCAACAGTTTCTAAACTTTACCTCTTAAAATCACAAAATGTAGGTAGGTAAGTATTATTGTGTAATACAGGATGTACTTACCGGTGAACATTTACATCACCTTACCCACGTGTTCTGCCAACCGTTCTCAACTTTTGGAAATTCGTCTAATATTTTTTTTCTACTCTCCATACAAAATGAGCAAGTCACATTACCGACTTTGTATGAAAAGTAGAAAATTTGTTTTCAAAAGTCATAGAACAAACGTGGTTCAGAATGGCTGTAGAAGACGTGATTAAAGGATGTAAATGTTCACAGATAGACCTTGTAGAATAAGTTCTAAGCTATAATTGCTAAAAGCACACAACGAGTAAGTAATCCAACAAAACAAAGAAAGCTTAAGGTTAACTTTTTTACTAAGTAGGTATAACAAACGCAACGGAATGCAACTGCCCTTGAACTGCAGTCTAAGATTTTGTAATATGACATCTAAAGATAGTTATTGCGTAATATATTAAAGTTATTTTTAGAGTGTGATACCTATTTAGATATTTATCTGACTACTACGTTAGTAGCTAACAAAATTCCACGGAAAGGAAGAAAGAAAGGCTTACTTAAAATTATGCGCGTCAGAGTAATGGAATGTACTACGTCCGTTTAATTGGAAAAACGCGATGGGGGTGCGAGGTCAGTTGAGTGGACTCCCTCCTTCACTAATAGGCGGCTACGATACGATCTCAGGCGCTCAGTCGAGCGACGTTGGCGCGGCCGGCTGGACACAGGGCGGCCCTCGCGTCCTCACGTCCCACGCCGCGGACCGCGCTTTTATCTTCTTAATTACGCCTCCCTTGAATACCCATGGCTCTTAACTAAATCGATTCCATGCATCATGGGCTGTACCAGCAGCGCTCCAAACATGATCGAAGCAAACCCGAAAGCTACAGGTATTTTATGAAATTAATTGCATTAACCTTCAGTTTATTATTAGTTTTCTCAATTTAACTTACATTTATGCGAGTTTATATTTAACTGTCTAAGGTAGTAATTTTAAACCCTAAGTAATAAAACCGTAGAAGGAACGTTTATGTAAAACCCCCAATCAATTACTGATTAAGTGGTTATTGTTGTTTTATTATACGAAAAGTTATGACGGTTTACCGTAGGGCAGCGTGTGGTGTTTAGTTTTCAGCTCGTTAAATTGTAATCAATTTGTTTCTAGACGTTAACTTTGAGCCACAAAGTATTTTAGAATGTCGCTGTAACATTTTAGTCGTGTAGGTACTTAATACTTTCAGTTGAGCTAATAATTTCACAGATACCTACATGGGTACCGCCTCTTCGTAATTATTTTGACTTAAAAGATACTATATTTTCAGAAAAAATAACAGAATTAAGTGAAGAAGACACTGAGCAATCGATAAAAGAGGATGACGATATCATTTCCGCAGAAGAAGAAAATGGGAAAAACGAAATAAAGGTGCTTCCTTCGTGTGATACTTTAGCAGATCCTATACAATTAGATAGTATTAATAAATCTATGATAGACTCGTCCAATTTGAACTTGGAGAAAGGTACCTTAGGTTAATTCAGTTTTTCTTGCATTTTCATGTGACTCACATTAAAATACACTCTTTAAATTATTAATCACTTTTCCAGTGCATAAATTACAAAACAATAAAAACCTTTACTACGGCATGACTGTGTTTTATGTTATTTGTATGTATTATTTAATACCTAGGTATTTTGGCTTTATATGTCTGCACCATTACCTACTTAATTACAATCTGCTAATTTAGTGCATAGTTTACTACGCCCCATTTGTAAGGCATTCTATTTTTTGTCACAACTACACAAAGCCGAAATCAACGTACAGAAAGACAATTGATTAAAATTAACCCGAGTCTTGCATGTTCTTGCGATGTTAGCACCGAGACTATTATTAGAATTCTTAACATTAAAAAGGTGGGGTAGGTGGGCACGAAAAATCTTTTGGTAAGACAGTCACCTGCTTTTTTAACCAAACGAAAAAAAAATTATATGCCTAAGTTACTGAATTTTCGTCAATAGTAGATACCTATGATTGAAGAAATTTCTTACCTATAAATTAAATACGATTGTTAGATGTATTCACGTTACATTGATTATTATCTAACTCTGGATATAAGGTATAAGAACCTACCTATCTATTGACGAATTAAATACATAAGTAAGATAATGTTACCTGCCTACCTACTCTTAAAACTGAAGATAGAAAATCTTGCATAAAGAAAACATTCCTTTATTTTCGAAAAGAAAGAAAACTGCAATCCAAATTGTGCTTGTATGCACGGGAGTCGAAACATAAAAAAAGAGCGACAAACAAGTTTAAGACTTAAAGGATCTTAGGGTATTTTTGTGTGTAAATTAACTGTATCGAATTGGTATAAAGAAATAGCTAATCTGTTTCGACTCCCGAGCAATGCTTCTTTCTACCTAGAAATAAAGAAGAGCGTTCTTTGCATACAATGTTATCTACAGAATTAAAAGTAAGTAGGTACCTACCTACCTTCATTACAAAATTCCACCCTGTTTGTCCCAGAATAACTATTCATCATATTATTTAACTTACGTCCCCCCCGATGTGCCCTAAACGTTGCTCATCAATGTCACCTAAGTGCTCGACACGGGAGGTACACACGTGCTCGCTTCGCGTGTAGAGGGCTGGAAAACTTGAAAGTTTTCCTAAAAAGCTAAGGTCATCTCTAAAAAAACAACTAGAATCTAAAAAGCAACTCTAATAAAATTATCTTTGTTACTCGTAGGTGAATTAAACATAATATTCATTTATTTATTTGCAAGTACAAGATTGCCTTACAAAATCAGGTTACTAAAATAACCAAACGTAAGGTCAGAGCCGTTGGACGTAACACTCAGTTACATGATAGTGATCACCAAACATTAGCGGCCGATTATATCAAGCAGTTAGGCGGCTCCGTGGCTTTGTTTGTCGTGCTCGAGAGGCAACTGAAACGATCTCGTGAAGCGGGTCAAGAACAAAACGAAGGCGAGATTTCACGTGCATTACCAACCCGACTACGGCGAAACAATAAAAAGAAAGTATAAAAAAACTAAAACCTCTCTACCAAAAACACAGAGTACCTTTAATATGACCAAAAATACGCTCAAAATTAAACAAGATAATAGTCCACGTTGAAATTAAGTTCATATCCGGGAGCGCGGTAGGTAATGTGCAAAACATTTTGGAATTTCAGCCCAGTTTTCTAAATCCCTTTAACCGGCTTAGGTGTCAACTCACCCAAAAATTTTCAAGATTTTTTTTGCTGATTCTAACTTAACCAATATTTCTCGTTTAGTCAGTATTATCATCACAATAATATTGGTTAGGTTAGGTGTTAGAACAGTAAACAGCAAAAAATCTTAAAATTTTTGGGTGAACCACGTCTTCAAATTGCCAATAGCAAAAGAGCGCTGGGTGTCGATTGCATTCATGCCGCAGACTCCTATAGTCTTACAGTCGTAGTCGTACTTATATCTACTTATTTATTAGGTATTTTCTCGAAACAAAAGCGATCGTTGCATGACACACTACAACCCCTCCACTTAAGTAGATATTGAAATAATTGTTGTGATAAAAAAATAGTCTAGACAATGCACAGTTAGCCACTGTGCACTGACGATACCGAACCTAGGTATGGGCGTTTTGAACTATCATTTTTTTATTTTTACACTGATGCAGTTATAGCTGCTATTATTGGATAGGAAAATGCGATATTACTTTTTTCTTCTATTTTAATTAGTAGTTTGCATTGTTGTACTTATCTACCTACCAATTAAGTATATCTATTAAGAGTATGAATATATTTTTCAGATTTACCTATTGACGAAATCTTGACTGAAAGTGTAATTGATAACGTAGCCAAAGATGCTGTTGAAGAAGTGAAAACAGAAGAAAAAATTTCTTCTTTGGAAGACGTAGTGGGAAAAGTCGTCGAATTATACGTTGCAGATAATTTAATAAACAACACAAAAATCGTTTCTGAACAAGATAATCCGCAAATAGATGATAGTATAGAAAAGAAAAAAGAAGAACCTGATCAACTGATAGACGTGCCTCAGGAGCCTGAAGATCAGACTAAAGAATCAACGTAAGTAGGTATTTACCATAGAGTTAGCCCCGTAAACACTTACGAAAAAACCCGTAGACGTGAAGGTCTAAATTCATCAACTAAAAAATGTAGCCTACTTACTTACATACCTACATAGTTTAATCAAGTGAATTTGCTACAACGACAATCCAACCCACGCATCCCCTTACAATCCTCAAGTACGGACTATGAAAGTATCCAAATCTGTCACCTTTTACGTCACATACATTTGGTTTTACCTAAATAAATTTAGCGGACCCAGGACTCCACTCGGAAGCGCCTGTTTTGGACGCACCCGAGAACTCTATGGATAGAACAGGGGAAATAAAAAAGGATGTTATTTTATCGTAATTCTAATAATATGGGTGATTGAGGTAACAGTACCGTTTAATTTTACAGGGAGGAGTCCCTGGACGAGGCAACAAGTCCCAGTCAGTCGACGAGTAGTCGCGCCACGCGGTGGGAAGCGCTCGCTGACATTGCAGCGGAATTGCCACCTTCCCTCACTGTCGATCCAGTCACAGGACACATTTACGCACTTTCTAAATAAATATTATTACTTAATTAAATTAGCTATTTCATTAGAGCTAGTTCACAAAAATACGAATCGTTTCTTTTTCAGGAATAGTTTTTTTTTTGACGGGAGTAATGACTTATTAAATACCCATGTTCACACGCTACAGTCCGATACATGAATCGTGAAAAATTACGGACATGTTTAAAAGTCAGGATTACTTAAAATCAATGGAAATGATTCCGTCGTATTCAAAGTGAAATCCTTGACGGATAGATGTTCAGTTGAAAGCCACAGTGAATGCGCCCTTACAGTTAAGGTTCACATGAACCCATCCACAATTCCACACCATAACAAAATAATTAATAATGTACACTCAACTCCAAAAATATGTATACGCTTTAGAACCTTGTCACAATACAGTAAGAAAGTAGAGGTCGTTCTACTTTCTTATATTATGTACTAGTGGCCCGCCTTCACTTCGGGACCGTAATTCAGAAGTGAACCAATAGATGGCGCTGTGTCCAATTACATCGCGCAAGCGTTTCGTGTTTTCGGTTTACCTATAATCCTTGTCGTTGTCTATAGAAGTTATCTCTTTATAAATAGTATAAAAGATTGTGACAAGGTCCTAAAGTGTATTACATATTTTTGGAGTTGACTGTACTAATTATTTTGTGACACCACGCTCAAAAGTCCGCTAGCCTAATCATGTCTTAAAAAAAGAATTACAAAATAGCCAATAAAAAACGTTATGAATTTTTAAGCCTCGCTGGCAGAATACTTTAAAAAAACCTTTAAAAAATTATAACTCCAAAACTACAAAAAATACGCTGACCATAACATGGGGTATTTTTGGATACCCCCAAGTGTGAGGAATCTTAAAAAAAATTATTGACGTCACTAAAAAGCCATCCTGTATAATACTATCGATAGTATTGAATAATGCAATAAATCAATAAATTGACACAACATCACATACATTGTCCTGGTCCCAAACTTATGTTTTCCCTTGTGCTATGGAATCTAAGAACAAAGAAGGAACCAAAAAAACGCAGACCCAACACAAATATCTGTTTCATCAACAAACATTAGTGTTGGCGCGGGAATCGGACCCGCAATCCTTGCGTCTCAACCGGCGCTCAAACCACTGTGCTAGACGGGTCGTCAAATAGTATAGTATAGATAGTATAGTGATTTCTACAGTATCCGATTTACCCCCCTTTTTTAAGCATATGGACAGGAATTAAATATCAAAAGTGTTAATTTGCAAAACAGTAACATAATATTATTTATTATAAGTACGCTTATAAAGAACATTTTTTATAAAATATTTTCTAACCCAATTATTTTAACACTATACTACAAACTACTTTTTACTTTCATCATAGCAATACCATTGTCACTTGAAGTTCCACTAAACACAATCACACATAATGCATTATGTACAGCATTCCTCCAAATTTTTTCAATCCACTGATCTATTGTCTGCATTAGTTCATTTTCTGTTGAATTGATTACTTCTAATTTTAAATGTGCCATTGCAAAATTATAATCCCTCATGGCATCTGAAAGTGTTGTAAATTACTTCTTCCACTCCATCCACAGTGCTTAGCTTAACTTTCTTTGGTTTCCCTTTTTTGAGTTGCGATGCTACACTGTCTTTAGCTTGCATTAAATAAGAATGATAATCACCTGTAATATCATCACACCCAACAACTAATGAGGTTTTCCTCTGTTCTATCATGTGATTAAAAATTGATAATGCAAGTTCTGGAGATTTTGATATTTTCTTTGTAAAATTTTCCTTATATTGTTGTCTATTAGTATGTACAGCGTCGCCATACTCCATGCTTCTATTGAGTTTTAGCTGTACCAGTTTGAGTGATGCCAGAGAATCTTCAACAGGGCAGTGGCCTTTTTTCCCAGACTGGATTTCTAGATTAAGAAATTCTTTAGCCAAAGTCTTTAGTTTCGGTTTCCGAGTTCTTTCTCCTGTGAAATTGTAAATCAAACTAGTATCAATAACATAGGGATGCATCATTTTTAATGCATGTAAATCTGTATTCAAAGACTGTCCTACTAATATTGCATCAGGTGGTAACAGTTGCTTAATATCACTCTGGACATCTTCCAATCTTTTTGATACATCATCCAATATATTTTTAGTGATGCCTGAGTACCTGGTCAGGTAGTCTGTTATATCATTGTAAGGCTTTACCAAAGATTCATAAATTGTTTCAGTGTTTCTCATTAACAATAGAAACACGGGTAAGTTCAGAGCCAGCATTTGTCAAGCACATTTCACAATCTAGCCCAAACATTGGAGAATTGGCTGTGACAGGAGAATATTCATCTTTTGTCATGACGTAATCTGCATAGGCATTTTTCAATTTCCCTTTCAGTGGTACTGGATAGTTCTCTTCAATGAGCTGCCATGCAGATAAAATCAATTGGGTTCTTGGGAACTTATCTTCAGGTGTATGATCAACATCATCACTCATTATTTTCCCTATTGGAAAAACTGCTTTCATCATCACCATCAAATCTTTTCTGGCTTCAAGTGCTAAATTCATGCTACCATATTTTTGTATAATACCTTCTTTATCAACTTCAGACAATGGTACTAATGCTAATTCTTGAACTAATGAACCATCATACACAGAGGGTGTTAAAACCTCTACAAAATTATTAAATATTCTTTTGGTGTTCACAAATTTATCACTATATTTATCCCAATGTTGTATAGAAATGCCTTCTAATATAAGGCATGTTGTTTGGCTTATATGATTGCACTTATCTAAAACATACCACCGAGGTGGTTGTGACAGATTCAGATTTCCTAATAAAGAATGTAATAACAAGTGTTGAATATCCGTGAGCATCAATGGGACTCTTTCATTGACAGGTATTGTTGTAGAGGCACTTTCACCAGTTGCTTTGAAACGAAACTTAGGAGAATGTTTCCTATTATTCTTGACAGTTTTTACTGGAGATCCACTACCATCAAGATTATCTTTCAAGGTGGCTAAAGACGAATCATGACCTGAAATGTTAACACAAAATGTAACTCAATACAAGTTATAAAATGCAATAAATATGTTTAAGTCAAATAATGAAGAAGGCAATAGCTACAAACTCCAGCAGAGTTTCGTCGTTCGTAATATATCTAAATTATACATCTAAAAGTTTTATCAAAAAATAGTTAGTAAACCTTCATAAAGTTAAGTACAAGTAAATACCGAGGATTCGACCAGTGATTACTTGCTCAGTGGATTCGACACTCACTTGTTTCATTTTCAATACGTCGTTTCTTTAATGCTGGGCCATCCATAGTAACATCTAACTGTTGTGATCACAATCTTAAAAGTTTTATGTTAAATCATCGGTGAACAACCTCACCAACAAACGTGCAACTTACTTACACTTATCCACAGACCAAGAAAAAAAACACATGTCATGTCAGAATTGTCAGTCATGTCATGTCACATGGATTGCTGGGTTCCCACATTATTTTTCATCTCCCTACTTTACCTACTTCAAAAAATAAAAGTAAAATGGTTGAAGGCTGCTTTAACTGTTTTAATAGGTGAAATAATAATTTTCTGTTTCCTTAAACTTTACATGAACTACATGTAAAGAGAGGTGTAGCGAGTGACTGTACTGACTGTGATGTGACTGATTGGTGGAATCGCACTTTACGAAGCTTCACAAAACGGAATAGCTACCATTTTTTATTTATACATCTATGTATGTCTCCTCTCTCGAATATGTGATTTATTATGCTAAAAAAATCATGTCGAGTCGATAAAAATTAAATATCACTAGATTCCAGGGAAAATCTGATAAGATGGGAACACCTCACAACGTCAACCAACACTTTTTTTTTATAATAATTAGATTCACGCCTTGGGTTTTCACTATAACGGCCTAATTTTTTTAGCGATAATGTCCGTCAAGAAGATAAATGATGGCGCCACTGCCCCTTACATCCTATATAGAGTATGGTAAGTCAAGTATACTTGTACAAAATGGGACAGGTTATAAGTTTAGATAAATTAATAAAATAACGTCGAATAGTCTGCGGCAAGAAAGTGTAGTCATGACCTTGAGTGCGCAGAAACCAATTTTAATAGAAAGTCTTTTTACAAGTGCGCAAAATAACGGTCATCAGTCATCACTATACTTTCGTGCCGCCAGCTATACTTCAATGTTGTTGGTTGCGAAATGGTGAGTTGAGGGTGGGGTTTTTTGGATATTTATGTACCAGAGGACAAAGGTTGGCATGGCACACACCTGGAAAATGAGAATCTCTTTGCAAAGAACTCCTTTTTTTCAGAAATTGGATCTCATGGCCGCTTACCATCAGGCGGAGTCAGGTCATCTTGATTGTCCTTAATATAAAAAATATACATGTACTTATGTTTCCAAAATAAATAAGTGTGCGCCACAGCTTTCACTAAAGTACTCAAATTTAAAAGGAACATTATCATGGGAATTACATAAGTACCTATAAGAAATTTTGAAGCTGATGAGATGAGCATAAGGCGTGTGCCTTAATAAAAATAAAATTGAAGTCTGCAACAATCTATCTAATACAGTAACAGTTGTCACGCACATTGTAGTTTTAGAGGGTTTTTGCAAAAATAAAATTCGATAGATGGCATAACGTTGACGTCAGGTCCAACTTTGACGACATTGGTTGTTTCATAACATAACTTCATAATTTTGACATGATACGTCAAAATGTAACCAATCCACTCGTTGAACCTGATAACGTAACGCCATCTATCGAATTTTTCATTTGCAAAAACCCTCATTAAAAGACTCAGATTATTTAAAAACCTTTTCCTTTTTTTAATCAACCATGTTGTTATTGATATTTTTAAGGGACTGAGCTTGTGTGTATTAAATCGATTGCAACAGACTTTACTCAAAATTTGATGTAATCCCATTTTAATTCTACTGTTAATAATTATATTACATTCTGCACAAATAATAAGTCTCCTTAACTAAATACAGCTTGGAATAACAACAACATTATGTGTATATGAATAGTCAGAATGACTTTGAAATTCATTTGTTAGTGGTAATGTATACCTATTACTATTTACGTAAATATCGTTTTATAAGTTAAGGACCAAAATTACATAATTACGAATACTACATCGTAAGTAATTGATAAGTATTCATAATTCTAAAATTATTTAACAGCTGGCAATGATTTCTCTATAAATACTCTCATATCTTTGAGTTCTGGCTCCGAAGAACTGTGAGTGAGTCCTTGATACGTGGTGAACTCAATGTTTTTCATAAACGTCTTCAGAAAAGAGGCTGTCATCTGACCCCACTTGAATGGCACCACTGGATCACAATCGCCGTGAGCTTGGAATATCTACAAACAGGAATAAAAGAAATTGGTCAGTACAAACATATCAAGTGAAAAAAATACAGACGAATTGATAAAAACGTTTGGTTTTTAACCTTTTTAATTAAAAAAAACAAGACGGTTAAAAAGTTGATTGGATTAAGTATATTATTCACATTAATCGTATTCGTTTTCGAATAGTAGATAATTTTAGGTAGGAACCTATGACATTACAGAATGTCTTAATAAGCGATTTTTATAAATAATAATGCTAATAGTGGGTTTCCAGTGGATCTGTTCACATTCTCGATATTCCATCGATCGGTGACAGTGATGATGACAGAACGGGTGCTGCTGTGGTGTATTAATGGGTAGGTATCTGTAGCCTAAGTGGATTGCGGGATACCTACATACTTTACAGGAAAGTATTATGTCCACATTATAGAACAGTAGGCCGGTAGGTATTCGATCGGCCGTGTCACGAATTGTGAAAGGTGGTAACACACCACAAATATAGGATCCTGATAATATTAATTCAAAAGCGATGTCGATAGGTATGTACCTACTCACGCTTGAGTCCGGAAATTTAAATGTCTATTTACATGTCACATCACAAATTCATGCTACATAATAAATTAGGTACTTTAGGTGGGTAACTAACCTTATCTTCCTGTCATTTTCATACAAAATCGTTATTATGCATTAATCAAAATGGAACAATAGCGCCTTATGAATAATTTTGTGTTAATGAAGGGCGGCGACAAAGTAGTAAACTCTTGATTTGTTTTAGACATGAAAAGCAACAAAATCCTGCAGTATTTATATATTCTTGGTAGAGCCAAGATTAGAATACAATCCTAATAATTACTTTTAAAGTGTAGCCTATACTTCATAGGTAATCCGATAAATTAGGAACCACCAAATTCATAGGTTAATTTTTGAGACAGGACTCATTTTTACCTCAGACCGTTTAAGTTCTATTCTACATAATATAGTCATCATAATTATTATCATCCGAAAAGACGCCTACAGCTGGACATAGGCATCTCTATAAGTCCTCCATATCCAGTTTATGCATATACCTACATGGACGTGGTTTTCGAATGCAATACCCAAATGGCTATATTTCTTACAAATGGTGAAAAAGGGATCCTATCACCCTGTTAGTATGACTTCGCCACATACTTCGCTGTCCGTCTGTCTGTCACCAGGCTGTACTTATCTTAAGAATCGCAATTTAGCTATACAGTCGATTTTTTTTACAAATCATGAATAGGTATCTATTGTTGCTGCTATAACGACAAATATTAACACATTGACTGCCAAGTACGCAATATTGCGTAGCCACTAATGACGCTAGGGGCCAGCTACGTAGTACAACGTAACACTTTCTTACAATTCAAATGGGTGTTTGTGTTATTAGGCCTCCTCGAAAGGACGTTTTTAGGTTCGTACAAAGGAAGGTGGAGCCATATTTAAAAAATGCATTATCATGTATTCTTTTAGCGAAAATTAGTTTGAACAAAAACACAATCTTTTTAGCTCTTTTAAAAATAGACTGGACAGTTTAACCTTACCAAACAGAACTACACAAGTGCATAGTGCATCTACACGCATCAGCATTTTGCCTGCTAGTGTATTACATAAATACTAATAATAATAATATAGGTACTATACCTACTCTATAGGCTAACTAAAAAAGAAAATTTCTGGATCTGCCCCATTGACGGTGTACATCGATCGGTCGCCATTGGTGACGATTTTTGTCCATCTTTCAGGACCCATTCTGCACACATAACCCAGTCCCATTCCCATTTTAGTTTTGCTGCTTTTCGACCTACATCTGCTATTCCAGTCTTGGAGTGTATATCAGAGTTGAGCACTCTTTCTGATAATTCGATGCCTAGAATGCTACGCTCCATGGCCCTTTGGCAAATCTTGAGTTTGGGCTTCTGATTTTGGGTCAAGGATCAAGTTTGTGCACCGTAAGTAAGTAGGTACATATTTGCAAAATACAGACTTCGATGAGTTTGCGCTTTAGTGTCAGAGGAAGATCGCCCTTCATGTAAAATAACCATGTAAAAGCAATATAACCTGGACCTCTTTAAGGCAAGAGTGAATAGGCTTTACAAGGGCAAGCATGGCCCACCTAAGACCTTATCTTCACTTAACATCAGGTGTGATCGAAATGCTTGTCTGTCAGAGAATTTTAAAAAATGTACGCTTTCATGGACCAGAAGCTCTTCCAGGCATTTTGGATACGACACTCTAGCTCTTTTTCTTGCCTATTATAGAAAGAAACAATCTGGCCCAAATATGTGTTTCTTTGGCTCTTAAAATGTTATTTATATATTTATGTTAAAATTAGAATATCTCCTTCTGATTGTTACCGCGCAATATAATTTAAAACTGTATATTTAAAATCCGTTATTTGCTGTAAGCTTCATATAAACATAATATTTGTAATTTAATCTTAAGAGCTGTGGATTTTGAATTAATAAAAATAAAAATAAATAAAATGTAGGTACTCTCGACGTACTCTATTAGCTCTCTATCTACCGTTATCTTATCATGGGTGCTATTGGTCATAACCTTTGCTTTTGACTTATTCATCTTAGTCCAATCTCAAGACTTGCCGAACTCAGCTGTTCGAGCATGATTTTGAGCTCAGTAGATATTATGTCAGCAAATAAAACTATATCATCATCGAAGCGCAAGTTAGTTACCTTATGCACATTTTTTATGACACGAAACCTTTCATGCGCGGCTCCGACTCTCACTTGGTCGGTTTTTTAACAAAGTGTGCAGCGAGTGTTTGACATTAGTATAAGTCTTATCGCGCGGTATGTTCGACATTTATACCTATAAACGTCCGACTCCCGTTTCCAGTCCCGTTCCTGTTTTTCCGTACGACGATACCAACATGCCCCTAAGATTTTGCAAAGTTGAAAGGAGATTACTTCTCATTTTCTTTTACTTCAACAATAGGGTATTTGACTAATCTCGATTTAGTAAAAATATTAATACTCTATTAAAATATGGTAAATAACAACCAATGGCCAACATTTTCAGTTAAAAAATATCGTCTAGCTGGTTTTGTGAGCATTCAAAGTTTCATAGGCAAGTCCATTTTTTAAGTATAAAATTAAAAAAAAATAATTATATCATTGAACTACCCGTCATTTTTCACCAACTTTTATTATAAAACCATTTACTTCAACGAAACATTGATATAGCTACCATACAAAATTTACTAGACGCGCATACAAGAGTTTGCATTGTGACGTCACATACAATAGCCATTTGTAGAGCGTTTTGGCTTGCCCAAAATATGTGCTCTTAAAGTTGTGATATCTCAGGTAATTCAAATGAGAATCAAGTGATTCTTTCAACGATGTTTCTTAAATTGAGGCGTCTTTTGATTAAACACATAAAAAAAATTTAGTCAAAATACCCATAATATTCATAGAAAATTGATTTTTTTTTAATTATAGCGGACAAACGAGCAGACGGCTCACCTGATCACCGCCGCCCATGGACATCTGTAACACCTGAGTTTTTTTAGTTTATTTCAAATAAATCTTTAAAAACAGTAGCCTAATATGTATATGTATGTATAAACATGTCTTTTGACATCCAGTGGTAATGTGTCTGTCTCCCTACAGCAACATAGTGAAGATTCCAACCAATGTTTGACCGTGGGAGAGCCACGCTTCAGCATGAATGGGCCGGCCTCATAGAAGACCGGTGTGAAGCAGCGCCTGCGCTGTTTCGCCGAGTGAGTGAGGGTACCGGAGGCCCAATTGGGGAAAGTGGGTTAAAGGTTGGCAGCGCACTTGTGACTACTGGTGTTGCATGTGTCTATGGGCGGCGGTAATCGCTTACCATCAGGTGTTCTGTCTGCTCGTCTGCCACTTATAACATAAAAAGAAAATGTAACTTTGATTTAAGTATTATTAAAAATGTTCTTGTTTTTTTGCAAAAACACTAGTAAATTTTTACTTTCTAATGTTATGGACTGTCTAATACGTAAACCCACCCATATGCATGATATTTTATCACTTCTAACCCTGCTTTACATACCGGTAAGTCTAATGGAGCTTTGCAACCATCTGGGAAGTGAGCATGTCTCGGCAACCAACAGGACAAAGACATCACACCGGCCAATCTTTCTGGATAAGTAAGAGCTGCATGTAAAGCCAAAGCCCCTCCTTGAGAAAATCCACCAACAAGAACTCTATTTGCAGGCACACCTCCCTACAAAAGGAAAAAAAAGGTTTCATTTATGTTTTTAAGGCAAGTACAAGCACACTATCCCGCCAATCCATTGGTAACATGAAATGAAATAAAATATGCTGTTATGTCAAATTTGTCATCAACAGCCTACAATACACTTTAGCAAAGTTTTCCAGATTTTTCCTATTGATATAATAAAATTTATCAAGACACACAGTATTATTTAATTTACGAAATAATTGGTAGTACTTACTTTTCTTAGTATGTAGGTACTTAATAAAAAAAATATATATATAATAATAATTATTACCTACTAAGGAAAATAGGTACTATTTCATTATTTTCCTTAAGTTTTAATTATAGAGGAATGAATGAATGAATGAATATGCTTTTTATTGCACACAAAACAGAGGTATAAAACTTAATTAACTAGTTATAACAGGAGTAATGTACAACAAAGGCGGCCTTATCACTATGTGCGATCTCTTCCAGGCAACCTTTGATGATTAAAATGAGATGAGATTAAAGTAAGGTCATACTTCAAAAAATCCTTCGTTTTGATACATTGGTGGTTTAAATAGCCCTACTTGTTGAAAAAGTATTCAACAAAAACAGTAGGTTCAGTACCTCTCCTGTAAAATTTTAACATCTTAATATCAACTTATTGCTTGGAGGTATCGTCAAAATAATAAAGATATTTTTATCCTCAAATATTTTACCTTTATCTCATCAGATATTAATCCATGAACCAGAGATGTAGCCCTCATGATGCCCTCTTCATCTTCAGGAGCAGTTGCATCAAGAGTTCTCAAGTCAAACCAAGATGGCATTCGGAAGCCTGCATTTAAAGTTACAGGCATAGTAGATGCGGTAGGACAGATAACTTTAACATGCGGCCCCCTGATGGCTGCAATTGTGCTAGCCCATCCATGACTGCAATTAAAAATATGTCATCATTGGTACCTATTAATGCACAGTTTGAATATGGTATCGATTCCGATATTGCCTACATTCCATATATTTTTAAAGCTTAGGTATTTCAAAAACGAGTACTAACCCAGTATCGCCAAGACCGTGGAAAAATATAAGCTGAAAAACGTGAAAATTTAAGTTAATACCTGATAACATACCCATATTAAATATAATCGGAGAAAAATCACTTACAGAAGCTGTATGTTTTGCCGTAGCAGCAATTATTACAGGATTTGGTTCCATTACTTAAATGCCCACTGAAAATCAATACAAGTTTAACTACAAGAAATACACTAGTAACTATGCATTCATTAAATACACCATCCAAACTAAGTATATCTACAAAAAGAAGTAGGCGTAAAACCGTACTTTAAGCCTTAATCTAATTAAGTCTGCATAAAGTGTTATAATAAATTACCGTACGTATTGCTTTCCGTAAATTACTATAGAATTCAGGCTGTCAGACAGCCAGCAGCCAGCTTACATCGGCTAAAGTCAAATTAATGACGTTTGTACTATGCCATAAACGTCACAAGTCATGCGTCATTGTCTGTCACTGACCTTGACGTTTTTGACAGTGTTCCACTTGAAAATCAATATTGTAATGTGGATCATACATGAAGTAGTGTTGTAATATTTCTGTCCCTCCGTTGTTCTTCGGATTTTTGGACAGAGTTCCCTTATGGTTCCCATGTTTTATAACCAATCGGGCTACCATACCCGATGACTTTATAAAGCAGTACCACGATAATACGCTGTAAATCCCCAGTATGTAATTCAAACATATTTTTCGCTATTTACGGCATTGTTCTCCGATTCGAGTCGTGGACTCGTGGCCTTTGGTCATGATGGCCACAGACCAAGAACAAAAAATGATGGTATCGACATCAAGGCATGCATTAATGCATATAATCCAAAGATATTACAAATATAACAAAATATCTTTGGGATAAACATATAATCTTATTGATAGCGCAACTACCGCTTATGTATAGGGTATGCATTGGTTAAAAAAGTATGGAACTCCGTAATAGTTCCACGATTTTCTTGAGAGATTATTATGGTAGCGTCATTGCATGGGCCCATTTGGTTATCTTATAAAAGGAACTCCGTTACTTCCCCAAACATTCATGCAACACTCTTTTGACGAAATAAGCCGAACGCCGTCGCGTGGCGTGATGATCGCTAATTCTAAATGTGTAACGGGCTTTATATTCCATCCAAGGTTTACCAAAGATTTTACACTATAACAAGATGGCGCACTTATTACTTACATTCGAGCCTCGCGAGATGTCTATATATTGGTTAGCGTCCTACTCTTAATAAGGTGACCACCCGTTTTAGCGTTTCGATTACTATTATTGTTAGTCAAACTTAGTCCACCCACGTGGGAGTCGGACATTGCGTTCTCTAGGAAACTCGTGAAGCCATTCAAACTAGAAGGGCTAGCACGAACGTTTCAAAGTATCGTTTGAGTATTTATAAGCAATTTTGTAGAAAAACACAAGTTCCAAATTAAAATTCCTTATTATGTATACGTACGATACGAAGAGACTACCGACTTTTCGAAAAGTTTGTGCTAGCCCTATTAGATTTTCTATTTACCTAAATTAATCCGTCTTTAGATGACAAGCGAAATGGACACCCTACTCAATTGCAAAAAAAAAAACTTTGACTAAATACTACTTATGAAAAATACACCGCAACCTTTATAAGATTCATTTTTGCATCCTATCACACAACAAGTAAGAACCATTACAAATAAATAATCACAATTTTTACACGTTATTTTTGTCGTCACAATAATACAAACTTTCAAATTGTTTTTGCCGCCGCCATAATGGTGATGTCGAGACGCCAAGTGTTGCATATTGATTATAATTAAAACTACCATATCACCTACTTTTACATAAAAACATTCGTTTATCATGGTTTAAAATAAAAAAAATAAAAAAGACATTATTAATTCCAACGTATCATTCCTTTAAATTATTAAATATTTTGAAAGTTCCCCAGAAGAAGAAATATAAACATTGCTTAAGTTATACCACAAAGGTTTTTTTTATGATGGCAACCCATTAGACAAGGACATCATCCTATATAGCGACATCTCACTCGGACCTCGATTTTCTGTAAAGCTATTTGGCAATTTCAAAGTATCTTTATTTCCCACTGAGCATAGAGTCTAAATTAACCATTGCATTCATTTTCATAGTGCACCATCTTGTTTTTATATCCATCAACTTTGAGGTTTACAAACAGTCTGGCAGTGCCGGATTTTGTACTGGTTTGTACCACAGAGTACTTTTGGTTTGCACTTTGAGTTATCTGTGGTCTTGCATGACAAACAACAATTTGTCAAATTTTGTTGAGTGAAAATGAAAAAAATTACGCATTATTTACATTTATGTACTCAATTTTAAGCATAATGATATATCAGTTTTATCTTTAAATATATCACTATAACTGCACTGTTTATTATATTAATGTAATGAATTCTATCCTGTAATAAACTTGATCGACACTGGTGGTGAGTTATGTGGTAAAATACCACGCATGTCTATCTTCTTAGTTTATTAGGTATCCAAGGATTTTATCCCCTTGTCAAGTTAAAAATAGCAATCTTGAGTAGATTTATTAACTCATTACTAAATTATTTAATTAATCTGTAAGGCTTAGAAATATAATTATGTTAGTGAATGTTAGAACAAAGCTGTTCAATATTATGATCAGACAGTAAGTCGCTTTCTATTCATGACTAAGCTGCTCCTTGTATATAGATTTGAAAAAGTAGTTTTTAAGTAATAATAAGTCATTGTTCAATAAATAAATTTTATTTTCAGTTTTTCAAAATGGCAAAGGAAGATCTTCTGCCAGTGGAAATGGGAAAATTAGAAATAGAACCCTCTAAAACCAGTAAATTGGTCAAAGAAGATAATCCATTCATAAATAAATCACAACAAAAAATGTGTTATACTTCAAGAAACCACACGCCACATCCAAAATGTTCTTGTTCCCTACAAAAGAGTCACAATCATGTGACCATCTGTAAAAAGAAAAATGCCAAAATTATTAAAGACCCAGTGTTGAAGATTTTGCAAAGTCATAGTAATGATCCCAATGCTAAAGAGGAAGGTCACTCAGTAAGCAGAAAGTTCCACTGTTCTCCACCTAAAAGCTTAAACTCAGAAATTTTAAATTTATGTGCACTTGTGGACAACTGTAATCAATTGAGGATATCTTCACATGTAAAGAAACAAAACTCTGTTGTTAGTGAAGCTAGTACTAAAAATGAATGGTGGAAAAATGATGTTTCACATACAAGACCAAGAAAATCGGGCCATGAGAAGAGTCAGGCCGGGAGCTGTTCCCAACAAGCGCTCAACCCTCCGTGTGATGTTACTATTGATGAATTAGCAAGTTACTTTGAAACTTTGGTGCACATACCAAAAAAGATGTCATCAATGGCTGAAATGATGTACATTTAGTAATTTGATTTCTATGATAAATGGAGATTCTGTGGTCCAAAATTATTTTTACAATTAATTTTATGTCCTAAAATGTCAATTTCATTTAACGTTACTTAGTGAGATAAGTATAAAATGTGTTCTTTTATAGATAAATGTTACTTGGTGTTTATTCTGAATGAATATTATTGTGAAATACCATAAACTAATTAATAATATGTTTTGATTTCATTGCATAATAATTTTATTTTAAAAATTATGTGCAACTTTTGTGGGTTCTGGAACACTCTAAACACACCCCACGATCCTATGAGAAGTACTTTAATTAGGTACATATGCTCAGGGGTGGTCTAAGTTGCAGAGACTTATCACCTATAAATTTTGTTAACTTACGGTTTTTGCTTGTACTGTATGCATGCAAAGTCGAATTTTTGATATTTATTAGGTAAGTATAGCTGGAGGCACGAAAGTATAGCGATGACCGTTATTTTGCGCACTTGTAAAAAAGAAGACTTTCTATCAAAATTGGTTTCTGCGCTCACTACGCAAACTCAAGGTCATAACTACACTTTCATGCCTCGGACTATAATAGAAGGTATTGACATTTTATGCTTGTTTATATGGCACGGACATGACTCATCGGACACGAACAGGACATGATATGGCAAACATTGTTCTGAGGCAATGTTATAATTTAATAATGTAATATAGCTTTGGAGATAGCACATAACCTTGAGGGACACCAGCGTTCGCGGGCTTCGTTCGAGCTAGAACCGTCAACAACGACCCCAACGCTGCCGTGCGCCTTGTGGGAATGCTAGCCTAAGAGCACGATTTAAATCTTTGAAAAGCACATACTAAGAGCTGGCCCAGATGACGCGTTTTACACGGGATTTGTAGTTCACTGCTGTTTACGTTCTGTATCTTGTTAATTATTAACAAAGCTAGCCTATCAAAGAGGAATGAACAGTAAATCGCGTGTAAAACGCGTCATCTGGACAAGCTCTAAGAAAGTTCCTAGAAGTATTAATGGTTCTGTGAAGCTGCGAGGCGACCCATATTACAAGAGCTCAGAGCTGGCAGTTGGTACCCATGCGTCAAGAAAGTCTAGAAAATGGATTTTTAGGGAATGAACTTCGTTCTTTTGTTCGTTCTAAAGTTTTATAACCAATGAAGTTACTTACCCTATGCAGCGGTGTCATCAATTTATTTTACGACTTTAATGATACATACTTAATAATATGCTTTAGAGAGGATTGCTATTGGTTTATATAGGACGGGTCTGAGTGATCATTTTGTTGTATGAGCCTGGAAATCGACCAACTTGTGAAGGGCAGAGATGACTGACAAAAGTTTCACTGGATGGACAAAAGCGTAGGATACCGGCACGGAGCCGCGCTAACTTCTTTCCATTCCTACCTATGAACGATGGCTTTGCTTTGGCAATGGACCTCGCAGCAAACCAGCGTCTTTAGAAACGGGTATCTCGTTGCATACCTATTAGGGATATCTATCTTATCTACAGTGATCTACAGACATACAGTATAACACCTAAAGTTTCTAAAAGAAATCTTGTTTGTTTCCGGTTCGGTTCCCGGGTAAGACAAGCCTTTCTTTTAACTAACATCAGTTATCTCCTTCCTTGTATATTAGGCACCGCGCTCCGAACAAGGCAGAGCTTGGTCAGGTGCATCGACACTTTGACAGACTCTTGGTACGCGTCGTGCGGGATGAGTGGTCAGCAGAAGATTCAACAATGAGGGAGTAGTGTGGTCATTAATACCTATCTGTAATCTATGAGGTAGAGTAGAGTATTAATCAACTTTATACTTAGGTAGAGGCACCTACTCATAAAGTTATAAGTAGCCAATATTTCTTCTTTCTTTCTCTTTCAATGTACCTACCTACTATGGGGCCATCCATAAAGTAAGTCACACGAATTACCCCCCCCCCCCCCTCTCTGACGTCACCATGTAAGGACCCCTCTTGCCCCTTTGTCACACTTCGCCGATCCTCTCCCTCCCCTTTAACGTGTGAATGGAGGGCCCCAAAGGGGAATAAGTCGTTTTTTATCGATTTAAGAAAGAATAGTGGATTTCCCAAACTAGAAAATGACTATTATTATCTGTGAAGGTAAGTATAGGCAGGTATAGGCAATAGGCACAGACCTCTAAGGGTCTAAGGCACAGACCTACCTACTACCAACTACATACTGTCAGTGTCATTTTGAACTTGTTATCATCTTGTTCTGCTTGGTTCTGCTGTGCAAAGAGATTATGGGTACCTACCAGAGTACATAACATTACTTCATAAAGAATATTATTACTAATTTAAACACCTGCGCGTTACAAATACCTAATTTAATCTTTTAAATAATAATTTTATACAGAATTACTTAGCAGGTTTGCTTGCTACTTCATGAAGAATTTTTTTTGGTATAATATATTTTTAGATGCCTATACATATTCCAGTTCTTATTTACTTTTGGTTCTGACCATTTTAATAGCTTCTATTGTGTGCCTATGGATATACGAAAAGCCAGGGTTTTATAAGGTAATTTTTTTCGTTAAGTTGCATTACCCACATAAATTACTTGCGTACACAGGTAAGTTACTCTACTCTGTGTTATTTATTAATGATACATTTATATGTACAGTCAGCCACACATCAGGTCACCACAACCTGTAAAATTTCCTCAATATATAAAGTAACTGATAGTTAATCAACTGTGTAGCTGTGACAGTAAGATGAGAGTCGGTTGAAGAAATTTGATAGTTTTGCAGGTATGTACCTATGCTTTGATGTGTGACTACGTACAATGGCGGCAAAAAGATGTAAACACTTTATCATAATAGCTCGATATCTGACTGCTACTTATACGGAAGGTTTAGTATTGTGACAAGCTACTAAAATGTAAATAAAGCAACCTTTTACAGCTGACTGTACCTACCTACCTGCTATGTTTATTGGCCAGGGTATGGACGAATTCATACTTTAGTCAGTGTGCAAGAGAACCGGCGACATCGTCGGGGGCCGATTCGTTTCGTGACGACTACCCATCAATGTTCTCTGTTACGACTACCCACTTTGGGTAGGTAGGGAGGCACGAAAGTATAGCGATGACCGTTATTTTGCGCACTTGTAAAAAAGAAGACATATTCTATCAAAATTGGTTTCTGCGCACTCAAGGTCATAACTACACTTGCCTCGGACTGTATCATGTATCAAATTGTGTTTCAGTTAATTTTCAAAAAAAGTAAGCAATCGAACGTTCTGAGTCCTGTACATAGCGCAGAAGTCGTAGAAGATATCTACAATCGATTTGACCACGAGCAGTCTAACCCTCCTCCTCTTAAAGAAGTCATGAAAGAAGATGAGCTTGTTAAACTAAATGAGCTAAAAACATCGTTAAATCAATGCTAAATATATTTATCATCATGTATGTAAATATTATAATAAAACAATTCATATGAGTTAATTTTTATTTAATAGTAGGTAACACCTGGGTCATTCTCGTGGACATGTCGTTAAACTTAAATACCTACATGTAACGTAAAAGTGATTGATTTATACAAGTTGTATCTATCTGTGAACCATTCTGAGCAACGTTTGTTCTATGATTTTTGGAAATTTGGAATTTTCATGCAAAATCGGAGACGTAACTTGGTCATTTTGTATGGAGTCGAAAAAATTATCGATTTAGAAAAGTCGTAGAGCAGATAAATGTTGTTCAAAATGGTTGGTATAACACGTGTTCTCATCCACCACGTGGTTAATAAAGGGATGATACCTACTATTATGTACTGCCACGCTAATCTAATGACATGTCTATGAGATTGACCCACCTACCCACAAAATGCTGCATGTATACCTACATATAAATAACTGTCATGTTTTCTTACATGTATTTTTTTTTGTTTTTATATAAGATGGGTTTGCACTTGACCTCATCTCACCTGATGGAGAGTGACAATGAGGTCTAAGATGTAGCGTGCTTTCCCAGAAGAAGCCTATTCACTCTCGACTTAAAGACATCCAAATTGTAGCTCTCTGGAAATACAGAAGCCGGCAAGTTTTACGAATTTTCAAAAACTTTATGGCTTAAAGTTCAAAATGAGTACCTACCTAAGTAGGTAATTTAAATGGGAGGCATTAAATGATTTTTCATTGCACCCTCAAAGGAGCACCCAAACAAAATGGTACCCACCTACTCTAAGCTACACAGGAAAATATGAGATTGTTTCTTTCAAAAATATTTAAGACAGATATACCTACTTAACACCTAACCCAAATTATTTTTAATAGTAAGGTGCCCTATATCCCTACCTAGTAGTTACCATAATCGACCCCCTTCGTGTGCTGGAGCCCAATTCTTGTGTACCTACATAATTATAGTGTTGCAGTCATTGTATGAAAAAACCATGTCAGTTTGTCTTCAGGATCAGAAATCGAAACCACATCCGACTCCAGCGAGGTGAGACAGTTTAGAACTTTGGAGAACGTGTTTAAACTTCTAGAATGTGATGCATATGGCATCAATACAGTATGTACTTATCTGTGAACATTTACATCCCTTCAACCAACCATTCTTAACATTTGTTTTTAACTTTCGCGTTGCATTATACAAATACTTCATATAAACGGGACTAAACGCGACGAAAAATAATAAGTAACATTCTAGCACTTACTGCTTGACGTTTCGACTGCGTTACAACAGCCAGGAACAGAGTTCGCTTGTGACCACGGGCTCCCGTTTAGATGAAGTATTCTGAACATTTGTTCAACGTTTCGAAATTCATCCAAAAATTTTCCGACTCCCCATTTTCAAAGTCATAGAACAAATGTTGTTCAGAGTGGTTAGTAGAACACGTAGTTACAAGTAGGTATGTAAATGTTCATAGATACGCACCTTCGATTCGATATCTTAGTTATGACTGAGACCTTGGAAGTCTAGGCACAATGTTCGACAACCGTAGTAAGTCTCCCAACAAGCAAATATTGTAAAATTCTATAAAGGTTGGAAGCTCTACACCGGAAGTTGTGGACAGTAGGTAGGACCTCGGACAAAAATCCAACTTCCAGAGAAATTTCGACCGACGAATCCAACTCTGCTGTGTAGCATTCGACAAGCTATGCAGCATATTTTCGCAGTGTCTCAAGACGAATGTCCTTAATGCGCGCCAAAGGGCAATAGGGTATTTGACAATTTTTTTATGTGTTTAATCAAAAGATGATTGTTGAAAGAATTACTTGATTCTGATTTGAATTACCTAAGATATCACAACTATAGAGAGCACATATTTTGGGCAAGCCCAAAAACGCTCTATACAAATGGCCACTGTCGAGTGACGTCACACGCTAGTATCTTGTATGCGAAGTAATATTATTATAGTCAATTTTGTTTGGTTAATAAAAGTTGGTGTAAAATTAATGGGTAGTTCAATGATATAATTATTTTTATAGGTAGATACTTTAAAAATGGACTTGCCCATGAAACTTTAAATGCTAACAGAACCAGCTAGACGTTATATTTTTAACTGAAAATTGTGGCTATTGGTTCTTTCTTATCTACCAATATTTTGGTAAAGTATCAATATTTTTTACTATATCGAGATTGGTCAAATACCCTGGTGAGGGCTATGCTCGGAATGTCTATCAGAATGAAGGCTGTGGTAGTACAATGCAAAAAAAATCCTATATGCTGCTGCTGCTAATTATGAATGTACCTACTTTTAATTTTCATTAAGTAGAGAAACCACAGAATTTCACCAGAATCTGAAGATGAGAAGAAATTTTAGCATTCATACAAGGAAGGAAGGAAGGAAGGGCTTTCTTAGCCTTCCTTACTTTTATACTACTCAATACTTGAACGGCCTCCATTTAGTTGGTCCGCCCTCACTTTGTTTCGGGACAGTAGTTCCACTGTCTACCGATAGATGGCGCTGGGTGTTGATCTCATTGCATCGCGCTAGTGTTTCGGGTTTTCGGTTTGTATACAGGGTGTATCTGTAAACATTTACATCCCTTTAACCACGTGTTCTATCAACCATTCTGAACAACATTTGTTCAACAACTTTTCTAAATTCTTCGAAAAAAATTTCGGCTCCCCATACAAAATGACCAAGTCTCGTGACCGACTTTGTATGGAAAGATGAAAATTTTTATGCGAATTTTCACGTGGTTAAAGGGATGTAATTGTAAATGTTCACTGATACACCCTGTATAAGGTTTCTCGATGTCTATAGAAATTATCTCTTTATATGATGATGAAGTGGGTTTCTCGAGTTAATTGAAATTATAAATTGAACATTAATGAATGAACCATGCAATAACGTAATCTTGTATATCGAAGTTTTTTTTTTTTATGTGATAGGTAGCAGACGAGCAGGCGGATCACCTGATGGTAAGCAATTGCCGCCGCCCATGGACACATGCAACACCAGTGGAGTCACAAGTGCGCTGCTAACCTTTTATCCCCTTCCCCCCCGATGGGCCTCCGGTACCCTCACTCACTCGGCGAAACACAGCACAGGAGCTGCTTCACGCCGGGAACGGGAGTTACGGGAAGTATGGCAGGTCGGATGATGCAGTCATTAATTACATACAATAGTTACACGTAAATGTATATCTACGTTTATTATTTAATTATTATAAGCAGATAGATATCATTTCACATTTAGTATGTACACTTATAGGATACAAAAAATAACTTATGTATATTTTTATCACTGAAGATAGGGTATAGGATTCTTGGGAACTTAGTTAATATAGTCATATTAGACTATACTATTAGATAAACTGGGTGTTCATTTACATTCTATTATATTAGAGTACATATTCCCAACAGTTCTATACAACAGCACAATATTCAAAAATCACTAATTATTAACGAAATAAAACTATTTTTTTTACATTTTTTAACATCAGTGAAGTAATGTTCATGCAGTTGAGCCATCAAACATGTATGCCTACATACTCATACATATCATTATACCAAAGTAAATGTTGCAATTGGCTTTCTTCATTATTACATTACAGTAAGTAGAGAAATCATCTAACCTTTACCACATTAAAGTTATTAGCTGTACCCTTATCAATAAACACAGCAAATTGAATCTGAAACGAGTATTATTTTAGTACTTTTTTGGTTTTGTTCAATTAAACTTTAGTACCTACATCAAATGTATGTATTGTCTTTTAAAAAAAAGGGTCAACATTAGTAACATGCCGAATATAAATACATGGCGTCAGAAAAAAATGACGATCAACAATACGTACTAAGAAATAATAATAACGTCGATTTCGATAGTTTGATCTATTTCACAGTCACTTAATATACAGCATGATTCTATTTCATTTCATGATATCATTAGAATCACAGGTAAATTTTGATTACCAAAAACTAACACATTTCATAGGTTAATTGTGCATTTGTTTCAGAAAACACTGTATACATATAAATAGATACAATATTTTATTAGAATATATAACATGATTGACTACAGCACCCCAAATATTGTCCAGCAAATCGCCGCTGTAGTGGGGTGTTTTGAAGTATTATTTATTTATACATTTTCATACACAATTCCACAGCTCACAATGCGCACCATTATAAAAATAAATTATCGATGCTCCTAATCTAGTATTTCAAAATTTATCTTGGCATGTGTTCACTGCAAACCTGAAACAAACAAAATATTGCGCTATGAGATTAGGAACTTAGAGCATTGCATTCGACAACAATTTTTTAATTTTAGTAGTAGAAAATCTTGATACATTAACAGTAGTAGCGAGAGACCTATCTGGCTATTATCACTAGCACTCATAGTAAAGGGAATGAGCTAGTTTGAATCCAATTGATTACCTACTGTATTTAAAACATATATTTTTTAATCTAGCCTATACTTTCCCACCACTCTAAACGCCATTTGTGGTCTAGCAAAGCCGTTCTGGTCGTCACTCCATTGTTTTTTGGGCCTACCCCACTGTTGCGTCGGGTTGCCATTGGGTGGAAATTTTGGTCCAGGTCTTTGAGGGTCCTTTTCGGCAGACGTGACTTTCAACATCAATAACTCTGATTTTGCACGTATTATGGAGTTATGTATTCGATCCGCCCTCTTTACACTTAGAATACTGAACATAACTTTATTATTTAGAAAAAAATAACAAAACAAAACTACATTAAGAATCTTTGTTATGCCATACAATAAACACCATAGATAAATGTGTTTACCATTTAAAATCGGTTCTGCTCAGACTACACTAACATATTAATGTTCTTTTTATCGAACACATTCGGCTTTTGCCCGCGAGGATTATTCATATTTGAAATCTTTGTCACACACATACAAATTTTTCTTCATTATAATATTAGTAGATGATTATGTACTTTCAATGCAGGTAATACTTACAGCAGTTGAGCAGGGTAGCGAAGCATAGTTCGACTGCGAGTTAGGAGAACCGGGGAACGAGTTAATCGGCACATGAGGTGGGGGCGGCGGGTGCGTGGCCAGCGGCGACACCGGCGGCGCCGCGCCACCCGCGCCGCCGGCCCCGCTGGGGCTCCCCGTCGTCGACAGCCGAGAAAATGCCGCTAACGCGTCAGGGAAATTAGGAGGAGTGGCTGGCGTGTTGCAAGGTGTCATCAGTTGCTGGAATTATTCATTTGTATTAGTAGAAAGACACAAAATACATCTAGAAGAGTATAATAATTAAGGATCTAGCTCACCAGTGCCACTCGTTATTAACATTTAAAAACCATTTACATGTTTTAATAAAATTATATAACATCAAAACAAAAGTGGAACAGAATTGACTAACACTTACTACCTACAACACAACAATTAAGGTCACAACTGTACTTTGTTGTAGTATTTTGTTCCTTGCAAAATAGGTAGCTAACCTATATAATCATAGTCTTATTATATCTAATCTCTGAATTCAAATTAAGTAATGTCAGTTATCACACCAGGCGTGGATCTAGACCTAAAAAAGGTTGTAGGCACCAGGCACGGATCCAGACCTAAGGCTGGTAAGACTGGAAATCTCGGTAGGCAAGCCACTGCAGTAGACTGACAAAGACTGTTGAATAAATTGGTTGATACCTTTATTTTGATAGACAGTGAGACATACATGTCTAGGTAATGGCCACTCACAACAGTGTATCCGCGCCTGCACCATGCAAATATGGCACGCCCGAGCATTATATGGAAGATTACTATTGATGGTAATTTCTTGTTAATAATTTATCACACAAAATTAAAATCATTTTAAAAGATTTTACCTGACGGTAATGTGGAGCTGCTATGCCATTGGCTCCAGATGGGATGGCAACTTCTTGGAAGAATATTGATAGTGCTGTCTGAAATTACAAATTAGAATAATATATCAATAAGTAATTCTAATAGCTATATACAATAAATAAAGTTTAATAAATAATTGTCTTTATGGGTATTTCTATCAAGGTTATTTTATTTCCCAATTCAGTGTCTGATTTGAAAAAAGATTTTTTAATAAACTTTATTTAGTGTTATTGAAAAAAAAATCAAAACTTTTTTTGTTATTTAAACTACCTACTCAAAAAATCGATTTTCAAATCAGACACCGAATTGAGAAATAAAATGAATAAGCTTACTATTAAAATGTTGTTCTGTTTGAAAGTATTAATCTAGTAATCTTAAAATTTAAAAGAAAACTATGATAATATGCTTCAGCAGGTTTTAGAAAAAAGCGTGGTCCAGGAAGACCCACGACAGAAGGAAGTGGAGGGAAATTGGAGAGGCATATGCTCTGCAGTGGGCAAATACATGCTGCTGAAGAAGAAGAAAAAACTTTTCTCAATAAAAATAACTTCTATTTTATGGGATACCTGGAAGACAGAAATAAGCAAACAATGGTGAACAAAAAAAATACATGTAGGTACATCAGGCTTTCAGGCCTGTTGATGCTGAACGCTCATCTCATCTCAGCATGTGATTCCTGGTTATGTCAAAAGCTATCTCTGTGGGAGAGTAGTTACTCTAACTCTACAGGAGTTCCCCTGGCTATTTGTCCACAGTTATGAGTATCTACTAGATGAATGTATAGAGAATGTTCCAGTTTGAGACTTTACCATAAATGATGCATTTATTCATTATTTGTAAGAAAGAATGAGTCCATGATCTACTGGCATGGTGACCTAAGAATCACCAGGTTAAGAACATTGTGTAGTTAGATACCTCCATAATAAACTATTTGATTATGAAGAATTTTAATCTCATCATGGAAAAACAAGTGAACAATCATGTAACTAAAAGATAAAACATATTTGTTATTCGAGATAATTAATAAATAATCAACATAGTTGAATAACAATACCCTATTTAATACAAGTTATTAAGTTATTCACACAATATCACAAAATAGACACTTAATAAGCAATGCTTATACTTTGCCTATTTATATAAACAAATACTCTACAGGATATATTGTAGTTTTATGTAACTAACACAAAATTGATTATGTAAAGAAATTACAAAACAAAGCTATTCAAAAGAACTAAGAATTTCATAAATATGTGTTTCATTAATGTCACTTGTCATGGTTATTGTCTGCTATTGCGTATTTATCGTGATAACCTGTATAGAAATTATTAATGTAGGTATGATGATTGTAATGTAGACATTGAAGATGTAAATAATAATAAAGACATATTTTGGCACTTCACATTGAATGCCGAAAAAAATAAGTAGATCGAGGCATAAAACGCAAAACTACAACCAAAATTACCAACTCTAGATTAAATACTCGAGGCCAAATATTGCAAAACAGAAATTATAAGCAGCCATTTCATGATTACTGTTTGTTTACATATATTATGAAATCTACCTCAAATTGCCAGTGAGCAGCTTGCAATAACTGTCTGGCTTGTTCTTGAGCACATCCTGCCGCTAGCACGAATTGATTTATCATAACTTGCTCACGTAAAGCCGAATCCATTGTACTACTAGTAATCAACTATAAATAAAAAGCCTACCGACTGAGCAAGTAATAGAGAGGCAAACAAGCAAATGTGTGAAATCAGTCAAGAAAACCCGGAAAACCTTGGCCAATCTGAGACTTTGGAGCGCTAGTAGTAATAGAGATTCCGTAAGGAGAGAAAGAGTGCTCCGATAGGTTAGGTACCGAAGAATGAATGACGTCAAATATGTCAATTGATTGACAAATAATACTTTTAATGGAGATTTTAGGTCAAAGGAAATAATATCTATACAATACAGCACCCAAATTATAATGTTATTATACATCAAGAAAGTCTTGAAAACGGATCAATAAAGTGTGATCCAAAGATTTTACACTATAACAAGATGGTGTACTATGAAAATGAATGCAATGTTAATTTCGATTAGCTATGCAGTGAGAATAAAGATTACTTTGAAATGCCAAATCGCTTTACAGAAAATCGAGCCGAGCGAGATGGCGATCGACAGGAATATGTCCTTGTCTAAAGGGCTGCCATCATAAAAAAAAAACCTTTGTGGTATAACTTACGCAAAGTTTACATTTCTTCTTCTGGGGAACTTTCAAAATATTGAATAATTTAAAGGAATGATACGTTGGAATTAATAATGTCTTTTTTATTTTTTTTATTTTAAACCATGATAAACGACTAGTTTTATGTAAAAGTCGGTGATATGGTAGTTTTAATTATAATAAATATGCAAACACTTGGCGTCTGGACATCACCAATATGGCGGCGGCAAAAATAATTTGAAAGAATTGTATTAGTGTGACGACAAAAACAAAGTGTAAAAATTGTGCTTATTTATTTAATAATGGTTCTCACTTGTTGTGTGATAGGATGCAAAAGTGAATCATATAAAGGTTGCGGTGTATCTTTTCATAAGTAAGTGTTTAGTCAAAGTTTTATTTTTGCATTGAGTAGGGTGTCCATTTCGCTTGTCATCTAAAGACTGGATTTTTTACTGTTTCAGATTTCCAAAGAATGAAGAAATTAAAAAAAGGTGGCTTACCGTCATACCGGGAAAAATTACTAAACAAGTGATTTTCAAACGTTTCTTATGTAAGTCCAACCTTTAGATGATGATCAGTTTCATATAGATAGTGCATTCGGATATAGTGCTAATGCAATAAAATGTAAATTTTCAAAGCTGTATTTTATATTTATGCAAATGTAAAATTTCTTCTAAGACTGAGACTCAATGCTCATAAAATTAATACTTGAGTGAAACATGTGAGACATGTAAAGCAATATAAATTTAATATTTTGTTAAATTAAATAATGCTTTTATAAAGACACCGGGTTTTCATTTATTTCAAATTTGCATTAGAGAGATTTGATCCCCTAAGATCTAGTCTACCTGTTACTGGGATCAAGTCTCCCAGAATAGGGGACAATTGATCCTTTTGGAAAGTTCTGGAAAAATGCAAAAAAATATATATATATGAAGCACTAATAAATATAATAATCAAATAATGAGGAACAGTAGGTAGTTAACGGTAGTCTCTTCGTATCGTACGTATACATAATAAGGAATTTTAATTTGGAACTTGTGTTTTTTTCATACAAAATTGCTCATAAATACTCAAACGATACTTTGAAACGTTCGTGCTAGCCCTTCTAGTTTGAATGGGCTTCACGAGTTTCCTAGAGAAAGCGATGTCCGACTCCCACGTGGGTGGACTGAGTTTGACAAACAATAATTGTAATCGAAAATCTAAATCGTGTGGTCACCTTATTAGAGTAGGACGCCAATCAAGTTATAAACATCTCACGAGGCTCGAATGCAAGTAATGAGTACGCCATCTAGTTCTTATATACAATATCTTTGGTGTGATCATCACACATACATTGTGTGATGGTTGGATGGACCAAAAAATACTTTATTTAATTTTTGTGCGCAGTTGACATTTTCTATGGTTGAGGTTGACTTGACAGCAGGTTGATCGATGACAGAATTGAATTGACTGACAGATGACGTTGGTTACACTAAATTTGGTGGACATTAATTTTTTCAGCAGTGTTATTTATTCTGAATTCAACATAACTCTACACTTCTAATGAGTATTTTAAAATAAATACGTCTTACGAATTTTTATATATTTTAGAAGAAGAACCTCATTGCTGTCCAGATAAATAATTTTGAATTTTAAACATGCTGAAACTAGTGAGAAAAGAAGTGCTGTGGATTAGTATATGTTTGATAAATATATCTGTTTGCAATATTCAGAAAGAAGATGTCCAAGAAGGAAATGTAATAGTTCAGTCAAATGATCTAATTCAGTTGAAAAGTAATCAATATGAAGAAAAAAGTTTGTCAAGGTCGAAACGACTCAGTGAGAGTGGTATTGCAAGCTCTAGTGAACCAAATCCAGTCTCGGAAATAGTAAATTCATCAACGAGTTCGTCAACTGAAGGGTCACACCCAGTGTATGAAGTGGGCCCCTCTGATTCTTCCATATTGCAAGTGGTGCAGGTGAATGCATCTTCTTCAGCGACACCTAATGTCTCCATACCAAGTCCATCAGATGCAGCTCCATTGCCGGAAAAGAGTTCTGCTGAGGATGAACACAATAGTTCAATGGCCATATTCTTTGTACTTTGTATACTTGCATTGGGTATTTTATTGATTCATCTCATGCTGCAAACTGGATTTTCCTATCTTCCTGAGAGTGTTGTTATTGTATTTCTTGGAGCATTGATTGGAATGATAATCAACCTTATGTCAATAAAAAATATTGCTAATTGGAGGAAAGAAGAAGCTTTTTCTCCTACTGCATTCTTCTTAGTACTATTACCACCTATTATTTTTGAATCTGGGTATAATTTACACAAGGGAAACTTTTTTCAAAATATTGGATCAATATTATTATTTGCCATAGTTGGTACTGCTATATCTGCTTTTGTGATAGGAGCTGGCATATATTTGTTAGGATTGGCTCAAGTGGTATATAAGTTGAGCTTTGTTGAATCTTTTGCCTTTGGGTCTTTGATATCTGCTGTCGATCCTGTAGCCACAGTTGCCATATTTCATGCTCTTGACGTGGACCCTGTGCTGAACATGTTGGTGTTTGGTGAAAGTATTCTCAATGATGCTGTGGCTATTGTTCTCACCACTGCTGTTTTAGACTCAAATGATCCTCAGATGTCAACAGGAGAAGCAATACTCTCTGCTATAAACCGTTTTTGGCTTATGTTTTTTGCTTCGGCTGGTATTGGAGTTCTCTTTGCACTTGTGAGTGCTCTTTTGTTAAAACATGTTGATTTGCGTAAACATCCATCACTTGAATTTGGTATGATGTTAGTTTTTACATATGCCCCTTATGTATTGGCTGAAGGAATCCATTTATCAGGTAACTATACTTAATGTTTTATTGTATTTCCTACTCCTAACTATTACCTTGGAGGCAAGTATAAAATTAAAACATTGCATTGCAGGTATAATGGCAATATTGTTCTGCGGCATTGTGATGTCCCACTACACACATTTCAACTTATCTACTATCACCCAAGTTACCATGCAGCAGACCATGAGAACTTTAGCCTTTATTGCTGAAACTTGTGTGTTTGCATATTTGGGTCTAGCTATATTCAGGTAAATGATTCAAATATCATGCAGATATTCATATATTTTTAGAGCAATGTTAGGTCACTGGATAAGCACACAACTTTCATATTTTTGGAGGGTTTTGGTCAGAATCTAAGCATGCACTTATGCATTTTTAAATCTATGCACATATTAATATTAGCTTGGCAATGAAGAAAAATATCATGATGAAACCTGCTTTTTATCAATAGTTTCAAAAATTTTACTGATTGCATTTTTTCATCAGTATCAATCACTTATAACCCCTCTGATAGTTATTTTGTAAACATATTTCACGTATAGAATTGGCCTCTCTATACATTTATTATAAGTAATGATTAGAAACAATACAATGTGTATTAATCATGTTATTATATCAGTTTTAGACATCGTGTGGAACCTGCGCTTGTAGTATGGAGCATAGTAATGTGCCTGCTGGGAAGAGCTGCAAATATATTCCCCCTCGCCCTATTATGTAATAAATTCCGTGAACATAAAATTACCAAGAAGATGATGTTTATTATGTGGTTTAGTGGTAAGGGGTTTTTTTTAATTAGAATTTTCAACAATTGTATAACCGTCCACTGCTGATCGTACGTACCTCATCGAATTACTAGTTTTATTTATGATGCCCTCTATGCAGATGAGACGAGACGAGACTTCACCTGATGGTACGCGATTACCGCAGCGAATTGATACCCTTAAAAACCACACGTCACAAGTTTAAGGAAAAGAATATTGAATTATTTAATTAAATATATATATTTCATAAAGTAATTCAAAACTGCTTATGTAGGTATCTAAAAGATATATCTTTTTTTCCAGGTCTCAGAGGAGCTATTTCCTATGCACTTTCACTTCATCTTGGTTTTTCGGATGAAACACGACACGTTATAATAACATCAACATTAATTATAGTTTTATTCACAACATTGTTCTTTGGGGGGTCTACCATGCCATTGTTGAAATTTTTAAGGGTAAATATGTATAATATTTTTTTAATTTTAGTTTTAGAATTTGTAGTTATTGTTTTGAGTTTCATCTCATTTAAGTGTAAGGTATGCTTTTCAATGTTTTATTTTTTATAGGCAAACAAAAAAGCCAAGCGCTCACGATCCTTACGTAAGCAAAAAGAAGTCAGTTTGTCCAAAACTAAAGAATGGGGACAAGCTATTGATTCAGAGCATTTGTCTGAAATAACGGAAGAGGAACTAGAGGTATGTTATACTTTGCGTATTTACATATAAACAATGCTTTGATAAACATTTTGCAACTAATTGGACCATGGCTAGAAATGGCCTCGAATAGGTATCTGGAATAGGGTATCTGGAGGACACTTGTGCTCAGCAGTGGAACAATATTGGTTAACCCTAAAAAAATTTATGACTTAAGTATTTAAGTTGGTTCCTATGTCGTTATTTGATTTTTAAATAGTTGGTCGACAAGCAGATGACCATCTGATGAATTGAAGAATGAAGAAATTTCTTGGATGTGGGTGGCTCAGGACCAATCTGTGAGGAGAACATTGGCAGAGATGTGAAAAATAATTTAGTAAAAGTATTTAAATACAAAATGCAAATGCATAGTTGCTAGCACTATTTCAAATAGAAATACAAAATAGTTTTTGAATAAAAGTATTTAAATACAAAATGCAAAATACGTATTTTTAAATAGGTTTTGAAAATAAAATACATTGTTAAGCATAACCTTTTATTTATTAAACTGATTTTAAAACTAGTATTTGTTCAAAGAGTTCATCTTTCATGTTTCGCCTATGGGGCCTCATAATCATTCCACCAAATGAAAATAGTCGTTCTACAGGGGCAGAACTCGGTAAGCAGGTATTATATTTGAAATGATTGGATGGATTTAAGAATGAAAAATTGTTAAAATGAATTAAAAATGCAACGAAACTATTTTGTATTTTATAAATCTATACATATAATAAAAATGTAAAAAAGCTGTGTCTGTACATTGAAGATATTTATCTCAAAATAATTTAGGACGACTAAAAAACAGTAACAGAACATGAATCAATGATTTTTAAAATTTTTGTCTGTCTGTTTGTCTGTTTGTCTGTTTGTCTGTTTGTCTGTTTGTCTGTTTGTCTGTTTGTCTGTTTGTCTGTTTGTCTGTTTGTTCGCGCTAATCTCGGAAACTACTGAACCGATTCGAATGAATTTTTTTTTATTGTATAGCTGTAACATCAGGGCAACTTATAGGATATATTTTATTTTGAAGACGAGGCTCCTTGATGTAGAACCACAACAGCCCAGCTAAACTATAAGAGGTAGGTCAATGGCACCTTAACAAAAGTTGTACAGATTGATGAGCATTTTATGATGCCATGAAAAAATCAAAGATCATGTAACACCTGATGAAGAACTCTAAGAGCCCAGCTACACCATAACAAATATGGAATGAAATGGAATGCAAAATTGTCAAATGTGATGAGCATTTTTGGATGAGATTCGATAAGGAAGGATATTTCGAACTTAAAGGGGGTTCCAAGTTAGGTGATGGGACTACGTGATTCCTTGGCCCAATCTACTATTTAAATAATCACCTTTAAGTCAAGAGTCATAAAGTTCACGCAAACGAAGTTGCGGGCGGCCACTAGTACTAAATATTCACATAGAGTATTTCAAATAAAATACAAAATACATTTAGAAAAAAAGTATTTCAAATATAAAATAAAAATAGGTATTTTGCATTTGAAATATTTGTATTTCAAATAATTCACATCTCTGAACATTGGGGAGGCCTATGTCTAGCAGTGGACGTCTATTGGCTGTTATGATGATGATGATGGATGTATTCATAGGATAAATTATTATTATTGTTAATATAATAAAATAGATTTAATATATTGTAAAATATTTATAGACAGTGAAAATTCGAAACTAATTTGCCTCACAAACTAACTAAAGTAAATACCTGTTTAGTTTATTATGGATCATGTATTACCCTTTTTACCAAATTTTTACAGGTAAATTATTCACATGCAACCAGATTAAAAGGATTTGTTAAGTTAGATATGAAATATCTGACTCCATTCTTCACTAGACGTTTTACTCATCAGGTGGGTTGAATTAATAATTTCATTAGTCACTAATAAAATGAAATTAGTGTTAAAGATTGCTTAGTGGCATTTTCAAATAATATGAACAATTCTATTCTATATATTTATTTTTTTTCCAGGAGTTAAAAGATTGTAAGAGTCAAATGACTGATTTAACTAATCAATGGTACCAGGCTATAAGGATATCAAATGACCGAGAAACAGATGAAGAAGAAAGTCTTCAGCCAAATTCACTTTCTAATTCACGCAGTAGCTTACAAAGAGGAGTGTAAGAGTAGCCAATTGTATTAGTTAAGTACCTGTAATATACATACCTATTACATAGGTGTTTGTCAAACGCTCTGAAGGGCGTGCGAGTATTCATGTAGTATTATTTAGATAAAATGTTATCATTCCTTGACTTCAAGATCATTAGTTTATTGGCTTTGTTGTTTTTATTTATAAAAATATGTGATTATTCTATTTTAGTCAAAAAATGTGATAGAAATTAATAAGTAGGTAAACTATTAAAACACTGGTTGTTAAACACCAAAGCAAGCACGAAATCAAAATGCCATCAAAATGATACTATGTATTAATATTATGTTCTTGATTGGTTGTAAATATATTTATTTGCACATGTTTATAGTTCGCGCGCGAGTTGCGTTCAGAGCTGGCCCTTACGAGTTTGCATTCAACTCGTGCGCGAAAGATCAAAACTAGCCAAAATATGTACAAAATATCTTTACCTAAGTAGTATAATTCGGTATTTGACATGGTTAACAATTAAATAAGAAATAATTGAATTATGTAGATTTTACGACGCTGATTCAGAATATCTATGTTAATTTACAAATTAAACATTAGAAATATTTTTATTTCTTAAAAATAAATAAGAAATTTTGCATCTGTGGATTATCAAAACTAAAACGGCTTGTAGCCAATCAGAACGCGTGACGTCACGATGCAAGAAACAACAAAATTCCCCTTGTGAACGGTGGTGTTACTGTTAGTTTGGGGTTAAACATTTGGACAAACAAAGGGAGAGTAAATGAAACAATATATTTTTAATTAGAATGATTTATTGAAATATTACAAAAAATCCTTATTACGCATTTATATTGATTTTCAAAATGAATAAGTTTATTGTACACGTGTCGAATATATTTCTGGGGGTCTAATTTTTTTGAAATATTGGATAAACGAACATTCGTATACTTTTCTATATTAAAATTAGCGAGCTCCAATTATGGTTTACTATCTACTCCGTTATCATGCATGATACTCCCGGACCACATATTTTATTCCTTTTTATTTTTAGAATAAATTCCAACATCGTATGACCAGAAGAAAGGACAGTAATTTCTCTAATTCACTTTACAATGTTTTAATATTATAATATACGTCTATACTATTTTATTCAAACTATAATGAAAAGAACGGATTTTGAAACTAACTGCAGTGAGTGAAAGATTCATTCAAAAGTCGAGTTGATTTATACCACGATATCATTATTAAATTTTTCTGTCGTTTACGTATCGTAACGATTTTTTATTAAAATACATTTTCTAGTTTAATACACATTTGATAATTAATAAAAGTCATTACTTATGATAGGAAACGCGATCTTGTTGCGAATTTTAGCTGTCAGATCGCCTTTTACATGAAAATACTGCACAATTCACCATTTTTAAGAGAAACGTCACGCGACACGGAGCGATGCAAAATGGCGATGTAGCGACATCCAAGTAGTTTTGTATAACTTAGTTGACCAGTTCCGAATAGTTGACCAATGTACTTTGCCGGAGGGGAAACGCCCGGTATGGCATCTCCAGTGGCTATATACTCAAAGATTGAATCATGACGTCGAGGGCTAATTTGTCACGTGACTTGCTGTTTTGGCGGGAAATTTGAATCGTATTATTTAAAATGGCTGTTTTTGTTATAAATTAACTTTAAAAATGAAATAGACAATTATCAAACGTATCTTTAGTGTCCTAAGAATACAATAAAATACTTTTTTAAAAATTGTCAAATACCCAATTTTGTATCATGTAAGCGATAAGAGTTTTTGGCATTTTTATGGTCGTACGTCCGCGTAAATCATCGATATGGATGGATTTCTTGCGGTTTGCGTGCATATGTATTTCAAAGATTAACGAAATTGTGTCCACCTGCCGCGCGCGTCGCTTAACGAACGATAAACGAGATGCCGACGCGAATTCACCACTCTCTGTGTTTTACTGACGAAACCGTGCGTATGACGTGCAGTTTACATGGACAAACTGTAGACCTTAAGCCCGCAATCACAAATTAGATCGTTACGCGTTACGTTACCATTCGTCAGTGAGTCGCGCTCGGGAGAATATAGTTTTGGAATTCTAAAAATAATGTTAATGTGTACCAGTTAACCAAAGGTATGTCCCTATTTCTAACACCTACCTACCTACTTGGGTATATAATAATTATGTCGCAGCCAACAAATTTAATTTAGCCTAGTTTCTTTACTCTATGCCTCTCATCTTAGCTGCCACTTATCCTGAATCATGGTCTATGCGTAGACGGGGTACGTAACGCAATGCATAGACCATGGGGAGACCATTTGGGGAGTCTAGTAATTTGCGACTGCAAGGGTTACAAAGGTATACCTAAAACCTTTGTAACCCTTTATCAGGGGAAATTGACCAACTTAATCTGGTTACACGTTTCAGAAACTATCGGAAACGTGCAGGTTTCCTCACGATGTATTCCCTCACCACACCACAGACGTAATTGTAGAAATATGCACATAGATTAGAAAAATCCATGGGGCATCCTTAGGATTTGAACTAAGCCCCCGTGTATAGGGGACTTACTTAGTTCGAATTCTAAGCATTTAACATAAAATTAAAAAAAATTGGGAAAGCTTAATCATTGCCCTTTCCAAATCCGCTAATAAGCATTTTGCGTAGAACTGTATTCCGCCCTGACGCTGCCTGTACCTTAAAATGCTATGAGGCTTATAGTTTTCGTACGTAAATTTTAAGTATCATTTAATTGAGTAAATACAAACTTCGTATATAATCTAATTTATAATGTATCTAAATAAGGTCGAATTATAAGAAAGATAATTTGAAATAGTATTGTATACGTATTTATTGACCGGCGCGTGACTGTGGCGTGACGCCGTTTTACCATTTCGACACCACGGTTGACAACCGTCATGGGCAACTATGGACCCTACATTGAGCTTGGCCCGACCGACACTCACTTGATTTTTATAAACCATTCTATATTTAACTCTATTTATAGCGAACTTGATAGTGCTCTCCTGCCTCGTGCTCCCGGGGTTGTGATGAACCCTTGTTTTTATGTTACACTATAGTTTAACACGTATTTATTTTGTTTATTAGGACGCAACAAGGAGAACACACACTACAAAAGTGTATATTTGTGGTTAAGTCTATGTATGTATGTGATGCCTGATATATTTTCAAGTGTATTTAACCTCTAGATGAGATCTACAAATTCTATACTGTATATAATATGTATTGTATTGTAATAATAAGAACTATGTAGTATTTGAATACTTAATTGCATATGTACCTATTTATGGGTTATTCCAATAATCCCCATTGACTTGCCCCATTAATGGGGATTATTGGAATAACCCGTATTTATTCCCCATACATTTTAAAGTTCCTTTTAGGTAGATATTTATGAAAACTTTAGTCAAACAGTATACTCATGGTATACAGTGCCTAGTCTTATTATAAGCACTGGGTGCTACTATAGTCCATTTCAGCTAAGAAGAGCCCTGTGACACTTCGATTTTTGACACTTTTAGAGATGTCTATAATGAAATGATTGCGATTGTTTCTGGTAATCGATAATACTTCCTAAGGAAATGGAATCGATTTTTTTATACTAACAGCAACACACATTTTGCCAAAAAATAACAAAAAACGTAACAAACAACAGCAATAAAAGTCAACAATAACAAACACAACAACAAAAAGTAACAATAACCGAACACCACGCAAATACAACGAAAACATAACTCGCATACAAGGCTGATGCACTCGTACTAATCCGATTATCGAGTAATCGCAACATGGCCGCCGATTATGACATGTCGCAGCTCTATGTTTTTTCCACGTTCCGTTACAAGTAATACGATGTGCATAGGATTGTTTTAAAAAATGTTGTTATTTTCTATTCCATTAAATTAAAGTAAATGATACTGTTTTTGTTTTATAACTTTGAGATGTTTTATTGGAATATTTTTTGGAATAATGCCGCTATTAAATGAAAAAGATAAACAATAAAAATATTTTTCATTGTCAAACATAAAATGCGTAGTTCAGAACGCGATGAAGTGTCACAGGGCTCTTCTTAGCTGAAATGGACTATAATAAGAAGCCAGTGGAAGCATGTTAAACATGCATTTATTTTCTGCATAAGTATATTATGTTGTAAGTATGGACACTGGCCAACCACAAGTCCAAATGAATAAGGTAGCTTGACACTAACATGGTTTATTTTCTTTGGTGGCACACAGAAGTGAAAAACTGGTTTTGTGTTTTATATGGGTGGGGTAAATAAAAAAAAACAATTGATAAAAATGTGTTAGGGTGATCGAGATAGTGATTGCCCACTTAAGAAATTGACACTAGTTTTATTTCAATATAATCCTTTACTTTAACAATAAGAAATCAGAGTGTAATTATTTGACAACGTTAATAGTTTAGCATTGAGATAAGTTAGCAATAATTCAAACATCTAAAGAATATTTTATAATTATAACGTATAACAAAAATATCTCCTAAAAACACAGTGATTGCCCACTTGACACAGTCATTGCCAACCAAATGAGACAGTGATTGCCAACTATACCGCACGTTGTAATTCCATAAAAATACTATTAAATACTTAAAATTTTAGATCTTTCGTAAGTTTTTGTGCGTTAAAGATATATTTCTAAGCTATTGAAATCAGTAACATCATCCAAATAAGATACCATTGACTAAGAAAACCCGTTTAGTTTCAAAATCTAGTAAAATCGTCCAATTGTTCTATCTAGTTTCTCGTTATCTCAGCGAATAAATGGAATGTACCAATTTTACAAAAGGTAAGTAGATACAGTTTTGGGGTTGTCGGAGGCCCAATGGGGGGGTGAGGGAAGGGGGGAGGGGTTTAAAACATTGGCAGCATACTTGTGACTCCACTGGTGTTGAGTATGTGCGTTGGCATTCGCTTACCATCAAGTGATACGTGTTTTGACTGCACATTATAGATAACTAGCGGCCGCCCGCGACTTCGTCCGCGTGGAAAAGTAACTTTTTACCCCCCTCTTAACCCCTTACAACCCTTTTTTAGCAATAAAAAGTAGCCTATGTTCTTTCTCAGGGTCTAGATCATCTGTATACCAGATTTCATTTAAATCCGTTCAGTAGTTTTGGCGTGAAAGAGTAACAGACAGACAGACAGACAGACAGACAGACAGACAGAGTTACTTTCGCATTTATAATATTAGTATGGATAAGCAATGCTGCCGCCCATGGTCACCTGCAACACCACTGAAGTCACAAGTGCGCTTCCAACCTTTTATCCCCTTCCCCCCCGGGTGTGGGCCTTCGTTTCCCTCACTCACTCGGCGCAGGGGCTGCTTCACGCTGGTTTTCTGTGAGGCAGTGGTATCACTCCGGTCAAATCAGCCCATTCATGCTGAAGCGTGGCTCTCCCACAGTTGAAATTTGAAAGTTATTTTCTAATTATTACTAACTGCATCATTTGTTAATTAAATTTTAATATGTGATAGGTGGCTCACAAGCATACGGATCACCTGATGGTAAACGATTGCCACCGCTCATAGACACTCGCAACAACAAGGGGAATCACAAATGCGCTGTCAACATTGTAACTCTTTTTCCCCCTTCATAGAGCCTCCGGTACACTCACGCGTTAGCGCCGCTTGATTTTGGTTTTCTGTGATTATAGAATCACTCCGTTTAAGCCGGCTTATTCATACTGAAACGTGCTCTCCCACGGTAAAATACATAATATAATTACGGTATATATTTGGTTGTTCTTCTTACCACCTTTCCTCCAAGTTTTTCCGTAGCAGATCTAATTTTCCCCTATTTTTAGGTCAACTTTTTGTAAAAAGCAGTTTTTTCAAAACTCCTTGTACCTAGACCTAGATATAAAGAAAGATACAGGATATAAAGAAAAATATTCGGTTCGATTATTATATCCCTCACGTGATTTAGTAAATACCTACCCGGGCAATCACTGTCTCATACCCATGGCAATAACTGAATTCTGGTATGGCAATAACTGAATTTGTCATATTTTAGGTACAGTGATTGCCCACCCTCTTAAAATACTTAACCCTTAGATGCATGATTTTACCTTTTCTTGTATGATAAATTGTAACAGGGGGGAAAATAAAAATACATTCTGGGAAAAATAGTGAAAAAAATATATTTAAAAAAAAAAGTAGGTTTTTACACAAAAATCTTAATGATGTAGATCTACATCACTATGCATTTAAGCCAACAACTTTACATTGAACTGTGTATTATAAGAATTCTCTGAAATAAGGTATTTACAAAAAAAATGGCTCACTAATATGTGTGAAAATCTTTGAAGCAGTTGTTCCTCTGGTTTAGACACAAAGGCACGTTACATTTCGTACACGACCACTGTGTCGTACCTTTACAATTCGGCATCTTGCATCGTAATCGGCTAGCAAATACAGGCCAATGTTCTAAACCGTCTAGGCGCACATCTTTGGAGGGGGTTGGGTGCTGAGAGCCTTTCTGTTTCTTTGGTTCTGCAGTGAAAATGCTAGGGCGACCTCTTTTACAACCACTGGGTGACCCTATATTGCAGAGCGTGTCTGCCAAACTATTTCTGAACTCTCCTAGATTTGGTACTTGTTTTTTTGGGACCCCCGTTGCCATACGGTTTTTCTTCAAGAGTATCCAGGAATTTATTACCGTGAGGTCAAGAAGATGGTAAAACAAGCGCAAATACCATTTACGGCTCTTTACTCTAACTCGGTAACGTCCAAGAAAGCTATCCATTAGATCGACCCCGCCCATATGCATATTGTACTCTTGTACAATCTTAGGACAAGGGGTGTCGATCTTTTGCTTAGCCTTCTTGTCGTACCTTGAGACTTTTCCGACCGGCTCTGCTCCAACATAGGTTGACAAAAGGGTGACAACCTTGTTGTCTTTCCAGACAGTGGCTGAAAAGTCTACTCCGTCGTGATGGGAAATGCGTTCTTCATATGTCCCTCTTGGAACAGACGTCTTCATGAGTGCCTTTTTGTCTGGAAGCCGACAGTTAGGCAACCTGTTTTGCTGAACAGTGCCGACACAATGAATGCCCTGTTTAGATAAATAATAAACCAAGGGCAGGGATGTATAAAAATTATCGAAAAATACAATATGATTTTCCATCCTTGGTATTACTCTCGTCAAACGCAGCACGACGTTATTTGTTACTCCGAGATCTGGCTCATCGGCAGGTTTGTCTTTTTTTTCCTCTTGGCCAGAATACACTTCAAAACGATAAGCATATCCCATAAGACTGCAAATAACGTATAGTTTATAGCCCCACTTGTGGGGCTTGTTTGGTAAATATTGCTTGAGAAAATGTGAAATTTTTGTTGAGCACATTTGCTCATCTATGGATAGTCGTTGTTCTAGAGCTACGGATGAAAAAGTTGTGTTTAGTTGGTCTATTACTGGCCTTATCTTATGCAAACGGTCGTGATCGGGATGTTCTTTTGGTAGATGTTTATTATTGTCATTGAAATGGAGGAAACTTCTAATCGTCTCAAAGCGATTCACTGGCATTACGCTATTTATTGGTGAGTACCCAAACTTGGTATGCCAATATGAGCGCACACTTGGGAAATGCTCAACAGACATGAATATAAGGATCCCTAAAAATTTTTTCAATTCTCCAACAGTGATAGTGAAAGAGCTCGAAGGATTTGATTGTATTGCAAATAAGTTGGTTTCATCAACAATTTTTTGGAGGAATTCAGGTGTAAAATAATGTAAAAAACATTGGTATGGTGAGTCAAGTTCGGTTATTGCAGGACTTGTCGTACTGGGCTGGTGAATTATTCTAGATTCGTCATAATACAAACTGTCTTTTTTCCAAATAAGTTTCCTTTTATCAAACTGTTCAAAGTTTTCCTGGCCTTCTAGAGTGGATAATGAGGTAACAACTTGATTGGATGGACCAGAAAAATCTTGTGGCGGTGGATCGGTGTCGGGGGTATGTTCTTTGTTCGTGTCATTGGCTTCTGATTCTTCTTCTACCAAATCTTGAATTATTTCCCTTGCATTACTATAGAAGTTTTCATCGTCCTCATTTTCATCTTCTAATCCATCGTCGGACATGTTCCCATCTTCTAATGCCGCCAGTAGTTCCTCTATGTCTCTATCTAACATATTACGGGACATCCTGTAAAGATATTTAGAAAATTTGTTCCAGTAAATTTCTTTGTATTGTTTATTTATAATTCGTAACTTTAATATGAAAAAATTAAGTAAATAACCCAACTATAATAAAACTTACAAGATTAATTTCAACTAGGAAAAGTTAAACTATATAAACATATAAATTACCGATTTTGCATACTGATGTATTTCTACATCAAATTTGTAAATCCGATAATTCTAACAATTATTGTTATATTACTACAAAAAATAAAATAATCCATCATGCTTACCTTCAACTCTACATAAAACACAGTTTTACGCTGTTTTATCATATATTATCAATAAAAAATAAATTTGTAACTCCGCCAAAATCAAGTATTTCAATTAGCGCGCTAAAACTTCGAAATTATGACATAAAAAAAAAACTAGATGTCAAAGTGTAAAAGGATGCGTTCCGAACCCGAGAAAAATATAGTAAGCATCTAAAAAAAAATTAACACATTATGCCTGGGTTACCATTTCAAAATTATTTATCAATAAATTAACTGATGTAAATCTACATCACTATGCATCAAAGGGTTAATGGAATAAAATTACGCCGCGATAACTGCTTCGAATGAAACATTAAAGCTTTAACTAACACGTCGTTGTGCTTTAATGCTCAAAAAAGAAAATTAAAGTGATACAAACTTCAAAACTACAAAATGTATCCTTAACAAATTCTGTAAGGAATTCGCATTTTTTGAAGTGACGGACACCCGCTGTCCCAAAACTGCCATTACAATATTTTTATTGAAAATTTTGCCAAATGTCTTATTTAGAACTCTAGTTAACAGTATCCTAGTGTTATTTAACGGATTTAATGTAAAACTACACCTTTGAAAATAAGTTAAAATGTATGTTAACCTTAATTCGGGCAATCACTGTACACTGGACAATCACTGTCTCGGTTACCCTAGCTGTACTTACTAGTTTACAATAAAATAAAGTATGGATATCATAATGTTTAAAAAATAAAGTTTGACTCAACTACTATAGTCGAGCCGTTGTATCATGCCCGATTTGACAATACCTTTTTTTTGGTTTTGCGCTTGTCCTTGTTGTGGGGGGCACATTTCGCGAATCATAAAGAACTTTATGATTTAAAAGTAGTTCTTTATGATTCGCGAAATGTGCCCCCCACAACAAGGACAAGCGCAAAACCAAAAAAAAAGGTATTGTCAAATCGGGCATGATACAACGGCTCGACTATAACAACATAAAGTAGGATAAAAGTAAATTATTTCCATTGAAATTATTTAATGTTTTTAGTAGTTGGGTTTATAGGTCTCAACTTTGATTTTTATTTAATTTATTTTGGAGTTATGTGAATAATTCAAACATTGTCTGTCAGTAATTTTACAAATTCTTGTAATTATCAGGTGAATGCAATCAAAGCTGTGAGCATTAACTAATAATGTTTGTATATTTGAGATGTGCTAAAAAGTCTCTTTCATTCATCACACACTGCACCATCAAGAAAATTTATTTTAGTTCTTTGCTTTAAGTCCTCTAGAGGGGGACTAACCCTCTAATCACAACATGAATGTGGATACAGTGTGTGTCCTTTGACAATGTTTGTAAGCTGTTACATGTGAAATAAGCATAATCTTATAATACTATGTAATGTAATTTAGCACAATTTAGTTGCAAATGTAATAAATATTTTTGACACAGCAAATGTGACTTTTATTCTTCTTCATTTTCTAAATTGATGTGGCTGCCAAATTTGCCATATAAATGTGCTTTAAGTTCACTCATTTGAGATTTAAGTTCCTCACATTTGGATTCCAACTCACTAATTTCTGCTTCTTTTTTAGTTTTAGCTTCTTCTAGAGACTTCTGGAAATAAAATTAAATTCATACAATGTTTTTGTTCCTATAAATGACATAGGTAGCTTGATTTAAAGCCCAATTTAATAGGTAAATAGTGAATTACAAGGTGTGGTCATATTGTAAATCTACACCAAATAAATGTCAATAGGTAAGACCTTAGGTAAATTATAAATTATGGATATGTCAGGTATAGGTATTCTCATCCTATAAGTACGGTTTCGTTGTACCCTCAGGGTATGAGGGAAGAAGTAGGTAGATCAAATGTGCCTTAAAAGGACTAAACATGAACATAGGAATAACTTACTAGAGTGGCTTCCAGATTTTGACAAATAAAGACTTCGCCAATTAGGTATGGGATCTTTTCAGAATCATCGGCAAGGCTCAGTTCTTCAACAGCCTCTTCTAAATTTTTCATGTCATTTTGTTTCACTTTTAGCTCATCTTTATAATCATCAACTTTAGCGTTGAGACGAGCAAATTTGTTGATTTTTTGTTGATCTTCATAAGAAATGTGAACATCGGAGTCCTGAAACCATTATTTAATAAAAAATCTTTAAAAAATGTACCAGCCTGCTAAGTAATAACCTAACATTCATATTTAAATACTAATAAAACTTACTGGTTGAAACGTTCCTTTCCCGGAATTAGCCATTTTAAAATAACTAATGAATTAGGAACTAATCTTATTTAAATTAGTTTCAAACAATCAACATGTAAGATAGAAATAGGTAGGATGAATTTTATTTCAGGATAACCTGTGTTAACAAATGTCTCTGTGACAGTGACAGGCCAGTACAGCAGTGTTGCCAGCTGACTGTCTCGCGTTCTCCCCATGTGTTCCCCGAAATCCCCCAAAATTCAGGTTTTGAAGAGAAGTCATCCCAAAACAAAAAAGAAAGATGCCGACACCATTGCTCCGAGGCAACTTTTGCGATGCGTGCCGATGACGTCATACGGAATGCCGATCCAGTGGACGCACCTAGGAATGCCCGATCTTTGGCTTTAAATCATATAATTTTATACAAATAATAAAAATTAAGGCGAATAAAGTCACTGTCCTTGCAAGTAAAGTTGTATTTATATTAATATTTGTTAAAAAAAATACAAAACTCAAACTCTCCATAATATTTAAACTTCTTAAAAATAGTAATGTTTTTTTTTAGCTTTTTTTCCAATTCTTCCTCTTCTGCTAACAAACAAGCTACAATGACTTGTTCTTTATCGCTTTCCATTCTCAGAGTCCACACGTACACGCTCAAGAAAATCCGAATGAACTGACTGAACTGACACAATCTGTACTTATGCTGGTAAGTAGGTATCGTCGGTTTAATCCGTACGCTTCCAAAGCAGTGGACGCACTATGAAAAAGAAATCCTTTTGATGCGATTCGTCCGATGAATATTTTTTTCTACTGTGCAACGATTTCTTCTGAAACCGACCGCTCTCTGAGCTAATTTTCACCTCTTTCAAAACTTTCGCGTCCTCTTTTAATTAAATTCAGCTTTCCTGTCTTGTTTCAAATTCAGCAAACATGCAGTCTAGTCGTAACAAATCATAGTCCGAAAATCTGTTGACTTTTTGATGCATTACACGGACGTATATAGCTTTGACAAGGGGGGGGGAGGTCCCCCTTGCAAAAAGTCCGGACATATGCGAGATGCATATGCAAGCTTGCGCATGGACGTATATAAGGGGGGGGGGGGGGGGGGTCCGGACAACGTACTTAATATATTTCCCAATTATTCGAAGACGTCATAAGGAGCTATACAATGAAACTAGCGCCGCCAACTATTTACACTGATTGTGGCGAAATATGATATTTTTGCAGAAAATAAAATATTACAAACTTAGATGACAAGTAAATTGGATTTTTCAAGATGCAATACAATATTTCTAACACGCGACAAGTAACAATAATGTTAATTATTGCTAAAACGGCCACTTTCTTAAAAAATATCGTATTTTCGCCACAATCAGTGTAAATAGGTTGGTGGCGCTAGTTTCATTCGTATAGCCCCTTTTTTGTGCTTTTACTTTGCAAAAGTAGTCCTTTCAGGGCCAGCGATATCTTCCGGCGACGCCCCGTCCCAGTATATTGATGCTTAGTATATAAGCGGATTGCGACACTGCAGAGGTATCAGTGTTTCTGACTACAGAAAGCAACACAGACCACTAACAACATGTTCAAGCTGGTGGTGTTGACTTGCCTTGTGGCCGCGGCGTCTGCCGGGTATGTCGGGTTCGGCGGCATCGCTGCTCCTCTGGCCTACACCGCGCCGCTCGCCTACAGCGCACCCTTCTACGCGCCGAACAACTACCGCGGGCCGCTGTCCCTGGCTCCCGGCCAGCCCGCCAACATCCTGGCCGCCGACGGCAGGCCCCTGGACACCCTGGACGTCAACCTGGACCGCTCCGCCCACCTCACCGCGAAGGCCCTCTCCGGCGTCCACTTCCTGAAGAAGCGCTCTGCTCCCCTGTTCGCCGCGCCCGTGGTGGCCCCCGCGCGCCTCGCCCTGACCCATGGCTCACTGATCGCCCCCGCCCCCCTCGCCTACTCCGCTCCCCTCGCCCACACCTACGCCTCCCCCCTGCACTACGCCGCTCCCCTCATCCACTACTGAAGCACCGAAGAGACCTGATGTAAATATTAGGTAATTGCCAATAAACTAAGGTTTAACTGAATTTTCGAACTTTTATTTTATAGTTTTAAAAAGATGATCTTAAATATTTTTATACACCTTAATGTGTATTTAATAATAAGTAGGACTATAAGGTTGCTATCGTCCTCTCTACCTCTCTACCAAACCAATGTCCTGGGACTCTACCACTCTTAGAGCATGGCAAGGGCAGAAGAGCCAGGTGGTTTTAGTGGATATGCCTCAGGACGGCCTTTTGTTAGCAAAGGTCTCAGCGCAGTCGATAGCGCCTTACACAGGCGCTATCGACTGCCTGAAATTAGTAGGTATATGTTTTTATGTATTACTAAATAGGAACTACATAGTCGTGCCATAAATTCTGTCCCTCATATAAACATGCCTAGTGAAAAAAAAATAATTTAAAAGCATGTATTTTAAACGTCTAGGTATCTAGATTATTACAAATGTTAAAATTATTCAAAATGCCTTTAGCCATTACACATTTCTCCAAACGTCCTGGCCATTCATCTATGGCTGCACGAATCACATCCCATGGTAACGAGGCTGCTACCTTCACTAAATTTGCTTTTAGCGACTCGATATTTCGATGAGGTTTTGAGCAGGCCTTCTCCTCTAAAATATTCCATAAGCAATAATCCAAAGGATTAATCCAAACGATCAGGACTCGCGGGAGGCCAATCTTCAGATGCGATGAAATCCGTTAAATTTTGGTCTAACCAGCGCTGGGTTGATTTCGCTTTGTGGGCTGGTGGTGAGTCTTGTTGAAATATCCATTGTTTACCAGCAATTAAAGTGTTACTTACTTACTGGCTTCATAGCTGCTGGTGTGATTATTGTATACTAAGTGATATACTAAGTGCTTTTTAGCGTGACACATATGCATAAATGACTTCGGAACCCCCGCGAAACCATATGGAAATACCTACCTACTTATTATAACCATTGTAGGTACGTACAGCAACACATCAAAGTAATATAAAACTGTCAAATATCTTCAATCGACTTTCTTCTTACTATCATACACATTAGGTTGAATATCAAATGAGGAAATTTGACAGTTTGTGCTAACCTGATGTGTGGCTGACTGTACCATTGAGGACGTCAATTTCTAGGACATACAACTGGATTCATAGTCATACTAATCCAAGATAGGGTAAAATGGAAAGAATTATAAGAACCAACACACCGTACCTACTGTCACTGGCATTGTTGACGACCTTGATGGGGTGTAGGGCTGGTCCGGGGTAGGTATGATTAGCGGTCAAATATTGAGGAAGTGAATCTTTCCAAATTGACTCTAGCCTGGGAATATGTGACATGCTCTATGCTATCGTTATTTTAAAACAGGAAATGAGTTGATGACTAACTATTACGTCAAAAACCTTATAGTCTAACTACATTCTAAATCAGTATGTAGTTAGTTTAAAGTTTTTCGTGTTTGAACTGAGAAGCTCTGAAAAGCAGACACTTGTAATCTCAACAGGCCAGTTTATTCATGTTAATATAGGTATCTTTACAGGGAACAAACATGTATTGTGGCATGTACCTATTATGTAGCTGTACTTTATTCCCTGGCCATTGTCACCTCCAGCGCGCCATACGAGTGAGCGCGATGGCCGGGCGGCGCGGGCGGCCCCACCACGGCTGCGCCTACGCCGCTTGCCACCATTCACTCGCGCGCACTTCTATTTCGACCGTCCAAGATCGCGCGCGCAACGCTACAACAGTTTATATTTTTTTTGTGAAGAATAATATATCGTGATGGAGAAGGAGCACCAGCCAGACTCTATGGCCACCATCACCATGAAGCCCGAGTACCCGCCGTCCGAGGTGTACAGCGCATCGGAACCGCCACCGGTATGACATATCAAACCGTTATTCGGTTAATTTTATGTTAGGCACGTATTACACGAACGGATCCGAATGTACCTTACATTCTTTATTTAAATATTTTGGTTATGTTAAGTATACGAAAATAAGTTCAAGTACCGCGATATGTTTTGAACTCTTTTTTAGGAACGCGTTGAATGGAAACATTGGTTTTATTTACATCTTAAGTATAAACAGTATAACCATCTACCTAGGATGACAGGCAGAGATACAATAAGAGAAAAAAAATACAAATATTTCATTAGTTTGTGAACAATAGCAAAATCTAAAAGTACGAGCCTATGCATTGTCCCACTGCAGGGCAGAGGCTTCCATCGTAGAAATCAAGCCATCGATCGACTATGAATGGTGATCACGAATCCGGACTATTGGTATCTAAATTATAAAAATGGAAATAAAAATATGGAGTTATACGGGTTTAAGTTGTTAATCTAAGTTACAGACTTTGTTCATGGATGTGGGACGAGAATTACCTATGTTTCTCTGGTATCATTATACGGGTTATTAGTGTAGCCATAAAATGAATCGAAATAATTGTGTTGATAGCCAAGTGCAATCTAAGTGCGGGAAAGCGCCTTTCTCTCGGCTGCAGCGGCTGAACCGCTGGCGCGTATCAGCTTGTTTGTAAACACGCTGCCGCCAGCGCTCCTGCGGCTTCGCTCGCGCTGCGCCCGCGCCGCCCGCGCCAATCACTTCCAAGGCGATTTGTTAACCACCACTCAGTCGCATTACGTGAATAATACGGCACACCGTGGCTGCGATTTCCAAATTGTCACCGTAAAAACAAGAACGTTGGCTGTCAACAGCGCGTTACGTAAACGTCTGAAACTGACCAAGTTTTTTATTCATGGCCGTTTATTTTACAGTATAATTATTATCTCATTTATCTTGGTGGCTTATTTCATGGTATTACCATCGTAACTAGTTAAGTAACAAGTAGATATTTTTTTTGGTAAACACATCACTCAGGTGCCTAAGTATCGGCAATATGTTGAAATTAATAATTTATAGGTTTTTTTTTTGTAGCCAAATTAAGTGGAAAAATGAATCATCCTTCAATGCATCGCATTGAAATAATAGAGGGCATCTTGATAGGTTTGTTAATTATATAATCCTATTTGTACTCCGATGTTCATAGCTCTTTTAAAACTCTACTTTAGTCGTGTTTGTGTGATACAATTTGTTAACTGAGTTCTTACTTAAATTAGGTATATTATAATTGTATCATAATAAAAAGAGTTAAGGTAAAAAACAGTTTAGGAATACAGTTTATTTTATGTTAATCTTTACTTTTATTTACAATAGTTTCCCCATGCAATTAAGTATCTACTTACTAAATATAGGCAGTCAGGTATGACAAGGAAATAATGTAGTTCTGACTACCTAGATAAACCTAAGATAATATACCTTTTCTTAGAATTGCGAACTGCGACATGTATGTGGGAAACTCATTGTTCCATTGTCCCTGGTCATTTATTATCATAGCTGCCAACCATCACGCAACTTCATGGCTGACATGCTGCAGCTGCATAATATTAATAATATAGGCAAGTTTTAATACCTAGATACAGGGAGTTATATTATTCTCTACACCCACCTACACACTTACCTATTTATAAAATACAAAATCAATAACTTACTTTTATATCAAACTTTTACCTAAGGTATATTTATTAAATAGGTAGGTAGGTACCTAATTAGTTCAATTCTATACTTTTAGTATTACCATAATATTATTCGAAATATAAGTAAGTAAATAGGTACATACCTTTATCACCAACATTTAAATCACCAACAATAAAATTACTTATCTGTTTAAAAAACAAAAATCTAGTGTGCTCGAACAGGTATTCAAATCAGTTGGTAGTATCGTCTTTATCAACAACGGGTTACCAATTAACTGTATTTTAAGTCAAATCAGCTATTTAGTATCTACCTAACTTGCAACAACGTATTAGCGAGGCCGCATACATGTACAAATCGAATTCGGGAAACGCATGTGTGCGGCCAGGCTTATACCTACTCTAGTTATCCAAAAAATTGCATTAAATACTTAACTACGTTAGGTCTCTACATAAATAGGTACCAAAGTTCTTTCGTCCTAAATGTACGAATGCCAGATTTCATTTAATAATGGTTTTGTTTGTTATTTAACTAATATTTAGTACCTACCTATAATATTAATAATGATACGATCTGAATGATATTAGTTGTAGTATTGTTGTATTTTGAATATAATTTTAATATTCATGCTCGGTCTCTCTCTCTTTCTCTGTTACAATAATATTCTGATTCAGTACCTACATTTGGTATATGTGAGAAACTTGATTATTATTTAACTACTTCAGTAACCACTTTGTTAAGTATCAAATGTTGGACCTAGCCCTTTTTCTTACATTATTATTGATGTTTTATAATTATGTTCTTATGGTTTATATTATGGTTTTGATCTGCCTTGTGAACGTGCCCTGCAAAATATATTCTGATTTGCTGATATCACCCTTTTATTGGCATCCGACACGATGCAGTCCAGGCTCAACAACCAAGTTTCATTTAATCTGCCTATGATAATATTGGAGTAGATAAACAGTTAAACACATTTACATGAATATGTTCTTTTATTTTCCATTTTGTTAAATCCTAAATAACGGTACCTATAAACGTTCGCTTCATTGCCCTCAAAGGCGTAGTTAGATGGAAGCGGTGAAATCTCTCTCTTCCCTAGATTTTTCCTTTCTTGATAGCAATTATTCTTGCACAGTCGCCCCGTTGGTCTAGTGGTTTAAGTGCCGGGCCGTGATCTCAGGACCCCGGGTTCAATTCCCGGGTCGTGGAAAAGTATGTTTCGAATTTTTTGAACATAGCTCGGGTTTGTGATCACCAATCCGCATTAGGCAAGCGTGGTGATTAAGCCTTAATCCCATAATTAGTAGTGATAACTTGATTTCTATGCCCTGCCCTTTCTATGCCCAGCCCTACAGTGGGACAGTATAGTAGAGTGATATTTTATATTGTCACTGTCGGTCGCTAGCAAATTAACTGTGATTACTTTTATTTGGTAAGAACTCTACTTATATGAGAATTGACCTTTGTCATGTACGAGTATGTATGATCGATGGTACCAACATTGATAAATTGTTCACTGACGCTATTGTTACCGAGAATAACAAAAACAATGAATTTGTACAAATAGATAAACAATAAATGACACGGTTTGAGTGAAATCGCTGTTGGCCAGTTGACTAAACGGACACAATGGCGTTGCGTCATGCCGAATACGGCAAGTCAGCCGTCCGAGTGGATGCCGCAGACTAGTGCGGCATTATTTGCCTTTGCCGTAACATCCTACTTAGCGCCTCACAGATCCTACTTATTGTGTACGCCTTTGTCAACTTGCACAAATACGAAGGTTTAAAAGTACGCACAATAAAGTTCAATTGAATAGCCTTGGCGCTAACAGGCGTTCAAGTTTTTATAAGTGCACAGTAAACTGGTGTGCGATTGCAACTGCATCAACAAAAAATATTGGGATTATAAGTAGATAATAATTATTATACGATAGGTATGCAATATAAAAATAATATCTGATGCCAAAGGATTGATACAGTATATATCTGTGAACATTTACATCTCCTTAACCACGTTTCTACCAATCATTCTGAACAACATTTATTCTATGACTTATGGATTATGCATATAAAAACTCAATTTTGCGATCACGTGACTTATTTATTGTCCATAGGGAGTCGAAAAAATGTTTGAAGAAGTTGAAAAATCCTATAACCAACTTTGGTAAGAATGGTTGGTAAAAGACATGGTTAGGCACGCAAAAGTTCCCAGATACATCTTGTTTCTATAAATATAGAGATAACATTACTTAGGTAAAGAGTCCTTAGGTTCCATTAAGCATGAAAAATAAATTTTAATATCTTCCCTTCATCATAAGTAATTCTGAAAACATAATTAGATATAGAGATGTGAAGAGTTTCACATTGATAAACATATAGTAGGTATAGGTATCCTAATAATTAGGTAAAGAAATGACTGATAATTATACTACTCTAGGCTATAATAGGCTGATACAGCAACAATAGCCATGACTAAGTACCTAAGGCCCAGCTCGGTAGGTATCACAGCTGTAGATTAGATCAAATCACGAAGGCAGTAATTACGAGCATGTGGACAGTACCAGCACGTAACCAGTTCCACTGGCTACGATGATTTGCATAACGCAAGTACTTACCTACGCTGCACATCAAGTGAATCGTCAGTTTAGTATATTGTACTTCCACGTTTCTAAAAGAAGGTTTTATCTCCAGACTACTAGCCCGCCGTAACTTCGTTTCGGGACATTCGTTTCAATGTGGATCAATAGATGGCGCAGGACGTCGCTAGCATCACGCTAGTGTTTAGATTTTACAGTTTGTTATAAGATGTGTCGATGTCTATAGAATACAGAAGATGCGTTCTTTTTATGTATTGTGGTATTTAATTGTATCAGATTATTGTTCTTTCTCATAGGTAGGTATATTAATAGCTACAGGCTAAAGTTGCCAAATCTGTTAAAATATCTTATACCATCTTAGTAACCCTTGTCAACCCAAAATACGCTATCCAAAATTACAAATCTATACTATTTATGAAAAGGTAAAGTATAAAGACGTGGATACATCTTGTACAAACAGAAAAGCGAAACATTAGCGCGATGCAATCGACGTCTAGCGCCATCTAATAGAACAAAGTGAAACTAATGTCCCGAAACGAAGGGAGGGCGAACCACTAGTATATGGCCTATATGATAAAATACTAAAGAGTAACAAAGGTTCAAAGATAAACAGTTGGCTTAGATTGACGCGGCAACGTTTACTTTACAAAGTTTTTCGCTCAGGTGGTAATGTGATTAATTGCGTTCAATGAAACGCAAAGTTTCCCTCTCAGCAGACGAGGCACAAGGCAGGCACTAGATCAATAAAACCCACCTGTCAAGGGCGTGGGGCTCTAGACGTCGGACCTTTTGCCTTTTGCAGCCTGATGCTTGAGCATTTGGAACGTAACTAAGCTGATTTCAATATCGGCACGATTTTTATGTTTTTATGTACACATTTATTTATGATTTTTTTACAATTATTTGAAATCCGTAACTTTGACACAGGTGTACGTTAGGTAGGTACAATATGATTAGTTTAGAAATTATAAAACATATTTTACAATTTTTTTTAATTAGGTACATACCTATTTTTTTATGTTTATTTCAGGCTGGTTTCATATAATTATATGTTTTATAGTCCAATGTTGCCCCGCCGTAAAATCTGCGGCCATAGACTGCAGCCTACCAATTGGTGATTCCGCCACTGCACTTGACAATTCTAAGTATTCCTAAAATACATATCAGTTGTTTACTATTATTCAAACAATTCCTTTACATTCCTTTACCACATTTCCTTCTAGACATTCAGTATAGCATACACATCACGATTGCTGATCGCATACCGAATTGAGTTTTTATTTATAAGTATTGCGACTAACATATAAATAAGGCTCATCGCCAGTGAGTCAGTGACTCTGTTTGTTATCTACATAATAGTTTAGGTAGTTAGTAGGTATATACTGTCCAGTCGCAGTTAGAAAGCAAATCGCTTAATATGGCAGCTAGTTATGAGACATGAAGCGGCATTCTCCGGGGAAAAGAGGATTTAGATTAATGCAAAGATGGAATTTGATCTGGGTGGACATTAATCTATAAATACAATAACCGGACAAAATTCTGATTTATGGGACAGATAAAGTACCAAGTCGTCTCATTACATTGCATCGATATCTAGGTATTCTTATTGGAGTAACATTTCCTTGGATTAAAATTATGTTTCTGTCTGAACCGACGGCTACCATTTGCAGCCAAAAGCAATTTTATGGCATGGCATGCAATAAGTGTTACTTATTTTGGTTGCATTAATAATTATTGTTGTGATTCTTTGTGCTCATGAATGATTATGTCCTATAATAAAATTATATCATTACGATTTTAAAAGCCATTGAATTCGATATGATCTTAGATTGTAGATAATAAAAGGAAAGTAAATAGCTTGTCCATTTTAGCAAATCGTGATTTTGAAACGAATTAATAACGTAAGCATTTTAGGTAAATAAGTCGTAAAAAATGAATTCGCCGCCGTTTGTCGACATGCAAAAGTTTCTCGAGTGCAATCGGCGAGACTTTCACTCCCTGCGCTTTGCCCCCACCGGGCATGGTTTGCCAAATTATGCAATCGCGACACTTAATCACTAGATACTATCTCGGGTCTATACAACATCTTTAAATGTTTTATTTTTGAAACCGAAAAAAAGTATTAAGTACTATTAGAAAAAAAATCATCATGTGAAGGTCGATTTCAAGAACTTTCTGAAAGTGGTAGGTAACCTACTAGTAAATGAAAGACGGATTTGTTATTCTATTAAATCACTGTAGGACGATAGGTACTTAGATTTACTATTTGCTATATTGGGGGGCCTGGGTTCTATTTACCCTGCCTTTGACTGACCAATAATGGATATGTCCAAACTCATGTGCCTGCGCTGTGTTTTGTCGAGAGACACGTTATAGAATATTTTTAATTCTAATTTACGTTTCAATCATCAAAATGAAGAAAATGTACCATTTAAGTTATTGTAATAGTTGAGGGGTTATCCTCAAAGGCAAAGGTTGGCAGTGCACTTGTGACTCTAGTGGTGTAGAGTCCCTTATCATCAGGTGATCAGTCTGATTGTCTGCCACCTATCACAAAAGAAACTGAGACAGTGTTGTATTCGGATCGGACTGGTCTCCGGAGCTTAGTAAAGGTACATCGGAGCGCAACTGGGAGGGACTAAACGCTGAAATGATTATAATGACTCGTCTTTTATAACCGACTTCAAAAGAAGGAGGAGTTTCTCGATTCGTACAGATGTACAATACATAGGTACAGACGGGTAGGACGCACTGATTATAGAATTTTGTCTTTAGGCACTGTGGAATCGACGATAAGAAGACTCGACGTAGTTTTCCGAATGCTGCCCAACCCTGCTGAATTCTTCTGAGGTACAGATGTATAAAACGAACGCCCCGTTGGTCTAGTGGTTTAAGTACCGGGCCGTGATCTCGGGGTCCCGGGTTCGAATCCCGGGTCGAGCAAAAGTATGTTTCGTATTTTTCGAACATAGCTCGAGTTTGTGATCACCAATCCGCATTAGGCAAGCGTGGTGATTAAGCCTAATCCCATCATAGCAGCGATGACTTGATTTCTATGATGGAGGCCTTTGCCCTGCATTGGGACAGTATATAGGCTGATACTTTACTTTACAGATGTATAATATATTTTGTTATAATGTTGTTGTTTGGTTGTACAGGCATACCGGCAGCGCGTGTCGTCGTCGGTGCAGATCGCGCGCATCGCGGCGCTAACGGTGGTGGCTGCCTCCTTCATCCTGGGCGCGTTCATCCTGGCCTCGAGCTGGGTGTCGGCGCGCGCCTCCTGCCACCAGCTGGAGCAGCTCGACGCCATGCTCGACAAGGAGCTGGCTCTGGAGGGACGCGCCTACGGCAATGATGGCTTGATGGCGGTGAGTTATTCAAACGTTAATGATAACTGTCTTAAAAATGAAAACGAAAAAAAGTTTATTGTTAGACAAAAATTGGTTAACTATATCAGAGTTTGAATTCTCCTATTAAGCGTATAAACACTTGTGTCTCAGGACAATCCGCTCTCCTATATAAAACAATATGTGGTAACTTATTAAAAAACGAAAACATACTTAATACATACCTACTAATTATATCAAAAAGAAAACTTATAGATATTACTTATTTGTGTGTATGCGTGTGTGAGCGTGTGTGTATGTGTGTAAGTATGTGTGTGTGTGTCTGCATCTTATGCAGGGCAAAAGCCTTTCTCCAAATTTTACAGTATTGGGCGACCGTCATTTAGTTGAGGCAGTATCTAGCAGTCAAGGTTATCCCGCCATCGCCTCTTTATTCTACCGCGTTGACGCTTTCAATATAAGGGTCCCATTCGGTGACTATTCTATTGCTCTGTATTTGGCAAGATGGTAGACATTTTTAAAAGAAACAAAAACATATTACTTATTCGACAATCTAATATTCCAATTAACAGATGAGCACCGGGAATAATGTAGATTAGCTAAATTGCAGCCATTCAACATGAAGTCATCGATTAAAAGAATGATGACACTGACTTTATGTAAAAGAAAGAAAAAAATACCTAGTTAAATTCAAAAGAAGAATAACTCACCTCTCACTCCACCAGTCATTCTTGTAATGGAAAACATAATTCATTAGAAATATTTAAAAAACTAAAATTTATCTACCGATGGCGTACTAGGTGGGTGAGGGTCACCTACCAAAAACAGGGTTCGAGTTCGATTTACGTTCATGTGACATTTAGACCCAGAACACAATGACTGATGAACAGTCAGAACATTGATGAACAGTCAGAACATTGTGTTCTGGGTCTAAATGTCACATTCCTCTGTTGTCTGATATCCATAACACAAGTACTTAATGCGACTATAGGTTAATTAGAAGAGATGTTGTAAGAATATATTTTGTTCAGTATTTTCGCGATCTGGGTTTTTTAACAGTCACGAAGGAAGTGACGATAGAAAAATTGCCTTAATCAACAATCTAATCTACTATGCCCTGATTAAGGCCTGCGTAACTGCATAGCCTCCCGTTTAAAATATATATGTAAGTAATTTAAATTTAGCCTAATATATCTGTGATCAGCTAATAGTTAATCGTTTTTACGTAAAAAATGTGACTCTAGTAGGTACTATTCAAAGTAACGTTTCATTCAGTGATGTATGGAAAACCTATAACAGTAATTATCAGAATACTGGCGGAAAAATATTTTGGTTACATTTAGCATAGTCTAATTGACTGTAAACAGTCGCGTGCAAAAGTACTTATGTACGTAACACATGTACGTAATACATTTGTATATTGTCATCATTCCGTACAAACAAACGTGTCAGTGTTGGTCCTTCTAAGAAATAAGAGTACCTACGGACTACCTATTTTATTCGATTGTGTTAAATATTCATGACATTGAGAGAAAAGTACACGTCTTATGTAAATTAACCTACAATTCTAATAAAAATAATTTAGTAAACAAGCAAAGTTAAATTCGACTGAGGACGGGTTGTAAGTCTTGTACTCGTAGGTAGGTAAGTACCTCCTACGTCTATATAATCTTTTGTGAGTGCGTTACAACACGGTGAAAGTTTCATGTCACATAATATTGTGCACTATGCTACGATAACTAACGTAACATTCAACAAAGAGAATTCGAGTGCACAGATCTAATTCTTATGTTTTAATTAACATAATGTATACAGATTACCCTCGAAACGCGGACGCTTTCAGCGTAACTGAATTAAAATAACCATACATCGTAAATTATAAAAGTTATGCAAACAGAGAAATTTTAATTTTTTGTTTAAATATTTTTGTAGGTAATAGTAAAATGCGTACAGGATCTATCTGTGAACCTTTACATCCCTTTAACGTCGTCTACCAACCATTGTGAACAACATTTTTTTCAAAACTTTTGTCCACAGGATTCACGCTATTGATATAAGTTAGTATTTTTACTTTGTATGTATGTCGATAGAGGTACCTATATTATCATAGCATTGATAGCAATGCAATGATAAAATTAATATACCTACCTCTATCGAGGTATTCGTTGTCACTTAAAAATTACATGAGATAGGCACCTATGAGTAGAAAAAAAATCCATCAGCATTAAAACGATGTAAAAATAAAGGTGTACTCAGGTATAGCCAAGTCATTAACAGTTTAACCTTGGAGATTTCCTCCTGACCAGTTATTTAGGTTCCGTTATATTGTTTTTCCCATGCACTTAACTTCTGTGGCACAATATCTTCAATAATTTAGTTGGAAAACTATTTGTCGTTTGCGGCGACTTTGGTGATTTTGCGAATGGGATGATAAGTTAGCTGGTCGGGCAAAGTTTGGTCTCTAGATGCCGAAAGTCTGCAATCACCAGTAATCTATTGTGACGGTCGTCCCAAGTTTGTTCCCAAGGCTTGTGTCCATCATCATGATTGTACGATTGTCTTGGCAACCATTTACATCTGTGTCCGTAATTACTTGCACTGGGGACTTTCTAAAATATTAGTGCTTGCAATGTTTTCACACTCAAATCAGAAATGCATTATTTTCGCATGCAGTTAAGAGATACTCATTAAGTACGAGTATTAACTTCTTGCGAATGTACGACTAGGTACCCAAAATATTACGTTTTCATGTAACTTTTAACAAGCATGTTGACCTAGCTTTAAGTAAGATACGTTGTATGTGTCTTGTAGCTTCAATTTGAGATGTCTGGACTGGAGTGGATGTGAAAAGTACTTTTGTCTCTCATCTTATAAACGAAAACATATATGGTAGTAGTCTCTACAATATAGGTAATTATATTACTACATTAATTAAAAAAACTTATTTTGGAGGTATACTTACAACTCTCAATGAAAAATAGATATACTTTATTGCACAAAATCACAACTTAAGAACTAGACATTACAGAAATGTTGCATTCGAAACATTAACTGATTTGAAATTGTACAATTAAAGCTCTCTCATAGTTTATATGTTGCATAATTATTATTTTGTAACATGTTGTGGCTTAAAACGGTTGTCGAATGTTTACGCGCAATCGCAACCATGCCTACATAAGTCGCAGCCATCGTGCTGGCAGTGGGTCTGCCAGCCCAAGTGGAGCAACCGCTCGGCCGCGCCGCGTCTGCGCCGGCGCAGACCCGCTCACCTTGAATCTTCACTATGACGCAAAGAACCACTACTCTAATGCTACTTTATTACCGCGATGTGCATCGGACTCCAGGATGCATAAGGTTGTTTCAATTGGCATACCTGTGTGCTATGTTACTAAACTTGCCCTTAGTTTTACTAGTGCAAGGTGAACTGTTACAAAATTGAAATGGTTTACATAAAGCCACTGCTATTGTAACCAGTTCAGGTACCGCATGTACGTCTAAATACAAAACGGAAGGTTACAGACAGACTCGTATTGAAAAAATATACACTTACTTATATAACTTATAACTCGTATTGACAATATTTCAGACTGCATTATAAATACTTACTTGTATTCAAGTAGCCTACCGACCTAAACTATTGATATAATGAGTAATATAATGTCACGATTTACTTTTTATAATAAACCTTCTCTTGAGTATGAGCCTACCCAAGAAGGTAAGTAAGTACGCAGTACCTGTGTTAGATCTACATACTTACCTACTGCGTGGCTAGCTGAAAAGTTGATTATGATGTATGAGGTTTTTTATTAAACATTATCTTCAGCAGTAGTTAATTCTTAATATAGCTTTTTAGGTTTGAGTTTAGGTACATACTATTTATATAATAAAAGAAGAATGATACTTACGTAAAAGAAAAACAAATACCAATACAAAAAGCATTAATAATATCTCCCTAATGGAATACCAATTTTGTGACATTGCTTATTTGTTCCGGCAGCTTCATAAAAAGCAATTCGAATAAAACTCATCTGAAATGGTCGGGACGCGATTCATTGCGTCGTTCGATGAGGCAACCTGTGGAATCGCAATATTTGAGAGAACACTCGAGAGTGAAGAGGAGGGATAAGTCAGAGGTCGGCGGCGATCGGCGCCAATCATCCGAGGCTTTGACTAACTGTACGCATATAGCTACGAACTGTGATTATGTATATGTAGCGAAAGCGGCAGGCGTGGTCGTTGAACCGCGCTTGAGCTGCATCTCGTATGACACACGCGAATCATAGGTTTACCAATATGACACTCATGTCACTTAACAGACACGAGTACCTACCTAACAAGGTGCAGTGCGTCTAAGTTCTGTAATCTCTGTTGCGGCTTATTGTTCGGAGGTTTTGTACCTACTTTATAAAGGGAAAGGATAAAGTCAGTTTCAGTGAACTGACACAGAAACTAAAAAATACTTACCTACTCTCCTAAAACCTTTGATTGGCATCAGCCTACACGATTGTTTCCACCTCAGAAACCAATACAGTTTTCTTATGAAGTGTAAAAATTTACTTACTTGCAAAATGATTCCGATGCAAAAATCGCACAAAAAACAACGTACGCATAGACTCAGGTCATTGTATACAAATCTGACTTTCTTCAATCGATTCATCTTAATGTCAAACGCATATGGTTCAATCATCAATGCAGAAAGACAAACTGTAGTAAGTAATCTGATGTGTGGCTGTCAGTACCTACCTCATGTAATATTTTACTTTTAAGCACTAATGAACTTACCTGATAAATATTAAACAAATAATCATGCCGATACGATTTCATAAAATATGAATCTTAGAAATTGTCTATTATTCCCAAAGTCCCAAACTGAACATAATGTTGTCAACACTAGGCGTGCTGTAGCCGCACGACACAATATCCTAATGACCACTGACCATAATCTCTAAACTTTTGTTTCAGGCGAACTTTCCATTTTCCGTATTAGACTACAGTGACATACATTTGGTTGTATTGTGTGAACATGTAAAGAATATCTACATTTCAAATTTATACAGGTCCCAACCACTAAACTAATTCTTATGCAAAAATTATTGTTGTTAGCTCAAAGTCTCTGTATTAAGTTTAAGAATGGACACGTAAGCATTAAAATTTGTCGTAAGCACAAGGAAAACGCACAGCAGGTATCTATTTGGTAAACGGAAAAACTTCTTAAAAATATTTTTCTCAAGCTAAAAAACATATTGAAGGAAAAATTATAAAAACTAAAGGTCGAGTCGCAATTTTATTCATAATACAGTTTTTCTGCCACCAGGCAACGACTAGTAGGTAGTTAGTTAGCAACTAAGTAGTTTAACCTAACGTCAAAAATTTAAAATATATTTTTTAAAGATTTTGTAATTCATATTGCATCTAACTATCGATGGAAGCGCTTCAAAATAGATTATCGAAACCGTCCTTCACGTGCACTTAGATTCTTAAAATGTACTTATACGGAATAATAATTTTCAACACTATTATAATATTCGCCATTTACTAGGTTGGTATAATGCGAAGTGAACACAATACAAAATTAATTACTTCGTGCAGGGATGTTGTTATTCTGTGTACATTCCCAGCAAAGTCTATTTAATTGTTTATAAAAATGTCTTTCGACACGATGGATTGATTTCTGCATTGTAAATAGGTATGTAATTAGTTCACGCAATAGGTAACTATAGTACTCGTAGGTACCAGACTCATCTATCTACCCTGTGATATGTACCTACCTCACAAAGAAATCATCCGGTGTACCTATAATACAACCGTATTAAGGAATGATGCAGAATAAAACAAGAATCATAATGTTTTTGATAGCGCTTTAATGGAATGTAAACATTTGAAGAGCATAAAGTCCTTGAATCGCCTGCCGTGACCAATCTCATTGAAAATTAAACACGTACTTGACGTGGTGACCCATTATAGTGGTTCCGTGACAAAGAGAGCGGGTTGAAGGTGCATTATAATATGATATTATAGTTTTTGATATTGTAATGGTGGCAGTTCCGCGATCAATAAACGTTGCGTTGTATCGTCAGGTCAATGATTATTATGGTCATTGCGATCATCTCCTACCACAGGGTTTAACAGGCGTTATCTTCTCAGTGTTGTTGTGGTGAGGCAACCTCACGATTCGACTTGCCTGTTGGTTTTCGTAATGGGATAATATGCATGAATTGGCCTTACCTACAGTTTTGAGCATTTATTATTTTTGAGTGGCATGTTAACATTTAGCTTTTATTATTATTTAAGTTTCATGCACATAGAAATTAAAATATTGTGTCTAGGTCGGTCTTGGTTTATAAAAATAATTACAAACACCGCGATAGAAAAGCCTAAACTATTTGAAAAAGTACAAATAAATACCTAGTCACTATTATTACCATAGTTAAATGACGTAGTCATTATCATCAAAGTTAACTGGCATCTTTATCTTTATAGTCTATTCTGCTAGTCATTGACGTGTACCTTTTAAAAACTTAGGTCCTAAAATATTTGCAATGATTTATTTGAAATGGGTACTAATCACCAAAGTCATTCATGTGTGACTTGCAACCTTCAAAGTCCGTGTAAGCAAGCCCCTAAACAATGCCTACTGTTGTAATGATGGGTTATTTTGACATGGGCTCACGTGGGCCGCGCACGTTGGACGGAAGCTGGCGATTTTACGCACCGCCCGCGCCCGCGCTACACCCACCGGTGGAATCTCTGCTCCACGCATAACTCTGACTGTAGGTATGCTATATGAGTCTACGAGAACATCTAAAGATGCTTAAGGTTCTGCGTACACTTATTAATTAAAATGTGTTTTACGAGGTTACGAGCTACTTAGTAATAATGCATTACTTACCAACCTCTACTTTTGGTACACGCTATGGTAGTGACATTAAAATATTTTCACAATAATGTGAAGAAAATAAATCTCTTTCTGAGAGTCGCACTCAGAGTCATTAACCTAATGTACATTAACTAATTTAAAAAGTTTAAGATAAGTATGCAGGATTTATGTATTTTGATGTAGCTATTGGGAGGTCTGTAGTTGGGTTCATACTAGGAACATACCTAAAATGGCTAACAAGTGGACTCTGAGTTGTAGCAGCATTGCAAGGAATGTCTTAATTTGTGATGAAGTCATTGCAAAGGATACTTCAATCAGTTTAATGTTTTTATCTATGAAGGAGGTACAAACAAAATACTTACACTATCCGCTAAGTCAACGTAGACCAGCAATAAATTTTGGTCTACCCATATAAATAGAACGGATACAGATAGAATTACATCTAATATATTGATAGGCGAGTGTTATATGTGGACTTAAACCAAAAAGTATATTTCTTTGGAAGCAAGGAAACGCATTTTTATCTATTTGTTAAGGTATCCAGCGCGCCGCCGAGAACAGGTCTTGGACCTATAAGGAAGAGCGATGAATTATAAACTGAAGGCGCATGCGGAACTTACATTTAAGTCTTGGGATTGTCATTAATTGAGTTTCCAAGAGAGAATTAAATTTTAATTAGCATGTCCAAAATATCTTAACCCTATTTTTCTCCATAGTTGGAAGATGTATGGTATACATGAGATGCTAAAATAGAAAGTATTTACGACTACACTTACCTACTTTATAATTGTTTCCTTTGAACATGTAGGTATAGTTAGACTTCATCTAGATTTAGGTCAAACTTTCACCACTAGAAAACTTACAATACCTCTAGGTCACCAACATAGCAAAATAAGTAACACAGAACGTACGTAAAGAAGTATCACAGAACGTAAAGAAGTGAAAATAATGATCCGGAAAATATGCCAAATATAAGTATGCTCTATATGCAATGCTCATTTATGTCTTCGTAAAAAGGCAAGCAGGACACGTTAACTAATTATTAACAGTATAAATGAACAAGAAGTAGTAAACTTTCTCGTCACTGATGTTAACTAAGGTTAATAACCTGACTATAGTAAACAGGAAAAGGTAGGTAAATTCGTTACAATAAAAATATATATCAAAATTACGAAATCTGTTCAATATCTAGTTTTGAAATAGAAAAAGAAGAAGGAAAATGAGCGAGATGGACTTTGCATTAATACCATAATTTTTGCAAATTGTACCGAAGCAATATTTAACGAATAACTTTCCACGCGTTCAGTAAGCGCTACCAAACCCACGCATAGATGATTGGTTTCAGTCAGCTAAGCGGTGTAATTTCCTTGTTATCACGCAACATTCGGCTCAGAGGGTAACAAAGACTGTTAAATGTTTAAAATGTTTCGCAAATCCAGTAAAAGTGTTATGGGCGTAGTGCACAATGCGACAATAACGCCGCCAACGTAATCGGCGTTTTCTATCAGTTGCGGTCGCGAACACTTCGCGCTCGGCTGCTCGCTCGTACCTGACAACTGACAAACCATCATTTTTACTCTCCCAACATGCACCTCACCATTATTTACAACATAAAATAAATAAAAAAATAACTTACCTTTATATCTCTGCTATATGGATTAGATCTCGGATGGACCGGAAGAAATTACCTCTTGTTTAGAATTTTGCAAATAATTTTGCCACTCGAAACCAATCAAGGTTTGTAGGTAATAGACTAACGTTATATGAATTTGATGCCATGCTATGTAAATACCTAGTTTCTGTATGAATGAACCAGTAAATAGAAATGGAAACAGATAAGTACGCTTGGCTGCAGGCGATCTCAGGATAATTGCAAATAAATTGCTATTACTGTATTCCTCTTTGTTATCCAGGCCTCCTAACCATAGGTAGAGATGATCTCGTAGAAATACGAGTAAGTATCGCATTCGCTGATTGCGGATGTTGTTGTCTTATACATCTACACCTATTTCATGCTAATCAAGTGCCATCTACATTTGATACGTAATGATTCCGCTTTAAATAGTCACGCTGACAACTCGGGTGACCTTGCACCATTGCTAGAAGGTTTTTTCAAGCACTTCGCATGACTGTGTTAGTCGTCGATTCCAGTGATTATCTAGTGAGAACGTAGCAACCAACATGAACAATGACGAACTTTAATGCCGCGTAGTTCGCACATACTATGCAGTCTGTGTAGGCATGGGTTACGTAAGAGACTGGCTACATGCAAAAGGCATCCGCCATTTTGCGATGAGCACTTTGATGGTTTTTGCGCCTAAAGTGAACGGAGGTGCTGTGGCGTTTTTGCTTTGTAATTCGTCTTTGATAAAATAACTTTTGTAAACTGCATGTCCACTAGAAGCTATTGCACATAAAACTATACTGAGTGGCCTCCAGCGAAGTTCGTGCCTATTTTTTTGTTCTTGCTTTTTGGGGTGGACCCACACGTATAAAATAAAAATACATATAATATTAAAATGTTAAAATCGGTTCAACCATTCTTAACTAGCACGACTTTGTTTTACGAGTATAGGTACTGTAACTATCATAAATTACAACCTATACGTACTTATTTAACTTTATCTTTGGCACTTGCACGTAATTAATGTATCCGTAAGCGTTAGGAATTATTAGTTAGTTTTCTTATGAAAAACTGATATAAGCTGATGAATGATTTGTGGGTATTAATTTTATTTATTTTAGATCAACAGTACCCTTGATACTTTTTGACCGAAACCTTAACTCTTTAACAATATTTTGAGTCAATGGTTTATGTAAGAAGATAGCGTTTGTAAAATAAATTAATAGCACCGATTTAGGTAATTTTACCTTCACAAATTACTGATTGTTTGATTTTTTATTTAGATTGAGGTATTTTACTTATTAGGAACAACTTGATAATCATACTACTATTGTTATTATGCTTGGCCAGAAGTCTCTAACTATTTAGATGTTTAACAAGCGCAAAAATAAACAATAGACAATGGCTTGTTGATTTAAACAACTATTTAACTTGGCGCAAGGTACCTGCGCCCAAGTCTAGCTAGGTACGAACTGCCTAGATGTTGTATACTCACTCTGTCTTACTAACCCAATATTCGTGATAAATATTTAAATTTTGCCATTTGTGATATCATCAAACTAATTTAATTCGGTTGGAAAATTCCTTCGCATTTTAGATAAAAATTTACAAGGGGTTTTTATAAACTTTAGTTAATATTTATTTTAACTTTTTAGGTATGTAAGTCCCATTTTGCTGAATAACATTTTGCCATCTTATAATAGAGACGTGATCCTTTTGCTATAAAAACCTGCGACAAGTGGTTGCAGTCTTCTCGTGATGCTTACTAAAATTGCCGGATTTCCAAATCTTGAAACTGTCTGTAGCCTAGAAAATATAGTGTCTTTTCATTAATAAATTGACTAAGTATGTACATACTTTTTTACTTATTTATTAATGATCTCTAGCATATGACACTTTCCTGTTGTTTTCGTTATAAGGAAAAAGAAAATATGGCTTAGCACATGTCCGTCAAATCAAAAGAGGCTTTATTCAGTAAAAGCAAAAAGGATGGAAAATGATATTGATGGAACGTGTGCGGTGAAAGGGCGCAGGCGGGGATCAAACGCGCGACACGTCTCGCGCGCACCTGGGGTTTTGCGCCCCGCTATGTAGCCTATTCCTATAAATGGAAATTATTATTTCGAAAGAGTATATTTATGTACCTTTTTTTATCGTGTTTCATTTATTATGTATGTTTTTGAGTATATTCATTAGCTAGGTCTATACCTAGTTAATGAATATACTCCAAAAAAGTAGATAATACAGAGATATACCTCTATAGGTATATCTCTGTATTATCTACTTTTTTTCAATCCTTCAAGTATAGCTGGCGGCATGAAAGAATAGTGATGACCGTTATTTTGCGCACTTGTAAAAAAGAAGACTTTCTATTAGAATTGGTTTCTGCGGACTCAAGGTCATAACTACTGTTTCATGCCGCAGACTATAGGTATGTCACTTTAGTTTATTATTAAATACCGTAGAATGTGTTTTAAGTGATAGATGTACGTACCTACAAACTGCTTGATTGATCTATTTACGTTATTTGCAGGACGAGCCTCTGCCAGTGGCGAATGCGCACGCTCTCCACGGGCTGCCCCCGCCGGTGGCCCCGGCGCCGGCGCAGCCTAGCCCGGCCCCGGCCGACAGCCTGGTCAAAGACGACACGCTCAACCAAGCCGAGTCCAAAATAGACGAGGATAAACTGCAGGTAAACACGTTTTTCTATCTCAGTCATCCATCTCGACGTCATTTCTTTATTACATGTTCATTTAAATTGCTTAGATAAAAAAAATGTCCTTGAAGTTTAACTCTACACATATACTATTATAGTTACTGTACAGCGTTGTAGAGCATCCGCTTCGGATTTCATAACTTAACTCTTCGCAAAAATGCAAATTATTGCAGTTTAATTTAACCTTTTAATGTCCATGACTCATTTCGTTTTTGGTTTCCTAAATTAGGAGTACTTTTGTTACTAACCGATTCGATTCCGCATAAAGCAATGTTTTTTTCTCTTTTGTGCTTTGCCATCTGTAACTAACTCTCACAATTTCAAACCACAAAAGTGCAAGTAGGTAAATAGGTACTCGTAGTTGCAATCTATTTTAAATTGATTTGAAACCAGCAAATCTCAGGGAATCTAAGGAAAACCGCAATTCAAATACAATGGAGCCGAATTAAATAAAACTATGAGCGTGCTTATGACAGAGGTGAAATTGGTTTCACAATATCATAGACACGTACGTAAAGCAACAGAAATCGGACGCGAAAAGTTATACATAAGTGCAGCCAAAACGTGTGCCTGTATCTATAGTTCTTATTGAATGTACTCCAAAATAAAGTTGGGAAAAAGTATGTTAAAATTAAATTGCTTAAGTAGTGCTAAAAAATTAAGGATTTAAGGCAGTTTCCCTCCAGGGCCCAATGTTTTTTCAAACCTGTTTAATAATTTAAGTGAAGCAATTTATCTTCCTCTATACTAATTACGTTCTTTTTTATACTAATTACAAAGAGGTAAATTCTATTGTCAATGACAAGAATTAAGGTAATCAGAAAAGACACTGGCGCGACATAATCGACATTCTGCGCCATCTATTAGGGAGATTTGGAACTAAAATAGCAAAGTTAATCCCGGAACGAAAGGTGGGCTAGTATACAATAATTTACTGGCTCGTTTCCCAATCCTTTTTAATGGTGTTTGAAGTTTTTAGTTCTATTCAAGGTTCAATCATTCACCATAAGTTGCAAGTTACACACACAGATGTACAAGACTTTTCTATAATTGAAGTGTAAGTTACTTAGAGCTAGACTTATGCCATCTGTCTGATTTCTATACTTATGATGCGGGTGATACAACGAGCGCTGGACGTTGCACAACAGTTCCCCGTCCGCGTGTGCGTGCGCGCCGGTGTATTTGATGAAGCGCAGTAGGTGCAAGTGTGACGTCACTCGCAGCTTTCACCGCGACCCGTGCTACACTTCGCTTCCCGACCGTTGCACCGAGCGAGCTGTGAAAGCAGGCACTCGTTATTTCGTTAAATAATCGTTCTTAAACTGAATGGTTTTTTGAATTTCTATACTCAAAAGAAATAACGGAACCCTTAACAAAGTAATCTTGACTTTGTTGTCCGTCTGACCGTCCGTCTGTGTCTCATCAGTTCTCATTATTTCGGGAACAGGAGTTGTAATTTAAATCGTATATCCAAGAATAAAAAATCAAGGCTTAAGTTCAATATATATGTTTGTTTGTGCATTGTTTCTTCTCTATACTTACTGAAAGTTATGAAAATCTTACATTACTTAAATATAAATACACATTCATACGTTTGAAAAATATATCTCTTCCGACATTGTCGAGTATGTCGACCCCCAAGCTACGAGTAATAGTGATATGCACATGAATTGTTGAAAAATCCGGAGATATGAATGCTTGAATTCGAACCTACGACCTCCCATTTAAAAGCGCAACGTTCTCATCCACTGAGCTACCACCGCTCCTTAGTGTGTGATGTACAGACAACTCTGTAGTATGCAGAACTGTAAATGTTTTCAGTTTTACTGTGGTGGAAAAAGCCTAATAATATTTTAGTGTAAATAATTTCTTAAAAATCAGATACCTGATTGATATATTTGTAAGGGAGAAAATTAGCATAGGCATAGGTCGATAAAACGATGAGCTATTCATATAGTGGCAATATTTGTAAACGGAGGGCGCAAAACAATGGTGCGCGGGCGCATTGTCTCGTGCAGGATGTCCGAGCGATTGTCGGCCGCAAACAGCACAGAACGAGATGAATCGCCGTTTTACACCTAGCCCACGAGCCTAGCATCAGATGCAAAAAAGTCTAATGGGGTTACGGGTTGTAGGTCCACGGTGTTTTACAGGGTGGGTACACACGGTTTTAGATGGATAAGAACGCGCTCTCCATGGTAATACCTAGTTCGAATATTATCATGCACTTCTGGATTTGAGTCTACGTATTCCTTTAGCTTAGCAGTGAGGAATACTTCGTGAGGAAGCCTGCACGTTTCGGAAAGTTTCTGAAACGTGTAACCATGATTCAGTTGGATTGGAGGGCAGACGGCAGTCGCTTCATTGTAATTAACAGACTCCCCAAATCCTGAATCACGGTCTAAGCATACCTCGGGCTCTTAAGTGACAGTATTGGACGCAACCGGGAATTACACGCTGAGATGAGAGAGAGAGGTACTTTGAGGTAAAGGGTGCATCGGAAAACAGATTCAAAGTCATTTATCTTTTCCACTAATTTCATTCAATTCTAATTTGTGCTCTGCATTTTTTGGAATTTTCACAAAACCTGAAAAAAAATGAAAATCGAAATACCTTTTAAGTACTAGTATTGTGTGTAGCGATATCATAATAAAAATAAGAGGACACTTAAGGATCATTTGGCTGTCTGTAACAGGAATGCATTGAGGTATCAAGCTGATATGGACCGCTATCTCTCGCTACGAAACATTTTAACTTGTAAAATCTTTGTTTAAGATGTACCTAGTTATATTTTAACGGTCGAGGTAATCAAAACTCTCGTTCTCTTATGAGAACTTATAATACCTACTTACATACAATTTATGGAAAATATCTGAAAATTGAATTTATCCGACAGTATTCAGTAATTTTCATACAGTAAAGTTCATTTCCAAAAAAGTCATTTATTATCGTTTTCACCGTGCCATCGTTAACAATTAGTATGAAAATGATTAATCACGACTTGTAAATGCGCATAAAATCAATATTTTACGGGCTACGATTTTAACATTGATTCATTGTTCATAACTTTCTACGTGTTATGTTTCCATTGACCGGTCGGATAATCAGTAACGCTTTTGTTAAAATAATAAACTAGAATAGAAAAAATCTTTATTCAAGTTAGGTCCATACAGAACACTTATGAATGTCAAAACATAATATAATCTACCACTGGTTCGGTCGATTTCTACTGAGAAGACCAGCAAGAAACTCAGTAGTTACTCTTTTCAAATAGGTAGTAATAAGTTACAGAGTTTCATTTGAGCACAATAACTTACAATAATCCAAGGAAATAGACTATTATGTATGACTGCATAGCATATTGTATTAATGATGAACCAGTAGGTATACTTCTCAGTTCATATATACAGAAAAATCATTAACGTAAGATTAAATAGATAGATAGATAGATAAGACGTTTAGTCGCATTAAAAACTGACACACACACACACAATAAAAATTAAAACATAACAGAATTTAGTAACAAAGCGATGTACAATGCATAACAAGGTTAAAAAGTAGAAAAAAAAATACTAGACCTAGCCTACTTATCGACAGAAATACTTACTAAAATGGCAAACTGGAAATACTAAACACTTGCGCGATGCATTTGACACCCAGCGCCATCTATTAGTACTAATTTGGAACTTTTGAAGTATCGTAATGCTTTGTTAATGAAAGTTTTTTAACTCTTAGAACATTAGCCATTCGCCTCAGTCCTACTAAAAATATTGATCACCGTAGCAATTCTTGTTTTGTGAAGATAGTAATGAGACTGCTTGTATTAAAATAATGTTTCCGTACTGATGAGTGTAGACACACTGGTCATGTTACAGCGACATATAATCTATTGAATCGGTTTGAAGTCGAGAACAAATTGTTTTACAATATCTACTAAAATCTCTAAAAAAAAAACTGGCAACCCTGCTTGGTGTGGTGTAAGAAAACGCATTGTCGAGTAGGTATATGTAATATTTGTTGTGCAACGTTTTATTATATTCAAAGTACCAGACAGAATGTCGAAAGTGCTGAAAATTCCTGTCATTATTTAGATGACTGCGTTCAAATATAATTTTCCAAGTGAGGTCGTTCGCTGTTGGTCCGCCACTTAGCTACTTTGACATCTGCTATCGTCATTGTTATATGCGACGGACACGCCTTTATGCAATTGAACTCCACGAATTTTGAATTTTGTATGTCTCACTCATACAGTGCGACAGGTTTGTTCTTGCTGATAGATAAATGAGATGAGTCGTGTGTAGTGCTTTGTGCCGGTGTTGAGTCCCAAGCCGATGATTCGGAAACCGGGTCCTACCTACACTTAGTTGGATCTTTTTTCTCTCTTTCATTCAGTTAGATCTCGAATAATAACCCACTTATTTTTAATTAAAATCCAAGCGTAATATTATCGACTCTAATTAGTCTTTTTATAATGGATGTTAACGCTTTTTCGCGATTGTGTTCCGATCTTGTTCAATTCGATACGTAAGTGCGAAGGGCACTTACAGGTCGTTAGATCCTTGTAACAATCGATATAAATTATGTATCAGGAAACGGTATTTATTGCAGCCGTCCGGGTTTAGGTATTAACGTTGCTTACGAGTTCCGTGTCGTCCGGGGTTGAGGTCAAAGGTAGTAAGTTACCTACTTCAGGAAGTATCCACCATCCTTTATGTAATCATTAGAAAACCAAGCTAGGGTCGCTAGGACTTAAAACCAAAACACCGGCAATATAACACTCGGATTTGCGTTCGGAGGTTGCGTATTCCATATTAAGTATTTATCCAACATTAAACATAGATTCTATATATTAAAACCTTTATAAAGAAATATCGTATGGGATTCCAATACTTTATTCTTGATTATTTTTTTCGATCATTAGGTAGGTATTGCATTCATGTTATACAGCATGGTGTCAGACAAAGAGTACCTACCTAAATTCTGTTTTTACCCTTTGGATGGAAGAACCCAAAAACGGATAGATCTCGCCTTTGCCGTACGTTTCGACGAATATTCCAAGTACTTTTAATTTAATGCTTTTAGTAAACACAATTTAGGAGAAAACAATATTTTTTTTATTATCAATCATGTCCTATTTCACACGGTTCAAGATCAGGCGAAGCAAAAATAAAAAAAACAATGCGAAATTGAAATGTAGAAAACCAGACCAATAACTTTTATTTTGGCTGGCAACTTTGGCCAAGCTATCAAAAGGTCGGATGATACATAACTTAAGGTATCTGAAAACCCTATTTAAAGCTTCTTTTTACTCGTATTTATTTGGTAGAACGTCTATTTTTTACACTTACATAACGATAGAATTCTTATAAAGTAGTTATTAATTCGATATGCATATTGTCCAGACAGAAAACACGTTAATAAGTTGTTTCCACATATAATAAGCATTTATATACTTATCTGCGCCAAGTCTATTTATAGTAGCTATTTAAGATGGTGACTAACTACTTAGATTAATATGTATCTATCTTTGGTGATCATATGGAGCAGTGGCGGCAAACTATTTGAATCATTTCGTTATCCTTACTATGTTTAATTACATGAATATCAAAAATATCCTGGTATCGGTAATTCTTACCTATTAGTGAATAAGATATAAAATTAACCGGGAATTTGCCATATTATAATACAAAAAAATACACATCACGTTTTCTATTCGCATTTGTAAATGCATGCAGCTTATTCCAAGGCATATTTTGCGGTATCTACCTAGAGCTAATGTGTAGAGTTCTAAGAAATTATGTAAGCAATGATCTAACTCTACTTGAGCAGGCTTGGTAAATACAGAAAAATGTCACAAGGAAGTTTGCACATGTCGTTACGACCTCTATTTACTTTATTATAAAGCACAAAATGTATTACGAGTAAGTATATTATAGGTCATATGTTAACGTGCTTGTTTAGGTAGGAATTACGTAGGAAAGCGGAGGATAACTACCCACTTCACCTAATTTTACTGAATATAATAATAATAACCATCCTTACATACTGAGGTACTTTTATGTAGGTATAAAACCATTAACATATCCACAGCCTATTTTCCTTATCAATGCTCAAGGACAAATCAAATGGATGAGTAGTGCGATAATTTTATCACGTTACTTTTTAATTACCTTGGATCGTTTGAACGATGTTTTATTAATTATCTTTATCTAGGCTCAAGGACATAGCGATGGATATAAAATGGTTGAATACTTTTACAAAATCTCCATGTTATTTTTATATTCTGTCTGATAATTTGAACAATGTTAGGTATTTATTGATTCTAAAATGGAAACTCGACTTGACTTCGCTAAAGTGTTATTTATGTAATACTAGCTTTATCCCGCGACTTCGTTCGCGTGGACTTCAGGTTCGTAGAAACCTCAAAAATTGTAGCCTATGTGTTATTCTGATGTATAAGCTATATTGTGGTAAAGTTTCAATCAAATCCATTCAGTAGTTTTTACGTGAAAGAGTAACAAACATCCATACATCCATACTTACAAACTTTCGCCTTTATAATAGTAGTAGGATTTTTAAAGGGGCGAGTGTCCTTATGTGGTAACTAAAAAAACTGAAAATAAATATTGATGCATAGTTACGAAGAAGATAAAAATCTAACAGACTCAAGGACAGAAGCTTTAATTGATATGCGAGAATTGCCTACAATATTAAAAGGTTTTATTTAGATCTGCAGCAGGAGAATACCAATTCTCTCGGTGAAGTGGAGCTTACTTGTTCGAGTCGTGTGAGGACACGACCCTGAGATACATTCTCTTCATACCTTGTTTAACTTTACCTTCGGATCCACTTTTCAGTACTTACGAGTATATTTCTTTCCTGTTATTCTTAACGACGACGCTGAGTGTTTATTTTATTGGATTTAGAAAACCTACTTAACATTTTTCTTATTGGGAAGTATTATTCTAATATTTTTTCATAGCCACTTTCGATAGGTATAAGAAAATATCGTTTCTCAGTGGATACTTTGAGTCTCTCCTAAGGACTATTTTCTCCTAAAGTTATTTTGTAATTGCTAAATTTTTTTGTAAGAAGTGCAATAACGTATTTTATGAGTACTAAAAATTACGGTTTTACGATGGCATACTTAAAAAGTTTTTAACGCTTATTTACCTACCTAAGTAGTTTATGGACGATTCTTCACATTTGTTTGAAATCGTAAGTTAAATTGTAAAATAACCAATTGTTAATAAGGTCTAAACCCTATCTATGTACTTGCACCCCTTTTATATAAAGTTGCTACACAAGAATCCATAAGACTTAAATTATATAATTTTCCATTGCAGAAAATCGATGATGACAACTCCAAAAATGAGTCCCCGAACTCTGGCAGCGAAGAGAGCTCGGAATCCGACAGCTCCGCCGAAGACGAAGAAGAGCTGGACGCCATCAGGCCCATGTTCAAGCTGCCCATCCAGTTCGACCTGGATGAGCTGGCCGGCGCTTTCCTCGCTAACAATCAGAAGTGAGTATTTTATCTTGATACATTTTTTTTTATAGTAGCTCAGTATATTGCCTCACCTCAGCCTGATGGTAAGCAAAAGGAAGAGCCCACGTTACAGTTAAAACGGACGCGACGGCACGGCATCACATCCATTGGCACTACCATACTGGCCAGCTAGCCACAAGAGGAAGACACGAAATCTTACAACTCCGCCGAGGAACTTATACAGTGTGTATCCGTCGACATTTACATCCCTCTAACCACGTCCTGAGTCAACCGTTCAGTACAATATTTGTTCTACGACTTTTGAAAATTCGTCAAAACTTTCTTCGCCACCCCATAGGTACAATATGAACAAGTTACGTGCCCGATTTTGTATGAAAAGTTGAAATTTTTTAATGCAATTTTCCAAAATTGATCAAAAATCCACTAGCACCTTTTGTTTCTCTACATAAATATAAAACAAATTACCGTTGTAATTACATACTAAGTAGTTAATTTAGAAATTAAAAAACATAGAGTATGTTTGCAGTTCAGTTATAAATGAACTTAAAGATTAAAACTACCGCAGTTTCCAATTTTCCGGCGACAAACACGAGCTTCGACAAGTTATTCCCACTTTAATCAGCGGAAGTCGGTTTGCCATTGATTCCGTAAGTAGCGTAACACTCAAGACGCTGAAACGAGTAACGAGCTACGGTACACTAAGTAGGCGCCGAGGTTTGTGCTGCCTCTGCGAGTAACATGTGAGATCACATCACATATGTTTTTAAACTTTCGCGTTGCATTATACAAATACTTTACATAAACGGGACTAAACTCGACGAAATTAAATAAGTACATTTTAGCACTTACTGCTTGACGTTTCGGCTGCGTTACAACAGCCGTGGTCACAAGCGATCGCTGTCAGTAAGTGCTAAAATGTACTTATTTAATTTCGTCGCGTTTAGTCCCGTTTATGTAAAGTATTTGAATAAGGTTACATTACAAATATATGAGTAGGTAAATATTTTTTTTATTCCTACATTATCAGAGACAAGGGGTTACATTTTGCATGGAACAGAAGATTTTTTAACCTCATTGTAGGTATTTATGTAGATTTAGTTCGCTAAAAGAACGTTTATTCGAGATTCCTATTAAAAGGGCTATAAAACGATTATTTTACGGCGTAGAAATTTTTGCTCCATTTGTCTTAATAAATTGTGATCTATTGTTATTGTACGATCTTTAGGTAATTGTAATTAATTTGTTAATCTAACACTGGACGTCCGAAATGGGCTACGTACAATGCTTATAACAACGATTGTAACACAGTTTGACAGTTAATATTATCATACCTTATTTTAATTCAACTGTTCATTATTTTTTTAAAACAAAAATTGAATTCTTTCCATCCAATTTAAAAAAAAACAATATCAGTACATGGGCGCTCTATCTACGTATACACGTACCAATTTGTAAAATACCTATATGAGATACTTAGCGCTTTATTTGTTGCGGGACCCACAGTTCGGATTAGCCAGAGACTACGATAAGTACCTGCTTTAGAGCGGAGATAAGTACTTTAATGACCATTCAATTTAAACGTACCTGGTTTCTAGTACTTTTACGAGGGCAGATTCTTCGCTGTTTATTTTTTCTCCTTCGCTTAAAATGAATGGGGTCTAGATTGCTTTTATATCTTCATGATGTGACCAACCTATTTTGGCACGTGCTTATAGGGTTAGTTTTTCTAGGCCTTCGTATTTTCAGAGGTAACATCAAAAACAACTTGATGAATACATGTGAGATACTCGGAATTGAATATTATATACTCTTACGAGAGGGTATTACATCGTTTAGGATTGTAATCGGATGAAGGTAAAGTGGTATTAAAAGCACCTATCCATGTTACATTACGGGAAGCAATCATCCCTGTTAATCGGTTGCCCGTTAATCTGTGACTTGGGAAAAGGTCGTCGCCCACTTAAATGTCGATAGGGAATGTGTCTGGCTATCATATTGGTAAGCAACCATCAATAATTCATGATACTGGATGAAATATTGCTCAAAATAAATCCAATTCTAAATGGCTTAAAGTAAGAAAAATGTTTTTCAAGATATAGTCGACTGTGTACTTTAGGTACCAACCAACATTTTGAACTATTTTCTCTCTTTAATATTCTTTATATTTTCATTCAGTTACGAGTCTATCTTTACACTTGGTAAGAGGTACTTACAGTTCTAACTAACATAACTGTTTTAAGCGATGATTACCTAGAAGAGGCAACGAGAAGGAGGTACTTTACGAAGAACCCTTATGGTTTCGTTGTTTCCGTTCGTCCGTCCGTGCGCAGCCTATCTCATATGAACATTGAACATACAACATTATGTTCCATCTAACAAAGTGATAGAATAAAATTTGTAATTTAGTGATGAGTAATCCGCTTTTCGTTACTATTTATTTATTCAATGGGTGTTGATTACCTCAATCTTTATCTGTTTGTTAGGCAAATTAATTTAGTTGTGTGTTCCTTGTTCTATAAATAATAACTATTCTAATAGGTACCTACTTATTTTAAGTTAGGTTTTCTTGGACTATATTGTTTTCATTGTGTCTGATCTTGTTAAAATATCGTTTATTTTTCCAGGGGACGTATGAACTGCGTGGTGGAGAAGCGCCACGAAGACCCCATGGAGAGACGGTTCCCCTTCAACATCCTCGGAGCGTTCTCCCCGCGCAACGCACACGCTGAACGCATTGCCATCATCTGCCACGGCGGCGACGAACCGAGGTGAGCTTCATATCATCCCACCACTTATTACTACTTTCCATCACTTACTAAAAGGACGTGGAGAAGCGCCATGACGGCCTCATAGGGAGACGGGGTTACCTTTGAGCATCTTTGTAGCGTGAGCTCCGCCCATCGCCATAATCTGCTACGGTTGTGTTGAACCGTAATTAAAACCATATAAAAATCGTATGTAGATACAAACCTGTAAGGGCTCTCTCCCCGGGAAGTAGGTACCCAGGCCCCTGCAGCTCTGCTCGCGTGGAGCTCGGTTTGCCACTAAAATATTATTGCAAAATAAATTATACCCTACATATTGCCCAGGTTTCACAACCATACAATGAAAAAAGATTCGTTTAAATCCGATCAATAGTTTCCGAGATTAGTGTGAACAAATAGAAACCAAGTGTAGGTACTTAGGTGCCTAATATCCGAGACAAGGGATCCTGAATTTCATACTTATACCTAATAGAAAACATTCAAGGTCGAGTAATGAACTAACTTCTAAAGCATCTTATTTCAAACATCGGCTTAGTAGTAGTGTACATTACTTGGGTATTTTCATACTTGGCGTGTCGCATTCCTACGCAATGTTAGCTCCCAGCTGTATTTCATCTGACAATCTTTCTCGTCTGCGGTATTTTTCATTTATCCGGTGTACGACAAATATTTGAGGAGCCTACGTAAGTGTCACTCAAAGGCGGCGCGGCGGGAGAAAATTAACAGAGAAGGAAGCATTAGAGTGAAATAACAAAAACGTGTTTACATTGTATTACTAGAACTGCCTCTGAAGTCTGAACCCGAGGCAGCTTTTGCAATAAAATTATCTTATGACTACAAACGCAAACAAGAGACAACCTAACTAGTTATATGGTAAATGGAGTGAAAGTTTACGTAGTTTCTTAACTGGAAAATGAATTCCGTCGAGAATTGCCGGCGAAGTTTATCAGACTATAATCCTGCCACCTGGGAGTTAACTACTAGCTTTTGCGTGACTGCGTAGCAAGATGTACAAATAATTAATTTACTTTTAACGATTCCTGTTCGAAAGTTGTGACCTATTTGATAACTTGCTCTTGTTCGTATGTTTTATGAACATTTCTAAGAATATGGTCTATTTAGTAAATTGAAAGGTAGGTAGGTTGGTAGGCACTATCTGCAAAACTTGCAAATAAATGACAGAGAAGAAACTTATAGTTAAGCTTTGGAAAGTGGTGGTAATCTAAACTTTTCGTTGTTGTTAGTTCCTGAAAGTAATATAATAAAAGTTTATTTCCTGTGGAACACTATTTTCATTAGTGACGCGTAGGTAGTTCTTACAAGCTATGAAAGCTTACGGCCACATATACAAGGCCGTGTATGTCCACAATGCGTGCTCGACGGTGATTGTAAAACAAGATAATATTGGGTTTGTGATATATCATCAAGTACCATCTAACTTAATTTCATTTAAATAAAGGGTTTTAAAACCTACACATATTTAATAATATTACGAGTATGATAATGTTGTGTGCAATAAAAATACATTCATAACGGACGTCGTATGTAAGAACGTACTTATAGATGATGTGAGCGATGATGTATAAAAGTAGAATACAATATTTACATCTTCTATTTAAAAAAAATACTTGTTCTAGTCTTTCTCACCAACAGCTTTTCGCTATTTTCAAATCGTGAATCTGCTCTTATCTCTCCCTTGAAGAAGTTAAGGTAAACTTAACTGGAGAGAAATTGGGCAGAAATTATGTTGACTAAACCCGCAATTATAAGCCAACGGTACCGAATGCAAACGGATTAATGATTACTTTGGAGGGAAAGCCTGCCTTGAGATCGCATTATCGGAAAATAATCGTTGGGTACTCATCATAGGAAGAAATACCCATTTAAGCTATTAATAAATAGGTAACCCCTGGTCTTGTGCTGATTGACCGATTTGCTTGCAACGCAGAATCAACGCAGAATCAAGAACTGGAACGAAACTTAATGTAATTTTAAACATATGCTAGGCAATTTTTTATAATGTCATCTAAGGGCGCACTAAAGAAGGGGTTTAAAAAATTACGATGTGAAATGGGGGTTGTCAGTATGCAAGTCCCTCATTTTTGACCACGATGCAACGTTTTAATTAGGTCCTATTCTAAATTGTAAATATACGTTAGCTAAAGATGTTCATCAGTAATAATGCTATTATTTATTTACATGGGTGTACTGTTTTTAAATTGCAGTTAAGTATTCAATCAAGCTAAAGCAGGCATGAAGCAGTTTAATGTATTTGATAAACACCTACAGCCAATGTAAATACTCTGTTCAAAAGGCAATAAAAGTAGATTTTAAATTCAGAAATGTTAATTATGTTTTTTCATCAAATTTTCATATTGTTGCGACGCAACGGACATAGGTCTGACTGTCGCATCTCATCATTAGATTTGTTCGGGGTTGTCTCATTGTCTTTATTTACAACATGCTTACATCGTGAATTGTTTACAGAGCAATGGGCAGTTTCCCCGAGCCGCAGTCGCAAGTATTCGCATTCCCGCTGTCCGGCCCCGTGCGCCTGCCGCTGCGGCCTCAGGAGCGTATGCCGGCGCCCGCGCAGGAGCCCCGCATGCCGCCCTTCGCGCCCATGTCGCACCGCCCCATGCCCTTCCCTCTGCCCGTGAGTACATTCAATTATTGACCCTTACCCTCTTAGTAACAGAAGACTATTAGGTTGAAAAGATGTTCCAATTTTGTACCGGTTAACTCGCTTAAATAATGCCGATTTTTAAAGGATGTTTTCGCAAGTGTGTGTGGGCCACATTGGGCTGTTTTCTCACCGAATAGATGTAGGTATATGTAGCTACGTTACCTTTATAACATATATATTATATTAGCCGAGAGAGTGGGTGTGCTTCGAAGATGAGCCGCCGCGAGAAAATTGCCACATATAAAATATTTTGTTGTAGGTACTGTACCAGTACATCTCACGCAAACATTCATAGGAATCGGCATCATAAGTCCACAGTCAGCCATTAACATTTTAAACATAGCTTAGTATCACCTGTTTCCACCAGTGTTTTGCTATCTGGGCCAATGATTATGATTGGTTAGATGCGTTGATGCTTGTGCTCAATTCTGGAGCAAATAGCACCTTAAGTAAATGTATGTTAAGTAACTACATAATAGTAAGTTTCTGGCTAGCTAACTGTAGTTGTAACTTCCATGCCGCTCGGAAGTAGTACGTCTTCCGTTTGCTTTGCGTGCCCCTTTCCGCTGAAACTTTGAGCGTCGTTCGCCAAAACAAAACACTAAACTACTACGTGCTACTACAGCCAATAAAAGAGAGAAATAGATTTCACTTTGATCACTAGCTGTCATCAGATAATATTTAGATCTGGGGATGTCATGGTAATGTCGAAATAATCTTTCACGGATGTGAAAAATATACATAATATATCAGTCAGTTAATTTACTATTGTGATTCATTCATTCACGTACTAACGAAGCCAGGGACCTTCGTCAGTACTTATAATGAATCACTATATTTAAATGCATGAATTGGAATTTGCATTTTGATTACGTTTAACAAGATTAAGAAGGTACATATTTTTATTTCACGAAGGCAAAATTGCCTTTTTACAAATCATATTGTGATGTTATTCTAGGTTGAAGTGGCACATTTGTTACACGGCAACACAATTGTCTCTGGTATGCAGTTAAATTTTTTACTGAAGTTTTTTTTTCTACTCTGTTATGAATACAGTCTGAATATACGACATAGAGAGTGAGAGTCGACATAGTGGAATCAAAGAGTCATTGTATAAAGGTTTAGGTAAAGATGGCGTCGTTTACTAAAATAGTTATTTTCATGTTGAACATTAAGTTTATTTCCATTCAGCCACCTCCAATTCGAGACTTTCATTTTCATTTAGCAAGATGGTGTCATGTCTAGTGGGTAACTACATTAGACAAAATGACGTTAAGTCCAAAGTTCAAAAAGGGTAACTCTACGTGATGCTTTCTGTACCGATAGTTTCAGTAGCTCCCATCTCTGCAATACCCCATCGTGAGAAAAGAGCTGATGATTGGCTATTTCTTACGATGAAACGCTATTGCTATCTTACTCTCGTCACTTTTAAACATAATAGTCTAACTACTTACAACTTTGTAATTTTTTTTCTTCATTTTTGGGCTATAGTTTTCAAAATGTCTGTCTAAGACTCAACTGCAGATATAACACAGTACACGACATCTTCAAATTATTACTTACACGCGGGTTCAAATCTGGATCACAGGAAAACCGCATTAAGACGGGAGGCTAGTTTTATAGCAGATATATTTTCCAATTCATTTGGGTATACTTTTGTTTATACTATTTAGTCGAGAAAGGCAAAAGTGCATTTAATCCAGCTGACGTCATTATCCGACAGGTGGCGAGGCAGCTGGCAAATCTTATTACGTCCCAGCGCTTTCAGCTCCCTATCAGGCTGATTCAATTACCAGTATTCAAAACCTGCTATTTTTTTTGTTTTAATGTTCCGTAGTTAAAGACAATAATGATGAAATTCCATACCAATTTAAAGAAATTAATTTGAAATACGGAATTCTTTTAGATTCCAGTTTATTCATTCCAAACACCAGTGCCTATGTCATAGGTAGATGCAATCTGTGTTTTGGTGTACGATTTTTATGTAGGCGTAATGAATGAAGGGGCGGCGATGACCTTTAAAAGAAGAAAGGGCTTTAAAAGAAAAAGTATTCACGGTAGATACGAGTATAAACATTGATGCAAAAGGATTAAAGAAAAGACTTATCTATAAACAGTTATATTTTTTCAAGTTTATGGTGGCAGACGCGCAGACGGATCTCCTGATGGAAAGCGCTTGGCGCCGATAATAGACACCCGTGGAGTTCGTGTGTGCTGTCAACTTTTAAACCCCCATTAAGCTAATATTTTCATTAGACCAGCGTTAGTGAACTTACATTTATATTACTTAGTTCACACGCTCTCTGGAAATGTGCATTTCAAGCTCAGCGGGAGTGTTTCAGCCATGCCGCTGGCATTAGTGCTGACGAGAACAAATACGATAACTCAGTAGCGCTACCATGAGTTGACATCTAAAACTGACATAACGTAAACTATTGCTCTGTCTCTTTCAAATGCATCACAATTAAAGAGACAAAGCGATAGTTTTCGATAGCGAGGATAGTATTTCAAACTCATGGTAAGGCTACTGGGCTCGGAAATATAGGATGAGAATAATATCGGACGGATTGTGGAGATATTGGTACTACCTCCGCCTTGCGTCGTATTCGGCAGTGCGGAGGGTTGTGATCTCCATTCTGCATCACTTTCTCTCTGATGGTTTTTTTCATCTGATTTCTGTTCTCCGGCGGCTGAAGCGCGTTATGTACCGTGGAGTACAGTTTGATGTGAATAAAGGTCGGACCAATTGTACGAGTATAGGGCTGCTGCATCCACGAGACATTTAGTCCGTATACTTTGCTGGTCACAATGAGTTTGTCGAGGTTGTCAAAGTCTTTCTTTGCAATATGACCGAAGTTTTCTTCGCTGGCACTCTGACGACTATCTCGAGAAGTTTTTGAGTTCTCGCAGTAGAAAAACGTTAGTCCGAAATGCTGTCCAAAGGTACTTCTTAGCTTGCGCGTAAATAAAGCTTTGCTGTTTACTTATATCCGATTACTGCGATTGGATAACGGTCGATTCATCATTAAAATACGAGAAATGCGTGTCCTAAAACAGCTTCAGTTAGTCTTTGGCCTTTTTGAATTTGGATAAAAAGGCCAAAGACTTGACGGATCGTAGATGATAGGTCCCCCAACCGCCGGCCGGGGGAAGACTCGACCCTCCCCCCTGCACACAAAAAGTCTAACTAAATCCGGAAAGGCCGGACACCGTCTTATATAACTGCGCCTCAATTAAAACAGTACAGTTGTAATTGTAACCAAGATGATATTTATACTTTTATTAGGAATGAGTATGTTTTTTTTTTGGTTTTGCTATGATCATGGTTATGGTAGGCCTATTTTGTGCATGTTAGTAGTTGTTGGTAAATCAGTTTTTAGTAGGTACCGTACCAATGTCAACATAATAGTGACTTTGGCTATAAAATTGCAACCAGCACAGTTTAAGGAAGAAGGAGATCGCTACCATAACCTAACTTTGGAACACAAGTATTTTTAATTACGCCTAAAAACAAAAGCCATCAAGACATATCTACATACTTTTATATGTGCCTAAGAGAGACACAACAACCGAAATCACAACCAAAATGCTAGCGAGCGTAAAGTCAAAGCCAGCCGAAGTGGAAATGGATTGGATGGACGGATCCGTCTAATGAAAAACCAATCGCAGATACATAGTAATTGAGTTCTGGTAACGTATTTGTGACGTATTATTGATGTCCTTCATTCTCATATTTAACGATCTCATAGTGTAGACTGTTGAGTATTCTTTTCTGTATGTATAAGGGAATCCTTCCCCTTTTCATTTCCTTTGAATTGAATTGTCTAGGGTTCCTTTATCACTGCCCGTCATGTGAAACGGAGCGAATATATTGGGCCATAATAAAAACCTGATGGTTGGAGTATGTGACGATAAGGCTTACAAAATAGTGTGTTCAAGTGAAATACTCCGCCATAATGGCGCTAACTGTGATCCTAAAATCATCCTAACTAATATTATAAATGCGAAAATAACTTTGCCTGTCTGTCTGTTACTCTTTCACGCCAAAACTACTGAACGGATTTGAATGAAATTTTGTATACTACAGATGGTCTAGATCTTGAGAAAGATCATATTCTATTAAATAATTAAAAATGCTACCCAAAGATAATATTCCTCGCGGACGAAGTCGCTGGTAACAGATAGTTTATAATCCTAAAATGAAAATTACATATTATTTCATGCTGAGCTATTAAACAATATAACACTTTACATGTCCTTAACTAGAGGATTTGCTGGGTAGGTAAGTAAGTCAGAAACTTCGCAAAGTTACACGGACAGGAAAATCACTGAGTGGAAACTAGGTTACATGTTAGCAGTAATGCTATCACCGTCGGGACTGAAAAACGCGCTCCAATGCATTGCAGGACGCTGCAGCCATAATAAGATTTATCATCGCTCGCATCTGCCTAGGTACAGCGTCAATATGACTACTGCACCCCCATACGCAATTATGTACATACCTACTATAACTTTGTACCTACTTTCAGCATTTAGCTGATATTTTTGGTAGGTTTGAACGCTAAGGTTTTATCTATACCTTGCCCTTTATTTCAATCGAACACACTTTCATCCAGATAGGTGTGTGAAATGTTTTGAAAACAAAATTTTTGGCTCTAACTTAAAATGTCTTAGTAAAAGGTGTGCCTACACTGTAGGTACTTGTAGAGTACCATGCATTTATCAACCGTATTATAATCGCAATGTTATAAAAATGTCTTTCCCAGTTAGCAGACAACAGGCTAACGCGAAATGACAGCTATGTTATAAGCTTCTTTGCATATTGATAGACTTTCTCTGTAAGATAAGATGACATACTAAAATGATCAGAAAAACAAAGCGTATAAACGAGTAGGTAAGAAAATATTATACATTCTTTTAGATAAAATCAGATATGAATGAAAAGGATTCCGTTTGGTTTTCTTGGTTCTTCAGTCCCTAAATTAAGCCACTATAAATTAACACATTAATATTTGTGTTAAAAAAATATGCAGGCATTTTTACTGAGACGAAATAAACGTTCTTTTTTTATGGAAAAAGTGTGCGCTTTTATTAAAGCCATCTTCAATGTAAGTAGAGTTGAAAAAATAAAAGGCATTTTTTAGTTTGTTTATTTCCTCGCATCCCTCCAATGCCTCCAACGCGTGTTTTTTGTTTTGAATATCTCTGGCGCTGTCACGAGTGCTCCGAGCACGCGTAATCGAATCGCGGTTTAAAATAAAAACTGCCCGGTTCGATGCTCGAGGCGAAAATTTACAAAATAAAGGGTCGACCGGTCGTTGCCCCTGCCTCCTCGGCCAGAATGCATGTCGAACTTATGCAATCTTGAACGAGTTTTGGTTGACGTTGACTTATTTTGTCCTTTCATTTATGATTATCGAGTACAAGGACCAGAAAATACTTAAGTACATAGTTAGCGGTAGAAATATCATATGTGTTATTAATTTGCTTCATTATGCTGAACCTTTGAATGTAAATTAATGTACTACAGAATTTTAATGATACTCTATAATATTTGCGTACTTGGGTTTTACATTTTCTGTGTCCAAATTATGCTATAAATAAAATGTAATCTCTGAAAATATCAATAACATACCTACTACTATATAATAAAAAGTATAAGTATCTTGTTTCTAAAGGTGAGGTGGTTTTAGGGACAGGGATCCTAATTTACGAGCCGTTCGAAAATCAATCGAGACCTAATAACAGTTATTTTGAAAAATATAAAGAATACCTTTGATTGATGTTCTTAAAGAGATTCAAAAGAAGTTAGTCCACATTCATGATTACCTGAGATTGAACAGGGGAATAATGATGCAATACCTATTACGTTTTTGTTTCATCTGATTAGTTTGGATATTGTGAAACAGTTAATATTAAAATTGTTGATTGGTATTTTAAATAATTTTCTTCATAAGTTTACTATACTTAGTTACCTATTTAACGTCACATTTTGCCTTAAAGTTTAATAAAGTTTTGGCTGAAGCAGTCACAATGTTTATTTTTATATCATGTTCACGTCATGTTTGTAAGGCGCTGCAAGCATGTTCAACGCTAGGCCAATATCTAGGCGCTTCACAATAACTATAGTAAACGGGCGTGCGGCGAAATTGAAGCTCCGCTGAGAGTTGCGAGCGGCGCGGGCGCCAACGCAAATACTTGTAAACGCTCCTGATCACGGCAAACAGACCTTAACACCGGTCCCGCTTCGGCCCGCTCATATATTATGTGTACACACCCTTGTAATGTGGGGAGCACGTACACAAATTGTGACCAAAATCGGAGTAAAGGTTCACATGGAAGTACGAATTCCGGTGCAAGCTCCGGGCTCTTACCAATTTACGACTGTGAGCTCTAGGTCGTTGAGCAGATGCCGATATTTGCAGGGTTTAGTTACGAGTAGGTACACTACCTTCATATTGTGAATAATTCTGCGCTATGTAGTAGGTAAAGGAAATTCATGAGGACTTGACACACAGCATCAGCATAACAATGAAGAAAAGATCTGTATGGATAATTTCATCTAACATCTATGTTATTTGAGGGCACTGGCTGAGTACATATTCACATCGATAAATAATATCATCTAATGAATAAGAACCTTAGCAATTAAATCATATGAAAAAGACTTGAACACGTGGGAGTACACGAATTAATTAACTCTTTAACTGTTAACACCACGTAATTGAGCATTTTTGCTTGGTAAGTATAGGTAATTTTGGAGATATTGTTTTGCTTCGAATAGTTACTGAATAGTTTTAAACAGAACCATTCCAAACTATTTTCAGATTTCTGGTATTAGTGTTCTTAAATATTAATTATTACTTACGTAATATTTATTTACGATTTATAAATGGCAGTATTATGCTATCTAGTATTTACCTAGCAGTTCATGCAAATCAATTACTTTCGTAAAACACTTTGGTTTGAATTTTTGAAATAAGTAATTTAATTTGAGTTGTTGGCAGTACAAGTAAGTTGTACGCCTTTAGAATTACTTACCTTTGATGTGGGTGAGCTTTGTTACTTCTTTGTTTCTTTTCCGGCATTATTGTTTACATACCATGATTTATGTTAAAATTAATTCATTCCTACATTGTTTGCGTTGACAAACAATAGGTCTTTTAAATTATAAAGAATCATGAGAACCTTGTGAATATGGAAGGGAATCGCTCATATTCATATAACCTTGTTGAAATTGAAAATAACTGACGATTTAATTTTAATGTGCCTATACTTAACGCAAATCGTCTCCCACTTATTTTTTCAAATAGTTAGTCAAAGTTTTCGTAAAATCGTCAGACAAAAGTAATATACACGCAATAGCGTCTAAACGCCAAATAGAATTATACGAATGGGTCATTCATAAAAGATCATAAAGGGATATTACGAGTATTTAATCTCTAACTCTTTATGTCCAAACCAGTAAAGCCATTAATCCAATTATTATTTAAACTGATACGGCTTTTTGCATATTAAGTGGTTTCGCTTTTGTAGGATGTTCTATAACAAGGTGGATGGCAGGCTGGGTTATTGTCGGACCGGACTCAATCAATATAGTTTAATACGGTCTATTGTACCAGTTTGGCTCAATGCGGCGTGGACTAAGGCCGACAGTTTCAAATGATACCTTGTTGTAGAATCATCGCAGAACCGGTTCTGTACATTGATAAAAAGCTTGATAATAATTTGTTTTCTACGCGGCTGGATCGAAAGAATTAATTATTACGGAAATGGATTCTCTTTCCTAGTGTTGATGTTATAAAATCGAAATCTGAGAATTCGTTCGACAATGTAGGTATACCTAGTGCTATTTTTTGCACTTTATAAAATGTTGTCAATGCCAAATACTAATACTGACTTCCGTCATTGACTAAATTTATCGAACTCCTTTCATACGAGTACATAATTTCGACATTTTATATAGGTAGGTAGGTACTATGTGGATATTCGAGATCCCAGCTTGACGAAAAATAAATTAATTTTGATATTTCTTTGTTATAACCTTCAATCTCAGAATAGGGCATTCCCTGTGCTGAGTCTCCTAGCACTCCCAGGACCAACAAATAAGAAATTTCGTTTTTCTAAAGTTAACCGATCATAAATCGAATCTAATACTCGTAAGGTCTATCGTATACTTACTTATTTAGTATGTACTGAGTATAATAGTGATATTCGAATTTTATAAATACCAATTATTAAGTACTTAAATGCTAAAGTTACTAGGTGAATCAATTAATACGAGTAATAATAAAAGTAGTAATAAAATATTACGTTACCTACTTATCTATTTTATAGAGTTTCTCTATAAGGAAGTTTTTTCCTTGTGACTATGTATTTTATCACAAAAAACGACGACAATATAGATAATATTTGTTCTGAATTCACATGTTTTTTTTACTTGTCCGTTTATAATAAGGTCAAGGTAGTTGAGTAGACTATAGAAGCTTTTATGTGCAGATGCTGTTGATTTTAATTATTTTATTACTTATGATATAATACTTGAGTATTCAGTATCGATCACGTAACGTTTAAACAATCGTAAAATATTATAGATGGTTAGAATTAAGTGGATGCATCATTTGTGGATACACGCGTGCTTCTGACGATCTTGAACAGTACAACATGACAGGTGGAATGTTATAATAAATAACCTCTGCACACACACACTCACACAATAATACCATTTATATTAACCCAGAGATTCGTGAAACTTTTGGGATATTGCAACTTCAATAAAAATATTTTCATCCTTTTTAAGGGTTCCGTAGTCTACTAGGAACTCTTATTCTACAAATACATTTGCATGTATGTAGTCAGGTAAAAATAAACTCCGCATTCACGCACCACAAGTAGATACTTAAACATTGTTGTAAAGTGGTTATTTTGACATAACTTACGGTTTTCCTATATTTTATGGCCTTACAATAAAAACCAAGTAATCTAGACAAGGTCAATAGTGTTGTACAAGTAGTGGCTAAGCAATTATTTTTTTTAGTTTTTCAAACGATGTTACGCATTCTCGGTCTATTGTTCCAAATATTAAAGTAAATTACAGCCTTATGAGAACTCAATATTCCAAAGAAAGTGCATGCCGTTGGAGAAAGTAGGTTCATCTCAAAGTTACATAATTCGAAGAAGAGCGATAAGAGAATGTGTACAGAAATCGCGTTAAAATTTGTACGGTACATAAGTAGGTAAGTATATCTACGAGGAAGATAGAAAAATAAAAGGTGAAAAAACCGGCCAAGTGCGAGTCGGACTCGTCCATGTAGGGTTCTGTAGCGGCAAATAACAATATCTTTTCATAATAATATTTGACTGGATTTAAAATAAAACACGAAATAAACTTTTAACTAGACCTCGTTTAAGTTCAAGTTGATCTTATTATATACTTTTTATTTAGCTTCTTATTTTAGAAGTAGAGGGGGAGGAGGAATTTTAGTTGCAAGTATGGGGAGCCCCCAAAATTTACTATTTTTGTCTAAAAATCTTTATGTGGTTCACAAAATAAATCACCAAGTTTCAACAATAATATAGATTTATAACTTCGGAAAATAATGGTTGTAACATACAGACAGGCAGACATGAGAAATCTTTAAGGGTACCATTTTTTGCTATTTGGTTACGGAATCCTAAAAATAAACGAATGGCAAACAAGTTGTAAGTATAATATGTATAATGAGTAAAATTTGCTGAAACAGCTACAAATCTTTATTATTATTCAAATGGGTCTGAATTCATTTAGAATTCATCAGATTGCTACCCCTATACGAGTAACGTAGGGATCATTTGTAACGCGATCCTAATATGGGACGTTTGTATTCAATGAAGTCCTTTCCATAAATCAAAATTCGGCATGTTCAAATATGTAGTACATATCTAGTTAGCAGATCGTGTAGATGCAGGCACGTCGCGACGCAGAAATAAATAACCGATCTGCGAGGCGCGGAGCCGCAGTAACGAGATCACGTTCCGCCCGCACCGATATTTCGACCAGATATGTTTTTATTGCCAGTTGACTCATCGTTAACAGCCTCTTCCATCTCAAAACTATCGATATGTTACCGATCGGATTGATGTCCCGCTTCAAATCCATTTCGAACGTACCTATCTCAGTTGAAAATCGCGGGCGCGTGTTTATCTATTACTTTACAATAAATGCGTGTAGCGTAAACTCGCCATAAATTTGCAGCGCATGTTCTTGTAATTATTTGGCTCTTTTTATTCAGGGCGTCTTTTCGGTCATACTAGTGCCTAGATCAGATTCTTCAAACCATAATTCTAATCCCTTAATCCTTACTTATATCGCGAGTAGGTACATACATGCTTATAACTAGGTAATTAGGGTATTCAATTAAATATTTACCTTTACAAACTGCGGTTAGTTCAAAACCAAACAATCGATTGTGGGTAGCGGCCAACGTGCCATTTACCCAAATAATAAATAATTATTACTGCATTCGTACCTGTATTCGCAATAAATTCTTAATGTTATTTGTATAGTCGCATTTTTGTTCCAAACAGTTATGTACCTACATACGATGAATTTATCTGATCTGAAAGGAAAATAGGTACATTTGTAGGTATATGCTCAAATTGCATAGGAGGTTTTAATCTCTATTCACTATTCAGAGAAGTGAGGAAATTCGTACCTTTATGTAGGTACCTCTGAATTAACTATTTTACATTGGCATTTATAAATTCGAAACCTCAAAATACAAGGAGTCATGAGAAAACCCACATTATACACCGTTAAATTTTAGTCATTTTAATCCCGAAGTCCTCAGAATAAGTAACACGAATAAAGACCCTTAAGCATGTTAGATAAAGTTAAAGGGGCTATAGACTCGTGTTACCTATTACGAGAATTTCGGGATAAAATAACTAAAATTTTACGCAGTGTGAAGATCAAGAAGAGTTAAAAATATTTTCTGAGTGAAGCGGCTAATGAACAAAAGTTAAGCCTAATGAACTCCGACAAGTGACGTGCATGACTCGCCCCAGCCCGGAGCCGACGTGTAGCGGTACATGACTTGAGGGCACAAAGACAATTAGGTGTTAGTGGGTCGCCAGTGAAATGATCGCTCATCTTACAAGTACGACTAACTGTATGTGACGTTCTTTTCACGTACACACATGTATTTATGTATGACAGGCGGGTATTGATGCCAGCTCTCTTATTACACTTTGAAAGTAGACATATACATAGGTATAGAACATAAAGTGGTAGAGACAAATATGTACCTACCTACAAACGGGTACTTAAAAGTAGAATGTTAACTGTCGCCTTTACATTTTCTTATTTTAAAATTTGTCTTAGGAATGCATTTTATGTCATTGTTATGATAAATATGGCAACGAAAGCAAGACAATATGTAAATTAATTTTATTCAAACCAAAATGTAAATTACTTCAATTTCTATTTTAGATCATATTTCAAAAACTTAAAATTAACACAAAGTTATTTAAATATTATTTTATATTGCAAAATAATTAATGATTTTCTTATGATTTCTAATTTTAACCGTTTAATATATTCAGAGGGCTCTTGAAGCAATCAGAAAATAAACCTGTTGATAAATAAACAGTCCTTAGATGTGTACAGACGTTAAATCCCCAGCTTTAATACTTTGAAAGCTTTCATGAAAACATTGAGATGTTTGTAGCATGAGCTCGAGGAGGTACCTGAGTGTAATTGTGTAGGAGTTGAAGGGCGGAGGGTAAACGCCCCGGGCGGCGCGCGGCTCGTGCCGGGCCGCAGACTGCATGTCTGTCAACGACTACACAGTACTTGCTGTTGCAGTATCTAATCTCTTTGAGGCACTTGCAGCGTGAGCTCGATGAGACACCTGAGTGTAATTGTGTAGGAGTTAAAGGGCGGAGGGTAAACGCCCCGGGCGGCGCGCAACTCATACCGGGCCGCAAACTGCATGTCTGTAAACGACTACACACTTGCTGTTGCAGTATCTAATCTCTTTGTGTCTTGTGTGAGCTCGAGAAGGTCCCCGAGTGTGATTGTGTAGGAGTTGAAGAGCGGAAGGTAAACGCCCCGGGCGGCGAAGTGCCGCTCGTTCCGGGACACTGACACCTTATTTTGTGAACCGCATAGTGTGAAATCTTTGAGGTGCTTGACACCTGAATGACTGGGAGTAGATTGAAAAGTTTTGTATATGTAACTCCCGGTGCAGTCGCTCGGCTCGAGGCTGTGAGGCGGCAGTTTGGAAATGCAACTGAAAGAGTATTGTAATAAGGTCTACTACAAATAATATTTTAAGGCATATGCGTTGATTCGGATATCTATACTAATAATAAACAAATTGCTTTAGCTACTTTGCGGTCAGTTCAATATTGGCAATATCATTTTATATTTGTTGAATCTAAGTTCCCGTTGTAAGATTGTTCAAACTTTTCTATGCTTTTGATACCATCAAAGTCTTATTTATTACAATAGTACATACCTATTTACGGTAATTAGTTAGACTGTAACATACATGTGTTAGATATGTAAGCAGTTTTATTGAGATTTCGTCGTACATTTACGACGAAACGTACGTTTGTTATTAAGGAGACTCTCCTGTGTCCTTATAACAAACGACACACCACAGTGTTCCTATGATGTCATGTTTGTATTACATTCTGTCTCTGGGTACACTGTGCGCGCGTTTCTCATCTTGCGCTCGCGACAGACCGCGCTTTCCAACAACACTCCCGCGACCATTTGTCATCACAATTATTCGGCTATTCCGTTTACTTTCTTGCGATAGGACATTGAGTGACATTTCATTAACAAACTTTTAAAAGGATTTTGCCATTGTTCTCTCAGCATCGAGCGGAACAAACTTATGTTTTAACAATTTTACTTCAATTTCTTTCGAAATTTATGATGTACCATCTAATAACTTCGATTTGAATGCCATGTAAGTAGGTATGTCTTTCATTCACAAAATTTGTTTATGTCATTTTGGCAAATCCTTTTTTGTTCTATATACCTACTTACTTTTAGTTACTTTTTATTAACGATATCTACTTATTTTGATGTAGGTAAAAATATAAAATATCATAAAAGAGACGATTGCGTGCTAAAAAATTTAGAGGCAATGTTTATTATAAGTACCTCTTTAGCAATGTTATAACTAGTTCGTACTCCACTATTTTATTTGAGGACATGTCGTAATTGTTTGTTTAATAACTTATTGCTGTAATTAGCGATTCTGAAAAGTTAATTACTTATTTTTTATGTTTGAAAGTAAGCACCCCAACTTCGTTTTTCAAAGTAAAAGTTAAAACTTCTTTTTGAGATCACTTTATAAATTCGTCAGCAAACAGTCTATTTTAAACTTTCTTCTTTAATTGTATCTTATTAAGAAGTTTTAAAGACTGATTTTAAGTATGTTATTTTGGAACGTAAGACTAACTACTTACTTTGTCAAAACTAATTTCGTTTATGGTGCTTACTTTACTAAGTTATTTCAGAATCAGAATCATTTATTGCTTTAAAACTGTGTAACAAGTTGCTGAAAACATTTTTTAGTATCAACAGTTACCTCAACAGGCTTGCATGCAACATTTACTATTTAATAATTAGCAATGACCTAATGACTAACGAAGTGCAGAACACTTAACAATTTAACCGTAGCAAGTAAACAGGTATGAGGAGTCAGTGGCCGATGGGCGATGGCATGTCACAATTGCCCAAGTGGTCGCCGGCGGCAGCCGCGGCACCCGACCGTGTCCCCAACGATTAACTCACCAGCTCACCAACGCCACAAGACAGGCCGCATGACACCGATTGAGCCAGCTGCATTTTAAACCTGCATACATTATGCTTCATTGTTCCCATTACAACATGATAGGCTCTAATTACTGTAATATGGACCTAAGGATCTACTCGCGGTCTCGTCTGCACGCAAACCTTACTTACTAACACCAAGTTAAAAACTTTAACTATACACAGGGAACGCATCAAAATGCAGTAATCGGATGAAGCTGCTTCCGTTTACATCGTTTCACTTCTCCTAATGTGTTTCCTTACTTTGCAATAATGCAAAATTTCATGCTATAATCGCGAGTAAGGTAACATAATTTAGTTTAGAAGATACAATAACAGCTGGTAAACATACATTTTAATATAAAACGGTTGCGTAAAACTATATTAAATTCACGGTCGTCGGACTAGACACGTAAAGTCGTACTTTTAAGTTGTAGGCCAACTATCCAACTAACCAACATCTGTGTCAACTTGAATGCAATGTAGGTACTTTTACGTATTATACTAAGTGGATAATGTAACAACAGTGTCTTATTTTCGAACGCTTTGTTTGTTGACGAAGATCAAACTAAGTCCGTACATGCATATTTTGTGGTTTCGCGGACGTCATTCATTGATTTGAATAAATCGATGTTTTATTTATGAGGTATATCTTTGAAAGTTCAATTTTAATCAGTAAATATTACTTTTTACTTAGTATGCAGAGTTATATAATTTCATAATAGTTAATTGTTATAGTTTCTTAAATTATAGGTAACGATAAAATTATTCACGGTGGGATATTAAGTAGTAGTCGGTTATATTTTTCAAAGGTTAGCTTATCAAAAATGATTTTCGGTAAGGCTACCTACTTCTCATGATTTTAATAAACAACGAAAAAAGAAAACTTGCTTTCGATGTAAATAGCGAGCTCCTGTAACTCTACACAAGTCACTTGCATGGGTACTCATTAACTACCTGTAGATGGGATTAAAGTAAAACTGCTAGATAGTCTTAAATTACGCCTTATAATTCCTTAAAGATCAATAATTACTTATCACTTTTTGCTTAATTTACATAATACGCTAGTTCTACTCTGTCAATCGTTGCTATTAAACCGTAAATGTTACGGCGTAATTTGAGCGTTCGATCACAGCCACTTGAGATAAATATCGTAACATAATACAGTGAGCGGCACACGCACTTGCACGGGAGATGCGCTCGAGGCGCGGCGGGATCACTGTGGCGTCAGCGCAGCCTTGACATTTAGCGCGCGCGGCGCGGCGGCCGGCCACTAGCCCCAGCGGCGGAAGCGGCTGTACTGCGGCACCGGGAGGTACGGGTACCGCGCCGGCACCCTCACGTTCTCCAGGTTGTACCCGCGCCGCCGGCGCACCAGCTCCGCGCCGCCCGTGCTCTCCACGCGCTTCTTCGTCGGCCTCACGATCGTCACCACAGTTCGACTGCAGTATCACATTGTCCGCGGCCACAGGCTCGTCCGGCCTCAGCTTGGTCACCAGCTTCGCTCTGTTCTTCTGTGCGGCCAGGTACTCCTGGTTGAGGACGTAGTCCAGGAGCTTGGGCACCTGGTTGTAGCTGGTGGCATCTATCTCCCTCTCGTAGCCGAGGCGGTCCCGAGGCGAGCAGAGCGCGGGCGCTGCGAGCGCGAGTGCGAACGCGAGGTACGCGTGCATGTTGCGGTGTGTGACGACTGTTTGAGGCGCGCGGGCCCAACACACATTTTATATATGCGAGCGATCGATACGATTCGTTCCCAATTTGACTAGTTTTTTTGTGTGATCGCATAAACGATCCGAGCCGCACTTGAACTTGGTGCGGTTGTGTGGGGATGCAAATGCCGAGCGGGGCGATCGCCGGTGCTCATCAACTTGGAAGTCGTGCCCGTCGTTTGCTTGATGCAATTATTCGCATAATTTGATGCACCGGTGGCTACGAACGCACATGAACCTTGTTCTACTTACATTAGCTGATATTACCCGGCGTTACTCTCGGAGCTACAAGGTGACCATCACACCTGTACCGGTGTTGTGGGCATGTTCATTATCACACCTCGTGTCTAATGTTGCGGCGAGAATCATTTTGTATGCTTGAAGTACTTCGGGCTCATTACTAAGATCTACACTTAAAATTAATTACTGTATCAATCCAATGACATCAGTTGTAAGGGCATCTTTTTCAAAAAACCTTGAAATTGTTTCGTTGTGTCCATCTACAAAGTGTTCTAATTTGGGTTTACGTTTATCATTTACTCAACAAAGCTGCTTTGTGAAATTCACATTACATTTTATTAGTTTCAGTTTGCATAAAATTAAAATAAGTAATAGACATTTTTTAGAATTGCTAGATAATGACGTTGATAATTATAATTGACAATGTATAATTAAACAATAATTAAACCAAAGTTAATTGAATAAATTGTTGCTAGTTCCTTCCGTCACATAACCATCTGTTATGACTTACAGGATTTTTATGTTTAAAATGCGCATTTAAATTAATGGCGTAAATTAATATACTCCAGCTATAGAAGTACTTTGTAAACATAAGTATTTCTTTGACGTAAGAAAAATATTGATTGACTTGCATCGTATAGCGGTAAGGTGTAATTGTGATTAGTAGATTTAGTAGAATAATTGTAATTTAATGACGCGCATGCGGTGTAGATGCGGTTGGATAGATTTAATAAAATTCTAGTACAAAAAGCAAGCAAACAATTCATTACTCAAAGTTGAAGGCTTGTTGACTTGTGTTCAATCAACGAGTAAGCATGTAAGTATAGTGCTTAACCACCTTAGATTGCATTTATGGATATAAACCACGATTTTTACAAGGATAATATTAAATAATACATAACTATTTTGTTATCTATGTAGAGTCTTGTACATCTATAATTATGCGATTATTCCCAATGAAAGCTTAAATCTAATCAAAAATAATGGCTACATATAGCTGAAAATCTCACGGATCTCAAAGCGTTTCTGCAGTAAGCTGCAAAACCAATCGGTGTCAAAATTGTATAACTAAGAGAAATGAATTAAAAATGTATGTACTTATCGACATTTAAACAAATACAACGTATGGTAACCTCCAAACCACGTATTAAGTTTGATTGCTCTGCAGCTGCAAACCGCCTCACGTTTATGTAGTAGTTATATGTAAAATAGAAAGCTGAAGTTCTTACTTATCGTTCCGGAACTAAAAAAATCGAGGTCGCATCCAAAATGTCGATAGAAAACCTGAATACAGGAAGCCGTGTGTGAGCTGCCGACCTTCCGAGATCATGCTTGCTCTGTCGATTACGCTGCTGGCATGTCAGAAAATTAATAGCGACGATACCTTAATGACTGATACAAATGTAAACAACACATTAGCGCGGATGCAGTATTACACTGGCTCGGAAACACGTTTTAATGAATGGTTACCAGTTTGTTATTTATACGAGCCACAGTTTGAGGCGACGAAAGTGGACGGGCTTGTTTATATTTATCTGAATATTATTAAAATTGGTACAGGTATTATGTAGATGAGATAAGATTTTTATGGTTTCTCGTACTTTTATCTGACGCTTAAGTAATAAAAAGCAAACCGTGTGTATAATCGGATACGATTTGGAAACTTGATTAAATATTCTATTTATATTTAATGGTAATGAAGGATCGGGTTTCGGATGCAGTATAACAGCGCGGAAACAAGTTCAATGTAAACGGAAGTATACTAGGCGGTAGAATCGAATGTACGGCGAGCGGTTTGGAAGCAGCCAAGGCAATGCTCGCGAGCTGCCTCACCGCTCCACTCCCTTCCGAATTTCATTATCAAGCGAGAGAAATACTTCGTGAGATCTCCGCTCTGTGGACGCACAAAATAGTTTCGTAAAATGTTAATTATATACCTACACCGATTTCATTTATTATGTAATAAGAACTTTAAATTAATTGAGGCTAATAACCCCTACCAATCACAAAGGCTGCTGAATGAAATAAAATGGTATTTTTATCCAAGATGACCTCCAGTACCAGTCAAAGTAAAACTAATCATGTAATTAATTCAATTACTCTTCTTGAAAAAGTGGTCGGAGCCGGTTCTGCTACGAGATTAAATGGAGGCAATTACATCCTCACAAAGGCTCGCATCGGCATCGGCGTGATGCGGGACGCGGCGACACTCAGCATGCTATTTTCTTCACAATGCGCACTGAGCGACACATATCCAAGGACTCGTGGACAATGTGAGGAGCGTTAGCTTCTTCCGTGTTGTTGTTTCGTTCCGCAATAATCGTAGAATCACTATTAGAATATTAATATTCCCAGCCAAATCTTACCGATAGTGCGTTGTTTGTCTATCTGAGGGTTTTTTGTTGCCGGTTTTTGTACTACGAGTATAAGTATAGGTAATTTGGAAGGTTCTACTGGCGGAGTCGTCTGTTTTGAAGATTGTCGTACGCGGGTCGGCGTATTGATTTTTGCATTTTGTTGAAGTTATATTGGTATGCGAAGACTGTGTCGGGTGGGTGAGTAAAGTTGGCGCGGGGCGAGTTTGTTTGTTTTGAGGCGTGTGGTGGCGGGTGACGCGGGCGCACGGGGTTCGTCGGCTTTGTGTCGCGTCCTCGCGTGTCAGCGCGCTGCTGCGGTCATTGCTTCCTGATTGCCGCTACTCATCTCGCTGGTGTGACGCTCCCGCTGCGTTTGCGCAACATGCATTATTCATAGCTGGCACGACCGAGCCTTCATTATCCTTTGTTCTATAATTTCATCTCTATAATCGTAATTTGTTTATCATGAGCTGAATGTTTAACCTGAATACATTCATGTATATTAAAAGCAGCCCACTACTTAGATCGATTTACCTATAGAAGTACGTCGTATTTACATTTAAAATAAACTCGTCGATGTCTTTTGCCCTGTAAAACTACAACATTGCAAAATGAGCGTACATAGCAGGTACCTATGAAATGAAATCTTATCTAGTGTAGGTACTTTAATTTTCAAATTACTGGTTGCGTGCCAGATCCTTGAATATGATGCGCACAAATTACTTACATAAGTACCCAGATAGTTCATCTTTTTACACCCCTCTCATACACATACCTAAACCATTTCGTCACCAAATATTACATGAGACGAATAATTTAACTAAAAACATTGGAACTATTTTACTATTAATTAATTTGCAATGAAGGATTTCCTTCCAAGTTCCGCATGAGTTTCTATTTTTATTAATGATTTAAGATGTTAGATTCAGTTAGGTTAAACGCTTGTTTTGTTTTTGTCAGATGCCATGGGACTCGTCGGAGGAGCAGATGGGAGCCCCGCGCGAGGTGCGCGTGCACGTCCAGAGAGTGATCGCCATCCCCGCGCCCCACAACATGCCCCCGCAGGAGGCCATGGGCCCCTTCGCGCCCCCGCCGCCGCCCCAGGCCCACCAACAGAATGAGGCAAGTATCCCGTCATCATGTCATTACATACTGAACTCTGACAAAAAAAATTGGTTAGGTTAGGCAAGAACAGTGCCCAGCTAAAAAATCTTGAAATTCCTGCCTGGGTTTTTTTGCCCGAGTTGCCCCCTAAGCCAGCGTGTTATTCACGGTTGCGTTGGATCCAGGATTTGGTGAGTCTGGTAATCAAAAGTGCATTGAAGTGATAGCCGAATGATTTTAGCAAATATTAAACACAGGAACAGACCAACTGGGACGTAGTTATCGTTGAGAAAGAATATTTACCTTAACAATTTGTAACCGAAACATGAACGTCCAGCAATTTTAATTAGGTATCTTAGTTATGGGGACTGTGGCTATTCCTTTGTGGACGTAAACGTAGTCATCCAACTATTCCGAGTATCTTCTAGGTAGAAATGTTATACTTACATATCCTGTCGTATAGTTAGACTGGTATGTCCATCTTTTAATTGTCGCTGTGAAAATATCTTTAAATACATATATCATACCTGTTTGTTTTCATATTGTGATTCAAGATGTTTTTATACGATCGAGCCACGGTACGGTACGTCTAGTCGTCTACGATATTAGTGATGAATATGTCTAGAAATAAAGATACGTATAATAATTAATTAGGTTTATTACAACTTATAGTAAAAAGTTATATGACTATTATATTGTAAAACAATATTAAATAAGACAATAATACTATGACGCAAAATTAAAATAACAAACCGTTAGGTAGATATTCATTTCAAATATGTAATCTAGCTATCAACTATTGTAAAAGACTAAAAGGTATTTCCTGTTCAAAGTAAGTGCCATTTAAATTAATCGCTCTTATTTGTATGTAGATGTAGAGTAGGTACTGTAGCGAACAAAAGTCAAAAAACCTTGTTGAGTCGATACAAAAAGTATTCCGTTAGGTGGTAATTTACAAGTCCGGTGCCAGGCACATCTCTCGGCGGAGCATACGGAAGCCGAGCGTAATGACATCTGCTAATAAAATATCACCCGAGCTATAATCACTTCAAATAACACGTAGGTACTATATGTGATCTCATTATAGTTACGTATTTTGTTCTACTCGTACCATATATAAAGTCACGGTCATCCATGAGCAATTGTTATTGTAAACATAATTAGTGGCAATAAATACTGTTTCGCATACATACAGGTCGAAATTAGGACTAGCAGATTGCTATTAAGTACTTACCTGTAATGATATTTGTACAACTGTGAGTATCTTCAAAAAATAAGTATCACAAATCTCAAATGTACCATAGTATACTTTTTGGTTAATACTTAGGTATATTGTAAAGCATCCAGCAGGCTTTTATCAAAGTCCACAAACTGAGGGGCTATATTCAATAAAATCACATGTGACATAATAATTATTATTATCCATCAAAAACAACATCATCTTAGCGTGATATTCCCGGTATCCTGGTATGGGTTGTATTTGAAAGCTAGGGTGCACTTGGACCATAATCCAAGATCTAGGAAGTTTGGTGACTCGAATTAAGACTGCCGTCTGACCTCCGCAACTCTTAGCAGGGGAACCAAAACAACTGATCGTGGTTAATAGACATTTCAGAAACTATCTAAAACACGTCCATGGGCGGCGGTGATCACTTAACATCAGGTGACCCGCTTTGCTCGTTTGCCTTCCTGTATCATAAAAACACATAGGTTTCCTAACTATATTTTCCCTCATCGACGAGCTAATAGTAAAAATATAGATTTGAAAAATCTAATCTAAAAGTGCATGCTTGGATTCGGACCTACGACCTACCGTTAAGAAGGCGCGCTTGTTTTTATCCACTGAGCTATCTCTTTCTAGAATATTAATATGTTAAACAAAACACCCTCCGCACTTACCTGGTAATATATTGTTTAACATAGGTACATCTAACAAAACACTTTTGTTATCTGACCCATACCACGCCTGACCTTTTGAAAGCTTCTCAAGCTTGTAATCAAAACAACGATTTTCACAGATCATGGAAACTTTGTAACTTAGCTCTCGACGTGGGTGTATTGATAATATGACTCGTTCGGAACTTTCAGCTCGCAACAACATAGTTACAACATTATAGACGTCCCGAAACTAGATTTCAATAGAAATCTATTGAACTGAAATTCTATCCGTAACCGAATCGTATAATTTTCGAAAGAAGCGAGGTTTACTCGCTCGTGACACTTTTGGTATCTTGTGTCAAAAGATAGGTTAATCCTATCCATCCCTCTTATCTCTAGGTGTGTGTGTAACTCTTTTATTCTGCCCAATGACAGAGCCGACGCACTGACGTATGTTTTACTTAAATTAACGAAAATTAGTAGGCTTTGAAATTATCTGAAAGTTACGGATACTCCACAATAATATTACTTATAATAAATGTCAACTGAAACTCAAACCATATCTGTATACCAGTATCTATGTATGTATTCAGATCTGAAATGTCATATCTGTAACATCCCTGTTCCGAGTAAATGTCGCTTACTTACATTGACGAAATCAATATCACGTTCAAATAAATAGATAATCTCTAAATTATCACGAAATACGAGTAAATTAGGATAAGTGGGAGACAGGTAGGTTAGCCATTAAGAGGGAATTTAGAAAAGTTATGAGATATCTTGTTGAAGAAGTAAAAGTTTCCAGAAAAACTACAAAATATTTTGAAATGAGACTTTTTCCAGCTAGTTTGTCGGAGGAGCTTATTTATTATGACCGCTCGTCCATAATAACCTTATTAGATATTGTTGAAGTTTTTTAGTACTTATTTACAAAATTGGTTTTACCTCCTCCGAATAAAAAATAGGAATTTCAATTGACGCGTGGATACAAAAAGATGCTTATTTCAAAGTCTACATTAAACTACATTTTTGTAACTTGTGGTCGGTAGTTATAAACGTCAAGTATTTTTTATCGTCATTAAAAAAGGATTGTTGATGATGTTCAACTGTATTACTTTTATGTATCGATTTCTCCGCCAATTATGGACCGATATGCATGAAAGAGCAGCCGTCGCTTTTAAGTGCGACCCACTTCCCACTGCGCCCGAAACAGTAAAATATACGATAATACGCTTTGAACAGAATTAACCTCAAAAAATCAAAAGTATTCATTGCTTATCAAGTAGTAGGTATAGGGATCTTAAATACCAAAAGCTCCGTTATAAGTTATGCACTGGAAACTCGCTGTGCAGCACACGGGTATGATTTAGTACGCGTACTACATCGCTGCAAGCCCGAGGTAGTAGTACTATTACTACAGTAACAAATGTCTGTTTCAGCAGCCGGCCGTTCTTCACCAGTTTGTGCCTCAACCCGCCCCCACGCAAGAGCTGGAACAACCTGATGTAAGTTTAAGAAACCTTTAAAATTTACTGTATTTTTAAAACCAACCCAATAATTTACAGAGAGTGTTTTGGTGAATGGTTACAAAGTCATCGGTACTATGGTGGGATTATGATTAACCACCACGCTTGCCTCGCTCCACGCTCCTTAGGTATGCTTGTTTGCAAGGTAACTAGCTATTTTCTGATGAATGTCAAAATAGATCTTATAATCAGCTAGTTCGAGAATTCGAGATAAATCAGTTAGTTGTTGTTTAACTATTTGGTTAACTCATTCACTATCACGAAATAGTTGACTTTCATTATCTACTTAGGTGAAATTTTGTGAATAGGGGCGTTTGAACGATAACTTGTGGTTTCGACAGTTATGTGAAGTAAGTTATTTTGATGGCAATTATTACACCTCTGTTCACTACACAAATTTATGAAATTCATTAAAGGTCTTCTGAGGGTATCTAATTCTCAAATTATATGATTATTAGGTTCAGAAGATTCAGATGGACGGAACACCGGTGCAGATGCAACTGCCATGGGAGCTAAGCCCCGAAGAGCTGCACGTGATCCACCGCACCGCGCAGGACGCCGCCGCCAGCCAGCGCCGGGAGCAGCAGATCGACAACGACATGCAGGAGGTAACAGCCAGCTTAGTGATACATTTAGATGGAAGCCGGTGCAGATGCACCCGCCGTGGGAGCTGAGCCCCGAGGAGCTGCACGTGATCCACCGCACCGCGCAGGGCACCCGAGCCCCGAAGAGCTAATTATTTTTATAATTTTCCTTTCAAGTCATTTCCTATAATAAAATAATTCCCATAATGTATTACTATCATTTTATTTATAGATCTTCCTGTTTAATGGAAAATACGCGGTAATCAACATTATATAGGTTAGAAGTTTTTGAGATAAGAAAAATATAAGTATGTCCTATGTTGGTAATCTACTTACTTATTCGTATCAGAGACCATTCTTAAACATCGTAAAAATATTCAATTATGGTATTGTAGGTGAAGACGATCGTGAACACATTGGCTGCCGCTGCCGAGGCCGAAGCTGAGGCGGAGGCGCGCGCGCACGCCGAGGAGCAGATCCGCCAGGCAGAGGAGCAGCGCCGCCAGGCCGAGGAGCAGCGCCGCCAAGCCGAGTCCGAGCCGGCGCCCGCGCAGGCCCGCGCGCCGCGCACGCTGCTGCTGCCCCAGGACATGCCCATGGATGAGAGGCCGCACTGTGAGTATCGTGTCGTAAAAATTCCAAGCCTAAGAGTGCGTTTCCACAGAAGCGAAGCTGCGTGGAGTTGAGTGGAGACTTGTAAACATTTACCAATCACGTTGCTTTAAATACAAATCTCTTTTCTGATGAGCAATGTGATTGATCCGCTTCTGTGGAAACACACCCTAACGGACGAACCACGTAGTGTCAATGATTTATATAGTGTGCAGCGCGAAAGACTCTGACTAAGACGTGGTGGCTATAGGTACCTACTATTGTAGGTACTTTTTTCTGGTCCCAAACTCACATTTTCTTTATGCTCTGAAATCCAGAAACAACAAAGCTACCCTGACATTATATTATCTAGATCAGGTAGGTACAGACCCCACATTTTTTCGTCAATAAACAATCATATTGGTGTGACAATCGAGTTAACGATACCTTGCGTCTATTATTGCCATACATTATTGGTCGTCCAGTTGTTTGCGTCGCATCAAAATTTGATGCATACTATGCAAATTCCAAAACATCTAACGTGTTTAACAAATAGCTTCACATATTTTTAAAGTTATATTAAAATATTATGGGACCATTTTTGAAAATGTATTTTTTGGGATATTTAGTTTTTTTTGCTGCATAGATATAACTAGCCTTTACATATTATATATATGCTTTAATACAGACAGTTTTGAAGGTAAATTGCCAGTAGTAAATAGTATAGGTACCCGGTAATTGTAATAAGTATAATTATAGGCGTCTAATCGCGGTGACCGTGACACAGATGTTAAAGAATAGAGGATAAAGCTTAATGTGAAAGACAATCAGTCTTATTAGTCTGTATGAATCATTTGATAAGTTGGCTAGCATTTGTGATGTTGTTGATGCCTGCATAAAAATCTGTTAATCAAATATTATGTAGGTTAAGTACCAAGGATAAGAAAAAAAACTTTTTTTTAATTTAGAGCCATACGTTTTGCTTTGGAATGTTAGGGCTCGGGGCAATGAATTTCACTGAAAAGAAGCCCTCTATCAAAGTGAATAGTCGTCAACTTTGACAAAGGTATTGCTATTGCGTTTTACTTAGCTTCTAACTGTCGAGAATTTCTTTCTGCCCTTCTTAAAATAAATCTTCTATTCTTATACCTGAAATATCACTTTATAATAGGATCAATTCGGTCCCTTGTCAACCCTATTATAAAATATTACCGAAGGATATTAGCAAACACCAACAAAAGACTGATTTATACTAGAATAAAGGTGGCATTAATTAAGCCTCCAGATAAATGAGGCTTTGTCGATTTAAAAGGACTTATAAAGTAGCGTTGTCGCTCTCTAACCAATGAATGCCTAATTGATGTCCTACAACAAAGCGCGGCTAATTGTGTACACTCGCGAGCAAACCAATAGCTTCTACCTTGTGCATTTTCATTGGTTTTTACGTTACTTTGGTAATCATATATAGATCCCCTCAAACAAGTTAGAACAACCATATACTTACCTACCAATGTAAGCGGAAAAAAATCAACTACACCATATTTTTTGTAGAGTGTGTGTGGAAAAGTTGATAAGATCAAAACCAATTAAAGTTCACAGCGTTATAACTTAAACGTCGTAAGACCCAAAAGCCTTTTAAAAGGCATAAAACAATTGTTTTTCCATTGTGTCTGCTGTCTGGGCCTTACGACGTTAATATAAATTGTGCGATACTTACATTTAACAGCAAAGTACTCTTGTTACCATTAGTCACTGCCTGTCATTAGGTTTAATACAATAAATGTGTTGACGAAATCAAAATATTGCTTTAAAGTATATTAGAGTATTATACTAATGAAACAACATTTGAATAGTACTTACCTGATTGATGAACCTAAAAGCAAACTCATCAGAGTGCACCTTAATTATTAAATAGTCCTGTAGGTACTTACGTATTATTAATTAGCTAATGGTTATTAAGTTCATGACGTTACATTACCATTGTGTATAGATCTGAGACGTCAATTGTTTCTATAATCCTGCTTATGCAAGTAATCATTTGGGTATTAAGATTATCGGCCCATCGTGTAGTCAATAATCATAAATAAATTAATGATAAAATGATTAATAAATAAGTACTCAAATAGTATCGTAAAAATAAATTGACCTAATACCAAGGTAAAACCTAAGGACTGAAAGCACTTTTGCTATAGGACCCGTAAAACACATTAATACGATATAATCTCGAATTACCTCCGCTACAAAAACTTTGAAAGTTTAATAACTTACCTACTTATGTTATTAAAAACAGCTGCTGTGCGTCAATATTTTATAAAATATATATATAACCAGATAAAAAGACTTTCTCTGTAGGAATGATATTTACGATAATTTATAGAAATATAGCTACATAGAGAAGATCTCTTTAGGGATCGCCCATGAGTCACGTGATCTTTGAAAGTGAGAGGCAGAGGGGTGCGGAAAAAATCATGAAGGTGTAAAATGTAGATTGACACTTTTTATTGCACGATACGAACTTAAACTGTATACCTCTGTACAGTTAGATTTTATCCTATTTATTTTGGATATCTATCTAGTATACAATTTAGGTGGTCTTGTAACTAGAAAAAATCTCTACTAGACGACCTACAGGTACAGAACATTTAGATAGAACATTGGAGAGTGTACCTAATTAGTATGTTACAAGAAAAGTTTCTTAACTTAGATTTGTATTATTATTTGCAGACATGCAGCCGCGCTCAGTCCGCAGCGTGGACGCGCTGCTGCAGCCCGAGAAGCGCGTGAAGCGCTGCGCGTGCAGCTGCGCCTGAGCAGCGCGCCCGCGCCCGCGCGCGCCCCGCGCCGCGCCACTCCGTCCATGTCTCAAGTTTTCTAACACCTTCGCTAACAGTTCTGTAAATAAAGTTGTTAACTCCTCAGCTTTCAAACGTCGTTTTTATTTATTTACCAAAACGTTGAGATCATATTTATAAAATTTTATTTTTGTTAAATAATAATAATTCGTTTTGGTACCTATAATGTGACCTAGATTTTATAATAGCTGTTTATTTTCATCTAAATGCAAACTTTAGTATTATGTAGTTATAGTTGGAATGGATTAACCAGCAAAATAGGTAGTTACACGTTTATTGTGGATGTGGGGATTATACATCTAATGCATTACATGATTGAATAACTACATCGAAGTAGGTGTATCTACCTACATGGAATATTAAAAAATATTATATCAGCTCATTTTCAGTTTTGGTAAGACAATAATAATGTATTTTGTGGAAAGGAACCGCATTTATTTCCAAACAGTTGTCTCTTACCTAGTGATATTGTAAACTAAAACTAAACTTACATTCTATTGTGATCCTAAATTAAATTTTTATTAGTTTTAAAGAGGTTTGTTTTATTTGATTTCATAACTCCTATAATCATTTAAACAGGTACCTAGTGTAATGTTGTTCCCGTAAATTACTAGCTGTACGTACAAGAAGTACCTACCTACCTATGTAACTACAGGTATATTAATGAACAGCAGGATAATCTGTGCGAATATCTATTAAGAAATAGCAATTAGTTTACATTTATTAACTACATATTTTTTATAGAATATGCTAAGGAAATATTCTTCTTTTGTATTTCATGTTTTTTTTTATATAATATGGGTTTGCACTTGACCTCATCTCACCTGATGGAGAGTGACAATGAGGTCTAAGATGTAGCGTTTTTATAACCGTTAGGTCAATATTATAGTGAAATATTCAATAGGTAGGTACTGTCAATGTAAGAAATGTAGACCCTATATTATACTTATCCATACTAATATTATAAATGCGAAAGTAACTCTGTCTGTCTGTCTGTCTGCTACTCTTTCACGCCAAAACTACTCAACGGATTTAAATGAAATTTGGTATACAGATAATCTAGACCCTGAGAAAGGACATAGGCTACTTTTTATTGCGAAAAGGGGGTTGTAAGTGGTTGAAAGGGGGGTAAAAAGTTACTTTTCTACGCGGATGGAGTTGCGGGCGGCCGCTAGTTTCATTATAAATGATGTACAATATCTTGGCCAGTTATGGCACAAGTCATTTAATTAAAATTTGCCTAATGAAAATTCGATTGATTCTAAAACCGACAATATTAAGTAGTATGTTTTCTGGACTTATGAAACCAGAAGTTTTAACTAACAGTGTGGTTTAGAAATGAATTGTTTGAAATCTAAAAATATTTCAAAAAAAATTCAATTAGCAGGTGCTGGTAGGATGATGTTTTAATTACGTAGCATCCTTATCATTTGGGTGTACCTATGCTCGTAAAAGGGAATTTGTTTTTCCGGCGTCGAGGTGGGGCGTGCCTATGATTAATAGGTAAAACGTGGAAGAATACAATATTCATTTTAACGTTACTAATCAAAACACTGCGTCAATATGTATCACGCAATAAGTGTTACTTGTTTATAATATGTTGTTATTATAGTTATCTATAGGTATAGGTATTTTAGGTTAAATGTAGTGATTACCTTTATTTTCTTTAGCTTGAACTGGTAGAGTACACCTTCAGGTAACTTTGTTGATAGAACTGATAACGTAGAGATCATATTATTGATGAAAGCCAACTCTCTGATCGACCTCTCTGATCTCGCAGATGTTCATGTTCGGCGTTTATTAGGTACTTACTATCAGGTGACCTGCTTGCTCATTTGTCGCATCTAGTAATTAAAAAACATTTGCAGTCAAAAAGAAAATTTTCCATACTAACATCACAAAAAAATATAACATTCCCAATTATATTTTCAAAAACTGGTTCTGGTTAATCTGAGTGATATAAAATCGTCCAGCGGAATCCGATTTTTTTTTGTATTGCTATAAGCACAGAAGATTGTAATATTATATCAATCCTCTGTGCTAATTATGTATCAACAGTTTAAACACGTTCTCAGTTGTAGCACAGGTTGTAGTAGGTACCTCTCTCTCGTACTCTTATTTTGAAAGTGAGTTTCGTCATCATATCGCACGAAATTTAGGTAGGTACGAATGCGAGTTAAACCAACTTAGTTTAGCACCTTGTTTGCGATCCTCATTATATTCTCTGCGGTGTGTATAATATGTTTCTGTCTTACATACCTATCTGGTGATATGGCTCATATTTGCTTAAGGAAAAAGGCCCCGACCGTCCGCCAGAATATTAAGTTGTAGGTCATTATTTAATTAAATGTCATTAAAACTTTGTAATGAAGTGACACTGAGTGTTAGCCTATATCTGTTCAAATAACATCGCTCTGTAAAAGTTTGGGAGCCGCGGGCGATGCGTCTCGTCGTCGGGAAATGGGTACCTACTACTACCTATAGGTATCTATACCGGTCGTTACGCGTTGCGGGACGTAGGTAGCTAATATTATGTACCTACCTACTGCTTGTACCTACGCACGCTATAGGGCTACCACAAGATTGCAAGCTGTTCAGGGCTGAATAGTATAGATATAGAAAACAAATCGCAAACAGAACCCTTGTTAACTTAATGTGGTTAAAGGCATAGACGAAAAATTTAAAACTGCGATAAAATAATACTTATACAATTTTCATTTTATGATTTTAGCAGCTAGCAGTTTCGTTTCGTGCTTATTAGAGGACTACTGAGGTTACACGGAGAAATTAATTTTTCAAGTAAGTTTTAAGATGTTAGAAGACTCTAGGTAGGTACGTATCTTTTTACATTAGGTCGATGGTAAGGAAAATATATGGCGAGTTAATTGATGTGCAAGTATGTAGATAGCTATATCAAGTTTATGCGGATAAACATGATACAATTTCCTTATTAGTTAAGAGGATTAAGTATAATAATGGTTGTTCAACGAATATATAAGTCCTACTCCAACCATTAACAAGTGGAGGATTCGTAGCGTGATGATTCGCTTCCAAGCAATTATTTAGGTAGGTAAATATTAAATTTGACGGATCCAATTATTTCACTCGTAAGGTATTTATAATGGATTATTTGGTGGGTAGGTACTCTCTTCTTAATTATTAACAAAGTATGTATCTAGTAAGAATTTTATTGTTAAAGTGGGTTAAGTCGATATGTAATTGAAATTAAGCTTTTTATCGTCCAATTGATACAGTTGAGACCAACTTCTAAATAGATAAGTATAAGACTTTATGCGGTAAGTACAGAGAGCCAACATTTCTGTAATGTTTAATGAACCAAATGTGTTTGGTAATGGCGTAGCATGGGTAGGTCCCCCTGGGGAAATATTACAATCGGTACCAAACATTTTTGACAAAAATAACTGACTTGATGGTAGCCCTGCATGCGGGCGGGTGGGCGGCAATATTGCCAAGTTGACTTGAGAAGGCTATTTTCTATTCGATGCGAAGATTATTTCCTCCTTTCTTTGGAGTAGGTACTTATTTGGCGACCCGCGGTTGTTAAAACGTTCACCTTGCTCAGCTGGTATTGTTTTCTACACGGAATTTGTTTCAGATGTGATTTAAAAAAAACATGGAATTATGTTACACTAATTTTATTTATGTACTTATTTCTAATAATATGCTAAAACACATATACTTTATCTATTTATTTTATTTTTTATGTACAGATATGAATTCAGACTAGGTAGAGACAAATATACTTATTATCATCCTTTGACAATTTTATACTTTTTCTTAAATTCATAACATTTTTTGTGGGAGTTTTTCACGTTTGCGTAAGTCTGATTGGCTATGCCGGTACCTGTTTCAAGTAATTTATAAGAAAAATAGAAAAAATATGCAATATAACATTCGACCTACGTTTACAAATGAATGATTGCTGCATTGGGTCAATTTTCTTATTTGTCTATTGAGATACTACAATTTGGTATAGAGTTACAAGATTTCATATTACTTTTGAAATGTAACATGATCAACACTATGTAGAATCCAAGAATAATTATATTCATTAACAAGCCTGATATGTAACTTATAAGTAAGGTAGTAAACGACTTCAAACACCACAATTCGATGACGTCTTTAGAAAACAAATAGAAGTTTATGAGCAAACACATTAAAAACGTAATGATCGTAAGACTCCTAGCGAATTTCCTTATTTTGTCATTAAGCACTTTGTATAAGATAGTTAGATAGAGGACGGTTCCGAGGAGCATGAGCGGCCACCGGAACAGGCAGCAGATGAGCAGGTAGACGAGGCCGGGGTCCAGCACGCGCGTGGCCACCACGGCCGTGCACGCGCCGCTCAGCGGCAGCGGCACCAGCCACGAGCACGTCACCACCTTCCACAACCTCGTCTCACTGATCTTCACCAGCACCACTATCAAACTGTCGTACATATGCTTTATAAAGAAAAACACCAATATAACTATCACAAAGTCAATATAAATCGTTGCACTGAGCAGGGCGTAGTTAATCCCCTCGCTGCATTCTATAATCTTATTTTCCTTAAGGAATATGACTAGAAACACCAATCTCTTCAAAAACCGCACAACACTCAGCTGCAACAACATTTGGTTTCTGTAGTTTTTTCTCCATCTCTGCGTTTTAATAGCTGCCACGGTCCATATTATTAATTCCAAAGCTGTCATAACAATTTCAATTATAATAAAAGCTTCGAACACCGAAGTATCCGAAGATTCACTGTGAAATGGCTGCTTAACGTCAATCGCGTTACGAACACTTTCTGTAATCGAAATCTCCTTCCCCGGGGCCACGTCTGCCGAAGTGACTTCACTTTCATTAAACCATATTGATGGGGTAGTCGCGGCCGCCGTCGCGGAATCTGCGCCGTCGTCTAGCATCCTCTCCGTTGTCACGATGTCTGCCATCTCGAGGACATTGATTGAAATCCACTTTCACGGTCACAGGTGCATAAACAAAAACAAACGAAGCTGGACACACGCCGGGCGCCGTGGTGCCACTCGGACTGCAGTCAGGCTAATGTCTAGGTAAACAGGAAACTACTTGTTATATTGCTCATTAGCGATCGCTCTTATTGGAATTTGTGGTTGACGAACGTCATTGCTGTGTAACAAAATCCCCACGAATTGCTCATGACAGTGACGGTCGTCACCTTCGGGTTACCGCCGTATTATTAGTAATCTAGTGCGAAAATTTTGTGGGAAATTAAGATAATATATGAGTTCGTTCCGTTCGTTGTAGGTATAGACAATGTTTTTGTAATAATAAGTATGATATAGGTACCCATACAATTTATTAATGATTACGGCAATTGTTTATATAAATAAGGAAAGGTCGTTTCCCAAATTAACCTAAAATAAACGGCAAATCAGCTTACATTCGCCTACGGGATGTTTAAAAATAGTATCATGATCTATGTGATAACGTCTATTAGGCACAAAGAGCAAAAAATATGCGACGGGTAGGCAGGTGAGCAAATATTACGCCCTCAGAGAACTCTGAACGTGGCACGTTTCATTTTCATTAACACGCTCAATCTTAACAGCAAGGGTGACTGTCAGGCACTACGAGTATAGACTTAGACAGGTTGGGCCCAAATTAGATCGCCCGAATTATGGCCAGTATTCGAGGCTCAGGCACGCTCAGGTCTTTACTGTTTTATACCCACCCAGGATTTACGAACATCGTTAATAGCTTTACTTTGTGACAATATTAAAGTCATTTAAGTATAGTTTTATTTTATATCTTTAGTTGGAGCTAAAGGTAAAGAAAGATATCTAAAAAACTTAGACGTAAGACTTAACGTAGTTTGAGGGAATGAGGTTAAAAGGTTAGAATTACACTTGTGACTCCATACGTTGCCACGCGTATTGTATGGTGTCCATAGATGCTAACCATCACATGATCCGTCAGTTTGTCTACCTCTTATCACATGAAAAAATGTATCAACATTAAGTCAGCAATGTTGCATTTGTTACAACTGCGGCTATTTCTTTCGTTCCTTACTGTTGCTGTTTCTTACGAACATACACCTACGGGGAACGTTCTGTGTAACGGGAAAAGGGGAGACACGTACACGGGAGATCTGGTCGCCCTATAAACAAGTCCGACTAATGCTCTTTATTGCCGCCTCTAATTCCGCACTTTATACCAAACACTTTCATTACGAATTTGTATGTAATAGATTCATCCATCAAAACTCTAGAACTAAGATCTAAGCACCTGTTGATTAGGTTTATATCTGAAAATAAACAAACGTCTATTTTCCTTAACTTAACTATGCGTAACTTGTCTGCGCAGTTTTTTCTTACCAATGATTTTAGGTATCGCAAATATTGATGACAAAATTTCACTGATATGAGATTAATTTGGCTCGGGTGCCGAAATCATATTTATTTAATACCAAAGGCTATTCGGATGCAAGTAGTTAATAACTTTATAGTTAAATTGTTTAGCAGTTCATGTGCTGAGCGATCAATAAATTAAAATATGGGTCAAGCTCACTTCCCCGTGAATTTTACCTGGAAAGTCACTCAACTACGAGAAAGCTCGAAGGTTATTGAACACGGATCGTTATAGCACTATGCGAATAAATTCAATGGATATTGCTAGATACTCGTATTTACCCTGTTCAATAAAATGGGGAATTATCCAAGTGAAAAACTGTATACTTCACCAATATGGATTTATCTTACCTTAGGTAAGTACTATACATAATAACACCAATAGAAAAGAAGAATTATGTAGACTGATTTATACGCGATAAATCTTATCGATAAAAAGGAGACTTCAATATTTTTATATGTAACTATTGTAATATTGATAACACCTCTGAATCCTGCTACAGTTCGGCTGATTTTGGAAATTGTTTAATTTTATACGGCGGAGGAAATCGCTAAGAAAAGTTATTGATATAAATTCTGCAAACATATTCTACGTAAGCTACGAAGTCAAATGCACTAGATCAGTTCAATATAAATATTTGATTCGACTTTTCAGCTTGAAAGAAACCTATCTCAGTCTGAATTATTGAGATGAGAAAATCAGTCGAGTTAATAAAATGTACCGTCTCACTCTTGTGCATTTAAAGATGAATGCCTAATCGATCGCCTGAGTAGTTTGCCTAGCAACCGATAGCTCACTGTTATATTGGAAATTGTGAGGGCATGTGAAAGATTCACAGCTATTATCTGCAATGTTGAACACGGTGCCAAAGCTTTTATAAAATGAACAAAAATGCCGAATGAGGTACAATTTTCGTAATTGGGTATTTTTATTATGCGAATATTGTAATTTAGAGAAAACTTTGAAGTCTTTAACTGAGTGTTTTACTAAAAGCTTTAATGAAAAACCTTAATGTATGTTTGCGGTTTCGTAATAGACATCAAAATCCAGAAAATATTCTGTAAAATTAGATGTGAATATACTTACATACATACTCGTAGTAAGCTCTATGGGGCAGGGGAGAAAATTATTCTTAAGTTTCGCCTTGAGAAAGTGAAATACTGAGATGCCTAGACAATTAACATTTCCAATTTTTCTGGCCATATAAATATAAAAGTCTACCACCAAGTTTTATTGTGCTGTTGAAGTAATTTTAAACTTTTATATAAATGTGTAGGTACATTTCGGTAGGTATTGTTGAGTGCAAACTCAATTATCTTTGGCAAGAAAATCTCTCCGTATCCGCACGACGCTGCGGAGCGCGGACGGGTTGGCGGTTGTCTAAAACACAATTAAGTACCTAAGTGGAAGTGGTTCCGGCACCTGAATGAGTTCGTACTTGCTGAACATTTTATAGTACTTCTTGTTCTTCGCTCCCGATGCCGTTACGGGTTTTCCATGAACATTCCGATTCGACGCGCGCCACCTTACTTCGGAGAACTTTGCGTCCTTTTTATTTAGATATTTTATTTTTCACAGCATCAGCATAAATATCTATCTTCGTCTGCTGCCTGCAAGTTTTGAACTTTGAGTTTTTTCTGACTCATAAATAATTCAAACTTTTCTGTTGTTGAGCGTGAAGGGGTTTGAAGAGTTTTTCACTTTTTGAATTTAACTTAACTGATTGTATATAGGCGTTATCATTTACCTACCACTTACGCATACCCATTACACGTTCCCAAAGGTTAAAAGTAGATATGTAGTACTCACAGGTACAGCGGATAAATCAACCCTTTATCAAAACAATCAAATCTTACGACGTATGTAGGTATTCCAACTGGCAAGCGATGTTAAGCATTTTCAGTTAATTATTTGACCATGAACGATGACTTGTCCTTCTGGTAGGCTCGTAGAGGATCGAAGGCCTTTTTGGCATCTAAGAGACCATCCAGGCTCAATACTCGTAATATCAAAACACAATAAGTTCGTGACGCATTTATTCGGGGTGAATCACATACCTACCTATGTGTTTTTTCAATGTTTTTGTGCAAAAAAATGCTACTTTAAAATAATTAAGAGTATTATTTGAAAGGTTCTGTTTAACCGAGACACAACAGTTTAACAACGGATCACTACGATCACGACTTATCTGACAAAGCTACGAATACTGTAGGAAGCCTAACTTTATCGCTTGACAAGGCTTATGATAACACTTAATATTACGAGCTTTTATCGCGTTATCGCTATAGAGGCGAGATGTACTACTTGTTTATGTGTGTTTCCTCTATTAAGGTTTATTGAGCTCAATAATGGTTACTGTCTGACGTCACTGCTTTATGTTAAAATACTGCTTTGATGGGCGCAGTTAATTTACGCGTTCGTAACTCATCAGCCCTAATGACTGTGGAAGACAATTGAAATGTGTAATAAGAACGTAATTACGATTTACTGGTTCCTCCTCTTGGAAGCCTTTTTGATCACGAATTGTAATTAATGATAATATAGGCGGCAGTGCTCGGTTATATCCGTGGATAATGGATGAGCTGTATTTTTAAGCGAGGGGGAAGATTTTGCTTCAGGAACTAGGCAGCGACTTATTTACAGCAGGTAGTTTTTCATATTATGATGATAAACGGAAGATGTTTCAGCACTTTACAATTAAACAGTTCCAAATAAACTAAAATACCAATTATATGGAACTTTTATACTTACTAGTATCTACTTACAAGCAATGACTTTATATAGGATTTGAGTTTTATAAGCGTTTAGTATTTTCGTGAAAGTAAAATGTGTATCAGCATGATATACTCGTATTCGTCGGTTCATCACCATATGTACCTACAAACGATTATAATAATACGCTTACGACAGATAAGAGAAAATCCTCTGTCCATCCATCTATTCAATCCATCCTGTATTTTTTAATGAGGTAGACCTTATTAAAAAAGTACATCAGTGATATATCTGTAACGTTAACATTTTGACTCTATACAAGTATAAGTAGGCACTCTAAAGTACAAAAATAAATAAGTAGATGTATACTAACGTGCTCACCTATTGAATGTAATTATTTTAAGCCAAGTTCGAGATACTAATGGTGGAAGCTGCGATCGATCAGAAGGGTAAGGTTTCGTGCTCCAGGCGATTAGTTGACTAATTGGATATTCGATTCAGTTACTGCTAAAGTTCGATAAGGTACCGAGGTGTGGTTAACTCTACAAAGACAATTGACCAACTAGAATTTCCACTTCTGACTAACGTTAAATAGGTAGGTTGTAGGTTACGATCATCCATTTGTAGAATATTGACTAAGTTTACAGTATGCGTGATTGCAATCTAATTTAAATAAAATAAGGATGATATCTTCGAGTTATATAGGCAGCGCAGGTTTAGTTTAGTTGTTGTCCTTTGCAATTATTCAAGTTTAAAGAATACATTTTCTGTTGTACCTACTCGTGCTTACATGGACAAAAGCACTTCTGTTTGAGGACGCACTGATTGGAACAAGTATTTTTTTTTTACTTGATTGCTCTTGACATGTAGGTTTGGGTCAGTTACACATGAAAGGTCGGTCAATATACGATCGGAAAATATTATGTAACATTTTTCCTGAAAAATATGAATAGTTCGCGCGTTTGTTTATTTCGTTCGTCAAGTGATAGTAAAAATTATAAATTTCTGAGCTCATAATAGATTTCAAAATTATTATACTTATCCCATACATTTCATTTCCTAACGCAAAAACTTGAAGGCGATAAACAACTTACGTGAAAGCTCTTCATCCTCACAGCTATCGGACGGTTTTTCCGACAATTTTCCAATATCTCGACGCACGAAATATAAGTAAATACCCATAGTAAAGCTGTAGTGCAGTATTTCTTTGAAAAGAGTAGCGTTGAGGCAAATATTTCGTTATATTGTTATAATATTTGTACTCAAGGAAAAGGGTCAGTAGTTCAAACAAGTAATAAAGATAAACCAGTGACGTCAATGGGAACATTTCTGAATTATTACGACCTGTAGATACTTGTAGGGCTTGCATCGAAGAAAACTATGACTTGACTTACAATGTTTTAACGTAGGTACCAAATAATTGTACGAGTATGTGTAGATTAGTATACCTCTCTTATCTTACTATTGTAGGCTGACATTATAAAGAAAACTTTATACTAACAGCATAGGTAATCTTTGCCTTTACCTAGTTACCTTCTCAGGTATACACCGTTAAATTTTAGTCGTTCTAATCCCCCCGAAGCCCTCATAATAGGTAACACGAATAAAGTCCTTTTTGCATGTTAGATCATTAACACACCTGAGCAAAATAAAAATCACCTGTTCCATAAGCACACAAAACAATATTCACCAGGCTAATAAGGTAGCTGTTACAACAGCTGATTTCTATCCTGGACACCCTCTCACCGTCCATGGTAGGAGAACTGTGGGGCACCAGTTCAAACTTAAACAGGTACTTAACCTATTTTCGAAAATAAAAAATTAGCACCGTTTCTTATTTTTCGGAAGTTGATTAATTTACGATTCAGACTATTTACGATGACAGATACGCCTTTCCCTAACAGGTTTAGAGGGAGATCTCGTCCTGCTTTGAATTTTGCGGTGACTACTTGGCACTGACTAGGTACGAGTATCATATTATCTTGCATGCTCTTCAACGGCGTACTTTTGTCTTGACCTTTTTAAAGTTGCTTTTCCCATTTGATAACGAATATCTTCGAAGTAAGCTACACACGCACACCCAAAAGAGAATTATAGCTTACTTATTGTGTAGAAGGTTGTAATCGTAGACTCGCAGAGGCTATTTTCTAGGGGTGTTTTTTATTAACCCACTGTTTCCCGAAGTTCAGAGCAAATAAACAAAGTATCGCACCCTTCCAGGATCAAACATGGCGTGGACCCCTAATAAACAAAGGAGTAAGCCTCCTGGGCCAGTGAAAGTGATGGTAACATTATATAACATTTTAACCAAATAAATATACATGACATCTCATTATCATTATAGGTAGGAAAGACAACGTGTCTTGCCTATAATTGTCCCAATTTTCAGTGTCAGTTTGTTAGCAAATAAATGTTTCGATTGTAACTTCACCAATCGTAAAGCTCAAGAAGACATAGATGCGCAATTGATGTGAGTAATTAGTGTTTCATTTTCAAACAAACTTAGGCATAGGATATGAAAATTCGTATTTTGATATGTGTTGCGATCTAAATACACTTAACTTTGAGAATTGTTGCTACAAAAGGACCTAGACCTCTTAATCCACCAATCCACACTCGGCAAGCTTAGTGGATTATGTACCCTTATCACTATGAGGCGAGAAAGGCGTGTATTCCAGTATTTCGTAAAGGTGCGAAAGCTATTTCACAATAAGGGAATTATATTAAAATCGGGGCTTTGTTTTATCGCCTCGTCGAAGTGGCAGAAACTTTGCTAATCACTGTTCGAAGGGTCACTCGCTTACGAATAAATTACCTAGCAGAAGGAACTTCGCTAAAAGTAATTACGTTATCGGAGTCAAGTTCCCACTTGCAAAAGGCGTACGTGCCGGAATCTAGCGGATAACTGATAAACGAGCCGGCACATATTTACTGGAAGGAAAATCTACGTCAATAAATATAACTTGAATGATCAAAAAGGGGATAAACTGTGTGCAATTGTAAAATGGTGATTTAAGTAGAAGTAAATATAGGTCATTATCTTTTCTAGGTCACACTCTGCCAGGGGCGTTTCCCCATAAACGCACTCGGGTGCAATTACAAACATTACTTTGCCAACTCTGGACGAAAATCATACCGCAGTTCAATGGATCAGTTAGTAAAAAAAAACTATTATTACAAAATTTGTTAGCACTTTTTATGTTTTATTTGTTGGTGACTCTATCATGAAGTTGTCGCTTAGAAACAAGTAGGTAATCAAAATTAAGGTAAAACACGTTTAAATAGTATCCTAGTCATCGTCTTGTCTTCGTCATTTATTAAAACTATTTTTTGATACCCATTCTCATTGAAATGAATACTAAAACTTTGTCTCTTCTAATTTAATCTAGTCTATCTATGTGTTGGTATACATGGTACTATGCACAAAACTTGTAGGTTCATTCTTACAAAATATAAAATAGAAAGCATGTTACTTAAATTGGGTTTGTTAAAATAAGATTTTTCCAAAGTTCCGAGACATTTACAAAATGCTTGCGACCTTTCACCCTACGTAATTGACCTCGACATAACCTGGATTCGAATGGCACAATATCGCTAGGGGTGGCAGGACTTATGGCAACTATGCACCACCTTCACTGACAAAAGACCACACATATTAAAATCATTGAGCTATGCTAAGTTTTACGTTGGGTACGACATGCTACGAGTATTATTAAGTAATAACTCCTTTTTCCTATCTTCAATTTTGAAAACTGAAAGGTCTTACTTACAAATAATAGTTTTCAATGTTCGTGGCACAAATTTAATTGCACGCATTTACAATTTTGTTCTAAAAATCGTTAAGCCTGCACCGAGCTTTTAGCGCTGTATTTGCGTTCCTTGGATTCCTCGTCGAATTGTTATTACTAAAAGCTTGAACTATTTAATTCATATGCAAGATTTTTAAGAAGATAACCTTTATATTCTATAGTTAAGAAACATAATTACTCGTAGTCTCCTGCATCAAAAAAATCAAAGATAAACATCAAAATAAATATAATGACGTCCTGGAATCAACCGGGAATCTTTTAAATAAAAACAAAACTAGAACAAGTTTGTAGAAATTCGAGTAAAAAATAAAGGAACTTCAAAATGCAAGCATTTTACGTGAAACGCAACATTCGTAAATGTGGCATCGCGGCCTACTGTCAATACCTAACTTACTGGGCTAAGTAGACTGGGGTTTAGAACGGCGCATCCGCACCTCCAACCTGGAATCGATACCGTTTCAATTATATACGGTAGTTTTGATTAAAAAGTGTTCAGAGGCACCTGTCGCGTACACGATCAACAGGAAACGTATCCGGGCGAGGCTCGGAGGAGCCGGAGGACGCAGGCTGCGAGGACGCCAGTCGCCGCCCAGCCGCCCTCCGCGCGAGCCGCCGCCCGCGCCCGCGCCCTCCTCCGGTCCTCCTCTACTCGCGTCACGATCTCCGACCCGCTCGGACATCCATCCGACAATACTAATTTCACTTCACTCCGGTCCCGACGCGTTGTCACGCCACTCGCTCCCGCTAAAAGACAGCTTTTGAAGTTTGCTAAGTGCTATCGGATACCGAAGGATTCTCGGGGCCCTTTCAGCGTACATCGCTCGAGGCGAGGTAAGTTCATAAGATTCCATTTAGTAGTTCTCAGGGTGTCTTATTGGATTGTATTCACAACATACAACATCTGTTTTCCTATTTTTGTATACATACTACATCTTATCTTTCTATTTGTGGGGTGGGGACTACTCAGCGTATAAGTTTGCTACATATGGGTCCGTTAGCCATAATAGTAAAGTCAGCTTTACCTACTAAAATTACTTATAATTAGTTCTTTTTTTTATCCTTTCTAATTCAACTTGTAAACATCTAGTAGTAAAAACTACATCAGTAGTACGAGTTGTAGGTTGTATCATTAAGTGTTTTATTATTATGTTAGGTACTATACCTTTACTATGCCTTTACCCGCAGCGTCGTCCTTTTTGGGCATTATGATGTGTTTCCATAGGAATATAAGGATTACCATAGTAAAACGTAGTTTTTGTTACTTAGGGATAGCGTTTTTCGCAACAATCATGAATAGGTAATATAAATTGCCACCTTATAATACCTACTGGTACCTACAATCCTAAAATTTTCACAAGAAGTAATGTTTTACAGAAAATATGGGCACAATGCAAATAGCAAATAGTTTTTCTGTATTTTCAAATACATATTATGAAGTATTGTTGTTATACTGTGCCATGTCTATGAAACATTTTAACAACAAAAAAAATATAGCCAAATTATAACATTTCCAATTTAATTTCGTATTGATAAATTTAACATCTTTAAAATGAACGTTGAGGATAGCAAATCTGACATAGAAATAGTTTACACAAAGCTTACCTATACGTTACGTATCCGAAAAGTTGGAACACTTGCGCGATGTAATCGGCACCCAGCGCAACCTATTAGGCAAGTTTGGAACTAATAGCATAAATAAGTCCTGAAACGAAGTGATGGCTCTACTAGTTTTATGACAAAATAAAAGTATGATAGCTTGAACGGTTCTTTATCTAAAAACTAGTGACCCGCCCTCACTTCGTTTCGGTACTTAACCAATAGATGGCGTTTGAAGTCAATTACATCGTGTAAGCGTTTCGTGTTTTCGGTTTACCCATAAGTTTTGACTTGGACTATGAGATTAACCTCTATAAATATGAGTATATCTTATTAGATAATAATTCCTTTTCTTTCTTTTACTAGTACCAACCTATGTTGAGTCACTGCATTTAACAACACTGGTCTTAGTACCTAGTGCAGGTGAAAAACAATTCCTTTTAGCAAGTCTAGTACGTGTTTTATGGTACTTTTATTATTTTCTGTAATAACTTGCCATGTTGTTCACGGCTGGTGGTAAAACTCGAGGAGGTAAAATAGCCATATCATTTATGTTTCTGACCTCTGATATGACACTAGTAGTTACCATTTAAGTATTATGAGTTGTTTGGAAGTGTCTGATAACTCGCGTCCTCCTATCTTTACGAGTTTTGGTCACAGAGCGCTATGTCCGCGGGGTGTAAAGCACTTTGCTGCCCAATAGTTTGCCATAGCGTTGCGATGAACACATCAACTCTTTACTTTAATAACGTGAAGTCCAAAGCAAGTTATTTAAGACTTGTCCCGTTATTCAAGTAAAGAGGCGACATGAAAAATTATAAATACCCAATTACTACACTCAGGGGCACATCTAACCGCCCTAAATAGCTTACTATTTATACAAACGTCATTTTGAGTGTAATTTAGTAACTATGTACTATATGAACCCTAAGTTTATACAAAAATATCCAAAATTGTTTTGGGAAAATCCCCGACTTTCAATTCTAATGTGTAAAGCAGACTTTACAAATTATTAAGTATTATGTTCAACGCTGTTATCATGTGAGAAAAATTCAATAATGGTTACTTAATAAAGGTATTATAAATTTAAATACAGTAGTCTAAGCGATACACCACTACGGTTATTCATACATGTTTACAGAAGACAAGAGTCCCTGACTTGTAGAGATACTAACGCAGAGAGTCCCATTAGATTTATTGCACTCATCATCTCGTAATCGCATCTTTATGGCATCTTTAACGCTTACTCGTGCGTTGATCGGCGGCAACTTCTGAAGGGCAAACTATATACTCACTAAAAAGAAAATTGCTCCCTAGAAAGTACTTTTTTCTAACATAATACCTACCTGTAACGGTTCTTCTATTTTACTCTCTAACCTTTGTTATAAACTAAAAAAATACTGTCCAACTGAAGGGCAAAGTCTTCCGTCATAGAAGTAAAGTCAGTGCTACTACGATAGGATTATGCTTAATCACCACGTTGCTTGCCTAATGCGGATTGGTGATCATCACAAACTCGAGCTATATCCGAAAGATTCTAAATATACTTTTTTGCTCGATCCGGGAATCGAACCCAGGACCTAGAGATTTCGGTTCGGTATATACATTATAACACGGCTTACCGCGTTGGTCTATTGGTTTATACATATACCGAACAAAAGTACTAATACTTTTGTTATAACAATAGCATTATTATACTAATTTCGAGCTCCGACACTACAAAATAAATTCTTAGAAGTGTCATAATCTATCCATCAGGGTGGAAAAAAGTTGGGCCCTGGGGAAACCTTAGCTAGTTTAAAAAAACAATCCCTAAAGTAAAAAGGGCGGTTAGAAGTTTGTATAAAAGTCCGTCATTCTGACGTCAGGAATGGAACATTATGGTATTTTAAGTATATTTAGGTACAACTTGTAAAAAATGTAAGTTGTAGCAACGTTTTTCGGAAAATCACCCTTGTGGGGGTTTTGCAAGTTTAAGAGTGAAAATTGTGAAAATTGCTATTTGAGCTCCACTAACCAAAAACAGACATCTTTAAAATGGTAGGAATGTGGTGAAAATATTATGATAAAAAATATGTATTCAGAGTTTTTGTAAAAGAATTCGAAAATTCAACCCTATCCGATCCATTTTCCGATGTTAGAAATGTGGAAAATAGATTTTATAGATACTTATGTAATTTGAAATTTAAATTTTCTGTATAGTAGTGTAGGTACTTATATGTCACCGTGAAGTAGTACGAACCGTAAAGTTTGATTGATATTTTCCGATAGTTGATCAACTTCCTAGGAAATTGATCAACTTACCTACGATTTGGACTCCTCACGGTTATTTATGGAGTTGGAGTAAAGGAAGACGGGGGTTTAAAGTTCGTATGAAGATGATTTTAAATGATGATTTTAAACAGGATTCTGCTGTAACACATTATTATTTACGTGAGTAACGCCGCGGGCGCAGTGTAGGAATATACAAGTCTACTTGATGTTTATTTGTGACTTTGTATTCATGAAATTGTATTTTCGAAATCTCACAATTTGTGAGAATGACATTTTTATCTTCACGAGATGAAATATCTCTTATATAATTATTTTATAACAATGTCTCGAAAACAATTTATCTAATGAACATACTTAAGATAAAAAAAGCCAGACTTAGTCTCTATTATTAATTTTATAAAAGAGCCAGCTATTACAAACCGCATTAATGGTCTGTTGATAAATATATATTTTTTAATATATTATGTTTCATACATAGAGATGTTCTGTGTGTGGGAGCGCAAATTTCTATTTCGATGCTGCGAATACAATTTAAGTAGGTGTGTCTTTTGTAAGCTCTATAGCATGGATTATGAATACGGTGTCATGTGCCCCCGGAATGGCGGGGAGACTTGTTTGTGTGTAAATTGAGAGAAGTTTCGTCCGCACTTGGAACGTGGGGTCGCGCCTCAATAGGTATGCGTTATTTGTATGTATTTATGTGCCCCATCTTGCCTGCATAACAATATGACCTGTCAACTGAAAACAAGATGGTGGCTGATGGGACATGAACTAGTGAAACATAATGATTAGGAATATCAATGTTCTTTCTAGGGTTCCGCAACCAAAATGGCAAAAAACGGAACCCTTATAGATTGGTCATATCTGGCTATCTGTCTGTCTGTCTGTCCATCCCCAAATGATCCCTATGTCACAGTCATTTCTTCCAAAATTATAAGAACTACATTGTTGAAACTTGGTATGTACCTAATATGTATTTTGTGAACTGCATTAAGATTTTCATACATTCATAGAAATAGAAAAAATAGCTCGCATCCGGTCCTGCGCCTTAGGTCGGTCATCGCCTGATCGTTGCCATGACTCTACTGGTGTTGGGTAACTTTTAGGACGGCGGAAATAGCTTACGAATAGGTGCTCCGTCTGCTTGTTTCCCACCCATAAAAAAAATTAAGGGCAGCAAATCACATGAAACTCTAATAATACCTACAACACAAATACCTTATAATGTATACGCGCCCACTGGCGCTTACAAAAAAAGAAAATTTCGAAGAAATTCTGCGAATAATACCATTCAAGCCTTCCATTTTCCTGGTTAAAAGATGTTTACAATAATATCGAATCGAATCCATGTCGAAAATATGTATCTATTTGTAGGTAGATATCTCCATATTGTACGAAGATATGAACGTTCCACCTGTGATCTTTTGTAATAGTACTTTATTCGAAAAAGAACCTTAGGGCTGGTACATACAGTAAAAAATGGACATTCAGTGCTTGTTGGATGGGAGAGAAATTAGTACAGTTTTTGGTCAGTGAATCTTAATTCACAGCAAGTTCGTGCTGGGGATTATTTGAAATTGCTGGAGCGTTCAAACATGAACTGAACGTTTATGATTTCGCTTGGTAATTATCTTCCATTCGTTTTTTGAAAATACTGTAAAATTACAAGCTTGTCTTGCTTAACGACTGACCGTCTTGATAGCGTGGAAGGGAAATCACTTAAATGTAGATAATTAGATCAGTATAGTTCCCATAACCGATAACTGTAGGTATCGGTATTGATATATACTACCTACTACCTAGGTATCTTAATAATCGATTACCTAATAATCGATTGCCAAGGGTTTTAAAAATTTCTCACTACACCTATTTCTCACAAAAAGTAGTTTTTTTGCAGTTGAGATTTTTTATTATCGCTGAACGTATAAAAATCTTTAGGGAGCCCTGAAAAACGGCCGTTACTTTTTCTGTGTAGCCGAAGTTTGCTCCCAAATGTATTAAAAGAGTTTACATCTGATCTCTCTTGATTTCCAGCCATAAATCGGGCTAGATAAATTGGATTATTTGTATCTACACAATACAGTACAATAGAGTTGTATACTTAGAGACCCCCGCCAGTCGCACGATGTCTTGTGACTATGACAAATGGTGACATTGTGCTTCACGTGATTAATTAATTTGAGCACATTACCAACATTAAGGAAATTATTCGAATTCTAGTTCGAAACTACATATGTAAGTTAATTTTATTAAAAATGCATTTAGTAGTATTTTATGAAAACGTTAGTTAAAATGATAAACTTAAAAATAATAAAAAATATTTTAACTCTTAAGTATACAGTACCTACTGATACTACCGAAACACACTAAAATTGATTATAAAATTTCTATACTGCACCGCAAATGAAAATATTTTGATTCCTCATTTCGGAGTGAGAATTTGATATGGTAGGTAAGAGATATAAGTCCATAAAGCAAAATCGGAAATGGCACGTAAAATTACTGTGTTAAACGAGATAGATTCTTTAGCTTGCACAAAAACACAAAACAAAAGTGAATAAAAATCTTGTGGGCCAGTATGGCAGAGCCAAAGAATGTGATGCCGTAGCTACCATCACGTCCCTTGCAATTACAACGTGGGCTTTCCTATTGCTTACCAGAAGATGAGCTAAGTATTACGAGTAGGTGTACTGTGCCCATAAAAATACTCGTAATGCTATCTTTATGTAAATACAATCTCGGCAATACAATGAGATGTTAAAATTGAATTATTATTTTATAGTTGCTAGGAAGTAAAGTAAACAGAATATTGTGTGTAAATATTGTAGTAAGTAGGTATTGTGTTTAGGTGTCACGCAGACGAAACACAAAAATACGTAGAACGTGCTGTTGATGAAGCACAGGGGTTTACCGCCTGGAGTTGCTCTAAACCTGCGTAAATAGCGGCGTTTGCGGCTATTTGTACAACAAAATGTATCTTTTGTGTAATTATTTACTTCATCTAATAAAGACAAATATTTTTCTCGAGGACTTGTATTTTTGTATTCTTTGTTAGAAGACTTCTTCTTGACACAAAGGTTTTTCGTTTGTTGACTTAGTTGATTTTATTTATATATTAAATTGATCAACACGGAAAAATAATAATTTTAAAAAGCTTTAATAAATAATATTTGTTGTGATTTCGTTATAAGTATAATATATCAAATATTAATTGCGTACATTATTCCGGAGAGTTCTGGAGTCCAGGAGGACTTATCGTTATCTGAGGGCCTAGTACAAACTTTTCAAATAAATCGTTGTGTAAGTACCTATACGTTCGTAAACAATTTGTGTGAAAAATGTAAGAGCTCCCTCTATCGTTTATAAAGTCAACACAAATGCCGCATAGGTTTTGATAACGCGACATAAACGAAACATAAACCTTTTGTCTTTTGATTGCGTTGACGTAGAAGTTTGATTTCATCTTCCAAAAGATTGCCGAGTACCGATTGAGTATTTGATATCAATTTTAGCTTGATATTCTACGCGTTTTCGAGAATATATTCGTGATTGTACGGAAATACGGACAAAAAGTGATCGTATTAGTATAAGGTAAAGTAAAAATAAAGAAATAGCCTATAAGCTGTCACAGTGCAGGACAAAGGCTTCCATCATAGAAATCAAGTCATCGCTACTAAGCTATGATGGGACTAGGCTTAATCACCACGCGTAGCCTAATGTGGATTAGTGATCACAAACCCGAGATATGTTCGACCAATTCGAAACATGCATTTTTTTGCTCGACCTAGAAATCGCACCACCCGAGATCGCAGGGCCGGGTACTAAAATCACTAGCGTATTATTTACTCAGTTTGTTTTTATGGTACAGAAAACATACGAAACAAAAGTGCAACAGGCAATGTCGTACCTAGATGTAACCTTATTTTTTAACTAAACTAAAGGTATCCACTTTATTTTTGACGGAAATGGTACGATACGATACGTCATCGAAGGTGCTGAGCGCTAGCGTGATCCATGGACACAATACGTTAAAAGGCTTTATTTAAAAAATCGTTCTTGGTCTACTGGTGTCTAACCAATACGATGAGTTATTACAGGCAGAAGTTAGTGGTACACCAGAACGAGATTCGTATTAAGTATGTGTGGCTACTCGCGACTCTGCTTATGAAGTTATGCGTCTCATTAAATTTCAAGCTTTGAAACCGAAACCTGATGCAATAAAGAAAGGAGCAACGGGTGGCGCGGACGTAACGATTTATATGGAACTTATTTACAAAGTCTGGGACGGACAAGGAGTGGGCCTTAATTAAACGAGCCGCAGGAAGCCCTCCGTATCTTAGGAGATTATTTTGTAATTCCTTTCGTACTGGGGGCGGTGTGATGACAGGCTTTCGCTTACGTTATTTGTGTTAACCAAAATTATGTTTGGCGGCTGACTGGCCTGATATAGCGCTAAACATTTGACTCAGACCTCCTTATAAATGGTAATAGATATAAAATAGCATAAGAGTACCAAAATAATACGGCTTATGAATAGTTTTAGGTAATAGACCTAAATTTATAGGTAATTTCAGTTGGCTGCCGGCGTTAAAAGCTTTATCGTAACAATTACTCTTTGTAATAGAAAAAACAAATGTAATTTTCATAACCATTACCAAAAACTACCTTCTGCTGTGTTTAAAGGTACTCCGTCACGGAAGGTGGAAATAACTAGGATTTTTTTAATTGAAAAACAAAGCGATTCCAAAATTGTCTTAGAGAACATAAAGACTTAGATATCTTTTATTTAGGTATATTAGATACCTACCTAATGAATAAGAATGTTTTATGTGATAGTAGATTGTATCTTAACGTCGTAAGGCCCATAAGCCTTTTAAAAGGCATAAAACAATTGATTTTCCATTGTGTCTGCTGTCTGGGCGTTACGACGTTAAAGCAATATTTTGTCTCCCGTAAAGTAACTGCAGGTAGGTACATAACATAGTTTACTCTGCGTTATGGACATATTTTAACTATTTTGTTAAAGGGTCACTTACGTTAATTATATAATTGAACATTAATTGAATGCCTCCATTTATTCCCAGACTCTTCTTATATCACCTTATTAATATTTTTTCCCAGTAACAAGTTGTTTAGACGCCTCGTTTAAGTAATACAACATTTTAGCCCGGGGCTCCAACGTGCAGCCTTCTTTCTATTGGACGTAACAAGAAGAGGAAGTTATTATCCGTATATTGTTATGTAGATTTGGAATTAATCGTTGTAGTTACAGATACCTTATTTTGAAAAAATAAAAAAATCTGCATGCGATTTTCTATCAGAGCACAAACGTGTTCTAAAAATCAGAGCACAAAGGTGATATTTAAAATTTAAAATATATATATTTTTTTTATTTGATAGGTGTCAGACGAACAGACGGATCACTTGATGGTAAGCGATTGCCGTTGCCCATAGCGCGTGACGTCCGTGTGCGTAAACGGCAGATAAATTCAAAATGTAGATACGTACTTAAGTAATATGGTACTGCCCGTGTATCATACATGATTTCTTATTTTAACTTTCAGAAGCACTTTTGTAGTCCATTGAACACTGTCTGTTGTGATTGCGGGACGCATAATATTGACTCGGGTAACCATTCGCAATCTGCGTTGATGAATAATAAATAATGTAATTTGACTTTTCAACTGACTGACAAAAACAATGCTGACTTTTGCTGTAAGCCTTGTCCGAATTAATCTTCTCTCAAATGAAATTTGATGAACAAGGATATGAAAGGGAGAAAGGCGAGAGCTATTAAGAGATAATACGATTTAGTAATATTATACAATATATTTTTTACTTCCTGCTGGCAGTCCAGGTAATACAATATTAAACTTCTGATCTCTACAAATAGTTTTGGCTGAAACCTAGAGGTTCTGAATTGCAACTGTGTAAGTGGATATTATCATTTAATTAGCTAACTACCTACCTATTTTGCTAGTATCGCATGTACCTACAACCTTTTACGTTTTCCAGTGCTTGTGATTTGTTATAATTGTATATGGAGCGCGATGTTAATTTAAAACGCTTTTATTTTGCTCTCGGGCAAATATTGTTTTCCTCGCCTGTTTGCATCAAACCGGAATTGTGTTACGAACTCGACAAAAATTGTAGCGGCAAAAAATTAATTGAAAGAGAAAGCCAGTTTAGACTTAAACTTCGCTTTCCAAATGTTTGACTAATTGAATATTTTTAACGAATTGAGTAGGCCTACTCGCTAAGTTTGTTTGAAATTACTTCACAGCTGTGTAGTCTATATCATTTCGGATCACAGTCTAGAAGTTGGTACCTACTAAAATTATAAAATCTTCGCGTTTGCGCGTCCAATTAGGCACATTATTGATTTGATGGTAATTTCTAATAGAACAAATGCACAAATTGTTATAGTTATGAAAGTGATATGTAAAAAACATAAATTACCTACTTACTTCGACTAAGATAACTTCTTAAGTACCTAATACAAGATTTAAATTTACAAGTAACAGTGATGTTAAACACGTTTAATTACGCAAGTGATATCTTTTTACGTAAATAACTTAAATAAAAACTAGACATTCTCTATGCGCTTAGACGAAATATGAAAAGGACCTATGTTTCGCAAGACCCTACGTTTCGTTTGATTTATGAGTTTAGTGTGAGGAAAAAATTAAGAAAAAATGTAACACCCTAAAAACGGTTTTTGTTTTTACTTGCCGCCTAGTAGAAAGTTACGAAAATATCCTTTTATCCTCGGTTAATAACAGTAGATTTGAGTGTGAATGATTTGTTAATTGTTCGTTTTTTTGGTTTTGGACCAAAATAGAGAATATAATATAGAGAGAAACAAACGTTCAAAAATTTCAGAGTTTTCAGCATAAGCGTTGTTTTAAACAGTTGCAGATACTCCAGTTACAAAACTAACATTCGTATTCGCCCCTTAATTAAAGGCGTCATAAAAGTTGGGATATGGGACGGAAGCTAAAAATTATCGCAGAGCTTTTCCCCTCGGAAAACTTTTAAATGTTTTTTTTACAGACGCCGACACTGGCTGGTGCCGGCCATTCAGATTTTCTATTGAAATGTGGGAGAATAAAGCTATGTTGGAGTTATAAAGTTCTACGAGTATTCTATACAAGGGCGGACGCTCTTATTTGCGCTCTAGAGACGCGGTTGTACCTAAGTACTTGCTTGAATCTTACACTTTTATGTTGGTAATATTGTTGTTCCGTTTTTAATGTTTTCTAGCCTAATTAGCGCTCAGGGCACTCTCAGTAAACGTGATTGTCAAGGGTCATGTTGGTCGACCCCCTGAAGTGAATAAAACTCTTCTATTGATTGTATTTTGCTCCTGTCTGCCCTGCCTTGACCAGATTTCGTTTATCTACTACTACGTTTCCACTTGAAGTTATTCTTGATATTTGTTTATACCTATGTGCGATCCAAATTGTCATTATTTAAACATTTAACCAGTTAATGTTCGCCAATCGGTCATAAAATAGGCAAAACACAATCAAAAGATTTTTTTTAAGTTCGCTGAAACATCAATAGATTTCCGCAATCTATTGATCTTTCAGCGAACATTTAAATTTGTTGATGACCTATTTAATGACGCAATTAGGTACTCTGCTGGAGTATCAGGCAAAACCTTACCTTCTATTCATAATTACCTACTTAAGAGTTTCCATCACGTGCATATTATGCCGTTTTCGGGAAGTTGTATGAAAATAAACCTCAAAGCTTTTGCGTTTTACTGGTATTCAGAATTCTCGTAAATAATATTTATGTACCAGGGCTACTCGTAATATTGAACAGTGTGAATTTAAGAGATGAAAATCAGGAGAGAAGATAATGGAGATGGATAACGTTATACCAAAAACCCGTGGCAGAGGGGTTCATGTATCATGCATTAATTATGAGTGAACCCGATATCGGTTGCCACGAGGCTTTGACTCAAGTATAACTTCACTTCTTTTTAAACAATTATTCACAATGGCCAGTACCATTCTGAACAACTTAACTGTCACTAAATCATTAATTAATTAATGAAATATTACACCGTCAGCCCCGAGTGTGTGCACTTAGTATATGTATAGCTCTCTGGTATAGAACCGCTCACAAGATATAGCTAAATTAAGTATCTCTCACTTCAAATATTAACTTTACTACTAATTAACTACCAAACACAGACAGCAACTGAAGTAGAAATCGAAAACATTTCTTTTATGGGTACATCGATGATAATGTTTTATAAAAACACTAGAATCAGAGGCCAAAAACGGTGACGGGGTCGCCGACATAATGTATGTTGAACTGATTTACTCTGAAACCTGGGATTAAACCGGTTACGCGTGACTTTGTGGCACATCACACCGAACCATTTGTCATTCTGTCTCTGACGTAGTTAGAGCTTTTGACACTCTACCACATAAGCAAATTAATATTTTATAATAAATGATCATGTAGACTAATTGGTTTACGTTAACCCAGTCACAATGCTGTGAATTTAAAACGATGTGAAATTAATTTCTGTGTAGGTACCTACTTAATACGAGTAATCTGTATATGCTGTAGATAGAAGATAGCCACTGTTGGACATTGACATCGATTTAATTAGCCACTAGTATAACTGTTACTGTAAAAGCACGAACTACGGTAGATCTTAAGATTTAAGTGTAAATCCTAAGATCTCACAACATGAGTTGTTAATTGTAAGTAATTCCGAAAATATGACGATTTTTTAGAGCTTTTACCATTCGAGTACAGTATGTGGTAGGTTTTACCACTATCAGCTTGTAGATAAAGGTTTTAGGAATAAAACAAAGAGTAATTCTTAATGATAAGTGGGTTATGGGACAACTCGCCCGAAAAAAACTCCCCCAAGGATTTCAAGATTTTTAGCCGGTCACTGTTCTAACCTAACCTAACCAATATTTTTTCTTTTAGCCAGTATCATCATCACAAAGAACAGTGACCGGCCAAAAAATTTTGAAATTCTCTTATTTTCAGAATTACGAACATTAACTAACTCATGTAGGTAAACTCAGGATTTACACTTAAATCTTAGGATTTACAGTAGTTCGAGCTTTTACAGTATCTAATATAACCACTAAAAATAAATATCAGTATAGGTATAAAATAAAAGTACCTATTTTTAGGTAACATATTATTATTATTTATAGCATTTCAACCCCAAAAGTACACATTTGCGCTGCGCTGCATAAAGTAACAAATTGATGAAAAACTGCAGAAACTAGTTTCTGCAGTTTTTCGATTGTTAAAGGACTGCTCACTAACTAGCAGGCACAGTATTCAGTGTAGTTGAAATAAATCCATGCAGGGGCCGCCGCGCTAGTGCGACGGCCGTGTGATTGTTATGGCGACTGGCTGCCATGATTTGTCACCATTGCATATTGCCCTTTGAGGGTTTAATCTGCAAACGAAACTGCAAAAAATCGGAGGATTCCCTACGACCGGTATAAAGAATAGAGATTCTGTGTCCAGCGCAAGTTTGGTGAGACAACAAAGTGTATTGCATACGGGAGCTGCGTGGTCGGAATTTTGAAATGGACTGCCCGTCCGCTCAGGATGATTTGCCTAAGCTCTAGCTTTCAGTTTATATTACTAAGATTGGTTTTGGGGTTCAGTTTCGTTCTGTATACTAGAATATCTTACTCCTACGTACAGAAAACCAGTAAACATGAACCTACTCGGCGTACTTAGTTTAAAACGTCCTTTACGATCTCTGTACCTTTGCCATAGTATCATTGTGAAGGACTTATACCTTCTCACTAATATAGAAATGTACTTACATTATAATGTTGGAATCTGATTCTCTCCACAACAATATCAATGTCACATAAAACAGCCTTCCTGGAATATCAACCAGTTTAAAAGCAACCTTATCTGCACTCTGGAAACCTCCATTAGGTTGCTAATGTATGCCTCCGGGAATTAAGTGTAATTCATACGCACAAATGTAATACATATATACTCGTACGTGACAGCGTTAAACTCGTTGATAAATCTGGCGGTAAATTAATTACTGCAAATTAGCGATTACAATGCGTATCTACGTGCGATGAACACATAGTTGGCTTAATCTTAATTATTAAAGTAAATCTGCACTGAGTTAATTCGAGCAACTAAACCCTTTAATTCAACAAATTAGACAACAAAGAAACCGCACAGTGTTATTGCGATCGCATGTGTTTTTGAGAGCTCTCGCTGAAACTCTGCCGAATTGTATTTCAAAATGATTGTGCCGAATTAGTTGCGAATGTAATTTGTCTGTGTTATATTGAAGTTACGAGTATTTCATTTATAAAATAATATAGTTGGTGATACATACTTCAATACCATTTATGAGCACTTTGTATCGGCAAAAATGAATTCCTCATTATCTAAGGGGATTAGGGAATTCATCTTTTTATATTAGGGTCATTCTAATCTATGAGTAAAAAAGTGTAACGCGTTAGAACAACACATAAAATTGTTATTAAGTTGGCCATGTTTAATCTAATTCAAAAGCTTGTACCTTATATTACACTTCCGCAACAATAAAAATTTAATTTAAAAGTACAATTTCTTTCAAAAAGCGAAAATGTCACAGATTCGTCATGTCCTGTGTATGTAACCTGCTACACATTCAAATATCTTTCTTTTGAAAAAAATATTTATAATCAATTCTTAAAACCGATTACTAGATTATAAGTTTCAGAGAAATATGTGCTATTCGCACCATGTTTCAAAGAAAAAACAATAGCAATATTTTTTTAATAAAACGTAAGTATAGGTGTGTAACGAGTTTACGCACCATTTCTGTGTATGTGGGAGTTTTTGTAAAAAAAGTGGTAATATTTTCTCGAGGGGTTACTATTTTTCTTATGCAGCATCAATGAACCTTTCCAGTGTCAGCTGTGTTGTTGTTATGTTGTATTTTTTTCACCGAGGCACAAAAAATACATTTATGTGTTGAATTCTGATGTGTGAAAAGTTCGAGCGTCATTTCTGGTCGGAATATAATTCGGAAAGTACGATAATTAAAATTATTTTGCAATTTTGTGCGCAAGTCCTATTGATAGCAAAAACAAAGATTGGATGTTGTCAAAATTTAACCTCGAAATTTGGCGGTTATCACGTCAAACTCTTGCTTTTGTCATTTCCGTGTACCCTCATTTCTGTGTATGGTATTACACAGAAATGACGATCATACACAGAAATGATTAGGTTAGCTACTTAGGTGCCAGTTACGTACCTAGTAATGCTGTTAGTATAGATTTTAGATGTAAACAGCTTTTAAGATGCCCTACCTAAAAATAAAATTCTAAAAGGGGCTTTATTCAAGAGACTTTGCTGTCCGTCCATCCATCCGCCCGTCTTTCTGTCACCAGGCTGTATCTCATGAACCGTAATAGCTAGACATTTGAAATTTTCAGGGATTATATAAGTAATTCTGTTGCCACTATAACAACAAATAGAAGAAATAAAAATCAATATTTGATGGTAGCTCCTATACAACAAACGTGATTTTTTTGACGTTTTTTATTCCATATTAACAACGGAAATAGATAAGATGCTTAAAATGTTCACAATATATTCAGTTTTATATAAGAATTATAAATAAATAATTCAATTAAAATAAAATAAATATTGAAGGGGGATCCTGTAAAACAAACGTGATTTTTTTGCCGTTTTTACGGAACCCTTCGTGCGCGACTCTGGTTCGCACTTGTCCAGTTTTATAAAGTAATTGCATTCTTTAATAAAAGCACTAGTATTATACAAAAAAAAATGGGTACTATTTAAACGAGCTTCTTTTTAATAGCATTTTTCGCCTCAGGAAATATATGTTAGCTTCTAAATTACTAAGTCAGCCACAACCAATGCGCGTCTGAATTATAGTATTTCAGCCACTAAATATCTTTCATGTAAGCCACTGTAATTATAACTCAGCATGGCAGTTATTTTTAAGCATCTAAATTTGTGGTATGCATTCAAACAGCAACCTTCTAAATTATTAATATATGACACCAAAATAGTAATTATATTAGCTTCTAATTTCATAATTTAGTATGAATAAAATGTAACTCATCCTACATTTATTCGATCGTTAAATTTACCTAAAATTGTCATCGAATATTATATTAAAGCCACTATTATTATTACACATGAACTATTTAAGGCAACAACGCAACGATACTAACCGCCAATTGATTTATATTAATTGTGAGGATTATGAGAAACATTAAAAAAACCATCCAGCTATGAAAACAAAAAGGAAAGCATTAATATGTTTTTACTTAGGCCTATGTAATAATTTCTTCACAATTATTTTTATTGCAAAATTATTGTTGTTTGGCGCGTGTAAAAAATATTATTACGTATCTCAAAAAAATGTTAATGCATTCCTTTATGTTTTCATAGCTGGATTTTTTTCATGTCACGCACTGGCGCCAAATCGTAGGTACAGTGGCTATTTTCTCGATAAAAGAATGTGAAGTATTATTTTAGATGTTAAGATATAGTATTTTGATGTTGAGTATTGAAGCTTGAATGTATTATTTTTGAGGACATTGTATTGAAGCTGTAAAACTTAATATGGTGATGAGTTACAAATTCCGTGGCTGAGTTAGTAAATTAGTTTGCAATATATAAATCAGAGGGACAAGTTAAATTAATTGTGGATATTCACTTGACGCTTTCTTTAACATTTTTAGTTGCCGTTGTAAAGAAGATGAATCAGTTAATTAAAGGCTAAGTAATTTTCCCGATGCTTAGTTATTAAATGAGAAGTTTGGGCGCGTGGCCAAATAAAAATTTTGTGGCCATGTTTATTATTTCTCAAAAAAAATCTCCATCCCAGTCTTCATTGAAAAAAAAATTGTTGAATTTGTAGATGATCTGTAACATGAATGTAGAATGAAGTCTGGCGTTTATTTATAACATTATCAATGTGCTGTACTAATTTTCCATCAATATTCGACCCACTCGTACTCTTAAACATCAAACCGCCTTCCTCAAAGTAAAAAAATCGTCATTTTTTTCAATGAAGACTCACATGAAGAATTTTTGTAAATACATATTTAAAATATTTTATAATTAATATTAGAAGTGCCATGTTAATAATAACTCATTATAATTAAAAGACTGACTGAAATGAATAATCCTAAACTACTGAATTATTATTTTAAAAATTAGTACACAGAAACGATAACCATTTCTGTGTATTCATTTGTTTGATTTTTTTTTAGTCTAAGCTTTAAATAATTTAAAAATAATATTGTTTTATTATGATAAGAAATACGTTGTTTTTTTAAGTTTGTATAAGAAACTCATGTAAAAACTGTTTTTTCCTTTTTTTTTGTCAATGTAATCATTTCTGTGGATATTTTGATCATTTCTGTGTACGATCTTTTTTAGTTTTTCATTTTTTTTAAATAAATTATTGATTATTAAACTGTGTTTCAATATTATTTGTATGCACCTAACTAAAAGTAATATAATTGTATAAAAAAATATTAATTCTTTGCTAATTTGTGTTTTTTCATGCTAGATTAGAAAGACCCATTAATAAAGAAGTATTCATATAAATAGGTACTTATATCTTCCTGAGTACCTACTTAGACGACGTACTTATTTTTTTCCTTCTGCATTTTTTTTAAAATGTTGATGGGTTTATTGCGTAGGTATTAGACAAGTGATCATAAGAATAAATTGGTGTTGAAGTAGGTAAGCATTAACAAGTGTTACCGACGGTATACACCCTCTGTACTAGTACTTAAATACTTGCATCTACCTGTAACCATCATCTTTACTGTCTTGCACTGTAGTAGTTACACTTTTTTTTGATTATTTAAACTTTTCTAGCAGTTTAGTTGATTCAGTGGGCATCAAGGCTTCTCACCTCCAAAAAAGTGAAGAAAGACGGTCTTTGTTAGTATGTTATTAATAGGTATCCGATTTAGGATTGTAGGTAGGCGAAAGATCAGAGGGCTCTTACACCCGGGTAAAACGTACCGCAAAGGACCATCACGATAGAAATTCACGTGTATTCAAGGAAGGTCTTTTGGGACAGTCGTTTTGCGGTACGTTTTTAGAGAATTCTAGGCACATAATAATAAATACTTTTTAAATAATATTCTTTATAAAATGAAAACAAAGTTTATAGAGTTATACACACATCCTAGCTAATAACCTTGCAAATTACAGTTTCTTTTTATTCTAATACTACAAGTCCTTTTGGCTTTTCACTTTCTAAACTGCCAGTTTGTGGTATCTACTGTTTAGATTGAAACTACAATATTTACAGCTTGTGTTAAACTTTCCTCGTCCAATCTTTTAACATCGATTTTGTATAGAAAATCTAATTTAAGTTACCTACTTTGACAGAATTTAATCAAATAAAACCTCAATAGTTAACTTTGTTTCTTTTACATAATTGAGTGTTTGTATTCTTGACTTTGGTTGTTTCGTAATTGAAAATCAAACTTTTGCAAGTACGAGTATCGTTATGGTGGAGTTCGAAGTAAATTTTCGTGTATTACCTTCATGGTAAGGGCGGAAATTACGTTACACGGTAGGTACCTACCCCTAAATAGTGAGAAGTAAGCTTATGCTACTTTTGGTAACAACTCAAACGCTTCTTCAGTAGTCACTTGTCTACTAATAATTACATTATTTTTGAATTAAATTATCTATTATACTTAACATTGGAATTGAAAAGCCATCATTTAGATACATACTGTATGAAAAACAGAACGTACAGCCACTTGGCTTCTCTTACCTGATGGCAAGTTACGATAAGGTCGAACGTGGAAGTGCACTTTACGCGGAATCCTTTTAACCCCTGAAGAATTGGCTACCTTTCTTATAAGTGGTTTCATATTGGTACATTTTACATGTAACTACTTCTTTACGTAGGTACTTAAATATCTGTCTAGGTAGGTACTCATTGATACCCTCTACTAAAGAGATTAGATATAGAAAATCTCTTTTTACAGATAAGCCCTTTTACTTGTTGTATACCTATCTACGATCATTTTATAAATAGGTATTTATCCACCTACGCTACTCGGATTTCTGAACAATTCTGAGGTTAGATAGAGTTTAGTTTTTCTATTTCAACAAGGACACTGAAGCTCCATTTGTTTTGAACTCGAGGTTGGTAGGTAGAATTTATTGCTCTCTCGGGATTGTTTTACAAAACCATTTTATACGATCACTTTCAGGACTTTTGACTTATCCAGTTGGAGCTGTAAGTAATGAAATTGCTGCTAAAACACACTCAAAGTTTTTCTCAAGGTGCTTTCGTATAATACAAACACTAACTTTTCAACTTTTAATGAAAGACTAAGATGAAGCTAAATATCGTAAAGTAACCTGTCAATTTATTTGTAAAATTGGGCTTTAAACTAAGAAGGGGATTAAATAAACAGCGACCTCGTTAATAGAAAGTGGCACTTAGAGGTTTGTTTCTTTCGATAGTGAGGGTGATAATAACAATAAATTAAGCGGGATAATGTATGCCGCAGTTGAACTCTGAACTAGATAGCGGCATAAGTTATGTGGGTTGCGGGAGGTGGCCGGTGCGCCAACAAAGGCGGCCCAATCAAAGCCGCGGGACGCCGTGCTCAGGGTCAGTCCCAATATTGTAACTAGTGAGGAGCCGGGATTACGCGGGACATCAGGCTCGGAGCTTAATGGATTTACTGCTAGTTGCTGTCCACAAATAGATAGTGGCCTTTGTTTACGCTCTAAACAGCTGTGATAATTACAACGCAACGGCCTTTTAATTAACTGCCCGGTTTGTTTATGATCTCTACGGACCTAACTGGCCTAACAAATAATTAAGCTAAATGCTCTACAATTGATGTTAGCTTTAGCTTAATTTTGTATTTAGTATTTCAGTACCTATATACCTACTTAAATGTAACATTGTTCTAGTACTTATAAATTATTAGGCACCTACATCTAAGTAAATATCTATACCTCTATTACAAAAGGATAAGTTGTCTGGGGTACTGGACAATAGATGCACCAATACACTGAACATAGAAACTCGGAAAAGAGGTTGGAGGTGGTGGTGCAAATAAGTAAAAAGTGGTTTTTAGAAATTCACACAACATCTCATACATTGACCTGACTCCGTACTAAGTAGCTTATGCACTTGTTTTACAGATATCAGACAACAGAGGATCACAAATATAATACTTAAATACATATATAACACCCAGACACTGAACAAACACAAGTGTTCATCACACGAATGTTTGTCACGACCTTTGGCGTATGAGGCAGGGTCACTACCATTGCGCCAACCGGCCAGTCAATTCAACCCTTAAAGGGGTAAGCAGGGGCATTCAAGTTGTATGAAAGCCTTTAGTGCTAGGAATGTGTAAATTGATGTTTTAGATTCTATGGATAAAAAAGACTACTACCTAACACTTTTGCTAAATTTTTAAGTTATGAGCTCTTGGTACAAAATAAATATGATGATTGTATAAATTTTGAAATATTGAATTGTTCTGGGATAAAAGAGGTTTCAAGTTTGTTTGAAATTCTATATAATACTTGGATGGTGAAAGTGTGAAAATTGTACCTATGTAGGGCTTAGTATAATTCCTAAACGTTGTCTGTATGTCTTTATGCTCGCGCTAATTTCGAAAATTAATAAACTATTGAAAACGCTCCTCACGTTTGTCGACGTCGAGCTAGTGGTCACAATATGCAATGTTTTAGACTAATTTCTGGAATCCGACCTTCAATAGAAATATTTATGTGGTAAACTTAATTTCAAGCGAGTAAAGGTATAATTAGTTAGTGTAATTTCTTAAAGTTTTATACAATTGGAAGCATAAGTAATTTTTCTTGTTTAATTTATTTTTTCCTTTTTACCTTGTTTGTAATTTTCAGAGAAGAATTTATGAAAAGGAAAAAAAATGCTACGAGCATAAAATGTTTATTACTCGGACTTCTAAGAAATATTGCGGCCATTCCAGCTCTGGTCCTTAATTTTTTTAATAGCCGCATTCTTGACTTTATGTCGAATTTCATGGTATGTTGTGCTATTTGCGGAGAATACTGAAATATTGTGTAATTACTTCCAACTATTTGTAAACAAGGCGCTGAAAACACGAGTACCTACATCAAAAGGTACACTTATTACCCGTTAATTTCAACAATACCTGTTTTTGAAGAGTTTCATTGTTTATCAGGATTTAACATGAATCAGTCGAGTAACAAGGGATTATTGTATTAATTAAGTAATTTGATCTTACATCAGGTTTCAGGTTTCGTGAATCGTGAAAACTGAAGCTAAGTGAAAGATGATCGGAAACCTATCGAACGTTGTTATCCAATAAATGAATAAATAATGCACCCCCATGTATGAGGAGGTATTATGTCCCGTGATTTTATCGTAAATTAGGAGTTTTAAAAGAGTTTATTATAATTGATTGAAAAATATCCACCACCTATTTTATGGTATTTTTTAACTTGTTCCTATGCGTACCAAGTTTATAAGAGGTAAAAAGACGACACTGTGCGCGCCAATAACTTTAAAATTTTTAGCAAATTAAAATTAGTTACAGCTAAGTAGTTTATAGGAAGTTTCTGGCCCAAAGGAATGGGAAGGGATAATAACATGGATACTTACCACACCACAAGAAGAACCTATATATATGTAAATTTATTGATTACATAACCATTATTCTTACTTATTTAATTTACATTATAAGAAACGATTGACTACCTATACCTACCAATCCAGAAGAAACCATTAGACTACAACAAAGTCGTTAATTATTTTGAAACTTTCTTTCCCCGTCTGGGGTAAGTTACCTACTCTCGAAACTTGCAAACTTGCCTGCATAGTTTATTAGGTAGTTCTGTTCTAACCAACTGGTGTAGCTAGGTACTTTTTCTCTGTGAAATTATTAAAACATCTTTGGTAATGTAATATTTTTCGTTTGTTTCAGAAGGGGTTGCTGTTCGATATGAACAACTGACTATCTTAGTCAAAAATGTGAAAGTGTTTACCGTTGCCGTGTTTTAGTGGTGTCAAGTGTTTTATCGGTTTCTAGTTTACGTTTACAAATGTGCAGTGCTGTGCAGTAAGCGGCGACGATGAGTTTCCTGACGTCTTTGGGCCAGTACGTGGCGGGGATGGCGGACAGCGTGGCGGGGCTGGCGCTCTCGCCGCGCCGCGCGCCGCCCTCGCGCCACCGCTCCGCCGAGGAGTCGCAGGCGCAGCAGCCGCAGCCCTCCACGGCTACCATGAGAGGTGATTTGCTTTTTATTGCGGGAAAAGGAAGAAGCGAGACCAAAGAAGAAGAGCCTCTTTTTCTTTGGCCTCGTTTCTTCCCATAACACGGGACCGGTTTTTCCAATCCTTCGACGCCACGCGCTTCGCTGATGGGCATCTTCATGTTTTTTTTTATTGCTCAGCGACTTACACAGTATATCAGGTTACTACCCATCGTAGGTACAGTCAACCTAAGGAAAATCTATCTGTCATCATGACCTTAAAATTGGGATACTCACGATTCAAATCTTTGCATACTCATGGATTAGGTAGGTAATAAATTTTTGCGTTTATGATTAAGTGGGTAAGATATTAATTTTCTTACTAAGCTACTTTACCAGACCGTTTGTGACTAACGACATTATAGCCGAAATGTCAAGTTAGAAATTATCGTCGCATTAGAAAGAAAGAAAATACTATTATTAATTTGGACACCACAATACATCCCCGAATTAATTAAATATGGTTGTATTGCAAAAGTTTTAGTTACCACCAAATGGAATATGTGCTTATTTACGTTATGTTCTAGAGGAACCTATATCTTCTCTCCTAACCAATACATTATTTTTGCATATGTGGTTGATGCTGGTCGGTGCATAAGGACTAGGCATAGATATAACTGTGTGTTGTTACTCAAGTGGTACCTAGTGAGCACTAATGGGTTTTGCCCGTCCAAAACAAGTAGTTTCTTCCACGTCATTTAGTTGTATATTAGGGCCATTGATCTTCGTACCCTATCATCTAATGAACAGACAAGTGTAGGTCAGACTAATACTATACGAGACTCTTAGTCGAGTGACTAAACCCTTGTGTATCAGAATAGATAAGTAAATGTTATGATCTGTGCCCTGAGGGCGGGCTGATAGAATTAAGTCGGGCTTTCGCTTCAATAACGCGTATATTAAACCGCGTGCTGTTCTGAAAGCACTTTGACGCTCGCAAAGGTCGGTACTACGACTAATATCAAGGTTTATGACCCAAACTTTTTACTTATGGACAACCAATTCAGTGCAAAGTAATGACGTAAGATAAAAGTTCAACAACATTTTACAGAAACATGATGAACGTAGTAGATAAATTCACCTACGCGAGTAATTTGTCTCAAATATTATATTAAGTACCAGGAAAAGACTAAATGGAAATATTTTTTAACGAAATGTGCTCATTTTCATTAGTATACGCCTACATAGTAATGTAATGTAAAGTAGACTCCTGTTTCCGCACTTAGACTCCTACTTGCTCCATTGTACGTGTAGGGTCCTGGTTATTCTAGCCAGCCTAACACGCCTGCATAGTAAGATTTCACATCCCAGTTTATGCTATATAATATAATGAACGAATTATGATGTCTTTAGCTTCTGATAGCCGTCGCGCCAGATGATGCTCAGTCCTACGCAAAATTAAGTTTGCAAGGGCGTAGGCATGATTATTATGGATGTACGTGTATTGTACAGGTTTTCCCCGCGTGGTGCCCACGGAGGGGGCGTCCGCCCTGAGCGCCCGACGGCGCACCCTGGACTGCCTCGCGCCGGCCGCACCACCTCGCCGCGGGGGCTCGCTGCGAGTCCCACGTCACCAACCTCCTCCGGAAAAACCTACCATGGCTTTTTGCAAGCGACGCCTCTCTTGGCCAGAGGTGGACAACTCCGTTAACTCTGGGTAAGTTACTGAAAATATTTTTTGTTCGAGTCCTGTAATGTATTGCACTTAGTTTGCCCCAAAGCGTTTCTTAAAAACTCGCTCTTTCATGCGAAATCAAGTTAACTATTAAAAATTCGTCCATTCTATTACAGTTATCTACTTAGTAGATATTAAATGTTTTATAGAATCATGCACTGACTACGAGTACTATAAAGTAACTTAGGTATCTACATACATACCTCGATATTGTGAGGATCAGACGTCAGTCGCTTCATTGTAATTATCAGACTCGCCAATTCAGTAGTAGTACACCTAACCCAGGCTCCTAAGCGACATCATTGAACGCAAGCGTAAGTGAGGCGCTGAAATTATCTTGTAAACTCTCTATATGCTAGCGATTATTTTAAACCCCTCCATCACAGGGCCTTGGAATAAGTTAGAAAGTAACCCTTTATCCTTGCCACGGCATTCTACACCCTTTCGTCACAACAAAGACCATCAAGACAAATAATGATATTGGAGAAATCACAGACTCGAAGGATATTAACGTGTTTCCTCCGAAGAGGAATTGCAAATTAGCGGGTCCCTTGCGCCGAGACGAGCATGTCGCGAAATAGCGATGAGCGCCAAAATACTCCAGTAAGAAACTGATCAACTCTCAGTAGTCGCCTCGACAACGTTCAGACTTAGCACTTGCAAACTGTTTCATTGAGTTTAAGGCTGAATCCGCCATTCAGTCAGGTCTGACAAAAACCTGCCTTGCTAGATCTGACTGCATCCGTGTACGGGTCCTTCTGGGGATGGGGGATGACGGGTCTTGAAACAGCCTCTACGCTGCCGGCGAGGCGTTAGAGGCAAGGGAGGACTCTGACGAGCTCGGTGCCCTGCTCTGTCGGATGGTAGAGGGGTCCTTGCAGCCGACGCCACGCCACTGCGGCGCACTGGTTTAAAGAGACGTGAGAGAGATTAAAACAAGCAACTAAACTTTCAATTTTGCCACTAAAATTCACCTAATAAAGTCTTTCACCCATGCTGTCATCTTAGAATTTATTCTAAGTCTGTCACATTGACAAAAATAACGGTTTTAGGAAAAAGATGACATAGCTTGGATCCTAAAAGAACCGCAGTAAGACTATATTAAGCATACGACCTGGTGATCTTCAAGAAAAGGGCCTTTTCCTTCCTTAAGAGCCGAAAACGCATTTGTGATGTCTCAGTTATTGCAGAAGTGAATCACTTGCCATCAGGTGAACAGAGTGCTCGTCATCTGCTATAATGTAAAAACTCACTTTATTTAACCAAAGTAATTTTATTTAAGTAAAGTTCAATAATCATTGAATCAGGTCGTACTAAACTCTGGTATTGTGTGTCGAGGGAGTTGTCACGTGGAAAACGTGCTTTAGACTTAATAGTGTCTTAAAACTTTCGATGACGTTACGAATACAGGAGTTCAACCAAATTCGTAGTCGTACTTTTAGTTCAAAGTAACGTGATGTCTTTTTAAAAGTAACTTTAACGTTTTTCCAGCCTATGTACCCCATATGGGACCACCAGATTTTGAACTTTATGCAGTTATGATAAGGTTAAAAACCAATTTAAAAAAAGATGACAACCTAGTTGTCTGGTTTAGGGTTAACAAACTTCATCGAACTATTGAACAATTTTTTTTTGTAGAAAACTAAAATAATAATGTAATATGTATAAAACTGCATTATTTGATAAAGTTATTTTATATGTATCCAATATCTGTTATTAATTAGTTTCACACAAGTTTGCTTATCACAAAGAGTGTGTCAGGTGCTAATGTCAGATAAGTCATAATTATTATTTCGCTTGGTGCGAAACTTGTTCGCGCTCGTCGTATGCCGTATACATAATATAATGAATGAATTATTTTTGTCCTGATGTCTTTAGCTTCTGATAGCCGTCGCGCCAGATGATGCTCAGTCCTACGCAAAATTAAGTTTGCAAGGGCGTAGGCATAATTATTATGGATGTACGTGTATTGTACAGGTTTTCCCCGCGTGGTGCCCACGGAGGGGGCGTCCGCCCTGAGCGCCCGACGGCGCACCCTGGACTGCCTCGCGCCGGCCGCACCACCTCGCCGCGGGGGCTCGCTGCGAGTCCCACGTCACCAACCTCCTCCGGAAAAACCTACCATGGCTTTTTGCAAGCGACGCCTCTCTTGGCCAGAGGTGGACAACTCCGTTAACTCTGGGTAAGTTACTGAAAATATTTTTTGTTCGAGTCCTGTAATGTATTGCACTTAGTTTGCCCCAAAGCGTTTCTTAAAAACTCGCTCTTTCATGCGAAATCAAGTTAACTATTAAAAATTCGTCCATTCTAAAACAGTTATCTACTTAGTAGATATTAAATGTTTTATAGAATCATGCACTGACTACGAGTACTATAAAGTAACTTAGGTATGTAGGTACTACGATATTGTGAGAATCAGACGTCAGTCGCTTCATTGTAATTATCAGACTCGCCAATTCATGGTAGTACACCTAACCCAGGCTCCTAAGCGACATCATTGGACGCAAGCGTAAGTGAGGCGCTGAAATTATCTTGTAAACTCTCTATATGCTAGCGATTATTTTAAACCCTCCATCACAGGGCCTTGGAATAAAGTTAGAAAGTAACCCTTTATCCTTGCCACGGCATTCTACACCCTTTCGTCACAACAAAGACCATCAAGACAAATAATGATATTGGAGAAATCACAGACTCGAAGGATATTAACGTGTTTCCTCCGAAGAGGAATTGCAAATTAGCGGGTCCCTTGCGCCGAGACGAGCATGTCGCGAATAGCGATGAGCGCCCAAAATACTCCAGTAAGAAACTGATCAACTCTCAGTAGTCGCCTCGACAACGTTCAGACTTAGCACTTGCAAACTGTTTCATTGAGTTTAAGGCTGAATCGGTTGATGAAGTTGCATTGAACACTATCAATTAACCTTTTATCTATACTATTTATTTAGGGGTGAATTCCATAAACAACCTCAAGGCTTATAGGTAAATTGAATAAAAGCGAAACACTAGATGTAAGTACTTACCAAATTTGACATTTCAATGAGGTGAAATTCACTGACACCTAAGAATATTTCAATGACAATAATAACGGTTTTAGGAAAAAGATGACATAGCTTGGATCCTAAAAGAACCGCAGTAAGACTATTTAAACATAGGGATAGAAACGTCGATTAATGTAAATACCTAATAGGTAAAAAAATGTATTTCGTGCAAAAAAACAATCGTGGAACGGACATATCGGGATGCATCTAAATTAGGGAATAAATCCTAGTTCCTAAGGCCTAATTGTGATGACAAACAAATGCTTTTATTATAATGTCATTCACATGATCTACACCACTTGGATAGATTTTATTCCACCACAGTGCGTTTCTCACGTCACTTACCACGAACATTAAAACTGTAGAACTAGCTGCCAACGATGGGTGTTTCTAAAGAGATACGACCTGGTCATCTTCAAGAAAAGGGCCTTTTCTTCGTTCTTAAGGAAGAACCGAAAACGCATTTGTGATGTCTCAGTTATTGCAGAAGTGAATGGGCGGTGTTAATCACTTGCTATCAGGTGAACAGAGTGCTCGTCATCTGCTATAATGTAAAAACTCACTTTATTTAACCAAAGTAATTTTATTTAAGTAAAGTTCAATAATCATTGAATCAGGTCGTACTAAACTCTGGTATTGTGTGTCGAGGGAGTTGTCACGTGGAAAACGTGCTTTAGACTTAATAGTGTCTTAAAACTTTCGATGTCGTTACGAATACAGGAGTTCAACCAAATTCGTAGTCGTACTTTTAGTTCAAAATAACGTGATGTCTTTTTAAAAGTTAACTTTAACGTTTTTCCAGCCTATGTACCCCATATGGGACCACCAGATTTTGAACTTTATGCAGTTATGATAAGGTTAAAAACCAATTTAAAAAAAGATGACAACCTAGTTGTCTGGTTTAGGGTTAACAAACTTCATCGAACTATTGAACAATTTTTTTTTGTAGAAAACTAAAATAATAATGTAATATGTATAAAACTGCATTATTTGATAAAGTTATTTTATATGTATCCAATATCTGTTATTAATTGGTTTCACACAAGTTTGCTTATAGACATCAAAACAAAAAAGTGTGTCAGGTGCTAATGTCAGATAAGTCATAATTATTATTTCGCTTGGTGCGAAACTTGTTCGCGCTCGTCGTATGCCGATATACATATATACCGTACCTATATGTAGCGCGCGCAATATCATATTGAGATATTAATCAATAGTAACGGAGGATGTACCTACTCTACGTTTGAACACGGCTCATGTTTATCGGCTTTGTCGTACATGATTGAGTAGAAGTGTTGGTCGAGTGTACCACACGTTAGATAAGACTACTTCTGATTGAGATATGTATATTAATTTCAATACGGATACAGGTGAAGATTGCAAAAATATTTTAGTAGATACTATATATTTATACGAAAAACAGTTCCTTTGAACACCAGTCTGGGATTACACCCAGAGCAAAGTTGATTTAAAAAATGTCGTCTTCTAAATTTACCTAACCCGAAATTGAACCCGAGAACTTCCGCGCTTGTCTTAGCACGTCAGCCACTGCGCCATCGGGTTGTTAAAGAGTACGTACATCCAACAAAGTTCCCAGATGACTTTAAGACGTTATTCCAATGCGTTAAGGTCGAAAAATGGTCTCCCAAGATTTTATTTGCATGTACCTACCACGATCTTGATGGATAGCTGTCTATTTGAGATAGTTTATTTTTAAGTAGCTCGTGAGCTGTAGGTGGTTATTCCCTATAACAAGTCACCAACAATCTGCTATGTTACGAAGAGTAGGATATTAATTTACCACTAAAATCCGTTGAACATATTCATGTATACGTTTTTGTGTAAAATAAATAGTATCTCTCTCTCTATACAATTGCATTTACCGCTTTTTATTTTGTTTAACCTTTTTATATTCATGTTAAAATGCCGCTAAAAACTTATTTCTAACTAAAAAAAAAAACGTTTACATGTTGTGTAGGTGTAGCAACAACTATGTAGGTTATTGTGAGTTATTTCGAGCTGATATTTCGGCGCTGTTGCAACTGACTGTACTTTACTTACTTATCTTTTCGATATGGCCGCCGTGTACTGTAACCGCGGGGCCTTAACTATCATAAGAATTGGCGTATCATAGCGTAGCACGGCGCCTAGCTCAGGTGCAAGACGCCTTAATTAATCCTCCAATATTAACCCAACAAGCGTCAGGGTATTTAATTTTGGTAATGGGTGTCAATAAACAAAGTGGGCGCGTCGCGGACTTGTCGATTTATCAGCTGTGCCCCATTTGGCGGGATAGAAAATTTGATTAAACCTCTCGGTTCTTATTGCCGCCTATTTTATTCCGCCGTGTCGACTGTTATCAATTTTTTTGGCCGTAGGGTTATAGCCGGAAAAGTATCGTGGAGAAGGGTACGAAAGGGTTAGCTTAAGATATACCTTTGAGTCTTTGATAATAATAAGAGGATTCCATTGATATCAAGAGTCTCACGCGATACCGATATTGATCACGATTCTCTACAAGTTTTGTTGCTGCTAACGTACATAATATCTATATATTTTTTATTGTCTTAATATGTTATGTATAATCTTTGAATCCTGATCATAAATAAATGTTACGTCAATTAATGTGCGTATGTACATACAAGTAGATAGGTAAGTACTATATTATAACTTAGGTATTTACAAAATTCCGAAATACAAAAGTATGTTTAATGCAACCAAAAACACTTATTTATATAGTAAAAAATACAATAGAAAATCAACGTTTATACCTACTTATAAAAACAAATAAGTTTGGTACATACCAAAATGCCCTTCTCTAAATATTTAGTATAGTTTTTAAACCAATTTTGTAAATAAAAATTAAAGCAATATGAAATTCACATAACGAAATTTCTAGCAACAGTAAATTTTGCGTGTCGTTTAATCAAAGTGTCTCGATAGGTAGATTTTAAAGTTATATTACTTTGGGGAGGCATTTTCAATGGCGGTCTCATTCAAAGTGACAGGAGGGAGGAAAAAACCATGAAACGTATTGTAATTAATGGGCAACCCCTTCAGGGAAATTAGGGAGAGTGAAATAAATGTAACTTGATGAATTTTAATTCAAACGGTTATGTCACAAATATTTTTATCAATTAATTTACAGAGTGAATGTAATTTGTAGACTTTTTTTATACTAAAGGCGACAAACAATATGATCTAGCATGTGTTCATGAACATATGCTAGATCAGAGAGGTTGCTGATGCGTTGCCGGCCTTTTAAGAATAAGTTGGTATGGCAAGTAGGTATTTCATACTCATATAGAAATGCAGCAATGTTTTAGTCAATTACTAACGCGTAATTGCCAAATACCTCGAACCCTATACAACCGACTAGTGATTCCGCGGTTTCGCGAGATGGATTAACATACATTTTGGAGAGCTTGCAATAAGCTAGGCATCATCAGGGTCACGGAGTTCATGGCTTCCTTCGGAGACAGTCCGCATAATTGCCTCGTATCCCTAATGGGAGCAATTAAGCCTGGGACGGACCCATATCCTACTCAAGGGAAATTCAATTTGTTACGCCGCTGATAAACTTTATCTATTTATTGGAGGCGTTCAACATTCACTAAACACATTATTTTATCGCCTTGCTGTAATAATAAAATACGAGGACAATATAAACATTCGCGATTTCAGAAATTAAAATTACGTTACTGCCATTTCTGAACACTATAAATGAATTAAGTACTTACCAGCGTTACTGAAATTGGCTAACATAAAGCTACCCGCCACAATGAAAACTTGAAACCATTTTCTAGTGAGGTTTCATTTGATTAAGAAAATGTTTATCAGTTGATGGCTTCGGGCTTCTTATAGAGCGCAGCTGGCAGTGTTTATCAAATAAAATGAGAGTTGGCTGGCACTGCCTGTTTTGATTGAAAGTAAAGTGGTGTGTTAGACATGATGCGTGAGCGAGGGTGAGGCGCGCGTGGGGGAGGATAGGGGGGGGGGGGACAGCGATAGGAGGGCACGTGCAAGGACGTGCAACAGGTCTCCCGATGACCTACTTACAATAAATTAAACATCGTAAATACACACGCACATACATGTGACTCGCCTGTCTCCGTTCTATGAGTAAAGCTATCAACATTTGTGTGGACTCGATCAACAGTTTTATATGAAATGGGGTTTGTAATCGTAAACATTATCTTTCGGTGAATAAACACACTAAAGTGTACACAGATTGATGGGGTTGTAATAGAATAATGACGCAGTATAAAGGATATTTTGTTTTTTGTTGTGCAAACAATTATACGTAGTCAATGTTTATAGTTTTATTTGACATAAAACTTTGTATATTGCTTTATGGTTTGTAAGTAAATGACCCAAACAAAATGTTACCATTATCTTTTGTTAAAAGATGCGTTTAGACTTTGTTGAGGGTGACCAATTGTAGATAGAAGATAGATGTCATGACTGATAAATATTGATTTATTATATGGTTAAATTAAAACTAACGATTTGTTTAAAGTGTAATGAAATTAGTAAATATTTTTAATTAATTTTGTCCCCTTATAATAATTTACACAATTTTATTTTTCAAATTTAAAATGTTTTAATTAGAAACACATTTTTATCTCAAAACATAAAGTCCGATAGTGACCACGGTCAAGCAGTAGGTACTCGTACCTTCATAATTATCTACTTAAAAAATAACGTCAGGGTACTTCCCGTGTATAATAATAATGGTCATAATGCAACGCGAAATGTAAAGAACTGCTATATACAGTTTACCTTAGAGTGGGAAATGTACGTAAACGTACGTATGTGATATGTGCAAGTAAGCAAAATAAATAATAATGTAAACTTTGAGAATATGAAATGTTGGCCCGTTCCGTTCATTCGTTTGGGTAAATATGCTCAGAGAAGAATGTTTTCCGTAAAGGATTCACACTCGAACGTGGCGAGTTGACGAAATAACAAAATGTGATATGCTTTTAATTATTCACTTAAAATAAACGCCGTTTTCATTCAATCATTCAAAATGAGTCAAGTGCAAGTCAAACCCTTGCCCGGAGCCTTTCGCATCAACCATCTTGTATCCTGTAAGTGCTTAGGTTCATTAAAATGTTCATCACCGGCTCAAATGAAACTACTAAAAACGTTTGTGTTATTTTTTTAGAAATTATCAATTAATTGAATTTAAGTTTATTTTTCTGTCCTATAATTAGCACGACGCACCGTCGTGCTTTTTTTAGTTAGTTTTATTTAGTTTTAGTTACTTGAGTGAGATACTAGTGATCTTGCACCACATTACAACTCGTGGGTTCGATTCTAACTCTAGGAAATATTCCGGTGATGATTACTCGAGTACCTATTATAATATCTATTTACATATATTACTTAAAATACACATAATTCAAGTGCTTAAGCTATAATATAGGTAGGTACATTGAGGTAAGGTCGATATGTGTAATTCCGACAGATATTATTTTAGCATATTAAAAATAACCAATTAACGAATTTATTTCTTTACTTGTATGTGAGTTCTCACTCTTGCCTAATTTCATGGTCCTAAGTCAAACAGGCCACGGTACCCAATGAGTAAACTAAAACGCGATGGTAGACATATATGTGTAGATTGACTGAGCGTTAAAATATACACAAACATAAACCGAGTGCCGATTCCGCTGACTTTGAGGTTAGATTTTTCTTATTCTCTCCCCAAGGGATTGCGGACCTGAGTGTTAGATATTAGTTTCAGTTGGATACCTCCATGCATTCCTGAGAAAAAAGGTTTTGACAGACGGATAGACGGATCAAAGGGGTCCTATAAGGGTTCCGTTACTTTCTTTTGTGATGCAACTCCATAAAATGGTATCATACAAAAGGTTTTAGGTTTTACGTCTGCATTAGAATTTTATGTAACGTTAGTAATTGCATTTGTGAAAAACTTGATCCTTTGCTTAAAAGACGAGATATGTGATGTGAAACATGAGCCACGCTGAACATTATGTGACCTAGTTCCTTAGACCGGCGATTGCGCACTTAGTCAGGTAATAGTCGCTAGGGCAGTTGACCGCTTTTATTCCGCTCTACTACGAAATCTACGAGTGCTACGGCAGTCTGCTACGTAAGACATCCTCGTAGCAATTATTGTATTTGTTTCGCTTGTAGTAATAGAATACTCGTAGCAAAAAGAATGTCACACAAAACTCAAATATTATAAACTGTTTTTTTTTTTGCAATTGCTTCCAGTAGTGCTTGCCTGAGTCGATATACATGAGTTTGGAGTGGATAGGTATATCAAAAAGCCGGCAGAATTCCGCCAATTTTCGGCAACCCTAGGTGGCTGAACTGGCTGACGAGTAAACAGATCACCTGATAAACTGTAAGCAATGACCGCGACAAGTGCACTGACTTCCTTCCCTCCCCCTAATCAGGCCAAAGATATCATAATTCATTCGAGGTATTTTTGTAAAAGCCAACACTAGCAAAAAATAAGCCGCTGTTTCCACACTCCATATGTCCGACGAGTTTTTTATTTACGTATAGTTCGACGGACTTCATCAATTTCGCGATTCGTCAGGTAGTCAGCCGGTATTAGGGCTTGTACATGCGCCAACGGCCTTGAGCATAGAGAGTACTCGCGCTCGCGTATATCAAAAAACACAATATTATTAATTAAAAAATTATAAAGCCAAGAAACAAGAATTCCTCCTCAGGGATTGTAGTGTACATTGTATTGTATTATATATAAAAAAATCAGTCATCTGAACTGTTTAGTTTCGTAGTTTATCCAATATTTTGCATAAAATCGATGTTTACGTTATATTTTTTTCCTAATGAACTATAAACATTGAATAAAAATCCTCGTCAGAAATTCAAGATCGAAATCCAGTCTATAACATGTATTTTTTTTAGGTATCGTTCTTAACGATTTACCGAGTTTAAACATACACAAAAGTGCCCAATCCGCGCATGTACAAGCCTTAGTTTATACATCGCTTAGCGTAGCGCTACAACCGTTACGAGTGCTACGAGGGATGCGCGCCATCCATCAAGCGTGGCGGCCGCACGCCATTGCGTTTATTGATGACATTGGTGCACAGCACATTTTTGTGTTGCTATTTCTATAAAAGTTAATAATTTACATACCATTATTTACCAGGGAAAATGCAGCATATTAGGTTTTATGTATAGTTTCTTTATTAGAAAATAAATGTTCAGATGCTAATTTGAAAAAAAAATGTTTTTTTTTTTAATAATTGTTATCCAGGATTCTTGACAATAAAGAAATATCCCTACTGCCAGCCCATCAATCAATATTCATAACATTACATAAATCTTTATTGTTTCATTTGGTCTTAAAAAGGTGTTAAAAATAAAAATAATATACTGTCCCATATTCACATATTCCCTCAATCATCTCGATTTAGTCTCTAGCTTATCTACAAGACTCCTTGAACCTGGCGGGTGCTGTCTCTGCAGATACATTATCCGTTAGATGTGCACAACTGCCCATCCGTTTCATTATGAGTCTAGCGTGTTTAAAAAACGGCCACGTACGCAGGATATATTATAGGTACTGCACAAGCGTGTGCTTAAACATAAGTGCATTCTCTATTCTGATACCCTCATTCTCCGATGGGACACTAATACGATGCGACCGGAGATTGATTTGGCCACGGACATGTACGTCGTAACATATAAACAGTATTTATTTGTGTACATAATTATTTTCGTTATAATATTAATTATTTATTAAATATGTTTTCATAATTATTATATTTATTTAATTTGCACACATTCATTACCATGTTTCCTCGTTTTTTCTACCTGTGACCCACTGAGACATTGTGGAATTTGATGGCGCCACTGGCGTTTTTCTTTCTTTTAATGTTTTATTATTATTAGTTTTTCTTTATTTTTGTTTTGTACTCTCGTATGAAGCACTTTACGTCGCCCAAGGCTCAGCCTGAAAATCAGCGCCGCAGCGGCCCCTAGCTGCTGTAGCAAATGCTGAGGTTGTGCCTTGTTGGCCGCAAAACATTACTTCTATTTTGTAATACCATTGTATGTACCTACCTTGTATTATTGTGTATGTTAATGTAATGTTTACTGTAATTTGTTTCTTTGTTTTTAGCTTTTGTGGCCAATAAACGTTATCTGATTCTATCTATCTATGTACAAGGGTTCAAGACCGCTAACGTTGCGACACTGAAATTTCTTATTGAAATGTTGGTTCGACCCTTGAATTGAGTCCGAGACATCAAAGTGCTCATTAGCCTCTAATCCATGAGAGAGGTTAGTTATGATACAAGCGTATGTATTTTATTAACGATAAGAATAACTAATATTTAACATCTCTTTTTGCACTTACAAAATTATTGACTGGCCCGATGGCGCATGTACTCGTAGTATATGTAATTAAGTAACTATTATATTTGTAATACCTCTGTTGTCTAAATATCTGTAACACGTCAAGTGCTCAAGCTACTTAGTACGGAGTCAGGTCAATGTATGTGATGTTGTGTGATTTTTTATTATTATTGACAGTTTCAAATCATGTGCCAAATATCAAGCCCATATAGTCTACATATTCCTTTCTCAGATACAGTCTATTCCTAGCACAGTTACAGTCTACTACGTATACCTATTTCAGTCCTTCGTAGTTCATCAAGTCTGCGTTTGATGAGCAGGTACACAGCCAATCAGCGCGCTTCATCCCGCCGCGCCACCGATTGCCCGTGCCATCCATCACATGCAGTACCCTAACTGCATATGTACACAATCATTTCAATGGATTCTTTTCATTAACTTTTTACCTTCGATATAATTATTCCATACTAAAAAAGTGATCCCAACATATCGTACAGATAGAGATTTCCTGTTATAGTCCGCTGAATCCTCGTGATCATAACAGTTACAAGTCATACGCTAGATAAATGCGTACAGTTGCTGATTATTCTTTTCAGTTCATGTAAGTTCATCAAGTCCGCATTTGATCAGGTGTGATTGAAGGCAATCAGCGAGGCTTCATCCCGCCGCGACTTCATACACGCGTCATACTTTACATCCATCACATCCCGCGCGCTGATGTTGCGGATTCTGCCTATGTAAATTTCCAAGTAGCTAGAAAAAGTTCTTCTTTGGTTTTCAATGACTTATCTATTTAAATAAATCTTTAATAAATAATACCTATTGTGTTTTTAATAGCTACTCTGCAAAAATGTACGTCGTCGGGCGTCGTGCTGATTTTTATTTGGTGTTTAAAGGATGATTTGAACATCCTTTTACATGCATGAATACATAGGTAGCCGAAGTGTTACGTACAACGTGTTATATTATTCATCGAACACTTTGCCAAACATTTTTGCACTTTGGACATCTACTACATCTGCCCGGGGGACATAATAGGTTGTCCCTCCCAAAACCATTTAAGGTAGGTATATAATAACCGTGGGTCGAATGGACGGTCTTTAGACACCTGGTCTCAGTGACCGCTCGCGTTACAAACCCCGTTATCTAATGCCGAAATAATATGTATAAGTATCGTATATACAGAATTCATTAGGTACCTACTACCTACATATTTATTCGTAAAATAAGTACATGAATACAATACAATGCTATCTGTAAAAACCTTTCTAGAGATGACTAAACATAAAATTCTTATAAATTATAGGACTAATTCAACTTGTGTTAAAACATTTGAGCAAACTATGTCTTAGTCGGTATATTTTATTAAAAAAAATATTAGTTGTAGACACGCAAATAACTTTTTGATAAAATACCCAACGTTGGAACAGGAAAACACTTCTCACTTCATTAAATCTCATGAATCAAATAATATAATACGTACAATAAGCATTCACGTCATGTAAAGCCTAAGATTAGATCTGTGTTTACTAATTGGCAGCTTAAGACAATAATTCTGTAGCGTAATTAAAATTATCGTGTCGGTGTGCGAACATTTGACGATCTCGTTCTCCTACTCAATTCCCTGGTGCTACATTACTATCGTGTTTGGAATTTAGACGCCTTTCATGTACATACCCAATGGCAGTCAAGAATGAAACTATTGTAACAATATTACCTATGATGGTGTCTGGGAGACAACGAATAAGGTTGGCGGATAACAAAACGAAAAACGAAATAAAACGGAACCCTTTACCCAGCCATAGGTTGATATTGACAGTGATGAGACAATGAATAGATATGTTACTTCAACTGTTGTATTGGTTTCATTGTAAGACATCTGTGTCACTGAATATGAATCTAGAGCGAAACTTTCACATGCAAAATTTAATACAACTTCATAAGTCGACTAAACCAGAAAAGTAGTTTGGGTGAATTCAAATCTAAAAAGTTTTCTTAGAACTCAGTTGAGGCTACTAGTAGGGAATCATCAATTTATATAGGTACATAAATTATATTATTATAGTTACTAGTAAGAGCGTACGTTCCATAATAGGTATAGCCATTAATAGCATTAAAAACGGAGTATTCCACCTTTTTAGACTTATACCTATGACGTAACTAGGTAATCTGAAGTTGACTAAAACCACAAAATAATTACACACAGAAGTTAGACTTTGACCTGATTTTGAATTTAGAAGAGTTCGTTGACATATGCTAGGGTTGTTGCCCGGCATGAGTACATAAGCGCGCGGCCTCTACCATAGACCTCGACAGTTTGACAATCTTATGTCATAAGTTAGGATTAATGTGGTCGAAAAGGCGTTTTGGCCCATTAGTGCGCTTGCGTGAGTACATGACATATTTTTAGCTCTTAGTGGGCAGTCAGCCTTCTGTGTCAAATATGTATTTTGTGCTAAAACGCTAATATTATGACAAGTGATTAAGTTGCCGCGTAGCTTCACATCCCTGGCAACCATTTGAGGGACTATTAAATCAAGCCTTTACAAATCTCGTTTGTATAGTTGTCATTTACAAGTCTATTAGTGGTGTATTGTGAGTTGCTTAGGCTTCCTGTTGACGGGCGACTGTTTAACGACGGGATAACTGTTGCCGTCGACATTGAACAAGGTTACCTAAACGTAACTAACGATCCTCATAGATCAAACTGGTCGCAGTGATACTGGTCTGAATAAGACCTGCATAGCCGCCAATTATTCGTATTTTAAGCTGTGTTAGAGTAGGGTTTTTGTATGTATTGACGTATCGTTACGAATAATTCGATATCGTTTGGCGGAGTAGACCCCAAGGTTACCTAAACGTAACTAACGATCCTCATCATCATAGGTTGGAATTAGGTAGAGTTATTTAGTTATTTTGGTCCTTACACTTGAATTTGTACAGCAAAAGACTAAAGTGGATATGCCTCCAAATGTCTTGATTAATTTGACAGAATTGAAAAAACCCATATTGTTTTAAAAAAAGTTTGTTATAAATCGATGTAATCTGTAATTAAGGAGATACGACCAAAATTACTTTTATGATGTTCATTTCAAAAGCCAGGAAGGTCCATATCAATATCAACTTTTCGATGCAAGTACATAGATAACTCCTAATTTCGACCTCTGCTCTACATTACTTGCAAGTATCTTGCGTCATCAGAAGCAGTTTTTTGTTGGAATATAAACTGCAAAATCTGCAGTAGCGCTAAGACACGATAACTGCTAGAAACTAAAGATAACGCATGCACAAAAGGAACCGATTTACTGCTTCGACCTAGCGTAGCCGGGCATCCTCTATAGAGACCAACATCATGGCCACTACTGCAAACTCGTGGCGACAGCTGTCTGTTATTCCCGTCCGTGTACTTTTTTATGTGATAGGTGGCAGACGAGCAGACGGATCACCTGATGGTAAGCGATTGCCGCCGCCTATAAACACCTGCCACACCAGTAGAGTCACAAGTGCGCTGCCAACCTTTAACCCTCTTTCCCCCCCAATTGTGTCTCCGGTACCCTCACTCACTCGACGAAACACAGCGCAGGCACAGCTTCACGCCGGTCTTCTGTGAAGCCGTGGTATCACTTCGGTCTAGCCGGCCAATTCATGCCGAAGCGTGGCTCTCCCCGTCCGTGTATGAGAACCCCAAGTTACTACCTATCGTCAGCTCATGGCGAGTTAAGCACTTACGAAATTCATCGCCTTAGTAAGGGGTTCGGCTAGTATAATTGGTAGTACAGCCACCCGGACTGTGGAAGGTTGTGGGTGCGAGTCCCACCTGAACCCTTCGAGGATTTTTTTAAGTGCAATATTTACTTAACCCCAAGTTACGTTTTATAGAGACAGCCAAAAGTATCTACGCACGCCCGCGCGCGGCTGCGTCACGGGCTTAATGCCCCATCACGGGTGAATCATTCTCGATAGATAATACGGTTCACTCAGTGTCGCGGAAAGGTTTCAATAGAAATGCCTACACGTATTGTTCCCCACACCCATTGTTGTTGACTTGTTGATATGTTGTACATACCTATTACAATATAATGTTTACTACCTGACATTTTTGCGTTGGGTTGGACTCGTCCCTTTTATTACTACTACTGGCCAGTATAATAATAACTGTACGTATTAGTTTATGACTTTATGTGTCACTATTATGAAGAACTGGTGGCCTACCTATATGAAACCGTTCCGTAACAAATGAGGATATACCTGTAGCATCCAAACAAGGGTGGTACACAGCGCTTATGAAAGGGAGGGAAAGTCCGATTCGGTTGTTACCTCCGGTTCGTTTTAAGCCCTTTGGTTCAGTGGGAGTAGTCGAAACTACTATACGACAGTCTTTGTGCCCGAATTTTACTTTTATTATGATAGGCCTCTTTTCATAGTCATACGCTGATATTCGATACCTATACTATTTATAAAGAGGTAAATTCTATAGACAACAACAAGGCTTATAGGTAAACCGAAAAAGCAAAACACATGTGCGATGTAATCGACACCCAGCGCCATCAATTGGTTGCATGGAAAACTAATGTCCCCAAACGAAGTGAGGGCGGGCCACTTTTAATAATAAAATTATTTAATTTAGAGATAAAAGTACCTACTGTAATATATGTAATATTAAGTTAATACCTAATGTAGTATGTATTAATAATGCTTGCGTTAAATAGATAAATAAGGAGGTGTCTTAAAATGAATCATACTTAAAAATAATATTCTTATCTACATAGATATCTTGCCATGCCCTTACATGGTCAGTATTACCTATATGTTAGTTATTATGACAGTCTCTTGATATAATAATACTTTTCAATAACTAGATATACAAAATTAAACAGAAATACTGGTTGCTATTAGTTGAAATGAGTCTGTTTTAATCTGAACCTTATGATTTCATGAATCGATAAATTTAATTGAAGTAGCGCTACATAAGCTTGTGTTTAAGCATTGTATTGATGAATTGTTATATTAAATTGACAAACCTGGTAATTCCATACTTTCTAAATTATTGAACATAAATAAAGGAAAATGTCAAGAAAAATTGAGGAAAAAATTTGATTTGCTATTTTAGCACTCGTTTTCCCGCCCGCGCACCACCCTCGGCTCGCGCTGTAGGCAGTAATCTTCGAAATCTCGAGAGATGGTCCTCGACTTAACATGCTAGATCGGTCTCACGAAATTGCTGCGGATTCTCGCCTTCCCCTCTCTGTTTTAAAAGCGTCATTTTTACCCTCAATAAAACTTAAATGACGACCAAGATGAGAGTCAATAAAGAACACTTTAATGTCCCAAGCATCAAAAGAACAGTTTAAAATTCTACGAATGACTAGATACAACCAGTTAAAATAAATTTGTTACATTAAAAAGACACATACGATAAATAACGTGAGAAACTTATTTTCAAGTTACAAGATAATGTAATCATTGAAAGGAGTGCACATATAACATTGGACTTGCACTCTACTGTAGATCCCTACTATGTTATCTGGTCGTTTAAAAGTTCACGTGTAAAAGATCATCGCACCTTAGTAGCTCAAGATAAAATAATTAGGTACGAATGTAGGTACTCCGTGTCTAAAATTTTAGTCCCAACCTAGTGATGTTCATTCTGTATATTCTGTCTGATGTATACTTATTCTGTATTTTGTTTTCTACAATGAAACATTCTTGTTATCTAGGGTACAAGAGACAGATGGGTCGTACTTCGAGAGTTTCACTGCCCTTTCGTGGAGGCAAGAGAATAGACGGCTAGCAGCGCTCCGCTTGGCCGAAGCCAGGGCCGAGAGACCGCCGCCAGCGCCACACGAGCTGGGGCTCCCCAGCGTCTCAGCGCAACTCTCGCACAAGGAACATGAGCACTTGTATACAGAGGTAAGCTTTAGCATCTTCTAAACAATTTATAAAGAGACAACTTTTATAAATAACGACAAGGATTATAGGCAAACCGAAAACACGAAACGCTAGCGCGATGTGATCGACGCTGTTGAAACAATAAATGTTTCAATTTGGACTGCTGTCCCGAAACAAAATAAGGGCGGGCCATTAGTCATATAATATAATATAAACCAGTGTAGAACTGTAAATAGTCTTTACGTGAGATGCTGCACTTGGTGTTTCTTTCTGTACTCTTGAAGGAGTGAAATTTCTTATAATTATTATTAGGTATGATGTATTCACGAATTACTTTAATTTATTTAATAAACAGTTTTGCATTCCATGGACTGCAGGATATTTTCTATTATTTTTCATCTACATAGGTAGGTACCTTAAAACTGTCCCATGTTTTGTATGACATTCAATAAAGAATATTAGCAATTAATTTTACTCATAGTCTAGCAATACATGGACTAATAATTGGCAAAAATACAGATTATGTAACATGTTGCATTTTTGCCAAATAATAATTATAAAGACAGCTACTTACTTATGTCCTTTTCCTGGGCAACTATTGCTTATTTTTAGTAAAGTTTAGTGGTAAAAGTAACAGGTAAAAGTAACTAAGCAATAGTTGTACCAAAATTGTGTGTTAAAAAGATACAATTTTAATTTTTCGTTTTTTCGATAAATCTTTTCCTTTTGACCTTAATTAATATGCATTAATAAGAAATGGCTAACTCATGCTCATAAAATTTATAGACGTGGCAATATATTTTGTGATTCAATCATATTCTGGCCTCCTGAAGAAATATAAAATGATTAACGATTAGCTTTAGTCTTCGTTCAGATGTGACCTTTATCCCGTCGAACAGGGCGCAGAGCCTGGTTGAATTTCTTTGCCGTGCTACATCAAAAGAGACAACCTAATTGAATATCTTGTCTACGTAACGATCTTGGGACATGCAAAGTCGCCCTTTCGTTAAGCACATAGGTATTCCTCCCCGTCAGCCTTTTTACGCCGAGCCCACCTTGAATAATGTTCTTTTTCTCCAGAAAATAACCCGTAAAAAGCCCATTGTAAAGCTACTTAATAAAAATATGTCTTTCTTTCATATTTTACTTCATGCGTGATATCTTCTTCTATCTATATCTATCTTCTTCTATACTATTTATAAAGAGATAACTTCTATAGACAACGACAAGGCTTATAGGTAAACCGAAAACACGAAACGCTTGCGCGATGTAATAGGACACAGCGCCATCTATTGGTCCATTTCTGAATTACGGTCCCGAAGCGAAGTGAGAGCGGGCTACTAGTTTTTAATAGATGCATTCTGGTATAGCTGTAAGAAAGTGCGAAAGCTGATTTTTAATTATTCTTTTAAGAGCATTATCAATTTCTATTCTACTATTATAATTTTAATCTCGGTAGAAGAAACAAAACCAACAGCGATAATCAGAGCTAATCCATTGAAACTTCGGGATTAGTGGACGTTTTTCGCGAGTTATACCTAAGTGGGTTTGTGAATTATAAATATCAATTTCTACCTATTTTTGTAAATGTTTGTACAGTTCTCTCCAGCAAAAAGCAAAAAAATAGATATTAATTAATATTAGTCTCCAATAATGATATTAATCTGTAGAGTGTAATAATATCTAATGATAGACGTGTATGTCTGTCCGAATTAACTGAACTAAGTCTGAGCCGATGAAGCTGATCATTTCTGCGAATTTCTGATTTCAGTCACTTCTATTGGTCTAATCGATTCACAATTTAGTGATCGGTTTAAGGAGCTTTATTATAAAAAAACCGGCCAAGTGCGAGTCGGGCTCGCGCACAAAGGGTTCCGTAGTTACAGTTAAATCAACCTATCTCAAAAACTATAAGAGATACTTTGATCAAACCAAAAATCGTTGAAAGAGTTAATTAGCATGCATCACCTCTATTTTTTTAGAATTTTATACCCCGTAGTTATAAAATAGAGGGGGGGGACATACTTTTTACGACTTTGAGAGCTGATATCTCAAAAACCGTTCACTTTAAGAAAATGTTTTTTAGAAAACTTTATATCATTTTAAAAGACCTTTCCATTGATACCCCCACACGGGTATGTACATCGAAAAAAAAAATTCATCCCTCGGTTACATGTATGGGGGGCCCCACCCCCAATTCTTTTTTTTACTATTTAGTGTCATATTTTTGTAGCGGTTCATACAACACATATTCCCATCAAATTTCATCACTGTAGTACTTATAGTTTCCGAGTAAATCGGCTGTGACAGACGGACAGACGGACAGACGGACATGACGAAACTATAAGGGTTCCGTTTTTGCCATTTTGGCTACGGAACCCTAAAAAGGTTGCCGGTCAGGACAGCCCACCATCATAAATATCCACTTTTATAGATAACTAAGTAGGCACTATTATTGTACGTTACAAAGGCACATTTTAACTTACAGTAACCCTCAAAAAAGGAACATTTTCCCATATTATATAACAAATCAGTATGAGTTTGTATGGAAATACGAATTACCGTGACTTAAGGAGTATCCTGTAAAAAAGGATGAAAAAAGAAGCGGGCGTCGGAGTGCTCGGCTTAAATTAGCAATTAAGGCTCTAACTTTGAGTGTCTAAGAGTCCTGAGATACCTTACGCTAGTCCTGGGTTTATCAATATTGCCTGTTTTTTATTTAGTATTAACTCATAAACTTCTTTGAAATTATCATAGGCGTAGCCCCCGAAAGGTTAAGATAAAGTTTAACTAACTAGTTACTAGCTTGTTAAATTTTGATATCCATACTTCCATACTAATATTATAAATGCGAAAGTAACTCTGTCTGTCTGTCTGTTACCCTTTCACGCCAAAACTACTCAACGGATTTAAATGAAATTTGGTATACAGGTAATCTAGACCCTGAGAAAGAACATATGCTACTTTTTATTGCGAAAAGGGGTTGTAAGGGGTTGAAAGGGGGGTAAAAAGTTACTTTTCCACGCGGACGAAGTCGCGGGCAGCCGCTAGTAACCTATATGGTTATAATATCATCATCACCCACTGCTTGAACAAAGTTCTATGACTATAAATCTGCTTTTTTACATTTTCATGAATAAAGGCTTAAATATGTAGTTTTGTTCGCTTTCTATTCTTGAACCGCCCCCGAACCTAAAGCCTGGTTACGCCTGTAGCAAGTACTAATTAAACTGAATTATGATCCCATTCCGTCAGGTTCTGTACTGCATCGAGAACGCAGTGGGCGCACCGGCTCCCGGCGGGCAGTTCGCCTCATACAAGGAGGAGGTGATTGAATACGCGCACCGCGCGTTCAGGATCTCGCCGGAGATGCACTCGCGTGCGTTGCGCGCGGCCGGCAGCGAGCGCCCGCCCACCGTCGTGCTCGGCTGCTCGGTCATCGAAGCTGATGGGCTGGAGGCTAAGGATGCCAACGGTGAGTTTTTTACGTTCACGATTAAACTGTTACCTAAAGATAGTACTTGGGCCGCAAATACACAGTTCGCTAGTCACTCTTGAGCTGCGCATGTTCAATACATAGGTATTAGGTGTATCACCAGCTCTTTAAAACATTTTTGTCAATAATAAAATTAATCAACATCTCCAGGCCAATATACTTACATCAATTCTACACCAGTATGACGGGACACTGAACATGTATGATATGATTTTATTAGAACTTAAACATAATGCAAAGAATAATTTAACTGAATAAGAAATGAAACAAGTCAGATAATAATACAAACATAATTTTAATTACTATAAACATATGACATGAGTTCAAGTAATAGGCCACTAGCCAGATTTACTCATAAGGTAGCAATTTTCAATTACTAAAAATGAAGCGATAAGGCAAAAGTACCTATATAAAATAATGGATATAATGCACGTTTATAGCAATCCTTTCTCTATACCTACGTTAGTCTATTATGTAGTAGGCAAGCATGCATATACAATGTCAAGGCTCTAATCACATGAAGCCGGAGCGCTGACGACCCTAACGACCTGTTTATCTTTACTTAACACTCAACTCACTTTACTCTGTATGTATTCAAATTAGTTGCAGCTCTTAGTCTAGATCTTTTTGTATTACATACTGGTAGTATGCATTTGGTTTATTCTAAGACCCGTGTTGCTCTAAGGGTCTATTAGTAGGCAAGCATCTGTCTATTTACTAGTGCATGTGACCCGAGCGCACTAACGACTATAACGACCAGTTTGTATGTAGGATTTTAGGTACTACTATGGTACTTAACTAACACTTTATTCACTTTAAACTGGATAATATTATCTAGACTTTATATCGATGCTGAAATAGTATGATTTTGATTATAAAAGCGCCAGACAATTCACGCTGAAGGAAAGGTGTAAATTATAGGTGTAAGTGTAAAAAATCTCGCGGCATTTCAAGAGTAGGTAAATCTGCAGAATATTTTTTACAGATCAATACTGAAATGTTCTAACCTCAATACTGAAAAACAGTATATTCGGTTTAGGCAAGAGCCCTCTATCAACTTATTTCAATGTTTATCCTTTTGCATGAAATACATAAACAGCGGTTGTTTGTGTAGTTCAGTCACGTAATGTAACTTATTTCTAGGCGCGAATCTTGTACGAAGTTTACTTTTACGCGTGTCTCGTCTCATAAACTGCCCATACTGAAGCTGAAGCCTTTTAAAATTCAACGTATTTAGACTTTTAGGCCTCATATTTATTTAACGCTAGTGGCAGTCCGCTCCGATTTGATAGAATTATTTAAGTAAGATACAATTTTGAATAATATATTTTTATATAATTATGTTATAGATAGCGGTCTATGTGTAATTCTGATAACTAAGCTATAATATTGAGAAGTTTTATTAAAAACCCATTAAGTCGTTTTTGCGTGAAAGAGTAACAAACTTAATTACACTCTTATACATTCTTACTTTACCAGCAACAGATGGAGTTAATCTGACTGACTCACAGTCAACGTAATAGTAGAAATACGTTTAATGCAAATTTAAAAATCCAGAGGTTCTTATAATATATACCTACTTACTTGTGTATCGACAGGGAATTAACTACTACTTAATTATTATCATTACATATTGTAGTTAATACGGCTCTATGATTTTGGTGATTTGATAATTCCTTTTGGATTATTGTTCAAACTCAAAATCAAAAGGTATGTATGTCTCTTTATGCAGTAGGTATGTTGCACAATGCGAACCAGCATCCAGCATCAACAAGCTACAAAGCGTAAACAAAAGCCGAGAAACGAAATTGAAATATATTGTTTTGTTTACACAGACGACGTCTGTCTTAAGACGGGGAAATAACCGAGTAATAGCGAGAACACATTTTTATTTTTATATCGAGCAGCAAGAGAGCAGGCAACGGCATTCAGAACAGGTACCTATTGAAGGAAATAGAATAAGAACAACAACGAATTTTATGAAAAGTACAGGAAATAACGCCATCAAAATGTTGATTACGTTTTAGAAATGGCAACCTTTTTGGAGCGTTGATACTAAATCATGTAGGAACATGTGGATATGTGCGCGTAATAAAATTTGAATTCTTTTAAATGTAATGTGTCCCTTTTTTTCCCATTATTTATTTTTATAAGAATCATCGTCTTACCAATAAATTCCACATTATTAGATAATACAGATTAAATAGATTAGTAGATTATTAGGTACACATTTTTGTACCAACACAATAGAAATAAAAAAATATATAAGTATTGCACTTATTTAAAAGTGGGTATAACAGTACCTAGTATTGCATTAACACACAATATGGTGTGTACTACAGATACGAGCATATAAGCAGGTAAATAAGTACATACACAGATTCGAGCCTTCTTTAAGCAAATTTTACCATAAGATGACATGTCAGTACAGCCCGAGTTATACTCCATCACCCAAAATATTCATAAGAAAGAAAATGTAAAAACCGCCGACACGAAGACTATTTATTAAAAAGCCTCCTAAAAATGTCTCCTTTCTAAGATAATGTGTACATTATTACACACAAAATGAAATTGTGTTGGAAAGAATGTGTGCGGCGCATAGCGTCGGAGGCGTACCGGGGTCTCGCTCGCTTGTATTGAATTACGGGGAGACGCTGTGTGCTTCAGCGGGCGCGGAAGCGAATAAACAAACGCGTGCTCATATTGTGAATTTCCTCTCCCAGTAGACTGCATGCACGCGGGGATCGACCGGTCGGCCGATCCTTCGCCGGACGTGTGGTCGATTGCATTTGATGGAAACGAAAATGACAGGCAAAATTCGCGTGATTCTCAATCATTCGAATTTCGATCTCGAATATCTGATATTCGTGGAAGCATACAATATCGACGTGATACCTACCACGTGGGTATTCATGTTTTTACGTGTACACAAGCCGATATTGTTTGTACAAAGCTGTTATCCACAGCAGTATAGTAATTGCAATTTAGTTGTTCAATATGTTAACACGATGACTGTATGCATACCTAATGTGTTGACATAAATATTGCATTGACATTTTTCAGTCGGTTAAGGTTCGGTAACATTTTTAATGTTGATATTTGATGCAAGTGTATTTTTATCGCTCTTTTTATTACAAATACCAATTAAGAGCCCTTCTTACAAGCTTTTCAACTTAGTCCCCCTACCCCTGGGTGAAAATTAAAGTTCATAAACAACTTTTAATTGATACGAAAAGGAAAAACATGTCATCATTAATTTTACCTCGTAATCCCTGGTAATAGGTATGTATACGATAACATTTACTAGAATATTTGTATTTACTTTTGATAGGTAAGCAAGAAATTAAAAAAAAATCAGTAGGTTCTCAATAGTAGGAAAGTAACTACATACCTTCATAAACTTTGTCCAGACTGTTTCAGAATCCTAGCTAAACTGAACCATGACTAACTACTTCCTTCATCGAATTTCATAAAACATGTACAAAACACGGCCGTGTTAATATGAATTTTAACAATTTCAAACCATTTCCAGATCTATGCAGAACGAACGAAAGCTACGACTAGCGTTCACGTTAATTCGGGTAATGAAATAACTCTTCGAGCAAGGGTCTCTCTAACTAGAGGACGTGGGCGATAAACTTCGTTTTTCCTTATTTTTGTAAGGTATTTTTTAGGCAAGTTATTCGTAGGTGTGCTTGTGATGATTACGATAATTTACGAGCAACTGTCACTCGCTGTTCGTGACTTCTTTAATAATGTTTGCAACTGCGTTCAGGGGACGTCATTTGTAATTTACTTATTATGACAAATAAAATTAGGTACCTTTATTTTGTCTAAAAGTGTTTATTTCTAAATATCGTGTTTGGTAAACTCCTTTTATTGGCCATATTTTTATAAGTCATTGTTATAGTGTCGCTCGGTGCAGAGACCAATCCATCAAATAACAAGTCCTTTAATGGCCCTTTCTGGAGAAAAAAAGGCAATTTAATTTATACATAGGTATTTGTATAATAACAATATGGACTCCTCAAAAAATTTAAAGTGTAAATTAAATTACGCGCCTAGGGCTTTAGTCTCTTTTTAGGGTTCCGGAGTATACGCGGTAGCAGAAGAGGGGCGCCGCCTGCCCGTCCGGAAACTAGCTTAGATTTTATTTGTATTAGAAAGTTGTAACTTGGTATCATGAGCATACAAATATGTTACTATTACACCAAAGTTTTAGGATAACATTAAAATTGTAAATGGCAGAGTAGGTACACTCATATGTTAGGTGTATCTTTAGATAGGTCATTTAAAATATGGGTTTTCATTACCTACCGGCGGAGGCGGCGGAGGTAATAAACAAAAGTACCTACATAGAAGGTGATATCCGTCGTCGGCAGCTAAAGAAGCCTACATTGCTTGTTGCCCGACACGCACTTTGCCAGTTTTATAATATTTTTTCTATTTGTCTTAGGATTCAGCGACCCATACTGCATGTTGGGTATCCAGCCCGCGTCCTTGCCGGCGTCTCCCCGGGCGTCCGAGGACGAGGGCCGCAAGCACGGGTTCCGGCTGAGCTTCAAGAGGCGCGACGGGCGCCAGCAGCGCGACAGCCTGGGCCGGCTACCCGCACGATACATTCGAGCCACGAGCGTCCGCCCGCACACACTCTCGCCCAAGTGGAATGAGACCTTCAAGTTGTAAATACCTATTCCTGATTTCAACATACTCTTAGATGTGAACCTAGACACTGGTGAAGCGAAAAACCGCAGATCACCGAACTTTTAAGCATTTCAGTATCCTCGTGTGCATAGACTCTAGGTAAAGCTTGCAATAGCATATCTTACGAGTAGCAGTGTCAATCTGAATTTTTAACTACTAATGTACTGTTTTGAATAAGAGCTCTTTGGCAGTAGGTACACCAAAGTACCTACCTATCATTCTACGAAATAATATTCTCGAAAGAAAATAATTATCTAGTAATTATCTTAATTACTACTAATATTCAAATTCTTCTAAACTTTGTAATATGTTAGAGCAAATGTTATTGTTCTTACAATCAACTCAGAAAAGGAGAGCATGTTATTTGAGCGTCGCCCAAAGATTAAGAATGGGGTTCACAGTATCTACAAGTAGTGACGCGCCTCCCACCTTCTACTGCGTAGGCCGTAGGTACATGTATTTTTATGAACTAAATGTATCGTGACCGTATTTTTTTCTTGAGTAGTGACATTGACGACATATCGTCGGACGTGCTCCACCTGGACATCTGGGACCACGACGACGAGAGCTCGGTGATGGACGCCGTGTCGCGCCTCAACGAGGTGCGCGGCGTGCGCGGGCTCGGCCGCTTCTTCAAGCAGGTCTGCCAGAGCGCCCGGCAAGGCAGCCAGGATGATTTCCTTGGTAAACTGTTGTTCTACTGCCAAAAAGTCCCGGGGCTACATTCCTGACGGCCTCGGTGGCGCAGTGGCTAAGGTGCTTAAGGCCCGAAGCGCGAAAGGTCCCGGGTTCGATTCCCGGTCAAGTCAATTTAGGAAACTACATTTTCTAAGTTTTCTTGGGTCTGGTTGTTCTGGGTTGACGCCCCCAGTTAATTAACGTCATCTGGTACTCAGTACAGAGGTTGCCCTAGTTTGAGACCAGGTAGATTGGTAATGATTGTCTGGCGCATTTATTTATTATTATTATAGCGTTTTCGCATGCGACGTATACATGCCATGATGCTCATCTTTCGTATTTTTGTAACATTCGTCTTGGATGTTCCAAATTTGAGGGAAATAATTCAATTTAGTTTTTAATAGTTATTTCGACGTTTAATCTAACGGTCGCTTGGAGTGATAAAAATACTGAATTTCAGATTTCGGACAAAAATCAGTAGAATTTGTGTGCTCACATCCGGGCAAACGAATTAAAAATATAGCGTCTGAGCAGTGTGCAGCCAATTCACACACACCAGCTACCTTTCTTAAATTGTCTGTCCATCATGTCGCAAGGCGACCTACATTTTTGTTTCCCAACGTGGCGGCCACTATATTCTAGTACCTACATACAGCCACACATCAAAGTATACAAAACTATTTTTTTTTCTATGAACTCTCATCTTACTGTCATAATGGTCATACACATTAGGTTGAATATCATTTGAGGAAATTTGATAGGTTGTGGTAGTCTAATATGTGACTGCCTGCCATATATGCTCACTCGTCCATCCGTACCTACGTTCTAGAGACATACCAGGCCCACCTCCAATACAACTTGTTCGTCTTCCGCGCAATATTGATTAATACGAGTGTACCTACCTGCACTCGCAAAAACGCTCTGTAAGCTACGCTACGCTACGTCATGGCAATCACCATAAAGCACTTTTCAGAAACAATACAGTCATTTATGTGAAGGGACAAAATCAATTAGCCTAAAAGAGAAAACGTTTCATTTGAGTAAAACCCGATGTGAAAAGTCGGAAGCAGCCAAAGCCATACGGGCGGGCTCATTCAACTGGCAGTTTAATGATTTCTCTTAATTGATTCAGTTGATAATTTCTGAAATAATTAATTTGTACAGCTTTCCATCGCTACATATAAGATAAATCTATATTTTACTCCTGATAAATTAACTAGCACAGGTTAATAACCTACCTACATAATACCATAATTGTATAGGAGTACTTGTACGTAGTAGCATCTGCTTACTATGTTTATGTTGCAGTGTAGACCATTGGCTTAATTAGCCGTTCAATCAGAACAGAAGCCTAGCCTCTTTATTAAACAGTGCCCTTCAAGATTTGACCTTCAATGACTGCGAGATTTTACATACCATTTGCTATTTTTTTGTTAAAACCGTTTGATTAAAAAACAAGAATTACCTATGTCAAGAAGTAGTAAATCACCAAAAGGTTGTAAAAATAGCTCACCATTTAAAATCCTGGAAATCAGGACTGCTCCTGCATATTTCAACATGTTGTGAGTATTTATAGTAATTTTAAAACCGCTGAATGAACGAAAAATCCCAACAAATGTCGAAGAAAGTTGTGGGCGACAGAGAAAAATGGAATTATGTCTTAGCACAGTTTGTATCGCCTACAAAGAGCCGAGTTGAACGATCCCTAGGGTGCGATGCGGGTCCGTCGAGTCGCTGTTCGTATAACTTAGGTTTTCACTAAGGCAGGAGACTTGTTGTTGATCAGTAGGAAAATAAATAAAAACACATGAACAAAACAAACCAGCTCTTGTCAATCTCCCATACCTACACTTGATAACTAACCGCAATGTGTCCAATCGTTTCGTAACAAGCAAGAAATCTTTAGAATAACATCCATTGAAATATTTTAACCCAACAAAATTATTACTTACCTACTAATATTACTAAATAGTACTTGTTTTAGGTCATGTACGTATATACGAGTTATGTACTTACCTATAAATATTTTTTTATCGAATTGTTTCAAATAAATGAATTGTTTCTAAGGGGGTAGGTAGAAGGGGTTGCTAGGTATCTAACCCACATCCTCATTGACCAGACATTTTAAATATGTAAGGGATTTTCAATTAACTTTTTTATTCTTGCTGTAATAAATTGTTTGGAATACTTTTTGTAGGTATGAAACAAAATATTATGTTAAAGAATAGGTACAAAATGTTCACAACTAAATAAAACAAGATGATCTAGATAATAATTTGATTAACCGAAAGTGTTATCCGAAACGACACATAACCTGATGGATTGTGCCATCATTGGCTATGGTATATTAGTCTAATCTAAAAATGTACTTTTTATAGAGGCTACTTAGTAGTAAATTGTTTACTTTGTATAATTGGAAATTTACGGTTGGATTATTATAACTACATATACGGCCCAATCTAAATATATTATTATTTAGGTAGGAGCATATCCCAGCTAATAAGCTCGGATATGCTCCTACCTAATTAAATACTGATATGTGTTTGCAGCGGTGCAACATTTGTTGTGTTGCGTGGGTTTGCGTAATGGGATAGAGCATCTGCAATCGGCTTTTGATAATTGAAATGTAAATTAGATATTTGCTCGTAAATTATACAGGTTCAATAGTATTTACCTGCTCCAGAGGCATTGAGTTCATCGCTTCGGATGTACTTACGGTTAAACTTGCTAGGTATTTTTTACATCGTGCGTAAAAACGTCTTATTTTTTGTAGGCAAATAACCCGCTTGCTCGTTTGCCGCCTCTAGTATAAAAAAAACTTTTTTTTAATGAAATATTTTTATTATACACAAAGGGTTAGGTATATTAAAATTGGGAATTTCTTAATAATTACACTTAACGCCTAGTATTAACGTTCGTTTTCATGTCGAATACGTCGATGATACGTCATCATGCTGTTTCAATTTATACTTATCTATTCTGTGTACACAGTACGCACTTATATATATACTGTGCTATGTATATTTCAGTTACAGATTAATGCGTCTACCGGTGTGCCAAGGTTTCGGTCAGTTATAGTATACTAGTACCTACGTAGGTACACTTTTCTCTTACTGTTACAGTTCAACATCATAATGTTACGAATGTTCAAATTAAGTTAATACGTATACCTACCCTTATGTACCGTGTAAATTTCCTAATTCGTATTCAAATGAGAAACAAAATTGCAGCTGGGACAACTTACCTTCGTTTAGACAATTGCAAAATAAGAATTCTTCCTGGGAAAGTTCCAGCAACCTTCTTTACTGATTTCCAGAAATTATTCAGCTTCTTGCTGTTTTTTTTTATTGTTTATTTAAAGGTACGAAGGTAACAGTCTTTTTCAGTACGAGGAGTAGGAAGGTAACCTACTCTTCATGAGTAAATGTCTTTGTTTATTTCATTTATTGATACCGATTTTATATTGAAGCAACATTTGTATGTAAGTTAAAAGTGGAGTGTTTACTTCTGAAAGTGAAGGTATTTTACAGGAAACACTATCTCAGTTACTTACTAACATTGTGGATGTTATCAACACCGGAATTTATAGATCAAATTTAATAGAAATAAAATCAATCAGTAGGCAAGTACGTACAGCCACACATCAAAGTATACAAAGCTGTCAAATTTCTTCAATCCACTCTCATCTTACTGTCATATATACATTGGGTTGAATATCAATTGCGGAAATTTGACAGGTTGTGGTAACCTGATGTGTGGCTGACTGTACATAAAAGTATGTCGTGAATATGTAACGCTATATATGATGCAGCGATTTCGCTTACTTTCTTCCGCATGCTCCTATCGCCTCGCAGTGTAAGCGCAGAGCCAGTCACGTCGTGATCGTAAAGTACACAGCGAAAAATGGACGCTTTCAAGCGGCCACTGCGGTATGATGCATGACTTCATTTCATATTGCCCCTTTCAACGCTTCAACTAGTTCGTTTGAAGGATTCATTTCTTCCTAAAGTTTTAAGTAGTAAAATGTTTTTTCTTTCTGTGAAATCAATTATATTTAGACAACATCATATACTCGAACATTATCATGATCCCAAACTGAAGTTTTCCCTTGTGCTATGGAAACGAAGTACCACTCAGACCCAACAGGCCAACATAAATGTGTGTTTCATCAATAACATTTGTATTGGTGCGAAAATCGAACTCACGATCCTTGCCTCAACTGGCTGTTAAAGCGGAATGTCATAATACTCGTATTTTATGTAAAATCACACATAAAAATACCACTCACGAAGTATGATACACGAGGACATGGTGAATAAGTATACCTAGATGCTGTCAACATTTCATCCAGTTTGTTACAAAATATTTTCTTTTAACTTTTACGAGGGTAAGATTTGTTTGGATTACGAGTGTCAACAAGTTAACTTATATTTAAGTACATACACAGCGATAAATGGACTTTTCAACGTTACAAGATATCACAACGAATACAATACAGGATGTATCATTTACGTATCTAATTGTAAAATAACAAAATCTACGGGGTGTTACGGTGTCAGTGATATCACTCAACACTACAATATTTATTATTATAATCTCACGTATAGTTAGATATACTTTCCTTTACTGTACCACTAACTAAATAATTGAAATTTGATGTTAGAGTTTAGGTGGTAAACATAGGTAGTTCTTACTATGTAGGCGCGCACTAAGAAGGGGTTTTGCGAAATCACCCCTAAAGGGGTGAAAGGGAGGGTTTACGTTAGTATGAAGTCTTTCAATTTTGATGTTAGAGATTTGAAAATTTGGATTATGGTTGTTTATCAAAAATGAAAATTTACCTGTTTTAGTTTTTTTTTTAAATTCAAGCTATAAAGGGGTGAAATGGAGGTTAAAACAATGTATGGGAGATTTATTATTTTTAAAGCTAGAGTCTTGAAAATTGGTATTTGGGTTTTCCATACAAATGAAATGAAAGTGATTTCAGCATTTTTTTTTCTTTAGCTTACAAAGGGGTGAAAGGAGATTAAAACGTCATGGAAATTCGTCATTTTTAAAGCTAGAGCTTTGAAAATTGCTATTTGGGCTTTGCATGCAAATGTAAAGAAATTGAATTCGGCATTTTTTTCTTCAACCTAAAAAGGGGAGAAAGGGGGATAAAACACCGTATTATTAATAATTTCTTGAACTGATGAATGTTTCGAGTATGTTTGTCAGTAAACGGATATAGAACGAGGCCGTCAACTGAAGTGTAAATAAAATTCAGCCACTCTCGGGGGAGGCCTCTATGGCACTCGAGCGACCTTTCCTACCTTATTTAATATTTAAAGCAACGACGTAGGTTATCTGTTGGAAGCTTTTAAAAGGCGTTTTCATCTCGCCAATAGATTAGTTACTTTCCCCACATAAATCCTCCCACATGCTTAAAGACGTAAGTGTATTTACCTAAATCGATCTATGAAATAATATTATAGGACTAATGATAGATGGACACAATAACTTATTTTGAACAAATAAATACCTACATCATAAATAATTATGTGGCGATGAAGTGCTTCAATACTTCACATGATTCACCGTCAAGCTATTTGTAACAAAACAATATTGGACATTATTTTAATAATTGTCCCTGAAATTTAATATTTTACTATTTATAAAGATGTAGGTTTAATAGGCAACCACAAGGCTTACACATACTTAATATAATGGAAAAATGAAATACTTGCGTGATGTAACACCGCCGCCATTTATCGGCAACGATTGGAACTAATAGCAAAACCAAGTCCCGAAATTACGTGAGTGCGGGCCACTAGTTCTATGATATATTGAATGTGAAGCCTTGGAACGGGACATTGGATGCTACGATTACTTCCTGTCCTTAAATAGACATTGTAATAGTGTCCCATTATATCACTATTCTGAGATCGATCCATCCTAAGTGACATCCTACGAGTCCCTCTCCTTGGACTAATCCATCTAAGTCCCGAAAGCGTCTTTTACGGTGCTGACATTTTGAAACCTCTTCGCGGCAATAGGTTGAAACGCGACTTCGACACTTCGTATCGAAAAATTGGATGTAACAAGATTGATGGACGAGAGCGTAGATTCAATATTTATTCACCAGCAGCGTAGGTAAGTGTTTGATTTCATCCCGAGAGGAAATTATTTGAGTAGAAGTGAGGAGATGAGATGTGCTTCACGCATCTATGCGAAATGTCACTCTGTCGATCAGGATTTTGGGACCCTGGTACAATGAAGCGACTGCCGTATGAACTTGGCAACTTTAATAGGGGGACCAGATCAAATAAATTATCAGGTTATCCGTGCGAGAGCTTTGGCATGAACGGGCCGGCTCGACCGGAGTGATACCACGACCTCAAAGAAGACTGGCGTGAAGCAGCACCTGCGCTGTGTTTCATCGAGTGAGTGAGGATACTGGAGGCCTAATCAGGGGGAAAGGGGGTTACCGGCTGGCAGCGCACTTATGACTCTACTAGTGTGTGTTAGAGATATACAGGGTGTATCTGTGAACATTTACATCCCTTTAACCACGTATTCTATCAACCATTCTGAACAATATTTGTTCAACAACTTTTCTAAATTCTTCGAAAAAATCTTCGACTCCCCATACAAAATGATCAAGTTACGTGACCGACTTTGTATGGAAAGATGAAATTTTTTTTATGCGAATTTTCAAAAGTCATAGAACAAATGTTGATCAGAATGATTGGTAGAACACGTGGTTAAAGGGATGTAAATGTTCACAGATACACCCTGTATATGGGCGGCAGCAATCGCTTACAATCAGGTGATCTGTATGTTCGTCTCCCACCTGTCACATAAAAAAAAATACTTGTATGATAATATACACGTTTCAAAATACAAAATGTTCAGCGTTCCTCGCGATGTTTTCCCGCGATTGTAGAGGTGAATGGGATTTCAACGACGACCCCCCGTATGAGAGCCTTCTTATTTCCTGAGCTACCATCACTTCCCTATGCGAAGTGTATGGCGGCACATTGTGGCCGATCGCGCCGCGTACACGCGAGCACACATGACACGGAAGCGGACGTGCGGAACGTGATATTGCAGCCATGGCAAAATGTAAACGGGTTTTCACCCGTTTGTTTTTTACCCATTTATATTCCCAGCGTGTTTTTTGCAGCCGATCTGATAATCGTGTAATCTTTGAAGGATATATATTTGTGTATTGTTTACCATTAAAATGTAAGTTTATGTCCATTTGATGCCATAGATGTAATATTTGTAAAATATAATGAAAATATCCAGAATCTGTTTTACTGAGTATCGTGCTGCCAATGTTATGCCCAGGACTCTACAAACTAATGGATAATAACCGCTCCAATCGTCTGAGGGGCAGAAACTTGTCTATTAAGTTAGTGCGTTCTAGGGTCAGAGATGCACAAAACATTTCACAGTGGCATTTCTTAAAGGTTCACACTCTGTCAGACAGAATCGAAAATCTACGGGAAGAAACCCGGTGGATGGTGATGTATTCTGATATCCCTTAAAATGTAGCGAAGGCCAATAATACGCCAATAAACTCTCCTGGTGTCAGGATATCTAATGTTGGTGGCATAATACCTACCAATTATGGTGTGTGAATTTTATTCAGTTCAATCAGTAAAAATGTATAAAACATACATTTCACTGACATTTTGTGTAACTGTCGACAACACTCTTGCTTAAACGAAAATTAAAAAAAAAAATTACAAGCAAAAATTCATGGGTGTTGAGATTCACTCAAACTCGCTTTCCAATATCCGATCCGTTTCGTAGGTACTTTTACACGTTTTTGTTTATAAATATGAATTCCAATTTCCATTGTTATTTACGTGGAAATGAAAAACTGCTGAAAGCATACCTATCAATTTCGGTGATAGTGCGTGCGTTTTACCGCGTGAATCCGGTCTGCCATATAGAACCTTTTCATACATTCTTCGGAGACATTTCCTTTCTGAGATCCTTTGTCCTTCCATAAAGGGCTTACCACCTACGTTCTCCTGAACAGATTTCATTGTGAGAAAGTGATAACTATTTTGGCAAGCTATAAATGTTTATACCCATATAGATATGTAAGGTAGGCACCTACGTTTGTAAAAAGATCAAATAACAACTGTAAATTAATAACAGGTTACAACAAAAAAAATACAAACAACTCGGATTTTTTTAACTTTCCACAAAGTATGAAGTTATTTTCGACAGAAATAGCAATTTATTGTTAATTGGTAAGATATCAAAAATAATCATTCTTTAAACTTTTAATTGGAAGCTTGATTTCGTATCCCCGTTAAAGCTTTGCATTGGAAAAAAATATCCTACATTTTCATTACCTGTTGTGATCGTATCAGCGAAATAATATCAAGATAGTTATGTATTTAATTAAGGGGGAAATAAGCCGGGGCAATATGTTAATAAATAAACAATATTGACAGTATATTGTTTACGTATGGGGTACTGGGTGCAATCCCCGGGTCGGGCAAAAAAGTTATAGCCTACCTGAATTTTTCTGTTCAGACATCTGCGTACGTGGCAGATCGTTCAGATCGGCCATAGAAGAATTGGTTGGAGGATAGTGTTGTTATTTGTCTGCAAGTTCTTAAGCTTTATCTTCCATTCAGGTTGCGTGAACATCCCCCTCCGAGAGATCCCGTCGACAGGCGTGGAAGCGTGGTACAAGCTGGAAGCTCGCTCGCAGCGCTCGTCCGTGCAGGGCCGCATCCGGCTGCGGCTGTGGCTGTCGGCACGCGAGGCAGGCCGCCACGACGACGACAACTGGCAACAGGTGATCCTTCATTGCGTATTCTTAAAATGGAGTCTATCATCATCATTTCAGCCAATAGACGTCCACTACTGGACATAGGCCTCTCCCAACGTCCTCCACACAGATAGGACCTGTGTCACCCGCATGCAAGGGACTCCCGCGAGCTTCACTAGATCGTCGGTCCACTTGGCGGGAGCCCTGCCACGGCTGCGGTCTCCTGCACGTAGCCTCCACTCAAGGACCCTTATCTTTTATTGAAGACTATCGCGTGTGAAAAATACGCTAGATGGCGTACTGTACTTAAATATACTTACGATATATGTCTCGCAAGTACAGTAGGTATTAAATATATGAATTTTCTTCACCACAGCCTATTCTTTAAAATACAAATGCAAATAAATTCCATATATTACCATAGTAATTTCGTTTCAGTTTCCTCTCGCCTTTTGTTTTTTTTATTATATGCTTTATACTGGCTTCCTAGCCGGCATTTATCGGAGTAGTTTCTTCTCCTTTGCCCAAAGGGTACAATCGTATATTTTTTTTCACAAGAAACCTGTACGATTGACGGACTTAATGATATGCAGAGAATGCTTCTTCTCATTCTTCATTCTCAGCTTGCATAATATTTACCAATCAAAATACTTACTATTATTTTAGTAAGTAAGTAAAACATTTATTGACCACACAAGAAGAGATACAACACAACAGTAGTAAGACACAGAATACATAATAAGAAGTAGGTACATACGAGAAACAGAAATTAACATTACGTGCTTACATATATAGACAGATAGGTGGTCAATAAGGTCCAAACTCAGCATCTTTTATATTATGTAGGTGCCTGTTTATTGCTACCACTAAAATTTTGCTGAAGTTGTCAGGCACTCATAACTTTCCATGCTACCGCTAACCACATCCCACAAACCGATTCACGTTTGAACTAGATCGACACATAACAAAGTGTTTCGGACGGAGCCATTTAGTTGTACGAAACTGGAACAAGGAAAAAATATAATGTAAGTTCCGCGGGTCAGACGGATGTGTAATCGGAAACCAAAGTACTTTTCCAATCGAATGGAGTAGTATAGCCGTAGATACGTGATTTTTTCCTCTAGCTCCATTAGTCTAATTTTACGGTCAAGTGCCTCCGATATTAATAACGTTAATGTTTCTCCCAATGGCATAGTAACGGGTCTGTAACGAGCCAGCCAATTATCTCTGATACACTGCGTACCGTCATAGCGCTTATGGCGTATACATCAGTCCAATTTCGCTAATCTGCTGAGCCAGTGCACCGTACATAAAACATTTTATTGGCTTTTTGCAGCCAGCCATTAGTCGCTATAGTAACGTGGCAGGCCCTTTGTATGACAGGGCTCGCCACTATCGGCGGGGCGCGCTTGTCGCCCACGCTCCGACGCCCATATTGTTATTTTCGCCCACCACACCTCCTTGTTTGTGTTAAGTGAATTATCCTGTATGACATTAACGACCTTATCAGTTTATTATTAGCTGTCAATGTTACCCTGGGAGTTCAATAAATTCTAATAAAACAACACCACCTTTTTGAATAATCGGATCTTTTGTAAACGTACAAGTACAATGTTGTCTGTTCTGAATTCAAGTCCCCTATTTTCCTGTTGGAGAATCATGTTTTATTTATTGCTTGCAAACTTTTACCCTTTATTTATACAATGACCCTCTTGAGTTATTTTTATCGCAAATAATGCAGTCGTTATAAAAAAATGGGTATTTCGCACAATATTGCTTACCTACTCTGTTAGGAACCAACTATTGTACCTACTTATAAATTGAGCATTTTAAATAATGCCCGGCCATTATAATAAATGCCCAATATGAGTGACTGTACACAAGTTTTACAATAAAACATTTGAAATATGATTAAACTCAACATCTACTCCATGAACTCCCAACGTACTACTAAATCAAAATTCAGTGGGCGCTTTGCGAATACCTCAAGGTGCTCACGACGGCGCCGCTGCATTTTAACAAGTCTGTTTGACATTGCATACCTACCTACCTAATTTTTCTCGGTAAATTGATCGCAAAGAATCACCAGTATCTCGATAACGTATTCAGTGGGTGAAACTCTCTTTTAGTCCCTCGTAATCAAGTGAGCGAGCGAGTGAAGCGAAATTGCGATTACACGTTAAATCCAATTCATTCCTCGAGGTACCTCTTTCACTCCACTGTGACTCAATGGGACTGGCTTTTTTCGCTCCACAAGTTTTTCGCATCCCAATTTCATTTTAGGGTTTAAGTACTTATACCATAGCTTTTCAAATTAAGGATATCTTTCCGGGAATATGAAGATTAAACTCCTCCCGATTATAATTGCTGGTGATAGCAATATTGATTCGTTCTGAAAATAACTTTGTTCTTTTTAAGGAAAAATCCCTGCCGATAATTAATTGCCTACCTTAGTTGATATTCCGGCCGTGTACCTACTTGGTTTTTAGGGGTTGACTCCTTATGAAATTTATTTTGGAATATTACCTATGTATGTACCCGAGTCTTTGCAATTTTTAAAAACAATTTCGTTCTTCCTTCGACGTTGGTATGCAATGGCTAAGGTGTTTCGCCCAAACGTGAAAGTTTCGGGTTCAATTCAATTAAAATCAAATATTCTTTATTCAGTTTATATTTATTTTTAAATATTGACCTGACTCCGTACTAAGTACTAGTAGCTTAAGCAAGTGCTCAATATAGGTACACAAGTGGGTTACGGATTTCAGACAACAGAGAGAGAGTTTAAGTCCATAGATGCTGCAGTCGCTTATTAACGTCAAATAATTATGTAGTCGAGTAGCCGAAGATCGATTAAAGTGGCGAGCATTTGGAGAGGCCTATGTCCAGCAGTGGACAGCAACAGGCTGATGATGATGATAAGTAGTCTACGGGCTAGGTTGATAAACGCTTCCTGGAATTATCATCTACTTACGTAATACAGGCAATGTCTAATTTTATACTCAGTAACTAGTGTTATTGTTTGCCCCTGGTAATTTCATCATCATCATCATTTCAGCCAATAGACGTCCACTGCTGGACATAGGCCTCCCCCAAAGTTCTCCACACAGATCGGTCCTGTGCCACCCGCATCCAAGGGACTCCCGCGACCTTTACCAGATCGTCGGTCCACCTGGTAATTTATTACCCCCTTATTACAAAACGGAAACCAAGTCTACCTTTAGACCAGGGGGTTAATGTCTGGCGCATTTGTCAACTTTGATCAGGTCCGACAACACGAGCGGCCTGTTCGGCGTGCTTCTCGCGCACGAGGTGGAGACAGCTGCAAGCGGCGCGGCGAGCGGCGCGGAGGGCCAGAGCAGCGCCGCGTTCGAGGGCGAGCTGTGCGGCCCGGCGCAGACGCTGCTGCACCAGCACGCCATACAGGGCGACATGAGCGCGCTGCAGGCTGCCATAGCCAGATTCGCCGCGGCTTGCCGGCTTAATAGTGATGCTCCACTTGATCCCAAGTAAGTCGATATTTCAAGTTCGAGGTCAACTGAAATGCCTAAAATGGTCCTGGAAACATCTTTTTTTTTTCAATTAAACATAAATAAAAATAAGAAATAAGTAAAATTTTGGAACGGATGATACGTTTTCTACTAATTATTTAGGTGAGTATGTTAAACAGGGGCGAAATTCAGAGGTAAATTAATCTTTGATATCGGTGGAGTATCTTTTCACAATAGGAAATTTTTGTATGAATGTATGCAACGAAATAAATTCATACAAATAATATATTTCAATGTATAAGCAACTCTATGCGCCGTGAATATAGAAGAGAATATGACGCTATCATTAGAGCAGTCGAAAAGATTGGAGGTTAGAGCTGGGATCTAGATTCCATGCCATTTCAGGTACATGTACAAACTGCTGACGGAGCTGGAGCGCGCGTGGTGCGCGAGCGAGAACTGCAGCAGTAGCAGCGACGGCGGCGGCGTGACGCGCGACGAGGAGCGCTGGCTGGCGGATTGCTTCGGCGAATTCGTGGACCGGGCGCTGCACCAGCTGCGCCTGCACAGGGACCTTTACCCCGTGCTACATCACTACAGTCTCAACAAGTACGTCGCTTGTTTTATATCATGCATCATCTCATCGTGTCCTTCGAAGCCCAGGTTTTAGACCTGCAGCGGCAATGGACGTGACTCGCAACTACGAAGCGGTTGATGGCAGACTGCTTCTGCGACGTTTGTGACCTCTACCCCGTGCTACATCATTACAGTCTCAACAAGTACGTTACGTGTTTTATAATATGTTTACATACGCAAGTTACATACAGTTTAACAAGAAAAGTAGAGTAGGTACCTCTAAAATTTTCTTTGGCCTATTAGAAACAGACAAACTGAACCTTTGCTTCGTTAGATCTCGTAAACTAGAATAACCCACGCTTTAATTGGACATCGTGTGAACGGAAATGTGCCTGTTTCAGGGAATTCTCCGAGGTCGTTTTACAACGAACAATACGACTTCCCTTGATGCCATCACTCGCAAGTCCTAAAGTAAATATATTTGATACTTAAATGGATTGCTCATAATATTGCGCAATCTAGAGATTAGGTATGATGAGGAGTGTGGTCGCAACTGGCCTGAAGTAGGTACTAGCTGGGCATGTTCAGATGATTTCCCACAGGGACCCCTATGCACCGCGCTGATGCAGTGCAGTCACAGCCGTGTACCTCGTATTTGACATAAAATAAACTGCTGTTGGCTATGCAAATATAAACTGGTACCCGCGGGAGGTTGAGGGCGCTCAAGTGCGGTGTAGAGCGAGGAGTGCCGGTGTATGCCACGATTTAGGGAGGTACCTACTTTAGAATGCGTAACGTTTACGTTGTTAGAGTAAATACTAACTACCACTAGGAAATTGGTAATTTAAAAACAACTTAAAGGAGAATAGCAAAATTTAAGAAAAAAACATCGTGAGGAAACCCGCACGTCTAACCCTGATTCAGTTGGTCTGGTTCCCCTGTTAATAGTTTGCAAAGGTCAGACGGTATGATGTATTTACTCCCCAAAAAAACTTCCGTTAGATTTATTAATTTATATATCGCCCTACTTTCGTTTGATTATTTTAATCAAAAAGTTATGAATCATCGTTGAATTTCCGGAGAATAAATTAGGGCAATTTAGATGGCATTACAGTGGTCATGCTTCGACCTTCCTTTGTAACATCATTCGGTACATAGGTTCAAACAGATACTAAAATGAATTGTTAAGACCAAACAGTGACTCAACGACTCAGTGAAATGATTAATAATTCTGAAATACGGTTTTTTTAGTTGACTGGATATCCAATTGACACTCGAACTCCAAAAAGGTGTACAGAATACGTGTATCTCGACGTAGTGACGTGGCATTAATAATAAAAATAAATAGCTTTCCCTGTTCACTGACATATGTAGGTCAGAAGCCGACCCCTGTCAAACACGAATATGTTTTAAGACCCCTATCTACCTTTTCGTTTTGAAGAACTATTGAATAAGAATGATAGAAGTATAAAAACTCTTGAAAGGTCGACAACATTTGTATAATAAACCCTTCCGTCAACAATATAGATCTATATCTAGTTTTACCTACTATGTAGTGTCGCGCTAGGTATATTGTGATAAATCTATACAACCAAAGACATCAAGACTATTTTTGAAATGGATTAAGATGAATTAAGGATATTAGATGTTCACTGAAGTACTTTAATGTTATCTTTTAAGAAATTACGTATTATCAGTCTAATACTTAGTTTCCAGTAACTGGTGAAAACATTTTAAAAAATCTGACCGAACTTGTATTAGGTAAATCGAAGTATAAAACTGAAATATCTGTTCATATTAAGTTGAATACCGGAGAAAAACGAATTTGCTTAGGTAACACAAACGTATTTCTACCAAAGCTTGAGCAGGTATTTAATATATCTCTTCAGCAAAAACCGCGAGTCATTTCATTTTTCCGGTGTAACAAATTCTTATTTTGTACGTCAAAGGGAGCATATTCGAAAATCAGTTGAAAATAACGCCGGGAGAGAGGAATAATTGATCACTACATACACCACTACGCCGAGTGGGATCAGCGCCCGGGAGACATTAATTGGTGACTTCATTATATGCGGTGCTCATAATAAAATTGGTTGAATGTTAACGTAAGTACGTCGTGTTCCATATGGAGCGATGAAATGAATTAATGCGGCTGCCTAAATTTTCGTTTGAAAACCTTTTTTGTTAGGTTCTAAGTACGAGTACATGTATCATAGGTACATTTGACATAGCAGTTTCTTTACCTAATACTTTTTTAATAATAAGAGTTGAATAATTATGTGTAGGTTGTTTTTGACTAAGTAAAACACCTTTACCAATTATTTTTTACCCTTATCATGAGGTACGAGTACCTATAATTAAAATCATCAGGCATTATACTAATGAATACCAACTATCTTACCCATGGAAAATTGAAAAATGGCCTATCTCAAAAAAAAAACATCCCATCTAGTAGTTCCTCGGGTACCTATTCAAAAAGTCACGCTGTATCTACCTATAAGAAAAATTGGGCGATCGAACTTCTGAACTATCGTACGGAGGATACGGAACTCATCTATGCAGTCCATCTAGGCTCTTAATAATCATATAAAATCTTTTGTGCCTATTTGCTTCGTAAATAGCATTTTTTGCCCACAGATTGGAGTTCTTACTGCGTTGTTTAAGTCAGCTGTCACAAATGAAAGCGTTCTGGAGATGTTGTCCCTTCAACAAGGAAATCAGGCGAGTACCCTTAAGTGGAAAGTTTGTTGGATAACGGTCCCTTAAATCTAAAATTAAATGTATAATGCCTTTATTAATTACATTCAAAAGATTTCCTCTTGGCTAGATGTTGAAGTGCTGGCAAAAATTTATCCTTATTTGCGGGTGAAAATCGAGCAAGTACCATTGTTAAATTGAAACCTGAAATTTTTAATAAAGTCTCTTTAGTTTTTCGGTAAAATAAGAGTATAAATACTAGCCAACTTTGCGGTTATTAAAACAAAACATTCTAAATACCTAAACCGTATTCTAATTTTGTCAAATTAAAATGTTATTCTAATATTCGTTTCCTTATCCCGCTCTTATTTGAATCCGAGGTAATGCGATTTTAAGAGATTTATGGAAATATTATGGAAATAATATGCAATTACACAGGCTCAAATTTGTAAAATTATGAACAAAATAAAATTTACTTATGCTAAAGAAAGCTCGTTACATTTGTTGGTTATTAAATAACTTTGGTCATTTTTAAGACAGAGATTTCAAATCATGGAACTTTACTTGCTTTGTACGTACAGCCACACATCAAAGTATACAAAACTGATCGACTCTCATCTACATTGTCATACACCTTGGGTTGAATACCAATTGACGAAATTTGACCGATTGTGGTAACCTGATGTATGGCTGACTGTACATAACTGTTAAGATTTAAAAAAAATATTTGAAAATTAGAATTTGCTTTTTATTAAAAAAGTTACATTGGCAATTTGTTGTGTAGGACAGAGATAGTGGGGTGCCTGCGCAAGGGCACGGCGGAGTGGTACGAGGCGCTGTGCGCGCAGGACACGGAGTCGGAGCGCGGCGAGGACCTCGTCAACCTCATCACGCTGGTGCAGATCGACCTTCAGCAGGGGCTCACATACTACCACCCGCTGTTTGACACGTAACTATTGCATATCATATATGAAAGACAAAGATAGGGGTGGCACGACGGAGTGGTGTGATAATGCGCTTTGCAGGCAAAATACCAATCCCGAGCGAGGTTGTACCTACTATTCCTAAAAGTGGTTATACTCAATAGGTAGGTATTATATTCAGGAATCCAGAGGATTAACATGAGGACGCTACTGATCCAGAATCTTAACTTTGTTTACATAATCATCTCGCTTATATATACCTAGGTCCACATCGATTTAAGTAGGTAGGTACGTTAAGGAGGTGGGAGTACAAACATTATTGAAAGATAAAAAGATCCTTAGCATTACATATTTCTGCCTAAAAGGGCACAAAATAAAAATGGCCCAAAAATGCTTCCTTTTCGAAAATCATGAGTTCCTTCCTTGATTTTACTGGATTCTGCTATGGCGATAAATAACCCTAGATTGCTCTCCCCTCGTTCAGCCGGAATTCTCGCCCAAAATTATACGACATTACATTAAGTATCCCCGTCAACCTTTGAAGTGTATCATAAATTGTCACAATGGGACTTCCATTAAGCAAGTTACCTAGAAAATTCCAGCAAAAAGATGTAAGTATAAAATTTTGCAAACACGTTAAGTCTGTTATTGTTGTGTTGGGTCTGGGTGTTTGTAGTTCCTTGGTTTCCATAGTACAAGGGAAAACCTTAGTTTGGGACCAGGACAATGTATGTGATGTTGTCTCAATTTATTTATTTATTTACTTAGCATTATTGTTACTAGACAACATTTGTAAAACAACAAAAATATATACGAAAGTGTACCTGCTGCATTGTACGAAGGAATCTACGATAGGTATTGACATAAAATATAATGTAAAGTGGACTTGTTTCCGCACTTAGACTCCTACTTGCTCCGTAGTTACGTGTTGAATCTGGTATTCTATTAGCCAGCCTAACTCCGCCCAGAAGCGCAAACTAGGTACTTACGATACATAGTAGAAACATACTTCTATTGCAGAAGCTTGTAAATCTGTGTAACTAAAATAATAACAACCTGCCACCCCTGGGTGAAGCGGCTCTCTCTCTCTCTCTTTGTTTTACCAACCTAAGTTTTACTGTTTTGTTTTAGGACAAACAATGTGCCATACTTCAGTGTTGTCTTCACACAAATCGATAAAATGGTAAGTGTTTAATATTTGAGTAAGTAGGTATTTAGATTTTCATATTACTTATTCTTTAATATTACTTACTTTAAATACAATTGCTTTTTGTTCACCCAGCCGGTTATTTTCCATTCATACAATATATTGTAGGTTCTATACCCGAAAAAATACAATCTACTTAGTAGGTACCTAAAATTGTGTTAACCCACGTCGAGTAGCTTAAATGAAGTTGTTGTGTAGGGTCATTCCCAGTAACGATTACTGTTTTATCTTTACTTACTCGGTTCGGAATACAAATGTTTCGCTTAAAAAGTTCCCCGGTGTGCGCAAATACGGCTCACGAAATAAACGTCAGATAGTCTACAACGAACCGGACGTTACAGTCGAATCGGAGTTTCCCTCCCTTTCATATACGCAGTGTGTCGCCATTGTTGAATGCAACAGGTATATTATCATTCGTTACTGGATAAGCCGCCAGATTGGGATGTAGTAGTTTGTAAAATATTACGGTTTTTTTATGTAGCAGACAGCAGATGGATCACCTGATGCTATAGTGAACACACAAATCGCCCACGCCGATGTCTACTCACTTCAGCGTTGTCCTTTGAGAATAGGCTAGGTACATATCTCAACAACTCAGTGTATTGTTGCTTCCATCTAAATTGATTGTGAGTGACAGATCCCTTGCGATTTCAAGCACTTTATAACGTTTACAAAATAGTATTCGAGATTATAATAGTTAACTCGTCGTGACAGTTACTTAGTTACCAAAAGGTTCTTTTCACCAAAATTTTCTGTTCCTTGCTAGAGCGAAAAACAAAAGCACAACAAAAGCTTGTTATCTATTTTAGAATCAATAGGTAAAAAAAACTCTAGTATTGTATGTAACTATTTATACCAACTTATACTTTTAGCAATGTTTCAAATAACTCGGAGGCAATAGAACTAATCTTATTTGTATGACGTCAATGGAAGTGTAGTCCAGAGATTTGTATAAATTGTCACATGTAACAAAAATATTAAATTTTCTCCGAAATTATGTGTAAACTCATAAATATTGAGTTAAAAATAGGTATGGTATGCACCTGTAGGTTTATACACACACACATAGTAATTCTGATGAATTGCCGGTAAAATATGAACCTAGTTACTATAATTTAATCAATATTATTTCGTACAACCACAACATATTTCTGTTAATAAGCGGATATTTCATTTCCGCAATGTTAAAATGAAAGGAATCTACGGCCGATTGTACAAACTCGCCCACACACAATAATTGTACACACAGTATTAATTAACAGAAAATCTCTTAATTTAACTTTATTTTTAATAAATAAAAGATATAAGTAGGTATTAGCCTTTAAAGTTTTAAACTGCTGCAAGGCAAAGGCTTCCCATAGAAATCAAGTCAACACTAACTATGATGGGATTAGGCTTAACAACCACGATTGCTATGCGGATTGATGATCTCAAACGCGAGCTCTGTATTACAAATTATAGCTTTCCGATCGACCCAGAAATCGAACACAGGGCCGCGAGACCTACCGGAACATACACCCTGTTGGTCTTGTGGTTTTGCTTATAGTACTTAATGCGTCTAAAACAGTTTCTTGCTTTTATCACATGTCGTTTTCTCAAGACTGCATTAGTGCAATTACGATTATTTCCTACTTAATGACTGGAGGCCGCAAATTAACATCGATCGCCGTTCTCAACATGAATAATTAAGTGCAATAAGTTTGTGCACTTGTTTCTTTATTGTTTATAAAATGAGAAGTTGCAGAGAATTATGAAAAACAAAAGCGAGCTAGAGAAAGCGCTATTGTCTGGGTTTAAGATATGCTTGCAATAATAAATAAGCTATGAATAAGAGTCAATGGTGAAATCACACTGATTTTTTTTCTTGTAATTAGCCACAAAATGGTCTTCGCTGACCCTATACATTTTAAATGTAGGTATCGGAAGATGTCAGGCAGTGCGTGGAGCACTGGGTGACTGAAGGCTGGTGCGGAGTAGCTGAGGAGGAGATATATGACGAACAAGGGAATGGCGGTAAGTGCTACTGATCTAATTATGCTAAAATAAAACTCACAAACTTTGCTGGTTGTCGCAGCGACCCAAAGCTGAAGAAGAAAGTTAGTATACTTGTCCTCGGTAGTTGTCGCGTGAAAATAAAAGAGCAGTTGTTACTTGCCGGCTTTATAGACCAACTAGCTTTTGCCCGCGGCTTCGCTCGCTTTAAATTCGGGGTAGCACGGAGGGGAAAAAAGTAGCCTATGTTACTCTCCATCCCTTCAATTATCTCCACTTAAAAATCACGTCAATTCGTCGCTCCGTTTTGCCGTGAAAGAGAGACAAACATACAGACAAACAGACACATTTATAATTTAACTAGCGGCCGCCCGCGACTTCGTACGCGTGGAGTTAATTATTGACACTTACCGTCATATTTTGGACAATCCACACAAAATATTTTTATAAATTGTAGCCTATGTGTTATTCTGATGTATAAGCTATATTGTGGTAAAGTTTCATTCAAATCCATTCAGTAGTTTTTACGTGAAAGAGTAACAAACATCCATACATCCATACTTACAAACTTTCGCCTTTATAATAGTAGTAGGATATTAGTATGGATGTGGCTTTTTTTTTTAAATTTGCTGTTACACCCATCGAATATTTTTTTAGGTTTGTAGTAATATAATAAAAATGTTTTTTTCGACAACTATATGATATTTTTACTCAGAGTAAATCATGGCTAAAAATAAATATTCGAAAGTGGCCCCTGGGAATATCGGGTACCAATGTTTACGTAACTGTATAAACAAATACTCGATGAATCAGCAGTGAGCCCATTGATTAATTAATCAATAGCCATTTGGGTCTCAGACAGAACATCCCCGCTGATAACTAAACCTTAATATCAGTGTCTGACTTCAGATTGTAGTCCTGTTTGTTTAGGATTTCAACGAAATTAATACAAGTTAGCAAATACGCCGTTTTAAAAACAAAAATTAAGCCGATGATAAGTAAATTTAATTAAGAGAAATACGTATGCATTGTTTTATGTTTTTAAAGATTACTAACAGGCACGATAATTGTGTTAAATTGGTACTCAAAAGAAATCCCTAATTCATAGAAACATTGGTGAAGAATCACTCCTTAAAACTTCATCACTTCTTCAACTCATATATAGTTAAGTATTGCAATGTAAAGTGTATGCGTTCACACGCATCCTAACCCTATTACGATATTGTTTGTGAAAATGTTATAGTTTTCGAAAGGTATATTATTATATAAATATGATTGCACTTGCGTGTAAAATTGAAGATCAAAATAAACAAAAATACAATGAGGTTGTGTGAATAACAGAACTTTTAAAATTAAATGGACTTAAATTAAAAACTCGTTTGTTTTTTACTTGTTCATCATGCTAATTGTTTAAAACGTCGATAATAATCCTTAGCCTGAGACCCAACTCTGTATTCATTGAAATGTTCAACACAATAGATGTACGTAGGTACTAGTAACACATTAAATGTACCACACATTATATGTAAGTTTTAATGAAAATATATCTCCATTCGCCGAGTTATTCTCAGTTGATTCGCATTCCGCCCACTTACGCATCATGCCAATAACAAAGTTATGGAGGGATCTACTAGTAAACATCTAGGGGTTAACATTGTCAGCTTAATAAAGTTCGTGATCCTGAAATAAACACGCTCATGATATGGGTATCATTATATCGATATTATTATAAGGGATAATGACGTCATGTGCTACGCCGTGCATTTGTAACGCTCCTTTGTATTCCGTTGCGCTACGGTGTGCTACGATATATATGCTCCATTCTGTAGCAGCGATCCTTCTATTCAAGCGCTACGATGCATGCTGCTACGAAAACTCGCCTCGTAAAGTCGTAACCTTTTGTTATATTGTTATTGTTAGAAGTGCAGATTGAATTGTTATTATTGCGCTTGTCGGGAAATTCATGGCGAGACTCTCCAGAATAATATGATTTTAGTATAAACTATTTCCGTCTATACCGTCGACATAACTCGTATTCACAACTACCAACGTGAAAGTTTGGAATGGTATTTAATTAGATTGAGGCTGCATAGAAATTGACCAACAGAGTATCCCTCTCATCTCTGTTACTCTGAATAGAAACTATTCCAACATTGTTAGCGCCGTTGTGTTTACTGACTACCTATTCTATTCATTAGATGATTTGTCTAAACTCAACCCAAACGTGCTCATCTAAATGTTATTCAGAGAAAACAAATACGCGCAATGTAATCATGATCAGATTGAATGAACTGGAAGCCTTGTTTTCGAACTTATCAATACATTAATAATATCCGTACCACATTATGCAATACATAAATATGAATATAGATACCAGAATACCTAAAGCCGTATGAAATTTTCAATACGGGGAACCATATTTAATTATTTGATTTAAGTGGGGAATTTATAAACGCACTGGGTTGTACACACGTTAACATTTTGTAACGTCTCACAATTTCAAACAAATTAATATGTTATAAAATCTTATTCTGATAACATAATGACCCTAAGTTTCGATATTTTTTGTTACAATGTCTTAAAAATGGTATTCAACAAAATGTCCTCAAACATTTTCAAACTTATGTGTGGGAGTGCCTACGGACGTTCATTTAAGAAACATACATTTTAAATTATGGTATTTATATTGAAATATTGTTTTGAACGCTAGTGTGCATCGTATCGGCGAAGACGCTCCCCTTCGAAGTGTTGTCCGCCGTGCGCGAGCTGTACGCCGCGGCTGCGCCCGCGCCGCCCCCGCACCCCGCGCACGACCCGCTGCCTCAGCTCCTCGACGCTTACAAGTAAGTCGGATCTACCTAAAAAACCCATTACAGTGAGTCGCCACCAACGAATCCGCTTCCCTGTGGTCCTCACCTTTTTTTGGTAACCCTACGTTACGCATAGATACTCGGGTTATGTCGGACTCCCTCCGCTTGAGGGTATACCGGCTAAAACCCCTGGGCCTGTCCCTCATCGTCCATCGCTGGAGATGTCGTGGTACAGTCGACTCCAAAATATGTAAGAACGACTTCTACTTTCTTATACATTATGTATTGTGACGAGGTCCTAAAGTGTATACTTATTTTTGGAGTCGACTGTACCATGGCGCGGAGCCTTGGTATTATTAACTGTGTGCAAGCTGCAGTTACACCCTTCTTGCGACGCATGCGCATGACAGAGTTACTCCAAACAAAAATTGTATAATACCTTTAAATTCAACCCGAGATTCCAAACCGAGCGAATCTAACCTAACGGGTTGTTGAGACATTCATAAATGAATGTCCTAGCAGTCGCGGCCTAATTAAACGTATAAAGATGTTCATAACTTCATTACCCTCCGCTTTGTTTTGATACGGATCCTCACTTTATGGGCTTATAAATCCCTCATTAAAATACCGCAAGAAGTTGGCGCGGGTTACGGAAGCGCTTATTGAGCAAGATGGCAATTAGGCTGACTAATTATCCAGTAAAGCATGAATGGGCTTAGCGCTGTTCCCTGGAAGTGCGCTAATGTTTACGCGCTACGTTTCGCCGCGATTCTCTCCAGTCACTCGAGAAACATTAGCGATACATATGGAAACGAAAGACGCATTTGTACTTCAAATGAATAAAACCGCTTTTATATTTTTGTGTGTAAAAGCACCAATATTTGAAAAATGACGACTCATCTTGCGTATTTAGGTAGTTTCTTTTCATAGGCGTGAAGCAGCCCCTGTGCTGTGTTTCGCCGAGTGTAACTCCACTGGTGTTGTAAGTGTCCATGGGCGGCGGCAATTGCTTACCATCAGGTGATGTGCCTGCTCGTTAGCTACTTATCACATATAAAAAAAAAATCTAATAAACGGTGTACCTCCACCGAAATCACCGGAACATAATGCTCAAACTTTCATTAGCAAATATAATTTCGTTATAGACATACATATAGACATATGTACTACATATCCTTCCCATACGAAATTGTAACGGACTGGTTGATGTTGACAAATGGAAACCTTTTGTCATCATCAACCGACCAGCCATTACCTTATAGTGGACCAGTACTAGCGTAGTAAGTAGTAGTAGTAACCCGGCGTAACTAATTACTTCGTAGAGTAAGTAGGTATGTAATGTATTCAAATTGATACATGTATAAGGCAACTAAAAAGGTTTAAAGCTAAAATAATCACCATTGTGTACCTACTTTAATTTATGGATAATAATAGACCCTTTATCCCGCAAAAACCTCTGTGCAAAATGTCAACATATTGGAAGCCCCACGTTAAAAGCTTTTTCTGAAGGCTCAAACAGTCGATTGTTTACACCTTTTAGATTCGCGAGCAGAATCGCCGAGACGTGAAAGCTGCGGTGATCAAATCATAATTTTGTATAGGGCTTGATTTTATTGCTATCGATTTTTTTCTAAGCGAGTGCCTCATGTAAGTACGTCGATCATAAAGGTAAATAAAAAATATGAAGAAAGGAAAAATAATCGAATACTCGTGTACTCAAGTATGGTTTATTGTTATTGTTGTGATATTTACTTTTTTTTAGATCCGTAATAAAATATAATTATATCGAATTCCTGCTTTAAATGAGTACCTACGCAATTTCAGATTATAATAGCATCAATGTATGAATAACTGAAATAAAATGAATAAATTCACACAACACACCTCATCTATTGACCTGACTCCATACTAAGTAGCTTAAGCACTTGTGTTACAGATATCAGACAACAGATAACAAGGCTTACTCGTTATGTTTTGGCATGCATGGTGCGTATATTGAGTTACACTGGGATAAGCGAACAGTTGTACGTAATGCTTACCTATATCTAGCTATTAGTTGCAGCGTTGTATGGTGCTGAAATGTCCCCGCAGGTGGTTCGAGCCCCTGATCGATCGATGGCTGGCCGTCACCAAGACCATGGCGCTGCAGAGAGTCCGCGCAGCCGTCGAACTGGGTGCGTATCTACTCTACCTACAAGTATAAGCAAATGCCATCATAATATCATTAGGGAAATACTTTCTGGAACAATATACCTAATGGTATCCGCATTTTGTAGTTTCCTGATATTAGATCTTTTAGAAGAATGCATTCCGTTTATTCTATCTAATTTGTACGTAGGATTTTTAATCTAGGCAAACAACTACTTTTGAATTACGTCCTTTTAAATAAAATCATCATTTTATTCGTTTATCTGCCAGTTCTTCTGCTATTTGTCTTTTATTTCGCTATCGCGTGTAACTATTATAATGTCTAACGTTCCATTCCAAGCATCTAATATATCCTAATCACCAAAACCACTTGTATTTGTTTAGACATTTAAATCGTGAACAGTCGTATCACGCCACTGTGACCAAATTAATGGGTCATTATAAATCTTAGCTAATCTTTTAAAGAACTCCAACCCAATTAATCTTATGCAGCTATCGAATACACGGTTCAAGATCTTCTAGTGCGATTGTCAAATTACCAGTAATTCATTATGTTACACATTCCATCACAGACCACACCGTAAAACTGACAACCATCAAATTTCACCATTTCCGAACCAAACCCACGCAGATCGTAAACTCCTTGAAAGAAATCCCTCGAAAACGGCAAAGGAAATCACATCGTAACTTTATTGGAGGAGGAATGATTTTTGAGGCAGAGGGCATAATTGTCGAGAGGGCAAAAGGCGAAGGTTCACACTCGCTCAAGCACCCGGTCGTTTAGATACGTATCGAAATCTAAACTGGGCCGAAACACGAAACCTTTTATTGGTTCCAGTTCCAGACAATTATACGATTGCCTGTGAATGGTTTCCCTAATAACGGACAATATTCTGAATATTATGTAATAATTCATAATGCGTCCCATTTAAGGTAATTTACTTATAAAAACTTTACCAAATAAAAGGTTAAGATACTCTACTTGCCTGCAATAGACTGTTGAGTCTTTAATTTTATTTATTATGCGGATGCAGCATGCTTTTAAGTTTTTACAATACACATACACACTTAGTTTAATTGCAGAAACATGAATGCTTAACATGATACATAAAAGTTTCACTCTCCACAATAAAATATGATCAAGACCATAGACTTTTGACGGGCCTTTTGCCTTTCCGTTCATGCCTTATACTTGTTATTGGTTGATCTTAGATCGACCGGTGGAGGGCGAGCACCTCGTGAAGCACAGCACTTCATCCGTAGACACTGCTGCATGGTGAGTAGACTAATACTTACATATCTAGCTAGAACATTTTAAGAATGCATCATTAATAACTAAATAGTCATTAACTTCTATCTTAAAGGTTTGTCAATTTCAGGTAAAGTTTTAATTAATTAATCAGCCTTGTTCATACCAAAATTGATAAGACTTAATTAATCCAAATACTCATTAATGCTAATCTTAATACCAGCAGGGAGGTATGATGACTCGATTTAATTATTATCCATGCCTTTTACACACTATCACAACAACAGGTTCATCAACAAGCGCCACGGGATCGTAATTAACTCGGGGCTATTTACATAAAGAGTTACAAAGTCGCAGCGGGGGCCACTCGCACTGGCTTGTTGTAAACCCGCCTTGATCTAAGAGGATTTTTGATTAAACCCATTTACAAGACAGTATTGTTGCGGATTAAATCCACAGCTGTTCGTCTGTCTTACGCAGTCCATGTTTAGTCACAATTTTACTACTTCCAACCATGCTTTACACGTAATGCACGACTTTGAAACTTATATCTTTTCTCTTAATTTGTTAATCAAGTTCCCCTTTGAAGTACAATAATGATTTTTGATTAAACTTGTTACATTTTGTCAGGAGTTCCTAATGAATTGAATCGTTAATTGAACCTTCATTGTTTCCAAGAGAACTCCTGAAGGGATAGTCCTAATTTTCAATTTGAATATAATTTCTAACTGGATATACATTACGATTATCTGTTATTTCAGTTTCGCTTTGATAGATGTAAATACAAACCGCGTGAAACTTAATATGAAGTTTGTAAACACGGGCGGGTAGGAGCTACTCATCGTTTATTCACCTCCGTAGGTACGTGGTAGGTACGGCCCACTAAATGTACAATTTACTACTCACTACGACACGGCTCGCGCCTTAGACACACACACGCATGCATCAATACCTACATATTGTTTATGTAAATGGTGGTAGGAAAGAAATTACCAAAAGCAAAGCAAATGTTAGATTCAAAGTTTTATGCTCTAGAGTGTAGAGTCCTGCAGACCTAAATACATTGGGTTACGTAGGTTGGGTAACATTCGTTTTCAAAGCAGATAAGTATTTTTATAAAATTATTTAAGATCCGTCAATACCGCGATTTCCCAGAAAAAAACACCGACGTAATTTCATATCTACGATTTCAATTCAATATTATTCCAAGAAAGAGTTGATTTAATTTTTAAAAAGCATAGGATTTCACGGATTGGCGTGGGAGTGACAGATATGATTTATTTCCCAATGATTTACGATGTTTTATTTTGTAACAGCTTGTACCACATGAGGCTAGTGTGGCGCGCCATCGGCGGTTCTGAAGAGGGCACTGGTGGAGGCAGCCTGCGCCTATTGGAGGCGGCCTGCGCCACCGCCCTGCACTACGCCGACCTCGTCCACGGCGCGCTGGCCGACCAGGGCTACTACGAGAACCACGGTAAGAAGAAAAACTGACGAATCATTTATCATCATCATTTCAGGCAATATACGTCCACTACTGGACGTAGGCCTCCCCCAATGGTGTCCATACGGATCGGTCCTAAAATGGTGTCCGGATCGGAAACTAAAATAAATTCATACAACATCTCATACACTGCCCTGACTCCATACTAAGTAGCCTTACCATTTTGCTTGTTTTAAGTAAAATAAAAGCATTTATTTGCACACATTGAATGCTTTAACAGTTTTGCAGCTGCGCGCCGCTGCCCGCGTGAACGCGGCATCATTAGTACCAAACCGTTATGTATTAGTGAATAGTTTATGTCCACGCAAACAAATTGGTACATACTCGTGCAGAGTTGTGTAACTTCTGTTTCGGAGTTACGGTTATGTATAAACAATAATACATCATCATAAGTTGGTGATTATTAATGATTTCCATAGTAAAGCTGTAGTGTTTCATAGTAAATTAGGTACCTGATTTTTATAGACAATTTTGACCGATATATTTTTTCAATTTGTTTTTTTTTTGTTATAACTATGCGGGTTTTCACCTTGTTTATGGACGGATGGAAGGACATGGCGAAACTATAAGGGTTCCTCGTGGAATACGGTACCCTAAAAAAGGGTAGGTAGAGCTTCTGTTTATTTGTAATTAGGACAAATACTTGGTTCGTTCCGTACTTTAATAAGAAACATCGGGTAAAACAGTAAAAAAATACGCCTTCGTATACAATTAGTCAGGGAAGGTAACTATTTCGTAATATATTCCACCAAATTAAAAAAAAAGGGTTTAGTTTATACGTAATTAAACTAGGTATCATGTTACATTTTTGTATTACCTTATATCCCTCTAAAGACGAGAAAGACGTATGAATTTGCTCTGGTTAGGTTAGGTTATGTAGTTAACGCAATTCTCAAATTTGCGGGGAATACGGATGCAACCGATTTATCGTTTGCGGAGAAGTCTGCGCGATTCGTTACTGTCAGCACTTTAACGTGCAGTTGCTCTCAACTCGCTATGAAACCTGTTTGATATCCCCGCACATAGAGGTAGGTAGGTACGAGTATAACATTCCATGATACTTCATGCAACGTGCATCCATAAACATATTTTGACAACTTTAGAAAAGTTTACTGCTCGTCAAGTAAAGTTATTTACCGATACTTGAGGTAGATAAACGCTAAAAGCAATAACTTCTAGACTACTTCAAATAGAGGACAATAAAACTGTCAGAAAAATACGTAATGTGAAGCAGAATACAAGGCATGTACACTTCTATTATTGCTCCTACAATAAATCGATGTAAGCATTCGAATTATAAAACGTACTCTAGCGATTTCTAACCTGCTCAATTCCATTACAATATTATAAATATTAACATTTTTATGTTTAATTTGGAACACATAGGTACTACCTAAGTATATAAAAAAATGCGTTAGACCATCACACCAATCAATTTGGTCTCAAACTAGGGCCATCTCTGTACTATGAGTACCATATGACGTTAATTAACTGGGGGCGGTTCAGGGTTGAGAACACCCAGACCCAAGAAAACTTAGAAAATGTAGTTTCCTAATTTGACTCGACCGGAAATCGAAACCGGGACCTTTCGCGCTTCAGGCGAACACCTTAGCCACTGCGCCATCGAGGCTGTCTTGTAGGTACGTAGTAGAAATAAAGTAAAATCAATAGTTTGATTGTAATCTCCGCGCATGGATGGAATATACTTACTAGGTATAGAATATTGTTTGCAAAAACACTGTTCACATCGAGATTCCTACGTGCAACTGCCAATATTCGAAACTCAACGCGATCCATGGTGGTTGATTTTTACTACGCGATTTTAAATTTTTTAGGCATCTATCTATGATTTAAATAATTCGCGTAAAATATGCGATTCCATAACTTTTTAATATAACAAAAGATCTTATTTCAACTGTAGGTACACCCAGTATAAGTAATACATTAGGTACTCGTACAACGCAGACATTCATATTCAAGACAAGTGAGAAATAGCCAAGAATGCTACAATATTGGTCGTTAGGCTTAAGGAGGCGCGCGGGTATGCAAACACACTGTACTTAGGTACTCGTATACTGGATTTTTCACTTCTACCTTATGAAACGAAAGCCAATGAAGTCAGATAAAATACCCGCTCCGTTGGATAATCCGGTAAAATGAACACCATGCAATAGTTTTAATCTTATGAAACATTTTAACCGGATTTATGGCTAATTTAAGAGAAATGCAATGTAAGTAAATGACCTGTCAAAAGCTGTCTACATCTTATTTATTGATATTAGTTCCAATATTTTCCAAAAGATGGCGCTGAGTATCGATTACTTGCTTACATGGCGCAAACGTTTGTTCTTTTCAGGATACATATGAGGTGGTTGTCTTAAGAAGTTACTTATCTTATAAATAGCTTTGATTTAAAAATATAGTGTTGCTATTTATGCCTATGTGAATGAGCCAAGAATGGTGTCAGGTGCACGAATGAAATACTCGTACATTTTGCTCTAGATTCGATATACTTAAGTAGGTTACAGAGGGTTCCATTTCGGCATATATTTGTGGTTCCTTCGTTGATTCTAATACCTAAAACACATTGCTTAAGCTACTTACCGACTTTGGGGTCAGGTGTGTAATGCTGTTGTTTGATATTTATTTATTTACTTACTTCCCCTTAAGTACGTACTTGAAGATAGTAGTCGCAGAATTGTTAAGTGTAGCCTGCGTAGGCTACAGTATGGTCGCGTTTGGTTGAGCGACAAATGCGTCATTACCTCATGTGGAGTGAGTGTCACTCGTCGCCGCCGCCCCGGCGCCTCGCAGCATGACTACACCTATTAATCTAACTTGACAATATTGTCTCAGCGAGTACCTTCCATACATATACAAACCCAACGAACGAAAGATATATTCATTGTTAACGTGTATCCCTACCATGATGTATGTAGTTGGTCTGGTTCCCCTCTGTCTAAATCAGATGGCAGTCACACACATCATATCACACCATCAGCCTGCAGTCCGATGCTGGATATAGGCATCTCCTAATGTTCGCCACTCTGATCGATTTTTAGCTACTGGCATCTAGCTATTGCCAGCCATCTTGCGCGGATCATCACTCCAACTGGCTTGAGGGCGTCCTACATTCCGTTAACCAAGACGTGGTTTCCACGCAACGACGGCAGTCGCTTTATTGCAATTATCAAACTCATAATCCTGGATGATAGTCCAAACGTCTCTGGGATCCGACCAAAGCAGTGGCTTTAGATGCAGCCGGGAAAGATGTTGGGAAGATGATGACAGAGCCAATAAAGCAGCGTTGCCAGTCCGGCGGTGGTGGAGGCAAACCTGCTCAGTCCTGTCTTATTGGAAAGTTTAAATAATGATCTTTTATAGTTATGTCTGGCAAACGTCCTGCACTTTAAGCGCCAAGTCCAGTTCCCCTTTTCAGACAATAGAAGTGGAATGCAGCTTCATAACTTTGAAGATCTGCGCAAATATATTGTGGTATCTGTTAATGTCTTATTTTATTGTTGTAGGGCAAAACAAAACTACGGAGGAGATATGCACGATCGTGAACAACTTGGAGTACGTGCGTCGCTCGCTTGCGGAGTACGACGACGAACACATGTAAGTGCCGCTAATCCACCGGCCGTGACGACGCTCACGGCGCCCGAAGCTCCTCGATTATACCTTTGTTTATCTAGAGCAAGCGAATCCAGTTCTTACTACTCCTACATACACTTCAATGTACACTGGAGTAACAGAAACTTAATATGAGGTAACATTTGTCATTTTACTGTATCGTAAAGTACCTAATTTGTTTACATCATAGTTTTAGAAATAACGTAAAGATTCCAAAGACTGGACGACACGTAAAAGTAGGTAGGTACATAGGTATTTTAATTTAAGTAAGTATGTGGGTTCTGAACAAATTTCCTTGTGTGTTGGGAACTTTGTTTATATACGAGTATCTCTTAATTTTTTTAGTAGAAAATTCATAATTTTACCATTCATACTGAGATAATAATATGGGTAACTCTGAAATTATACAAGTTTTATACTGGTACAACTAATTACATTTATTTACTGTTACTGTAGGACAACACAATGCCTATCAGTACGTACGTATTTTATCAAACAAAACCAGTGAAGCGACCGTGGTCATAATATTTATTGCGTAAACCGCAGTTAAGCCATGTTTGTTACCTTTTTATCTCCCAACTAATTAAGCGGATTGCTAAAAGCTTCTAAATTGTTTCCAACGTTTTCATATTTAGCTATCTTATGCTCTAAGTTAGCTATACATAGATACTTATTGTCGTCGGTAGCGATATAGCGATAACTACTAATTACAAAGCTAGTACAAAGGAGTTACCAACACACAACTTTACAATTTACGTTACATGGAAACGTTGGTATGGGTGTAAATTACGCAATCACTCATCACAATATAACACGTTTAGCAGTAACGTAGGACGTTGAGGTAATGCTTCTACTTAATTTAAGGGCGTTTACTTGAATGAGGAAATTTCTCCCATTACAACGCGCCTCTTTTGTAACGTAAAATACGACAAAACAAACGCCATCTTTTGTGCGTATTTTATGAGCAGTAATGAAATCCAAGCAGGAACAATTATTAAACCAACGTTTTGTCCTTACGTCTTAACTTAATGCTGCGTTATTAAAGGTAATCAATTTCAAGAGAAAATCTTAAAATTTTTATTCCTGAATGAAACACGGAGTAAAACGCTCGCTGAAATGTTTAAATTGTTCGTTTCTTTACTTTGGAAGGGGGTCTGTCTGTTGTTATTTTTATTTAGGCACTCTTTACAGCGTCTATTCATTTGGAGCAAGTAGGTAGTCATTTTGTTATGAATGTTTTTAGTACACCGGTTTTGATTAGGTACTCATAAGGCTCCAACGTTATAGGCGGCAGACGAGCAGTCGGTTCATCTGATGCACTAAAAAATAACCTAGAATTCTAATGTATTTCCTCAATGCTCTGTTTTTGCGTCACTGTTAAGGTACACGTTCATATACTTAAATGATTGTTTCATCATCACGCTCAGGTTCGGCAGTAGAACAGACCACATGAGCACCACCGACGAGAACGCCCGTCAGCTGGTGCGCGGCGCGCTCGGCACGCTGGACGCGCGGTCGGCGCGCGCCGCCGCGCCGCTCGCCGCGCGCGCACGCCCGCCCCTGCGCAAGGCGGTGTTCCACCTGGCTTGGTCACCGGACACATTACCTACATCACAGGTATTTTAGTCACATCGATACACTAGACTGCAAGGATAGACTAGGCTTAGTATAAGACTACTACTACTAAATCGAATCTAATAAACTATGGAATGAACTGTCACCAGCGGTATTTCCGAACCGATACGACCTACAAACCTTCAAAAAGCGAGCGTATTCCTTCTTAAAAGGTCGGCAGCACATTTGCTGACTCCTCTGGTGTTGCGGGTGTCCATGGGCGGCGGTAATCGCTTACCATCAGGTGATCCGACTGTTCGTCTGCCCCATCTCATAAAAAAAATCGTAGGTACCTTTATACAGGCTGTACCTGTGAACTTTTGAAAACAAATGTTTGTTGATGAAACAGATATTTGTGTTGGGTCTGGGTGTTTGTGGTTCCTTCGTTGTTTCTGGTTTCCATAGCACAATGGAAAACTTTAGTTTGGTACCAGGACAATGTATGTGATGTTGTCTCAATTTATTAAATTAAGTATTCAATTTCCATCCCTGTAACCACGTCTTCTACCAATCATTCTGAAAAACATTTGTTCTATGACTTTGGAAAGTATTTGTTTCGTCACAATTATTTTACAAATTTTCAAAAGTCGTACAATAAATGTTTTTCTGAATGGTTGGCAGAAGACGTGGTCAAAGGGATGTAAATATTCACAGATACACCCTGTATGTAAAATCGTCGTCTTACCCAACTGCAGCAGGTAATTGAAGATTTTGTCTGTTTCCTAACTTACTAAATCATAATACTTACCTAGTGGCATGACAAGTCAATATAATTTACTGACCTGCGGTCTGCTTGGTATGCGGGGTCGTCCGCGACGTCCGCCCACGCGCCCCGTGCCGGGGCATCGCTGAAGCATCCCTTCGCACGTTACTCCTATACCTAAATGATAAACCATACAAGGATTCCTGCGGGCAATTTCAATTATTGAATTATCATATCTAATATTTTTTTAATATTCGAGTTCTCGGGTTATTATGTTATACTCTATCCCTTTCCACATTAGTACCTCGGTACGTCCAGTTGGTAAAACTCATAAAATTACTGCCGTTAAATTTTAGTCTACCTATAATGAGGGACCGGGATTATCGGTTCCCTCATTATAGGTTACACGAATAAAACTCCTTTGGCATGTTAGATCATCAAAATAAAATATGTATATATGGTAGCTCAATGGATAAGAACGCGCCTTTCATACGGGGGATCGTGGTTCGAAGCCGAGCATGCACCTATGGATGATAGAAATCATTAGTTCAGCGGTTAGGGAAACATCGTGAGGAAACCTGCACGTTTCTAATAATTTCTGAAAGGTGTAACCATGATTCAGTTGGTCTGGTTCCCGTGCTTCCCCAGACGGCAGACGTTTCATACTAACCTGACTCCCCAAATCCTGAATCATGATCTAACCGTACTCCGGGCACGCAAACGCTAAGATGAGAGAGATTATTTCGCCAACTGGACACATTGAAGATTTTTACAGGAAAAGTACAGTCAGATTTTATTCATTATCTGTTCATTTAGGACCGTAACCGCCCAGGGTTGAAACCTTTATATCTAATTCAATTAGTTCTTGTTTGTAGAAACCAAATGGAAGTAGATAGGTGGTTTTGCGAGACTAATAAGCTAAATGAAATGAATGTACACCTAAATGTGTGTATTTTTTATCCTGGATCCGATCTGTTTGGAGAATATTAGGGGAGGCCTAAGTCCAGCATCGGACGTCTATTGACTGAAATGATGATTATGATGATGACATACCAGGAGAACGGAAACAACCTGATAGGTGCTGATGGTCAAAATTAATATTTTCTCAAATGTGTTTCAGCATCTACTTTCATTTTAGGTATTTCTGCTCTCCTGTTACATTGAAATAAACATGTTTTATGTGTAACTAATTATTGATTTAGCTTAGTGGTCTCGCAAAAGATCGATTAGATTTTATTGCTGCTTCCCCTGGTACGTTCGTACTTATTTGAGATTCAAAAACAGACACACCAAGCCCAGTTGTTTTAACAATGGGCGGTTGTGTTCCTAATTGAACAGTGTAGTTGATCTTGAATGTGTCCAGTTAGCGAAATACTAAGTCATACCTACTAATTATGAGTTGATGATGACATTAACTGGACATTGAATAGAGTAAGAGAATAATTTGAATTGGATTTCCAAATTGTTATCCTAATTGTGATAATAATGTTTTTACTTAATTACAGTTACTTATTGGAGTTTGTAACTTATACTCTTATTACTTTATGGTATATTTCTTCTTATATTTACCGCCCTGCCTCTACCAAATGCCAGAATCTTTTCGCATAAAAACTCATTAGAGAACATTATTTTTAACTTGACAGCGAGACGTGAGAAATTGTCCGTAAAGTAAGCTCAAATAAAGATTTATTAACGCAGAACCTGCAGCTGCGTACTTATAAAGATATCTACCTACTGAGCGGGTACATCTCATAATATGATAAAAGACCGTCGACACCTTTAGCAGTTACCAGACAAAATATGACAAAATAATGCGAGGAGGAAAACGGAGGAGACAGGAAAGTCTTGTTTCGATAATGCCCACTTATGCAATACTTGCGTCATAATATAGCGTTTGTCTTTTTTTCATCAAATCTATTTAATCATACATTAACATTACTCTTCCGCTAATACTTCCTGTCTGATAATACCTACTTGTTTGTCTTCCAAGAAACGTTATCAATAAAATAAGTAAGCAAGAACGTAGCTAAATAATAGGTACTTACGTATCGTAATCATTTCCTTCATTACACTTCCGGAACCAGTTACTTACAAGTAATACTGTGATTGAATTGTATTGTGTATTAAGTGATTAGTTTCAGAGAGCTATGAAACTTGTCTTGAATCCAATATGTACATCCTTTTTGTATCGCAATGTATTTAGGGTCCAATCGGAGAAACTTTATCTTAAAGTGAGGCTATGCCACTCTGACCTCGGAAGTGTTATCAAGTCGTACATTGAAATAAATGGATACTCCCCTTATCTTCGTCCTTTGAAAAGTTACCGATCGCTACGTACCTATCTGTCGTTTCCACTCAAGTGCGCTTACGTAGTTGGGACGCCTGCTGCTCTTTGATACAATTTCGTCTCGATTCTAACATGGGTACATCATTTTCCAATCTAGATACATTATAGTATCTAAAGTTTATTGTTTATTCACGATTAGGACCTTCCTATCTAAATGTAGATTGTTCTAGTTTTTTGTGATTGGTGATAGACTAGCCACCAACAACGATAGAGACAACGATTTGAGAGACGGATCTCCTGATTGTAAGAGATTGCCGCCGTCCATTGACACATACTACACCAGTGGAGTCACAAGTGTGCTGTCTATCTTTAAACTCCTCCCTGGATTGTGCTTCCGACTACCCTCACTTCCGGGAAACACAATCCAGACGCTGCTTCACGACGGTTTTCTGTGACGCCGTAGTATCAAACCGGTTAAGGTCTAAAAGTATTTAACTAAACATTATAAAATTAATATAATATAAAATGGTAATCCCTATGGTAGACATGAAAATAGAAGTCTCATCAGCTAAAGGAAGGAAGAAAGGAGTCACAATCACCTTTGGTTAGATACATTTTTTTTTGCACTCTTAGATCATATTAACTAAGATTGCACACAGCAAAAACAAGGGCGCAAAGGTTCACTGCAGGTAAACGGTAATTAGGCGCCTTATTCTTCTTATGTTTGTAGTGCCAACTTCTGAAAACGTCCCAGTTATTTTAGTGCGATTCTGTAAAATTAAATTCTTCATAGGCAATCACTCCTCTGCTGGAGTTCCTAGACCAGCACCTGTCTTCGCTGAACACATGGCTGCTGCCCCGCGCGTTCACCCGAGCCCTGGCGGGCTGCTGGAGCGCCGTTCTCAAGGAGGTGTCGGCGCAGGCGGACGCCGGCGGTGCCGAGCGGCCGCGCGTCTACCACCATCGGCTGCGGGAAGCGCTTGATCTTTTGGCTGACTTCTTCCATGCTGAGGCCAAAGGTTCGTGCTTTATGTACCAGTGTCCCTGAACGTGCTAGTGAAATGTCGCCCACTTACAACCATCCTTGCAATCGCTAAAGCATAGCAAAGCATAGGTATCCAATTTGATCGCGCAGCTACCCATACTCGACATGCCGGAGAATGCTGCTGCAGTCGTTGATATAATCTACTTTTAAAAAAACTAACTTATTATATAGTTTCTACTTACTTTTCATGAACTTCACTCCTTTGACGTGATTTATATCCTCTTTTTTTTAACAATATTTCATTAAGTATTCTTTTGACCGAAGATTAACTTTTTTCAAAGACCAACTTTTTAACAAAATCTATTTTTAACACAGGAAGTTTCTATTTCTACATATTAAATGCTATGTGTAGTTAGAGTAAGGGATTCTAAATAAGTAGTTTATTTGGGGAAGTAAGAAATCTTCGCCACCTGGAGCGATTGAGATCGTGTTTATTTGCATTTTTATCAGGACTACCGATGCAAGAGGTGCACAATGTAGAATGGAGCCGTGTCGAGCAAAGGATGCAGTATCACCAGGCGCCCACCGAAGAGCTAATAGAAGTATGGCTGGCTGATAGGATATCGGAACAGCTTCGCACCCCGATGCCGTCTCCGTACGGATCCATACTTGTTAGGTTGGTTCTTTACAGATTTAACTTATTATTTCAGACTGATTTTAATTATTTTATGAGATAAATATCAATGTCCTTTTTTTTGATCAGGGTATACTTCAACCATGATTCTCTATGCGTGGAAGTACTGTCAGCGCGTGACGTGATTCCTCTTGATCCAAACGGTCTGAGCGATCCATTTGTTGTCGTGGAGCTCCTGCCGAAACGTCTGTTCCCGAAGGCGCATGAGCAGACTACGAATGTCCAGAAGGTAATGAAAAAGAAAAATGCAATATAGGTACCTATGTGATCCTAATCATCAAAACAAATCCACCTACATATTCGAAACTATCAAAAACATAATATTTAAATAACAACGCAAACAAAAATAATTCAAATTACGATTTTGTAATTTTAACATTACTTACTTAATATAATAATTGTAACAGAAAACTCTAAACCCAATATGGGACGAATGCTTCGAGTTCGCCGTCTCCCTGGAGTCGTGCCGATCCGCTCAAGCAGCTCTGTCGCTCTCCGTGTGGGACCGCGACGTGCTCACCGCCGACGACTTCGCGGGCGAGGCCTTCGTGTCGCTGGCGCGCGTGCCCGGCGTCAACAGCCACGCGCCGCCCGACCCGCTGCGGCCCCTGGAGCTGCCGCTCATGCAGCTACACGATAGAAGTAAGTGGTCATACGCGATGCCTCGCGGAAAACTGAGTGAGGTCTTCGTATCGGTGGCGAGCAAACAGGGCGTCGCCGTAGCCGTTTTTCAGAGAGCCCCAAAACCGCTTGCAATGCGCTATGCGTGACCGCAGGGATTGCCTTCGCCCACTCCGCAATGCGCTCTTAGCGCTGGTACATCGGAAAATTTGTGGACTGTACATTAATGAGTGGCTGTACATTACCTATCGATCAATTCAAAACTTAAGTAACTCTCCAGACTTTCATTAATTAGCTAGAAGGTATTTCCTCACTCCCAAAAGCAAAATCATGTTTTCTTGGAATTCTGAGTACGATGTAGCTTTCAAAGAACATACTACACAAATGCAATAAAAATGTTTCTACCGAGAATATCATATCCATTCGAGACTTTTTTAGAAAATTCTAGAAAAATATCTGCAAACCAGACTAAAAGCACTTCCACTTATTAAGCGTATCTAAGCATTTTCTGAGAAGGTTCTTTTGAGACTGAGTTTTCAAGACCTTTAGCATATAAAATTTTGTTCTAATTCAAAAAGTTACAAAAAGCTTTTAGAAGTATGTAGATATAGAGGTATATAGATATGTAGTTACATTTGTATCTCTGTGGTAAATTACAGGATTAAATTCCGAGTATTATTGGCACCGAACCCTGTATATTGAATATGTTTCTTGGTGCAAATAGTTTTTGCATTTTACTTCGACGAATATTTTAAGTTTTTGTTATGTTTAGGCAACGTTACAACATATTTATGAATTTGTAAATAGGTGACCATAAATCCTATTTACTAGCGTGGGAGAGCCACGCCAGGCGAGTGATACCACAGCCCCACAGAACACCGACGTCAAGTACCGTAGTGCTTACGCTGTATTTCGTCGAGTGAGTGAGGGTACCCGGGGCCTAATGGGGGGAAAAGGGGGTTAAAGGTTGGCTGCGCACTTATGACTCTTCCGGTGTTGCAGGTATCTATGGGTGGCGGCAATCCTTAATTGTTTGCTCGTCTGTCACCTATTACATAAAAAAATAAAGATTAAACATACGTACTGTTTGTTTTCCTCTAATATATTAAAAAAATAGATCCAGTATTGCATCCTAAGACTTAGAGAAGACAAATAACATTAGAGTCGAACGTTCGCATATATTACATTGTTGAGGATCGACGGCTGGACCAGCCTCCTTTTGTATTTTTTATGTATTACGTTTTTACTGCTTCTGAAAGATTAGTTTTATTATTGTTTATGGTTTTCTTGGTCTTGTGAACGTATCCTAGAAAAACATATTATATTTTTTTGCCATAACGGCTGATATCGGCACATCAACATATGTTGATGTCATTAGCCGTTGTATTGACATCAAGTTACCAGCTTACAGTCCAGGCTTAACATAGTAGTCGAATCTCGATTCCGTTACGTAAACATGCCCGAGACATTTACCTGATACAGCGCAGGTCGCATCAAGTTACAAACTTCTTGCAACAATTACCAACTGTTCAAACTATCTTGCACTTATCCAATTTTAAAGTCTTGCAATTTGATATGTTTCTCTGTCTCGTACCGAAATAGCAGTATATTACTATACAACTACACGTCTGGCTACTACAATGCGTTAAAAATCTTTAATTGATATTGAACCAAATGTGTTTGAGATGGAAGATGAAGCATGTAATAAATCGACATATGCTATCCGTATAAAATGAGCTCTTGGGCGCATTATATCCAATTCTCACGAAATACTAAGTTGATTTTATTGTTGTAAACGACCATTGATATTTTAAAATACCTACTTAGTTTGCATATTAATGAATCATTAAAAATTCAATAAACATTCAAACCATATAATTTGAATGATCAAATTGCGATGTTGGAATTGTTAATATTCTCTATGCGGGAAGCGCGGGTTACAATTGTTAAAACATCGCAGTGGAGTTGAGAGTGCAATCTATTCACTAACGAGCTAACTTCGCCGTTCCTCATGTCTCTCCATGGCCGTCAGAACCGGCACATCTGCATAATGGAGAAGCAAATCCTTGCATTAAAAGTTCGCTGTTGGTGCTTACCGTGAATCAAGCGCGCCACGCCGATTTAATCCGGCGAGATGCTGCTTGAGCATTGTTCCTCTGCCTTGTTATGAAATATATCTTGCGATTTCTTGAACCTAGTAAACAATACTTGTTCAAAACTTGTCTAAGTAGAAATAATAATACGATTACGGCATTTTATTGTGCCAGAATTCTTTTTTACGTCTAAGTAAATTCTAAATAAAGATTTCTTTACAGATCATCCTATCTTGCAAATCCTGGAATCGCGAACGACTGACAAGATGGCCATGGATTTCGTCAAGAAACAAAAATTAAGATTTGCTGAACAGTAAGCCAACTTCTATCTTCATATTTCTATTTCTTATTCAGTTTCATTATTTACATTTACGCACAACGTCCATTATAATGTCGACAATATATTAAAATATTTTACAAAAAGAGTTCATATTTTTTAAATCAAAATTTAGTTATTTTACATATGAGTATTTATATTTACCATTTTTATGTATATTGAGATATATTGACAGATCAGTATTAATTAATATAAAATTACTCAAAGACTGTAATTCATCCTTACGAGAGAATATAAATATGTATTGTGTATGTGAACTTTCAAAACTTTTATATGTGTATAGTTAGTATGCACCCTCGGAGCTTATGTCCCTAGATGTTAGTCTCTATTAGAAATTCCCGACCAAGTATTTTAAGGACTCGTTGTTATCCTGTATAACTCATATCCAAGCTTTATACTTACTTTACATATAGACGAGCACTTTGTGGTAGGTAAACTCTAATTACGCCAAGTCTCTGTGACTAATGTTGCGTCTACACTAATATTTCTACAAGACAAACAGTTTGCACCCCGCCAAAAATAATAACATTTAAGGGAGCGCACACCCGCTTTTCAAATTTATCTAGATATTTATTAAATGTCCAAAAATATAGGGTGACACTTCACTGAAAACAAATCCATAAGTACATTTTGTAAAACATAATTATTCGATATGACGACATATGACGATAGTTTCTCTAGAAAAGAAAACTTATTTCCACAGAATTTTAGTTTTAGCGGACATTTACGTTAATATACTGCACAATGTGTATAGCACATAATATAATGTTTTTTTTTACTAGGGTATGCGCCCCCTTAAATATTTTTTACCTCGCTATAGAATTAATTTTGCTAATAAAAATTTAGCGTAATTTTTCAGCAAACATCTTTTACTGGTATGAACTTGCTAATCTACTTCCACAAATTATGTTTTGATGGAGGCTGTATACAGTTTGTATTGCGCAAGAAACGAGCTTTGCATTTACCATTCGTCCGTCACACAATCTATACACATTGTCTTTGACGACTGATTTTCATGGTTAGTTTAATTGTACGGTATTATAAAATTTTATAAATCTACGTGAAAATGTTCACTGTGTATACAAATATTATTATTGTACTTAGAGGACATGTATTGATGTTTGTAACTAGAAAGTGAATATATGATATACCTACTTAAAATATATTACATAAAAATAGTAATTAAGGAAATATAATTATCAAGTAACGTTATATGGATAATGATGTGCAATGTTTATGCGATGCATTTACTTTATTATATGATTAATTAACTTTTAAGAGTTATAAAGTGTTCGGTTCTACCATGATGGTCTAGACGCTCTGGTATGCCGGTTTGCCTATGATCTTTTACCGAGCCCAAGAATCATCGAGCAGAAGTATCTTATACGCATATTTCCATTAAAATTGCACGGATACTTTCCTTACACATCGGAGTTTTTGAAATGAATTTTTGGAGCCGTTAGTAAAAAAATATAGATGATAATGATTTAGTTAGAATCAAATAATTATAAAGAAACTGGACAAATGCAACAAATAATACAATACAATTCCCAAGCATGCTTCCCGACTTTACTGTTTGTCTATTTAGGCTAGCCGCACTTCACAAAAGAGATTTACAGGACTACCAAGTGGATTATTTATTATTCAGTACCTATTTACCAATTTTAGTATATTTATTTATAATACAAAACTTCATGTCTCAAATAATTGCAGACAAAAAAAAACATATTTTACCATATGAGTTCCTAAAATTACCAAAGCTGATTATAGCCACTTGAACTTGGAAAAACTACTTCCGTATTCAGAATTGATAATATTAATCATTTGGCCTGGGTGATGAGTGTTATTTATCATTGTTTTATCTATGTATGTATTGGCTGTTATTGAATTTGCTGTCTACGGAAAGTAAATAGATATATGATGACCAAACAGCTACTATATTTGATCACAGAACCTATTATTTAACTTTATCTAACAGTTGCGTCGCATAAACGTTGTACATAAAGAACGAAGAGAATTATATATTTATTAAAAAGTGTAAAAGATAGTAGTTATTCGAAGAAACAAAGAGCGTGTTATGAATGCGCCATGGAACCTTGCAAGTACGCAAAAGAACTTGTACAGACGTGAGTGTGATGAGTAAAACTACTATAAGAAAGAATAGTGAGGAAATAAAACCTTCCGAAGTGCTGTTCAAGATTGCAAAACTGTGAAAATGTTTTGTTGAGTGGTGTATGAGCTGGAATTTGTCATTAGGATTAAAGGATTTTGTTGATCCAAAGATTAAACAGACTTTGAAGTGAAAGGGAATGGATTAAATACTTGTAAGTTATCAATAGAATAAGTAAATATATGTCAAAACCTAAACGACTCTTATTCTGTATTAGATTTTCTATGCTCATGACTGTGTGCTAAATGTGCAATTACAAACACTGAATATCTTTCTACAGCTTCAGTTACGCCTAAATTTCATATCGTACTCAAACTTAATCATATCGCTGAGCTTTTACCTCCGTAAGATTTAACTAATGTCATATCATAAAAGCACGGGAACGGTATTAGGTATATACTCTTAGCATTGCACTGTTTACATAAATGTTGTGTTTGATAGACTTATCACACATAATGGTCCACGGACAAGTTGAAATCTATTTGGCAGGTTGGTTTTTTAATGACTCGACTAAATAATATTTTTTACTATTATTTTAATAATAAAACAAGACCATTCCGAAAGTCAATTATTTAAAAAATAGTCTATATACTAACTAATGAAAAAGTGATTATTTTGAAATTCAAAGCATGTATTTTGGATCCTATTGCTTATTACCATTTTGTTTATAAAATAACCTTTATATAACTCTATAGTTATACGAGTATAATCTCAAATTGGGTTTGGTAACATTCGCGGAAATTTTAAAAGTTTTAATAGGATTGATTGAAGATCACCATAAATAAGATTCAGGAGTAACTTGCCTCCGAAAAAGTTTTAAATGAAATAACCTTATTATATAGTGACCTCGTATCAAATATTAATTATAGACACCTACAATATAGTATAAATATGTGTGATTCTGTGCAGATCAGTGGATTTAAATGACTGTTTACATATACCTTTACTGTAGTAAATTATATAATTCCGAAATAAAATATCTGTGTCAGAATAAGCTATATTATTACTTTACGATTATGTAATGGACTTTATTGGATGTATTTTTGACACTTGTGTTCCTGGCTTTACACCTTTATCGGGCAGCCGAACAAGTTAAGTGTGACGATAATGGATCTTATTGCTACGCCGAAGTTGTACCTACCAGAGTGATCATATGCGTGCATGGATATTTATAAACGCATTTGAGCCATAGGTATCTATATTTTTTACTCCATTTATCTCTTTGTATACCTTTGTAATAAAACAATATAAATATATATTGCTATTTATATAATAATAAAATATTTCGATACCTAAATTATTTACTAGTTTCGATTTTTACACTTATTGCAAATAACATCAGTAAGGTCCATTATCCAATTATTAGGTGGCCTGGCTTTAATAAACTCTGTGAAATTAAATGTGTTTGTGTTTTTTTTACCCTTTAATGGCTAAATGAAACCCTCGGAAATAATTCTCGTGGAAAAAAGAATAATAAATCAGACCCACAATAACAGTTCGCTTACACTGAATCCAATGGAATGAAATCGAAGCGCAATCAAATATTTATTTTGGGTTGTTGTTATGAAGTGTGCAAAGTTTAGTTTGTGAGACTGGCGATCCCGGGAACTCTTTCAACTTATAATTGAAAACAAAAAATACGAGTTTGTAAACCAATATGAGATCGTGAACATCAATGAAGGCAAGTACTTTCGTCGCAATTGCAACTTTAGGTTCATAAATGTATAAATATGTATATAAGCAGCTACCTAACATCATTATAAGTCGCAAGATTTTTAAAATAATAGTTCCTTTTAGAGATTTCACGTTTAAACTCTAGTTGCGCTGAAAGCACTCCTTGCAACAAATGCAGTCGTAAATTTTATTTTCAACAAAGGGGAAATCCAGGTCCAACCAACCAACAGTAGCAACTCGCCTTCCATTGTTCGCTGCCCAATCATTGATTTTCACTGCAGCTCTCTATACAAATGTAAATAGGTCATATTACAGTACCTGAGCTGATTACAGACCCATTCGTAAAATAAAATAAATAAAAGTATAGTGGTAGATAATATTTCAATATGATAATTTCCATTCAAAATATAATAGCTATTTGTCATCTATAAAGCAAGTTTTTTTTTATTCAGTACGCACACAATGCATGCCGTTGATGTCGTGACACAACATATGTATGAGTTTATATGCTGATTAACGACCAAAACAGAGAAAATGTAGTCTGAATACTCCGCAAAAATAATTTATTGCATACATAACGTTTCACGCTGTCATTTACAGGTGAGATGGGCAACCAAAATTGAAAAACATAAACTTTTTGAGCTGGTACAAATAAATAATTGTAGTACCTAAATACTTACACGCACTGCACAGTTTTTCCCCGATTTATTTAGTCACAACTAACAAAAAAATAACTAAATAAATAATGCTGTTATAGGTTTGGTACCTATTGTATCGTATACACCTAACCTATCGTAGTTACGTAGTCAATGCTAAATTGAATTCTCCACAGCATTGTAAGCAGCGCACAGTTAAAATCTGGTAGTACACTAAGTTAGCAGAACCAAATAATTTCAATTTATAGTATAATAAGTAGGTTTGTTCTGCGTGCGGTGACGTCGGCGATGGCGGAGGGCGCTGACCGCAGTCAGACGGTTTCCGGGGTGCGTAGATCCGACGACTACTACAACGCGATGAAAACCTGTGGCCTTACCATGAGTTTGAAATACTACCCTCGCTATTCAAAACTATTGCTCTGTCTCTTTCAAATGCATATCACAATGAAAGAGACAAAGCGTTAGTTTTATATGGTATAAACTCATAGTAAGGCCACTGAAGACTTTTACTTAGTGTATTCTATGAATAGGGCTATAAGTTGCTACAAAACTCGTAGCATCGTAGCAACTTATAGCCGTATTTATATTAACGTAGCGCGCTCGGTACAAGGACTATCTTGTACCGAGCGCGCTACGAAATTACGAAGCTACGAGTTTCGTAGCAACTTATAGCCATATTCATAGAATGCACTAATTACAAGTCACCAAATTTTCGGACCCCATCAAATTAGTTTCGAGCATAATCTTATGACTACAACACGACAAGTACAAGCGCACTACGGAACTATAAAGCTACGAGTTTCGTAGCATTTCCTAGTTGTAATTAAAGTATGCCTTAACTACTAGACTCCGGGCTTATAGAACGTGCAGTTAGCCGGTTTTTGGGGTGCGTAAAACCAAAGACTGCAACACGGCAGGTACGAACGTGGCTACAGAACTACGAAGCTACGAGCATCGTAGCAACTTGTAGTCGTAATCAAATTATGCACTAACTACAAGAGTCGGGTTTTCTAGCCTCAATTGACTAGTTTTTGGCGAGTGTAAAAGTAATATACATCACGGTAGATAGGAGTGCGCTACGGAAATACGAAACTACGAGCATCGTAACAACTAGTAGTCCTGATTATAGTAGGTATGCACTAAATTAACTACGTTTGCTAGAGCGTAATTTACCAATCATTACAAACAACAAGATAGGTGCAAACGTGCTACGAAACTACGAAGTTTCTGACTTTAATTATCTTGTTTCCGGGGTTCGTAAAACCAATGACTACGACACGGTAGGTAGAAGTGGGCTACGGAATTACGTTGCTACGAGTTTCGTAGCAAATTGTAGTTGTAATATTGAAGTACCTAACTACTAGACTCGGGATTTCTAGACCGCAGTTAACCGGTTTCCGGGGCGCGGAACCAATGACACCACACGGTAATATGAGCGGGCTACGGAACTACGAAACTACGACTTTCGTAGCAACTTGGAATAACTATGTATAAGACACTATCTGCCGTGCATTTTAGTGTGTGTTTGGACTGGGACAAAATGTTTTCAAACTGTATTTAAATCATGATAACCTGATGATAACTCGCTCGAAAATAGAAATCGCTTTCTCAATTTCAAGCTTTGAGTATTTATACCTACCATTTTCCAAAAATTACACCACATTACATTTTACTGTTATACATTGTTTTATTGAAAATGAGGTTGTCTTGTATTCGTACTGAATACGTTCTTCGTTTTTTCGTTGAGAAGAACACATAAAAGTACAACAAAATAACGAACACATTTAATTCTAATAAGTATTTATCGTGTTATATATTGATGGTACGCTTCCAGGAAGGGCGCGTGAAGAGTGTTATCTAAATTACGCAGCGCGAGTGGTGGCGAGTGCGACGAGAGCGCCGCCACAATACGCGCAGGGCCCTCTATACTCACTAACTGCCGATGGCTAGTCGACTAGCGCATCAAACGTCGGCCATTATTGGAAATTAAAAATATGATTATCAGCCTATTATATAGGTACTGTCTCACTGCAAAGCAAAAGCCTCCATTATAGAATGCAAGTCATCGCTACTATGATGGGATTGGGCTTAATCACCACGCTTGCCTAATGCGGATTGGTAATCACAAACCCGACCTATGTTCGAATAATTCAAAACATACATTGCTCGACCTGGGATCAAACCCCGAGATTACGGCCCGGTAATTAAACTATTAGCCCATAAGGGTGGGCGCGGGGTGAAAATATTAGATATTATTATTATAAAAGATAGATAGATCGAGGGCCAGTATAGCATTGCTAACGGGTATGATACCGTGCCATCGCGTCAGTTGTAACAGCAACGTGATTTCAGTCCTCCTTTTGCTTACTATAAGGCTAAGAGCCATTATACTGTGTCAATTATACCATCACCAAAAATACTCAAAAAAAGAGTACCTAACTAATAGCCTTACAAATAATAATTACAATTAAAACGCACGGGCTTTCTTTCTTCTTTCTTTCCCTTTTGTAACAATAAAATATCGCAGTTTTCCGTCAGGTAGTCTCACTGCTCGTCCTATCTCATAAAAAGAGAAAAGGCAAGGCAAATAATTTAATAGTGAAAAAACTAAAGGTCCGGTTTACTTATACCTTACGTATATGCAAATATACGAGTATGTAAGATTATGTCACCATATTAGTATGTATGTCTTAGATTCTTGTTTTGTTATATAGCCTTAAATCTTTGTGAAATTTATCCACAACGTGCCGCGCTCATTACTGCTGACAGCCATTATGGAAGCTCGACTGTAGACATACCCTAGATAGCCGATACAACCCCAATCCTGTTAAACGCATATCAGACCTAATATTGAATTAAACATATGCAATAACATACTATTAACTGTACACTAATAAATCAATTAGGAGAGCAGATGAAGAGCGCGCTCATTACTGCTGATGGCCATTACGGTAACTCTACGGCTCTATAGGCATGCCCTTGACAACCGATTGTTAGGGTGCGTCATATCTGACATATGCAGCTCGCGATTGGCTACAACTGCGCAGGCTGTTACAGCTATAGTTTGTCTGCCTCTTTAGCGCCGCGGCGCGCGATCTGCTCGTTTGTAGTAAACTCTGGCTAGCGGGAGAACTGTGTGCCGGTGATAAAAAAAAATGCACCAGACAATCACACCAATCAACCTGGTCTCAAACTAGGGCAACCCCTGTACTAGGAGTACCAGAAGATGATAATTAACTGGGGGCGTCCAAGAACACCCAGACCCATGAAAACTTAGAAAATGTAGTTTCCTAAATTGAATCCGGAAATCGAACCCGGGACCTTTCGCGTTTTTTGCGAACACCTTAGCCACTGCGCCATCTAAGCCGTCGATGATGACGCGATGACACACGAACCAAAGAGGAATGCGTGCGTGAGCGGCTCGTGAGCTGCACATTCGCCAGATTTGGGCAGATCTTTAGGCTGCGTTTTAATGAAGCGAAGTGATATCCACCAATAGAAGAAGCTTGCTCGTTGACAAGCAAAGTTTTATGCAATTCTATTGGTGGATTTCACTCCGCTCCGCCTCTACTTCAGTGAAAACACAGCCTTACAAACCGCGATCCTGCTACACGCATTCAGAGCTTATATGAGATTAATTATCACTAATGTATTCCGCGAATAGGTTTAAAAAGGCTGAATTTTCAAATCAATGTACCTAATTCCAACAACTGACCATCCAAGCAGTTCATTATCAAGGTTATCTAGGTAGCTGATAATAATATTGTATTATTCGTCTTAGAGCATTAATACATTAAGATTATACGTAGTTCATTATGTATTTGCTTCAATCATTTTTCAATTTACTTACAAAATAATTCCCTACGTGTGAATAGGGTCTTTTAAATTGCACCTACAGATTTAAGGGATTTGCATTTACGCATTGACATAATGTTAGCTCAATGATATAAAATGGGCGACCGCTATGCAACCTACGCTAAAAGCCTTGACGTGGACTATGAGAGGACCGTGAGAGATTAACCTCTTTATAAATAGTATAGATACTGTATAAGCAGTATAGTAATGATGTAATCCGACAGAGAACCAGCGTCACCGACATAGCCCAGCGAATTAGCAAACTAAAGTGGCAGTGGGCTGGTCACATTAGCCGCAGAACTGACAACCGTTGGAGCCGTAAAGTCCTTGAGTGGAGACCGCGACTCGGTAAGCGTAGTTTTGGACTGCGACAAGATGGGATGATGAATTCGAAGGCTGGCTGGTGTGGGCTGGATGAGAGTGGCCGAAAATCGGGAGCGGTGGCGTGCATTAGGGGAGACCTATGTCAGCAGTGGACGAGTGTGGGTTGCTGATGATGATGAAGTAGTATAGATACAGAAGAAGAAGATTTATTATTTATTAATGGTTGCCCGTACCGGCTGAGGCAGCTGCATGTGCACTTCGCACTAATCACTGCTATAATGACGAGGCTTAGGAAATTATCAACGGATTTAACTGATTAACAAGGGCTTGCTGTATAAGTAGATAACAGAGTTCGTCTGTTAATGATATTAATGATTTTCTAATCTAACATGACTAAAAAAATAAAAAACACATTATTCATAACTTAACAATGTCGTATCTTAAAATAGCTGATAAATTAAATTCTATGTTCTTTGACATGATATCTACGTACCTACTTCTAATGCGGGAGCGGCCATTTTGGTCATTATGACAACAATCAGAACAAGGGCTCTCCAAAGACTAAGGAAACTAAAAGGCATCACATAAGTTCATACCTACTCGCTGTTTGTGAAATATTCATTAGAAAATGTACAGTACCTACTTTCTTGTGTCTATAGATAACCCACGTAAACGTAAAGAAAATCGGATCAAATGCTGCTTTCTCAGCAAGTGTTACGACAGTATTTTTCCGCCAGACAATCACACCAATCAACCTGGTCTCAAACTAGGGCAACCCCTGTACTATGAGTACTAAATGACGATAATTAACTGGGGGCGTCAACCCAGAACACCCAGACCCAAGACAACTACCTAAGAAAATGTAGTTTTCTAAATTGACTTGACTGGGAATCGAACCCGGGACCTTTCGCGCTTCGGGCGAACACCTTAGCCACTGCGCCATCGGGGCCGTCAACGTCAATATTATGTACATACGTGTCTATAAACTCGTATTCTCGATTCAATTCAATTAACAAATCTGACTTATGACTCATTTAATTAGCAGTTAGTAGCACAACTTATGTTAATAATATATAGGTACTTAGTAATTGTCTAACTACGACATATTTGTACCCTTGAGTATCGAAAATGGATTCACATTTCAACTCCTGAGTCAAGTCCTGTTGTTTTTTTTTACTGAATAATAATACTAAGCTTTTATTCTCACCATAGTTACACAATACATTTCTTCTTATTATCTACGTAGGTAAACCACATTCTTATGTTATGAACAAAAAAGCTATTAAATTGTAGGTTGTATGTTGTCCAGTTCTTGTGCTCTCTACACAGGAACTCTGACGTCCTTGATTAATATAATAACCCGGGCAGTGGATCCCCGACTACGTGCACGTCGAGTTCCGTTTCTCCGGTATGATTCGATTTGGTAGCAGCTTCTTGCTAGGGTCCGATATTATTTGCCCCAAACTGCCCGCTACTTCGTGAAAGCATTACGACAAGATGTTTGTTTTACGGGATCTTCCCATATTCACTTTTCAGGCCACGTGAATAGAAAATCTCGAAATTCGGTACGTTAATGAAGAAACCACTCTTAATTACAATTAGTGTAGGTACCCACTTTCTTTTTAATTCTCATACCAACTCTGAGATCAATAAGTCAAAACTCGCTAATGCATTTATTAGGTGTTTTTCTGTGGAACCAAAAAGTGAGCAGATCGATAGCAGGTACATGAATATCAAAGCAGAAAAAAGTATAGGTACACAGTTGCAGTATGTATCCATAGTGATCAGTGGTTCCTAACCCTTTCAATATTGTTACCCCTGTGGCCTATGAAGAAATCTGATTTTACCCCGCCTCTTGTGTTCTATAACATTTTTCAGCATTTTTCTTATTTTACAATCCTACTAATTAGCCTCCTTTACGCCCGTAAAATGGCAGAATTTTCTCCAGTTTAACAACCAAGGAGAACTCTCTTCTATTTCTAAAAGAATTCCAAATACTTTGAACCACATGAAAATAGTACATTTAACTTCGCTAGGTTGAAAACACTGAAACTTCCTGGGTTTCCGTGGAGCAAGGCTGTAGTGAAGGTAATTGGGTTACATTGTGTGCGGGGAACTGATGGTTATAAAGCGGGTCTTGTTTGTGGTCTCAATACCGCAACTAACTTCGGTGACTAATTCCGTTACACGGGCTCGCTACGTGATACCTAACAAAACATCCGCTAAACGGTTTATTATTTTGTAGAGAATGTTTGTCTAATAAGTAAGGAGATAATATGTTTATGGAATCAAATAAGTCGGAATTAGGCTTGATGAGAACAAATAACCACCGGGAATTATCATCTACATAAACAAAACAAGATGTTCTCTTAGAGTTAAGTGTTTTAAAATACCATAGCAACGAATATTCGTAGGTACCATTATTTGTTGTTTTCATACCGAACGACACCTTACCAAATCTTATGCTTGCTAAATATATTTGTCAGTCCGTGTTAGTCGCTCTAACTTTTTCTAAATATAAAGTCAGATTAAACACCATTGCGTTGAATAAACAGTCAAAATAAATCAATCCATAAAAAACTCTACGCATGTGCAAACTTTCTCCGATTCAAATAAAATAACAAAGACTACGCTCAAATATTTACTGCCAAGTTCGTGACTAAAAACATAACCGTTACCAACTAAAATATGATAATATTATGTTCTTAGGTACTTTTGGAGAAAAGTTACTTTATTTACAACAGCAATTAAAATGAGGTACCTACTTACCTACCTAAGTAATATTTCACTACATAAATACAAAGTACTATCAACATTTATCGGCACGCATTACCTACCTACGTGACCTGGGCACACTAAGGTTAAGTTTAACCTAAAAGTAATTTAGTACTAGGGGCGTTGCAAAAACAAAAATAAATCTACAGTCAATCACAATCTACATACCTACGTACGAATGGATCCTGTGTGGTGAAAACTAGTTGAAAAAAAGTCTTCAAAGAAAAATAACCAATTTCAATAATAGTATTGAACTACAAATCAATAAATAGATAATATTTTACTTACTCTAGGTACTTTATATAAGTGTTAAATAACAGTGACATGAAAAAAGGAGGTAGTGCAGTCGCCTCAGATTTTCATATTGATTTTGATGTTATGATAAAGTGAGTCACCTAAGACTTTTTAGACTTGTGATTTGGCACCGACTTCAATAACTCCTTTTATTTCATGTTACGTTGTTGCGGAGAAAACGGTGAACATACAAAAAATATATGCAGACGAATATAGAACTACCTACATCCTTTTTTTTTAAATCCCGCTTTGCGTCGTTCCCCGTTGTAGCGTCTGCCGGTAAGACAAATAACTTTATTTATATGCAGATCACTTTGACATGTTAATCCGCTCAAATTCTGCTTTTCATGTCGTAATTACGCGTTGGGTTAGCAAGAAAAACGTGAACGTGTGAGCTTTATTATTACTACAAAATCAAATTTCCATGGCGATTGTTCATCAACATCATAAAACTCCGTAATGAGGAAGGAGGAGGTATTTCTTCTACTAAAAATCGATAGTTAATCAAGGGTCTACCACTTATATTCTCTGATCAGCTTTTACATTAACATTAGGTACATTACATGACAAATATATTATACTCCTATTTGCCTTACGTTTAAATAGTAACTAGGTATATTATTCTGTGACACTACACATCAGTAATTAACCTATCGGTAGATATTGATAATGCACGTGTATTATATTTGAAAGTGATCTTTGCCCGCGGCCACGGTTATGACATAAATCTTGACATATTACAGTAATTATAGCGTGTTTTCAGCGTCTAGAGACGCTAGTGCCTAGCTGTGGGCAGAGCGGGGCCGCGCGTCGTCGGGTGCCCTGCTCGGAATTCTAATCAGCCCCTTTGCCCCTATCAACTCTCCACCGCAACCTGAAGCAAAACACAAATTGGACCATTCAAAATTCTCTTCGCAATATTTTATACAACGCGACCGCTGAACGGGAAAATTTCTTTCTACCTTCGCTTATTATATTTTCAAGTTTGGATCTATTGATTTGTACGGTTGCCTTTTGAGAGCTCTCTCGAAGGGTTCGGTCTTTTTTATGGAGAAATTCTTAGTTAGCTGACGTATTTATATTCTTTGATTAATTTATTGAGGTTAAATTGTTAGCCTCCTGAAATTGTATTATACACTGTTACTTACAGCCAATCATCATGTTGCTGCCAACCTTTTCCCCTTCCCCCAAATTAGCGAAGGCGCTTATAGGTATACCTGCGCCGATACAGAAGGTTATGAAATCAGATTTATATTTATTATGTCCTATATTGCCAGTTATTTTTATCGTGGTTCAACTTTTTTTAGCAAAATAAGAAAAACAAACTCCGTTAGCTCCTCTGATACAGCATTAGACAAACTAAAACATCATAATTTGAAGTGGGCAAGTAAGTACCGACCGACGCTGAGCTCTTCCATTCTCCTCGCGCTTAGAACTGAAAAGGGATTTTCAGGACATACACCCTTAGTACAAATACATTTCCGCTGAATAAAAGCTTTTATAAAATTCTGGACCTATTGTCGCACAAGTTTTTGAACCCCAAGCGGATTAGCGTCGATTGTACTTATGATCCCAAGACTTATATGGTTTATTAGAAATGTTGGACTTTTTTATTCTCCTGCGATCAATGAAGACGGTCATTTGTAAGCATTTACGTATCTCCTTCGGAATGGGCAATCATTTACCTACAATTAGATAGGTTTACTACGTTTACCTAGGTTATTTATTAAAAAGCAATCACAGTCCAACGTAATAAAAATAGAGAAAAGTGAATGAAATCCATTGTCCAAACCATTAGCAAAAGCAATCAATCATTTGACAGCACAGGACGAGCCCGGCCTAATCGCTGGCTCACGTGGATTCCGCGCCATTGCCGCTTTTGTCTGTCAGTTGGCGGCGGTTACTTTGCCCTCTTCACGTCATACAAAATACGTAGTTCTTTGTGACGTGAAGATGTAATTTTTCATCAGATTTGATAGTTTTTGCCACTGCCGATAAATTTAAAAAGAATAAAAAATACTTAGAAGCACAAAGGTCACAGCCGAGCTGCTACTTGCAAAGAAGAATTCAACTTTTCATACAAAGTCGGTCACGTGACTTGGCATTTTGTATGAGAAGTCGAAAAAAATATCGACGATTTTCCGAAAGTCGTAAAACGAAATGTTGATCAAAAAGGTTGTTAAAATACATGGTTAAGTTAAAGGAATGTAAATGTCTACAGATACACCCTGTATGTAATAGACATACAAATACGACGTTTATGTCTCCAATATCCCTGCAGCTAATAGGTATGTTGTGTTTATTTTTTGCTTGATAGCTCGACATTATAATAATTATTATGACGTCGTGTATTTTCATTGCGTTCAGTTTTTTGTATGTCTGGCGCCGAACAGTTGCTACTGGAGTCTCCTCCATTACGATTACGTCCACATTTGTGACATATAAGTACTCATAAATCATTCTTAGATAATGTTCAGCATACTCAGGTATTTAATCAATGAAGTAAAAATATCACGTTAAATGTACAATAACATAAATACTTTTCAAATAATGTAAAAAACAGTTATGAACTTTCCCTTAAAAAAATATAACTACACAAAGGCAATACGCTTGCGCTTTGGTACAGAGTGATGTTTAGTGATGATTGGACACAGAACTAATGTCCCAAAATGCAGTGAGGACGGGCCACTAGTATGAGTGGATTATATTTTGTATAGGTCGTCCACTCTAGTAACCCGTGTCACTCTAGTCTAGTAGGTAAGATTATGCCAAAAATATCTAATCTTTTCTAAACAATTTAGCATATCAGTACGAAATCATATAAACTTACTACTTATAGTATGAGTGGATTATATTTTGTATAGGTCGTCCACTCTAGTAACCCGTGCCACTCGACTCTAGTAGGTAAGATTATGCCAAAAATATCTAATCTTTTCTAAACAATTTAGCATATCAGTACGAAATCATATAAACTTACTACTAATCCGCTATATTATCAATAGAGCGTAAACATATTTAATTATGACGATTTAACAATTCTAAATAATCCTACTACCTAATAATATACGCGAAATTTTGTGAGTACATTGTCACAACATAATGTGTCTTTATTTTGTGGTTTGGTGCTCTTTCACGCCAAAAGTAATGAATGGATTTTGATGAAACTTCACAATAATAAAGCATAATGTATCAAAATAACAATAGCCTACAATTCACAAACATACATTGTTCAATGCCAACGCGGGTGTAAATCCCACGCCACGCCACGGCTAGTTCTAGAATATTTTCAGATCATATTATTTGATTGTTAGTCATCATACGAGTATTTGATATTTCAGACGACAGTAGATATAATTAATAAGGAAAAGTAGGCAAAATAAAGTTGCACATTAATTGGTAAGTAACACTTTGTTAGTACCTGAGCTTTGGGGGTGTTTGGTTGAATGATAGAGTTTAGTTAAAATAAGTAAACTGTATTAAAACTTCTTCAAATGTTCTTGAATGTTAAGTGTTAAATTAATGTTAATGTTGGATGGAATGTTCACGAGGGCGCCCGATTGTATGTACCAACGGCGAAATATGCACTAATTATTAGGTTTAAAGTGTGGGCGGAGTAAGGCGGGCTAGAATAGTAAGGACACCACACGCACACTGGACCAAATAAGAGTCTAAGTGCGGAAACAGGAGTCCACTTTACATTTACATTTTTTTTTAGCTTTAAGGTGTAGTACGACGCGAAGGTTGCTGACCTTATTACCGCGCGTAAATCATAAAATTATTATAAAACATAAAAGTATTCGTTCCGAACACACCTTCTATCTAAGGTAAGGCACCCCATCCAATAAATAGCAATACCGCTGTGTATATAGACTTCAAGCAAGATCAAGATTCATTTATTTTCATTTGACGTCGTTTCACATTTCCCGCCGGCAAGCGGGCCGCACTCACCGCCGGACTTTCAGAGAATATAAATTACATCTTATTTCCACTTGCCACTTATAATATAATATACCACCGCGGAAATAGACTATTTAATCTCGAGATCTCTGTCGAGTACTGGAGCCGCGGAACATTAGACCATTCGAGAAAGTTTGCAGCCTTCCAAACCCACATTAGGTACTTTTTATAGGTAGGTAGGTACCTACTGTTAATATCTACATTTTAGGGAAAAATACAGATTGTATTTTTTATATCTGAGAGGGCCTCATCCATTTATCAGGATCAGGCTGTAGCTGTCATTCATTTCTAATGAAATTGGGTTTCTGTGTATCTATTCTTTTAAATCAGTTCCTACTCAAATTGATACAAATGGTTACATTTTGTTTATATATTTTTTTGAATTTATCTTTAAAAATCATTCACATAATCATCAGCCCGGTGCAGTCCACGGCTGGACATTTGCCTCTACAAACACACTACAAACGATTTTTGGCTACTCGCATCCAATTTCTGCCAGCCCTAGCTAATCCCGTGAGCTATGTTGATGACTTTGGTTCTCTTCCGGATCACGTCGTTTCAGATTCGATCGCGCAGAGAAGAAACGCTGAACATGGCTCTTTTCATAGCCAGTTGAGTTCTTTTTTAATATTATTATACGCTATTGGTATCTTCACTGTACCTACCGAAAATAAAAGGCTAATAAAAGCCCTTTGTGATTCGGAGACGTAGGAAGCTATTTTGTTACGTAATGACAACAATAATTTAATTGTTTTTTTTTATTTGCATACCATATATGTAGGTATTCTGTCTTGGAACTGTTTGAACTTGCACGTTATGGTTAGTTTTCCAAACAGTGGACAAAAATGTAAAGAACAAGGCATCCTACTACATTTACCTACTTGGTTTACAATTAGGTGCAATAATTAGAAGGCAAGTAAGAGCTAATCGTAGCCATTGTACAGGTTATTTATTATAATCTGTTGCTACAGTTGTGAAGACTTAAACTTAATACCTAAAGATTTGATTTAATGAATGCACCAAACGTGCAGTGGAATAAAAGTAAATTACCACTGAAATATAGAATTTAGATAACAAAAGTAGATAAAACTGCACATGCATGTGGTAAAAAATATCAATACAAGTAAAGTTGCACACGAACATTTCCCATTATAAAAGTATTAAATCAAAACGGAAAACCTCAATGATAACAGCAAACAAAACTATTATATCAACTCATCAGGGAGAAAATCCTACCGCGTCTAACTTTAATTTGCAATTTGGACGTTAGCGCAGCGCGCTTCAATGTTCCGCTCAGTCAAGTAAAAAACAATGTTCTTGATTGTGTAGATTGTAAATAAAATAAGCCTTATGTCTTCGGTAAAAAGGTTCATGTCAGTCATCATCTTAATGTAACCTTAGTCTGTCAGTCGCTACATTTACGAATATACCATGCTAAAAACTGTGTATGACCTTTTCGGAAGTGGCTCCACTCCATAAACTGTATTTACCTTGTTAGCTAATAAGCAACCCTTTTTATTAAAGTAGGGTAAAGTACCTAATACTGGCAATACACGCTAACTATCTACTATAATATAGACTACGCCCGCGGTCTTGTCACGTAGTTTAATTCTGTTTTAATATAAATAACAAAAACTATAAAAAAATAATACCGGGATTTCATCGAAGTGACGGAAGGTCACTAAGGCAAGGACGAAGCACTTGTGCGACGTACCTAATCGAAATCTAGCCCCATCCATTGGCAAAATTTGAAACTGATAGCAAATCAAATCAAATAGCTTATTGCAAAATTAAGTCCCAAAAAAAAGTGAGGATAGGCCACTAAAATAGCAATATTATAGTAATTTATCAGTAATTAAGTAGTTTGCAATAATGGATTTTGAAATGCAAAATGCAACGATCTTAGCACGATTTAAAACCAAGGCAATCACAATATCAAAACTGAAGAAAACCAAAGTCAATGTCAAATGATTACACCACGGCCACTGACGGATGGCCACACAAATGCAAAAAACATGAAAACTGATTATTTCTCTACAACGATGTAGTAAATAAATTTTAAGTATAATGTATCATTATTATTGACATTGAAAAGAACAAAGATAATTTCAACAACACTTACAATCTATCCACGATATGATGTAAGGTAACGTAATGTTTCAGCCTGAGATAGCACGTTAATTACAGGATGCTCTGCCAACAAGATACCATTTTTGAAGAGGTCGATGGCAAACGTTATAGAAAGCATGTGATTTTAGCAGATGTTAATATACCGTACAAATTCACTATCAACAGAAACCAGAACTGTTTATTTTTTTGCATAAATGCAGACGAATTTTCGGAGCAGAGCTTTCCACTCTGTCATGTTGGACCTGCGCACCGGGTCGGCGACGGTTATCCCGAGCATACGCAACGGATTCGCGAGCGCGGTGGACCAGACCACCGGCACGGTGTACATAGGCGGCAGCGACGGCATATACCTCTACAACTTCGACACAAAGGACATTAATAAATCAGCCCTCGTAAGCGGCGTCGACATATTTGACATGCATTTTCAGAACGAGCTCTATTACGTAGACACCGCTAATCAAAATCTCTACGTTTATAAAAACAACCAAAGTTTAATCGTCCCCGAGTTGAAGAACCATCAGATTCAACATTTCATTATTGATAAACAAGACAACGTGATGTTTGTAAACTCAACGGGGCTATTCATATTGGTCAAAGGTTCAAAATCAGCTACTCTATATGATGACAGGCACATCAACTTCGAGGGGCTACCTTAGATACGTTTGGTGTACCACATTTTATCGCTCAGGATGGAATCTACTCGATTAATGAAAACAAAGAATTAGTCAAAACCTTAGTCCTTGAAAACGGCTATGGATTAGCATTCGATAAAGATAACAACATAATATACAGTGATGAACGGACTGTAAACAAATTAATCCCTTACACAAAAGCTACTACTCCGTTGATATGCTCACAAAGCATTATTTAATATCTTATCTAAAAGGGAATCCGGATATCTTTTTAACCTATTAAATATTATGGTGTTAAAGTTTTGATTTATTTAGATTATCATGGTTCGTACAGAAAACAAATAATACCTATGGCTTTCCATTTATTATAATTTTTTTAGCACACTTAACAATAGATAGATAGATAGATAGATATTCTTTATTGCACAGAAATAGAATACATGAGTGAAACAACAGCTATAGACAGTACAATAAGGCGGTCTTATCGCGTGTAGCGATTTCTTCCAGACAACCTTTAGGTAGATGAGAGAAAACAGAGTGTTGGCAATGGGGGTAAGGCAGTGCAAAGAGATTGCTGAATGAAAATAAGAAGTACAGATACTTATAATTATACATGAACAATTAAGTTATAATTTGAATAAAGTAAGTAGTTTGTACCTACAGTACTTTATACGTAACGCATTTATTATTTTTACCATACATATTAGAAAGTTATATTTATTTAGAGTATGTACCTACTCAATCTGTCTTATTTTCAAACTTACCTACTTACGCCCAGTGTCCGCAATTGGGCGTCTAGTGTGCTAATTTTTAGTTAGGACAGTGAGTAGATATTGGTGGGTTTTAACTCTAAGCAGACAAGAAATCTGAATATTTTAAGATTCATATTAAGTATGTAAATTTCGGAGGAATATTGGATTTAGAGAGGGCTGCTACGAAAGTTAGATCTCGAAGTATGACCCGCAGTGCCATACAGCAGTTATATACAACTTTCTTTTTAAAACCCAACACTACAGAAACCTACATCCAACACTACAATTACTGGACTGGAGAGACTCCCGACTCGCATTTAATACCGCACACAATAACGAGAAGTTAGGAGTACATAAACAGGGCAAGTTGTCTGACAACACCAACTTTTATTGCGCTCAATACAATGCTTTTTGTTTGACCACCAGTTCAACTGCAATATCTAGTTTAGGTACTTACTTATTTTATTGTAATGTATTTAGTTATGAGGTTGTCGCTCAGAATATTGTTCTACCTAAATAGCATTGTAGTTAGATTGTTGCTTTCACTTTTTAATAGTAAGGGGGAGGAATCGAGAATGGCAAAAGAAATCCGTGAACTGCCTTATCTGGCGGTCGCAGTATCGGAAGATGATATCTACTGTTCCAGTCTTACCAGATCTTTCAATGGAAATGCGCGTGAAGTAACTCAACATGGACTTGCTCTTGGTTTCCTTGATCCTTCCCACGTTAACCGGCACAAAGTCTCCTACGCGGAGAAATCTTGTTAACTTTTGCCGAGTGATATCAACCGGATAGCTTCGTAGGTAACAAATATGAAATATCTGGCTATGCCACCACCGGGATTCGGCAGAAGGGATTCCAAAAAGGTTTAGCTTTTCGTCGTAAGGGATGACTGCTAACAACCTCACTGCAAAAGATGCGAAACACCGTGGGAAGTGGACAAGATAAGTACCTACTTAGTAGGAAAACGGGCCCCAGGTTCCGAGGGACAAAGCTTGGGACGCAACCGGGACTTAACGCTAAGTTGATGATCAACGTTGCCAAAATTTCATAAATTCTAACATTTAATTAATTTAAAAAAATTGCTTTCTTGGGTAGTCAGCTAATTAGATCTTGGTTAGTCATTATCTAAAATAATAATTGAATTTCATTAGCCATAGATGCCTCTTTTGATAAAGAATATTGAATAATTCCGTCCTATAAATTCATCACTCTTATTGTCAGGACTTCACCTAGTTTTTGCATAGAGCCGGAACTGTAGCTTTCCCTAACAATAAAATGCTGCCTGAGCGCCTTCAGCAGTAGGTACCACAGCGTAAAATGACCAGTGCAGCAGTGACTCGACTACTTAATATACTCGCAAAGATTAACGCTGAAGAAGATTGGAGCTGTAGTATTTAGTAGGTACAGGAAAGTTGGGTGTGACGTTATAAAGGGCAATGTCAAGAATAAACCTGATTTTACGCATTTAATTTTTTTATTTGTAGTATTTTTCATAAGAGGCAGGCGCAGGAGGCGATAAGTAGTGCTAGTTTCATAGTTTTTTTATACTAATATGATAAACAAGCAAGCACGGACGAGGTTCACTGTAACGCGACCCGTTACGGTACACCTGATGATGCATATCTGCAAGAAAACAGGCATCACGCTCGCTTTGCCAACTTTCAAGGAAAAAATAAGCTCTTTTCTTGAAGGTCCAGGTCCTATCCGTTCGATACACCACCGATAGAAACTTTTCCACAGTTTCATACACTTTCCTTTTTCTTATCATGTGGACTATTTATCCATAGTGTCAAAGGACTTCTGGCGAGCTTGGATAGCGTCCATTATTATAATGACGAGGTGGGAGTCTTTATTCTGTGGCTGGACCAAAGTTATTCGAAAGAATTGAATGGATCCTCACGACAAAGCGAACAATGCTTTTTCTGACAAACTCAAGCGACTTTAGCGAAGTTAGAATTAATTAATGAAAGCGGAAGTGTTTCGGATGGGCGCCGTTACGTTCGTCCGTGAGCAGTAGTAGAGGATTCAATTTACTTTTCGACGCTTTTGAAATTCCCTTATCGTAGTCCATACCTACCTCAATACTTTGTACTGAAGGTTTTTGTCAGTTGATTCAAGAGAACTCTTAGATAGATAAAAGTACTTACTTATATAGAATATAACATTCAATAAAATATTTTATAGTATCCGTAAACTGCGAGGTGAGCCAGTCATCCGAATCTAGACGTCTGTTTTTATTTATGTAACAGGTAGGTAGCAAATGGACAGACGGATCACCTGATGGTAACCGATTGCCGCCGCCCATAGACACCCGCAACCTCTATCGAAGTCACAGTGCGGCTGCTAAGCTTTCAATCCCCTTTCCTCCCCAGATTGGATCTCGTTTGGCCTGATTGTGTTTAGACAAATTGTTGGCTTAAAATAATAAAAATGATAGACAAGTAGGTAATAAATACTTTATTTACAATGTTATTACTGTTCAAGGTTGTAAAATGGTTGGGGCTCACATGATCACTCCAACAAGTCACTATCGACGAAGCCATTCACCTCCATAGATCGAATGAGGTTGATAGTGCGGTCGTACAGCAGCCTCTTGGCGTCGATGCCCCAGATGAAGTCGATGTGGCTGAACGTGGCCATCGGGACGCGGAACTTGCCGATCGGCCTGCCCAGCTCTCGGAACAACCTTACAAAACGAAAGCATATTATTCACTGCCTTATGCAAATAAGTGTTAATATAGCAAGAGGTTTGAAAAATAATACAGAGTACCTAAACAATGATGCACTAACAATTAAGATACCTACCGGACAAACGGAAGTTTCAAATCAAATCTACTTGTAGAAAGTTTCTACGTAAGTAATTCATTTAAAACGGAATGTAAGTAGGTAATTATTATTATCTCAATTTTGTGATTCAAATATCATTACCTAAATAGGTAATTCTCATTTTTTAAAAGAAAACGTCCCTTCCATGGAGGGCAACTTTCTTTCAACCCTTATAATTACGAATTTCAAAATATTGCGAGCTCGGCGAGTACTTTTCCCATGACCGCTGATACCAAATTTATTCAAATGCATCATCAATTAAGCACAGAAAAAATTGGCCTCCATGGAAGTGACTCTTTCCAGAAAATGAGAAATACCCAAATAATGTTTCTGTCTCTATAGCGTCAATTCACGAATAGTAGATTCAGTACCTACTTACTTACAGAATAGCACTGTAAGAGATTTACCTGTCAACATCATTCACATGTGCCAGAGGATCGCTGTCGGAGTAGTGAAGGAACACTGGCGTCGTGATCTGGCGCAGCTGGTAGAAGGGGGGTCTGGAGCTGCCGTGCACGCGCCGGTTGGCGCGCATGCTGCCGTGGTCGAAGCGGCGGAACTCTTTGTCGTTTATGCCTTGGGCGTAGTGCACAAGCTGTCTGGAAGATGCTCCAGCGGGCGAGTGTCCGAGTTTTAAGGGTAGTAACGTCTGTAAAAACGTAATAAAAATTATCATAAGTAAAATTTTAGAGGTGATATTGGTAAAATAAATAAAATACTTAGGTAGGTACTCGTCTCAATGAATCGTAGCAAGCTCGTTTGCTTTTTCAGCATTAAAAATATTACCCATCCAACAACATCACAAATTGCATAGAACGACCTGATCCCAAACTGATTACCTATCTGTTGCACTACCTGCTTTATTCCTTAACTTGCATTTTGGCAATCTACAATTAAAGGTAAACTTAGTTTACTCAAATAGATCTTACTAATTAGTTGTGTACATACTTCATACATTAGATAGGTATACCTAACATCTAAACACTGCAAAAACACAAGTAGGTATCATCATCACAGTACCTAATGATTGTCCAAAGAATAGTATTTGCAGAATGAAAAGTGTTCTAAATTTAGTTTGGGAAAGGGATTGTAACTGTTAAAACCGGGAATTCACAGAAAATGGCAAAGCCTATTAAACTTAAATATTTATCAGATTATACTTACAGCATTGAGTTGGCATTCATTCACTCCAGCTATTAAGAAAAGTATGTTGGTACAAAGAGGCTGGAGCATCACTTCGTCCATGCAGATGGCCTTTCCAGCCCAGTTGAAAATCATACTGTTTGGCAAAAATTCACCTCTTCCAAGCAGAGACAGAACAAACTGAAATTAAACATATACCAACTGAATTTTAACTACATTTTTTCTAGATGGGCACTCTTAATAGATATACCAATAATAGAAACAAAGAAGTACCTAACTATGTACATAAAGATATCCCAAACATAGGTAATATTGAAAACTGAGAATTATAAATCACGTGTAATACTTTCAGAGGTTTGTGGTTTACTCGTACTTAAACTTGGGACTAGTTCAATTATTAGATAGGCCTTTTTCTAATATGTTGAGGAAAAAAGCCCAAATAATTTTAATCGTAGTGCTATGTGGCACGGTTTAGTATGTCGAAGTTACCTCAATATCCGAAGCATAACGCGATAGAACTCTCAGAAGTGGACTCTGATTGTGCGCCATATACGCGACGGGGGCAAATGCGTGCATCGAGTTAATCTTTGCGTTGTACTCCGGACGGCTGGAGCCCATCACGAAGAAGGCAGTAGTCCCCTGCGAGTGGCCGACGTAGTGCAACCTGTCCCTCCCAGTGTGGCTCAATGCGTAGTCGATCATCGCAGGAAGGTCATAGTACCCGATCTCGTGCCATGAGAACTTCCAGAAATCGGTGTTTATTAGCGCATCAGGGTTCAAACGCAGATGACGGCGGGAGTAGAAGTTTCCTCGGGCATTACCCATCCAAACATCAAAACCTTCTTCGGCCAAAATGTAAGCTGAAAACAAAATTTTAACGTACATATTACAATTTTTAGCCATTTCTTAGCTAGGTACTACTACGCTGTAGCAGGATGGAAGAAAAGTTGTTTAAATCTTTTGTTCAGCATTTTTAGTAATTTTCTGAAAAAATTCTTGAAATCGCTCCGTGCGCGATCATTAGGATTCCAATACGTAACACATGAGTTATATTCTAAAATTCGTTACGTTCGACTCGTTTGGCTAAATCAATTCATTGACTTGCTAAGACACCTATCACTCCCAAGATTCTGCTCAACCTGTGCAAGCTAAGTACTAAGTTAAGCACCTTTCATGTCATCTTACCGAAGGCCGTTCCGGGGCCTGTAACGACCCAGTCCGCCGATGAGGAGAACAAGCCGTGCATCAGGACAACGACCGGCCTCGGGCCTGGCTTGTTGTTGCGGTCGCGCCCGTGCGGGATGCGGTGCATGCCCAGGATGTACCCATCCTCCGTCGTTACCGAGTGCTCCTCCAACGGGTAGTTGTATATCCTGACCAGTTCTGGCTGAAATGTTACAGGAAAAATTGAGAAACGAGCCTATACCTTCCTAAAAAGCCGGCAACGCATCCACACTCCTTCTGGTGTAACTGATGTCCATGGGCGGCGGTGATCACTTACCATCAGGTGACCCGCTTGCTCGTTTGCCTTCCTATAATATAAAAAAAAATTACACTGACCAGTAGGTAGTCTCAAACTAGGGCATTCGCTGTACCTAAGAACTAAGCTGACGATAGCCGGGGCCGGGCGTCATCGTCACATACCTGCTTATATTTAGATTAGTATTTCGCTAACTAAAAGAAAAAAGTAAATGTTTCGTTAACTATAGTGTACATTATTATCTACTGGTTATATATATTTCTGGAAGTACATATTACAGGTTTAAACCCAACGATTTTCATGCATTGCATATACTGGGTGTATCTGTGAACATTTACATCCCTTTAACCACGTGTTCTATCGACCATTCTAAACAACATTAGTTCTACAACTTTTCGAAATTCATCGAAAATTTTTTCGACTCCCCATACAAAATGACCAAGTCACGTGACAGACTTTGTATGGAAAGGTGAAATTTTTTATGCTCATTTTCAAAAGTCATATCTAGAACAAATGTTGTTCAGAATGGTTGGTAGAACACCTGGTTAAAGGGATGTAAATGTTCACAGATACACCCTGTTTTTATTTAAAACACCTGTAACATAAGGCAGAACGTCCCTTAAGTAGGGACTGAATAAATGAATAATCGACTTGGTATTACATGGATCTCACAACTTTTAACTGTAGAAAAACTACTTACGAAACTTGTTTTTTACAAGTTTTTTTGGGATAATCTTTTAGTATGATAGAAGAGTAGGTAGGTAAGTAGGTATGTTGCATTAATAAAGTAGGTACCTTAGGCGAAAAAAAGAAACTTCATGCCTTTAAAAGTATAATTAATTTTTATTTTAGTACTCGTATGAAGGATGTTTTAAGGGCTCAATACATTATTACCTATAACGTAGGTAGGTACCTACACATTGCTACTCGGTCTTTATGCGCCGTAAGTGATAGTAGAGCTAACAAAATGAAAAAAAGAGTAACAATTAAATAAACCAGCATTACAACATAATACATACCACGTCCAACAGAGCATCTCGAAAGATATCTTTGGAATGTCTAGCAGCTGCATAGTCTTTATACAACTCCTCAATGAGGTCCGCATGCGGCGACCTGCCGGCCGCAGCCACTCCCACGCAGCACACCACCAGTGCCAAACGCCACATCCTATGCACTTACACCTTTCAACTAACTACCTATTATACACTTAGTTTCAGCTTCAGATAATCCAGATAAAGGTAATCCATGGATTAACCAGGGCGATTAATCATAAGTAGAATTAGAACCATATTGCATATTCATCGTTATTTTCGTTTGATAACCTTCAGGGAGCAGACCGTAGCACCTACGTAACTTAAATTAATAGTTTTTTTTTCTCTATAGTGCACGTTCACATTTAGTTGTCTGCTTAAAACTATGTGAGATATGTAAGTTAATTTAAAAACATTTTAAGAAATCGACTTTAGACCTCGTTTTGTTATAAACCTTAATGAATTAATTTAACAATACCTACATTCAAGAACGGACAATAAAAGAAAGGTGATTTTGTTTTAGTTATCTTTGCCCGACTACGGTGAAGCAAAAAGGACGGTTATTTATGATTTTGACCTGAAAATATTATTATGTAAGTATGTGATGTTTATAAATCTGTTCCCTCATAACTTCTAAGTTATTACAATTAAACAGAAGTGTCCGTGGAAGCCTCTTGATGGTCGTACGGCGCACGGTTATAGACGCATCGTTGTACTGGTACGTAGCACCACGTAGTTATAGGTTTGGTTATGTTATAGGTACATGACGTTACGTTAAATTGACTACAGCGCGCTCTAAGGAACTTATAGAACTAAAAAATATAAGTAATTGCCTGACGGGGTTATATGAGGCATTTAGTAAAAGAGCTTTGTTAGCACATTTCAAGTATAGCTGGAGGCACGAAAGTATATCGATGACCGTTATTTTGCGCACTTGTAAAAAAGAAGACTTTCTATCAAAATTGGTTTCTGCGCACTCAAGGCCATAACTACACTTTCTTGCCTCGGACTATAAGTAAACATCATTAGATAGATATGGCTCACGGCTTTGCCTGCAATCACCTGATAAATGCAAAAAAAATAACTTAAATTCATTAAGGTAAAGTACTTTTAGTCCTCGACGGAGCCTGACCTGTGGTCTGACGTGGGCGCCTACCTAGCTGTCCGCAAATACCTACGTCTCGCCCGACGCCCGACCTCAACAGGAGACCCTCCTCGATGTGGCGGATCGACCCTGACCTCCAAACCTCAATGTGATTTTGATTTGGCGGGCGATTTAAGAATGTAGGTACTTACTAATCAGTTAGCAATCGATAAATTATTTTTATACATTCCCTAATCCAACGAAAAAAAAAACAATCGCATATTTATTACCTTACATGGGCGTAGCTTAGGGGCCGGGATGCTCATTTACGAAGCTCCTCCATCGTAGACGACGTGACGACGCCAAAATAGTGGGTTTGATTCCCAGTCTTATTTTGTGTGAGGTAGGTGATACCTACACTTGTGTTTGTTCAGTCACATACCTATTGTAAAGGTAGAGTTCAGTATCAGGGTGTTACGTATATGATTAGGATTTAATCCTTTTTGATTTAATCTAAGATTTAGGCTTAATTGTTCTTAGTTCCTTCGTTGATTTTGATAAGTGATCATTCTAAGATGTGATAAGTGTGTTGTTAATGTCTAACATCACACGCCTGACAGAAATATGCGCTAGTAAGGGAATCGAACTCTTTAATCCTAATCCATCGGCGCGAGAAACGTATCAGTAAATAGATAGAGTAGAAGGTAAGAATTAGATGAGGAAATATAAACAAATGATGTAGATTTTAACATAAAAAGTTTAATTTAATTCATTTAAAATATCACAATGTTCCGGGTATTAAAAAGTATTTGTGTTATTTAAGATCAGCCTCCGTCACGAACCCTTGGACTTCCATTATTCTCATATGGTTGATTACTCGATTATACAGCAACTCTTGTGCGCGAATGCCCCAAATAAAGTCCATGTGACTAAACGTCGCCAATGGAATACGGAATTTCCCTATGGGTCTCCCGAGTTCTCGGAACAACCTGTCCACGTCCGGGACCTCAGCCAGGGGGTCGCTGTCTGAGTAGTGGAGGAACACAGGGGCCGTGATCTGGCCCAGGTTGTAGCGTGGGGGCCTGATGCTGCCGTACGTGCGCCTGTTGGACAGAGCGCTGCCGTGGTCGTAGCGACGGAACTCTTTGCCGGTGATTCCTTGGGCGTAGTGGATAAACTGCCTGGAAGATGCTCCCGCGGGTGTGTGCCCGAGTTTTAGCGGTAGCAATTGTCTAAAAAAACATCCTCAGGTTAATGACTTAGCAGCAATTAAGAGTCGAAATGCAAAAGGTTTCCTTCGTTCACTTTAGGTACCGAAAATAAATTCTAATCTCATCTCATTTCTAATAGCATTATTTCTAGGTCAACTTAAATCAAAAGTCAGACCAGGAGGCCAATTCTCGGTTTTCGCTTTCTATGTCGAGTCGACTTCATGGAACGCACAACCAATAGGAGAACACAGATTACAGTCGACATTCCTTAATCTTGTTCTTCTATTGGTCTATCCTCCTCCTGATCTCCCTTAGTAAATAAGTAACATACCCACTAATAGACACTAATTAGAATAATTTATTAAATATTATTAAGTTATAAACATTGCTAATAACATTGTTCATACTCACAGCATTATGTTGACACTGGCTCCACCCGCCTATTAGGAAGATAATGTTGGAGCACAGCGGCTGTAAATTCACCTCATCCATGCAGAGCGCTTGACCGGCCCAAGTCATCATATCATTGTTCGGGAGGAACTCTCCTCGGCCAATCAGATTCAGCACAATCTAAAATGTATATAAATAAAACTAAGCATAGTACATCGGTCGGTTGTATTTTTAAGCAAGTGTTTCCCACACATGTTCTCATGTTATTACCTATTGGTTATAAATAAACATTCCTTCTTTCGTCCTTTCCTTTCCAAACGTAGGTGGGTAGATACTAAGCTTTCTTACGACTTCAAAAACTCCAAAATGTCGAGAAGACATTTATTTTATCTCGACACAAAACCTAACGGGAGAGAGGGAAGGAAGTTGGTTATATACTTATTAGCAAATGGTTCTGTGACTGAGATGGTCTATGCTGACACCTTTTAAAGTAAAGTATTAGCCTATATTCTGTCCCACTGCACGGCCAAGGCCTCCATCATAGAAATAAAGGCATCACTAGGCTATTAAGCCGAATATATTAATAATAATGCGGATTAGTGATCACAAACCTGAGCTATGTTTGAAAAATTCGAAACATACTTTTTACTCGACCCGAGAATCGAACTCAGGACCTCGAGATCACGGACAGGTACTTAAACCACTAGACCAACGGGGCGGTGTCCCCCGAGCCGTTGGTCTAGTGGTTTAAGTGTGGTCTAAGTGGTTTAAGGTTTGTACATAAAATAAATTCATCTTACCTCAATATTGTCAATATAGCGTGATAGAACTCTAAACAGCATGTTTTGATTATGCGCCATATAAGCGACTGGAGCGAACGCGTGCATGGATATAATTTTCTTATTATATTCGGGACGAAGAGACGTCATGACCCAGAAGGCTGTGGTGCCCTGAGAGTGCCCGATGTAATGGAGTCCGGTACGGCCAGTGGTAGCGAGCGCATGGTCGATCATCGTCGGCACGTCTATGTTTCCTATTTCGTCCCAGGAGAATTGCCAGAAAGCAGTGCTCAGAATTGCATTAGGGTTTAAGCGTACGTGCTGGCGAGAATAGTAATTCCCACGAGCGTTGCCCATCCAAACATCGAAACCTTCTTCGGCCAAAATGTATGCTGTAATCGGAAGGGGAAATCTTTGTTACCAAAATATATTCATTACGTACCTACTATTAAAATATTTCTTTGACCTTTTGGGCTAGACCGATGTATGACACCTATTTATTTAGATAGGTATGAAACCTGCCCAATCAAGCGATTAAAATGGACAGGCGGTGAATCGCCACACAAGATGGCCCTCTACTAAAATGCGTGAGTAGCTCGCGTAGGCGTAAGCAGCCCCGGGTCACCCTGGGAGAGTGTAGGTAGAGGTAGGTAGGGTGTGTACCAGTTTCTCCGCAATAGGTAAATTATTGTAGGTAATAAATAACAGAACTTGTGCGACTTATCGCTTACTAAGTACTTAGGTAATAATATATACTTAACTTTTCTGGTATCTGAAATTTGCCCTCCGGTAGGGCTTGCCCACACTCCTAGTCGTACTTACCTAAGGCACATTTAGGGCCAGTCAAGACCCAATCGGCTGAGGAGGATAGAAGGCCGTGCATGAGAAACACAGCAGGCCGGGGTCCAGGGACATTGTTGCGGTCGCGTCCGTGAGGGATGCGGTGCACCTCCAAGATATACCCATCCTCGGTTGTCAGAGAATGAACCTCAATTGGATACCTGTACTTCTTCACCAATTCAGGCTGCAAACAATGTTAAGTGCATTAAAATATTAAGTTGGTACTAGAGGTTAAAATCGGTACCAAGAAGCTACCTAAGCCCCATGTATCTACCTAATCTTCAGTACTGTGGGTAGTCCAGATTAGATACATTTTAGATCCAGTGAGCCACCAATTATAGGGGTAGTTCAACAGTGCAGCAGCTTTTGGACTACCCCTAAGAACCCCTTGACTCTTCCTGAGCCAAAAGTTGTGTCTACCTAAACTTAGTAAGACACTATGTAGTTCCTCAGGTTAAAAATGAATCCTATACAACGACCAATATACCGTAACGGTTGGCACTCATGATACGCCAGCACATGTTTGTAGTAGTTTTTTTCATGGTTTCTATCTCGGTTTGGGACCAGGACAATGACAATAGTGTCTGTTGCCTTAAATTAACAAAATCTTGACGAAATTAATACTCACCACATCTAATAGAGCATCTTCGAGTATGTTATCAGAGATCCTACTACCTTCTTGAAGGCTATATTTATACAAAGCCTCAATGTATTCGGCGTTGGGCGAGCTAGCCACCGCCGCCACCCCGACGCAAAATACTAGGAACGCTTCACGCAACATCACTTTAGTACACTAAAGTTATATGGCTACAAAGTACCAATGCCATTTCGCTTTTATAATATCTACAACCAGATAAACCTGCCTATTAATGCAGATATACCATCGATTTATCATTATTAAAAAAAACTACCGCATAGGCGCGCCTAAGTAGCTAGATAATACATTAATAAGTTGATTAATAAATTGATCAAAACAGAAGTGTTCCGATTTTCTTCATTTCATAACACAGATTAGTGATATGACTTACGTTATTTCTAGACTTATCCTTTTATCTTCACTTACCAAGTTCAGGCAGGTGGTACTAAATACCCACCTACTTATAAATAATTTAGGTACTACGTACCTACTTGTAGCGGCGCCGCCGCGCTGGGCACCAGCACCAACGTCGGCTCCATCTAAGCCGGCGGCATTTCCTACAGGTGAACAAAAAAAAATGTGAGTGACTGAGACTAAGATCTTGTAACGAATTAAAAAAACATTAAATTTCAACTTACCTACACACAATAAAGAACTTCCTACCCATTCTTTGATTTCTGTATGAGTGATCTCTCGTAATGTATTTTTTAAAAACAAAAGACTGTATCGCCTAGTAAAGATAACAAATAAAATATTCAAGTCTATTTACTATCGATTCATTTTGATGTTACAGATGAAGAAAATATATTACGTAAATCTTTAAAAAGTAGGTACAATTTGATATAAAATTATAAACTTTCATGTAATGTTAAAAAGAATTTTATTAAATATGTATACCTAGAAATAGATAAAATAAGTAATCAACTGGTTTGCAAGACAAAAACAGAACATAATTATAGCTTGTAAATAGTGAGCTTATAATATTAAGTAAAAAGTACATTATGTTATCATTAATTTTTTGTGTGTTAATTCACAAATAAAAAAGCAATTTTAAAAGTAGTGTATTGTTTAATAAAGCATTAGGACAAGTTTGTGTATTTTTCTGGAACTTAAAACTAGTATCAGTCTGCTAAAAATCATCATCATCAGAGTCTAAGGCAGCTCTTCTTCGATCAAACTTAACAGTGCTGGTAGACTTGGGCATCTGCTGGTTGAGAGACTCCACCAGCTGTATTAGTTCGTCTTCTGATATCTTGCTGCGAACTTGGCCCATCTGTGCCATTCTACAGATCATATTTTCCACCATAGCACCTTTCTCGGGTCTACTCAGTTTGATGTTATTCACTGAAAATAATTAAACTCCTTTAATGTCAAATCATATTAAAACTTGATGCTAATGGCATCCATGAATAAGTCAGCTAATGAAACTTGAAAAATGGAATGGAATGGAATGGAAAAATGGATGGATGGAATGGAAAAATTAAAATGGAATTTAACTGCTAATAAAATTGTAAGCTACCCATTTTAAATATCTTAACCATGTCTTATTTTCAAAAATTTAAGGAAATTATTTCTGAATAACAGCTCATATTCAAAGTATGTGAGTAATCACAATGAAAAAAATAAAACATCATTACATCTGGCTCTGGCATCTTGACTGAGAGCTTGGGCCAGAATAGTGTGCTTTGCCTCTTCCATTGCCTGCATCCTTTCCTCTTGAGCCTTGCCATGATTTGGATCTCCAGTCCCCTGCAAAAAAAAACACTTAAATAAAAGAAGAAAACATGAAAACTATTTTTTATTCCAAAAATAGACTGCCGAAAGATAACCTAACTTTCACCTGAGTCATACGTACCCCATGTTGAGCCTGTAACTGGGCGAGTCGTTGTTGTCTAATTTTTTCTAGTTCGGGATCGTCCATTGTAATTTAATTTTGTGTTATGTTGACTAAAAACAGAAGATAATGCAAAATAATTCCACTTGTTTCACAAACAAGTTTTTTTGTATTATTTGACAAGTCACAGGTTTTTTTTTTATATTTGACAGTTAAGTGACATTAGTTGTTTTATGATTAAGGCAAAGAAAACAAAATTTACAAACTTTTAAGCCTGCTCCACATTTTAGTCCGCGCGAACGCGAAGCGTGTGCCTGTTTTATATAACGCTGTAACGCAGTATACTGTTATACAATGTCTGTGGCGGCCATGTTCGCACTGCGATTCAACAACCAAAATATGTGGAGCGGATGTAAAAAGTAATATCATTGTAGTTGATTTTTAAAATGTAACAACAATATTCATTATAATTTGACGACCCGTTCGACGTAGTGGTTTTAGCGCCAGTTGAGAACTTGAGACGCAAGGGTCGCGGGTTCGATTCCCGCACCAACACAAATGTTTATTGATGAACAGATATTTGTGTTGGGTCTGGGTGTTTGTAGTTCCTTCGTTGTTTCAGATTTCCATAGGACAAGGGAAAACCTTAGTTTGGAAACAGGACAATGTAATACAATATGTGATGTTCTCTTAATTCGTTATTTAATTTTATTTATTTTTGTGGATTGAGCTGCGACAATTTGAGCAATATATAGGTACTCAGCGTCATAATTTTTTTTTTCACAAAAATAGAGTAGGTATTGAATTGGGAACAATAAAAAAGTATTGAGTATCAGCAAGTTTATTTTTTTATGATTGGTCAGAAGAGACATTGGACAGAATAGCAGACGGATCACCTGATGATAAGCGATTGCCGCCGCTCATAGACACCTGCAACACCAGTAGTCACAAGTGCGCTGCCAACCTTTGAACCCGCCTTACCCCCCAATTGGGCCTCTGTACCTCACTCACTCGACGAAACACCACGACACAACAAGGTCTTCTGTGAGGCCGTGGTATCACTCCGGTCTAGCCGGCCCATTCATGATGAAGCATGGCTATCCCACAGTTAAAATTACGCTATGCTTTCGTGCCACTGTAATGTTTGATAATCTACGTTCCCGTAGTTATTACAAAATGCTAAAACAGCCAGTTTATTGACTCCAACAGAGAGCCTTCCAAAAGCTACAAGACTTGATGGACGAAATAGTTCTTGACTGTCGTAAATGCAACGCACCATATAGCTAGCATGGAATCTGACAGGATCCCCTGAAACAGAAAGATTTAAATTCGTATTTGAACATTTTTCCCTGTGACAGTTACCATTTTATATAAAATGTATTTAAATGTTAAGTTAAACATAATTTATAAATAATAATATTTATATCAATACCTGGATAAACAAGATAATCAGACCCAAATTTGGAACCACTAGTAATGTAGTGTCCTTTTTCCCAGAGATTTCTAAAAATAGAATACCGCTTGGCTCCTTCTTTATCTAATACACTTGGTACTAAAATATCTATGGCGACATTTGTTGCATCTGCAAATTAGAAGAAAATTACTTACTACTTACATTTCGACCAAACTTATTTGAATAATTTCTTACTTTTAGTTACTTTATGATACTTCATTACAGGTACAGTGAGTGGTGTTATATTATTTTAACTAGAATTTTTTTATAATTCCTCCATGGGCAAAAATCCCTAACAACTTATCTCTTTTCACTTTTTATAAACAAAATTATTTTAATGCTACTAACCTGTACTAGTAAAATGTTCAGTGGGTAAATGTACAAGTATATGAGCTGGTGCTAGTTTAGGTAACTTATTAATCTCTTCTTGCAGTAATGCTTGTTTATCCAATTCCACATCTGCAATAATAATTACTTACAATTCACTTAAAATAATAATTATTATTCAGAATAAAACAAAATAATTTTTGAAAAAGTCCTAACTGAAATTAATTCTTGGGCGCCCATAGTGGTACACACAAGGCATGTTATTTATACATATTATGATTATGTAATTTTTACCTGTTATTCCTTTGGATAGCATTTTTTTTCTTTTTCCCGCAACAATAATGTCAATTTTCTGTGAAAATTGTTCAATTTTTCTTTTTCTTAAAGCTTCAGTTTGCTCTTCTAATACCCTACACAAAATCCATTATTTAATAGCATGAAGTTATGACTAAATCTTAACATGGACATTCCAACAATGCTGATAAATGGATTACAAAAGGTACAATTTTGATACAAGTTTTTCATACCATGTATTACACACTTAATCATGTACTTGTTTTATTTTGTAATGTCTAATAAGAGAAAATATATTACACACCCATTCTGACCACTGACTTTTACACAAAAGTTATTCATTTACCTTTTTTCACATTCTTTGATAATATTCTTTTCTTCAGAAGATAACTTGTCACAAATATTTGGAACTTCAACAAGTTCACAGACACCTTTCTCCACAAGCAATGCAGCCTCTTCGGACATAAGTGCCATTGGTAAACCTAAAAAAGATTAAACAATAAGGACATGTTATCTTTTTTTTTCCCACTTTCATCTTCACATTTTTTGTTACACTCCACAAGCCACAAAGGCTACATAGGTAGCTAGGTACTCAACAATTACATGGGATAGGGTAGGTGTATAAAATCATACAACTTTACCTAAAAAATCATTTTGTCGAGGAAATGAAGCAACTGAACCAATAAGGGACCCACATATACGATGTTGAGATCGTAGATTGTACCAATCTGTTGAAAAAAAATTATATTATTTGATTAAGTACATACTTAAGTAAATAATAAAACTTGATTTTTATTTCAAAGAACTCCAAGAACTTTCATTATAAAATCTTATTCTTACCATCGGCATTCCAAACGTACGCAGTTCCATTTTCTACAATAAGTGTAATCATTTTTTTAAAAATTTTATATTCTTCTATATTTTTAGAGAATTTTTATGTATGTAGCGCTCATAGATTTTTAATTTTTCTAAAAACCGCAAACCACGTAAAAAATTCGTAAGTTTGGGCTGTGTCTGTCACTGTCATTTTGACATTTTAGGGTAATTAGACTTTTTATTTAATTATTTGCTTTTAAAATTAAGAAACAAATGTTATAAAGTCTTAATCATCAGTCACTGTCTCTGTCGCTCATTTATGATGATGTCATAGGGTATGGCAAAGAGTATAGTAAATACACCAAGGTTATGGTAACCTCGTAGTTCCCCAAAAATTCGTTTTGATGATTTTTTACTAATTTAAAGATAAATACTAATATACAATAAAGATAAATACTATTAGTATTTGATAGTTTGAAACTTATATTTCTGTATTTCATCGTCAACATATGAATCAGGTATAAAGAAAAAGTAAAATGTCACTGTCAGTCAGCTGTAGGGTTGAAGGAGACTGATGAAAACAAAATCCTAACGTTAAAATTATTGTAAAATTATCTATTTTTCATCTGAATTTCATTAAAATTTACTAATTTGTACAACTGTATTAGGCTACGTGTTTCGAAACTTAATTACCGGCATAGCCCGTGTTATATAACATGGCAGCAAGGAATGTCTTAATTGGTTAGTATCGGATGATATTTTAAAAAAATAATGGAGCGAAGGGACGTACAGTTTAATTACTTTCGTCTTTCCTTTGACCTTTACCCTTAGTTCATAAACCTTATGCTCGATATAACATAAACTATGTGCTTCTGCATTATATCCCTTGTTTATTGCCGCTCGGTAAACATAGCTCGCTATATCTATCTATCATCTTACGTCTGGCGCACCGCCCGGCCCGCTGGACCTAATTTTACATTTTCTGCAAATCAACTAAAGAGATTTGTATGTGCCTTATTTTCTCTCCGCCACATACTACTTACGCCCCGATAGTCTAATGGTTTAAGTACCAAGCCGCAATCTCAGGTTCCTGGGTTTGATTCCCGGATCGACCAAGCAGCAGTTTCAAATTTTTCGAACACATGTCTGTGATATAGGCTGATGCTTTACTTTTACTTTACAGACTTCTCATAATTGATTGTTTATGTTACTAATATTTCCTACCCAATTACTACAGGTGGAGGTACAGGATTTATAGGCAAAAACTTGGGTGAACTGTTAATGGCAAATGGTTATAATGTTGTGAATGTGGCTCGGATGCCTGCCACCACCAACATATCCTGGTCCACATTGGAACTTTCTGGTTTGCCTAAAAGAACATGTGCTGTAGTGAACTGTGCTGGACAGCAATTCATGGACTTTACTAAATCCTGGACACCGGGGTATGTATGCCTTACTAGCACTCCTTATTGCTACTATAATACTGCAAATAAATTTGAACTAGTTTTAATGAATCTTCTGTTCTTAACACAAACTTTATTTTCTTTGGCAGATTTAAACAAAATGTCCAGAATTCTAGAGTGTATACAACCAAAGCATTAGCTAAAGCAATCAATGAAAGTCCAGACAAGCCAAAAGTGTTTGTTGTGGTCACAGGAGTGGGTGCATATGAGCCCTCCAACTCTCAAAAGTATGATGAGAGTAGTCCTACAACCGGGATTGATTTTTTCTCAAGACTCACGGTTGAATGGGAGAAAGCAGCAAAAGTAGAATCACCAGTCAGACTTGTGAGTATTATTGCATTTTGTTCCTTGTGTCTAAAATCCTTTACAATATGAATCAATTTTGTTATTGAAATATTGAAATTGAAATAATTTGTTATTATTATGTATTGATTGAGTTGTAAATGAAAAAAAAAGATAAATGGTTTTATTCAGTGATAATAATTACACATCATTACAAAAAAAAATATACAGTAAGTAAATAAGGAAGCTATAAGTAGTTGTAATATAGTTGATTCAAATAAACAAATACTTCTATCTACCTCTACCACATTTGTGCCTTTACTTTTAGAAGATTGTATTATCTTGTTATGATGATGAAATTGAAAACATTGAAGCAACATGAGATTCCTATTTTTTTTAGGTGATATCACTGTGGTATCATTCAATGTGTTAGCCAAAAGATAAATTAAATTATGTTTTTTTTATTACAGGTTATTATTAGATCTGGTGCTGTCCTAGGTAGATGGGGTGGTATGATAAAAAATATGTTTTTACCTTTCTACTTTGGTGTTGGAGGAAAAATTGGCTCAGGCAAGCAGTACTTACCATGGATCCACATTGATGACCTCACCAGACTAATTCACTTTGCTATTGAAAATGATAATGTCCATGGAGTATTGAATGGTGTAGCACCACAAGTAATCACCAATGAAGACTTCACTAAAGTAAGTTAAAAAGGGAAAATGATTACCTACATCCTGAACATTTATTAATTACTAGAACTTCAGTAGGTATCTCTATGAAATATTTTTTATGTAATCATGAAAAAATGGAATAGGCATTCCAAACTTTAAAGATTAGGCAACCTTATTCATTAAAGCATTATTAGTCTATCATGAGATAACATTATGGTATGGGATATAATGGACCGTAAGAGAGTTTAAGTGTGGAAAATAGAGTCCACATTACATTAGGAGATATTGTTGGGTTTGCATATGTTTCATTATTATTTTAGTGTTACATACTTCTTATATGGTTTTCTATCCACAGTCCTTCGCGAAGGCGTTGAATCGACCTGCCTTCTTACCAGTTCCTGAGTCCATACTAAACTTCCTGCTGAACCATGAGCGTGCCATGATCATGACAAAAGGCCAACATGTCATACCTAGGAGAGTCCTAGAGTATGGATTCAAATACAGGTATGACAATATTGATGAAGCCTGCAACGAGTTTGCACATCTTTGCCCAAAGAAACATCCACTCAAGTAAGAATAAAAGATATTATAAATTTTTGCGCTACAATTTAGTATGCTCAAAATTTCATAGTTATTTTACGTAGGAAACTTATGAATTAAGTAGAGAACTGCACTAAATATGTATGTAGTTAATTATTATAAAATCTTTAGGAATGCCTACATTGGTGAAGCATTTTGTAGATGTTGTGTTGAAGAAAATATTTGTTACTTATTTATTATAATATTTAAGATACTAAATATATGTATGTAAATAAAATGTTTTATTGTTTATAAGGCTTTTTTTCAACAATTATATTTCACAAATTCATAAATATTACATATAAAATACAATTATACAATATAATAAATGCTTAATTAAGTTAATCTCGATAAGAAAATATTACTTAAAATCGTATTATCCTATCTATAAAATTATATCTTCTTTTACTCCCTAATACATATAACCTTAATAAGTATTTCGTTCATATAAATTACAATACAATTAACTAGCTACACTTAACAACATTATAAGGTAAGGTATAATGTAATTTTTAACTTCCTACAAGCTCTTATCCAGTTTTATTTCCTAGTGCCTGATAAAATATCGAACCTTTTTATTTGAGCTATTTGTACTTTACATGAACGTTGATAAAGGAAATTTATATTACCTACTTAAAAAGTTAATAATTTAAAAATCAAGAGTTGTTAATGATTCAGCAACATACTAGTCGTTTAGCAACATACTAGTCGTTTAGCAACATACTAGTCGTTAGCAACATACTAGTCGTTTAGCAACATACTAGTCGTCAGTCAACACCACAAGCAATCACACCAGGAAATAATAAATGGATAACAGTATTCGTAAACTGGAAACGTATTTCCAAAGACAGTGAGATAGCTAGGCTAAGGATAGTGAACTTCAAGGGGTCGCGTCGCAGTTGTCGAACCGGTAAACTAGTCGGGACACGAACTGGCGCAGCGTCTCCTGGCGCATGCGGCCGACGTCGAGCACCTCCTCGTGGTTGGCCTCGGCGTCCTGGTCGTAGCTGGTGACGCACTCGTTGGTCACCAGGGACAAGGCGAACACCTTCATGTCGCAGTGCCGCGCGATTATCACCTGGAATTTAAAGGGTTTTTAGTTATTGAAAAGGAGTTAACTGAAAAGGAAGTAGTATGACTTGCTTCTTTTGTTTTTCTTAATTATCATCTTGACAGCCTCGATGGCGCAGTGGCTAAGGTGTTCGCTCGAAACGCCAAAGGTCCCGGGTTTGATTCCCGGCCAAGTCAATTCAGGAAACTAATTTTTTTAAGTTTTCTTGGTTTTGGGTGTTCTGGGTTGACGCCTCCAGTTAATTATCGTCACCTGGTAGGTACTCATAGTACAGGGGTTGCCCTAGTTTGAGACCAGGTTGATTGGTGTGATTGTCTGGCGCATTTACTGTGCACAGTTTGATCCGTTAACTTAATTTACGTTCGTCAGGTGGACTAATATTAGTGGAAAAATAATGAATTTAACCTCATGTACGGTGGACATGCCAACGGCGTCGACTCCGACCATTTTGAGCATGCTCAACTCTGCCACAGTCTCGAAGTTCGGTCCGCCGAGACACGTGTATACCCCCTCCTGGACAATGTCGTCGATTTTCAGCTCTTTGGCTATCTGGAAACATAGAAATTCATCATAAATTAATATCAGACAACTTTACTACTACGAGTAGCCCGCCCTTATACTTCGTTTAGGAACATTAGTTCCTCGTTGTACCAATAGATAGCGCCTTTGGGCAAGAGCGCTCCACCGAAATTTATAATGCGCCTTTTTCTTTCACGAATCTTCACGTCAGGTAGAGCTACCGTAATAATAGGCTCAACATTATGCCTTTTTATTTAAAAGACATCATCGGGCTATGGTGCTTTAGTGATCTGATTCCCCTTTAAAGGGTTGCGAAGATCAAACTGGCAGTTGCTTCATTGCATTTACCAGACCTCCCAAATCCTGAATCATGGTCTAACTGTGCCTCAGGCTTCGAAGAGATAGCTTTGGTCACAACCAGGAATCCCACGCTGAGATGAGAGAAATTTAAGGCATCATTATATCCTTTCGGTTTCGGCATCATTATATCATATCGTTATATCCTTTCGGTTTAGCTTTCCGTCGCCTATAGAAGTTTCTCAGAAGAGAACAAATCTTCACGTACGTATTACCAATGTAAGTATTCCAGATTCTTCTCGATTCTAATTTCAAGCTTTCCGAGCGTAGTCTCATTGTCATCTCTTTCTTTATCTACTCGTGAGATAAACTTGTCAACTATTTACATCGAGTATTAGGACGGGTCATAAAGAGTTATCATCACGTGGTAAGACGCAATGCGCTTTTAACTGCTTTCAGTCGGTATAAATATTTCAATAAATAAGGTGTCCATTCTTTATTTACTTCAAAACGTATTGCAATTTCGATATTCAATGGGTGTCCTTCTTAGATCTCATGTAACATAAACCGCTCATTAACCAATTTCCGAAAAAAACGAGAGCTTTTCTAATAGAACAGCTTTAATGCAAAAAAATTCAAATCAAGGATAAGAAATAACAAAAAAATTATTACTTTGATTGCTCAAATCATTATCGGAATAATTCAATCATTAGGTAGGTACATTTTGCTCAACAAAATTTATAAAAGATGGTGACAACTGTGAACACCCTCTGCCTCATATCGGCGATATAGGATAGAGTCAAGTAGGTAAGTCAACATTTAGCCAAATCTATTTTCATCTCTTATGTTGTTCGCAAGTCAATATTTTGTAGCTGAATGAAAATATAATAGATTATAACTGTAATTGTTGCACCCTGTCCTTTCTGATCTCTCTAAGCTATATTATTGAGAAGTTTCGTCAAGTCATACATAATTTTATCTAGATTTTCGAGTTTTTCTAAACCTAGGTTCCAAAAATTAGTGCTGGAACGCCTGTCTGTGGCAGACAGGCGTTCCACAGGACATTCATGACAGACAGACATGGACAGAGTTCTCACAGGACACACATTTAGTCAAAAATTTCACAGCTGCAGTCCATAGCTGAGTGGATAAAGAAACGAATATAGTCCGAGGCAAGAAAGTGTTCATGACCTTGAGTGCGCAGAAACCAATTTTGATAGAAAGTCTTCTTTTTTACAAGTGCGCAAAATAACGGTCATCGCTATACTTTCGTGCCTCCAGCTATAAGAATGCGTGATTGAAACGACATCTTCAACAATTCACTAGCGATCCAGCATGTGATGTGTATGCGGTATGACATCCTCTGTCAGAGTCGTAAGGTTATCTGAAGCCAGCTTGGGAATGCTATACAAGAGCGCTTTTATGCGTTTATTTTTTTCCATACGGTTCTTAAGATAGTGTAATCAAATAATAGTATTTGTTTACAATAACAAATCTCACTTAGTTTTTTTCCATAAGACTTTTCGGACCAAAAGAAATAAAATCCGTTACTTAGGTCCAATTGAGTATTTTTTACTTCGACAAAGAAAAAGAAAATACGTAACTTTAAACAAACAACAGCTAAAATAAACAAGATCCTTTCCCGTCTAATCGGCTTGTTGGAAGGATTATTCCTTTTTGGATGACAATTTATATCTTTGTGATACAGATAGGCAGATGAATAGACGGATCACGTGATCTTAAGTGATTGCCACCACCATGGACGGGTCTAACAGCTGTGGAGTCAAGTGCGCTGGTAGGTAGGTACTCTTAACTCTCTTTTTTTCTGTCATAATAACACGATTACACGTTGCAGTACATCTATACTATTTATAAAGAGACTAGCTTTTTGCCCGCGGCTTCGCTTCCGCCCCCCACTTCCCTAAAATGGGGGGTTAGAAAGGGGCAAAAAGTAGCCTATGTTAGTATGATTTAACAATAGTGTTCGGCTTGTCCGGGTGCACCTATTTTCTCTTACTTTCATACATAAACAGTTCCGTACATACAGTACTTATCTCTAGTTTTTCCCAGTAACTTTTGTCTTACCTCTTTAGCAATTTTTCTATATTCGAAGTTGTAGGCCTTATTCATAGGCGGGAAACGTGGGCCGAATTTCTCATCGTTGGGCCCGTGCAGTGGGTTGTTCCCGGCGAAACCCATCATATTTATGTGGTCTTTCACGATCATCAGGTCTCCGATCTTGTACTTGGGGTTCAAGCCGCCTGCCGCATTGGTGGCTATCAAGGTCTTTACTCCGAGCAGTTTCATCACACGCACTGGGAGGCAGCACTGGAAAAATATAGTTAAAAGGTTTTATTAGTAGCTACTTTGTAAATAGACTTAACATTTCGAACTTTGTACTTATAAATGTTTAGGTTTTTTTTTTACTTTCTATCCAGTTAAAAGTAAGTATTTTGATACAAAAGTCAGTGTTTGAGTTGGTTTCTGTATTTGGAACTTTAACAAAGTATCTTCGATATTCAGTTATGTAATAGGTATCATCCTTTTTTATTTGAGATGCAAACATTCACCGCATGCTTTTGAAACTAATAACAACAACTTAATATTAAGACGAAATGAACCAAAATAATTTCAATCGCCCATATAGGCTTTTAGATAAAATGGTCTATGTTCGCTTTTATCGTAGCGCGTCGTTTACTCTCTTATTGTGATATTTATTCCAAACACAAGATAACCCGCTCGCTGGGGGTCGCGGCAGCACTTTGCGTCAGCCATCCAGATATTTCTGAACAAATATTTTTAACCCTCTTATCTGTGTTAATCTACCATTGTATTTTGTTGACGTACCATCATCTTTCAAACCTTTACCCGATTCAATTTAGTATTGACTCAGATATTTTTATGTGTATACACCTAAGTAGGTATGTATCTAATTACTTATGTATAAAAATATCGGAGTACGTACGTTACGTTTCGTATCGTGTATTGATTTAATAAATGACTTATTATCAGTTGTGCTGATAATAAGCAATTTTTACTGACTTAATTTCTACCTTTCAAGAAAAAAGACACCAATTTGTTACTTAATTGGTATAGGCAGATAAGTATGTATAAGTAAACGCTTAAAATCAATTTTGATTACTTGCTGCGCGCAATCTCTGACAAATTTCAATTTTCTGAAGGAATTTTAATAAAATTTGTAGGTAATTAATTATGATCTGTGAAATCTTTTCGATGGAATTTCGAATGACGGAAGACGTGGACAGGAAAATAAACATTTTAACTAACCATATTGACTTTCAGCATCTAGTAGTTGATCATCTTTCAAATAAGTATGCACTTTATTGTATGGATACAGAGTACCCACGTCTTTGTACCGAAAACTATTATTTCGAAACTACTCTTTACTACTCAAATTAAAATATTACATCAGCCGATAAGTCTCTACATATTTATATTTCATCGTCTTCTTTGTTATTGTCTTTATTTGTTTACTAAATTACCACAATAAATGTGAGATTACGTTATACATGTAGGCGTGATTTGATATCTTTTTTTATGTAATCGATATGAACTCATTTATTTCCTAGTTAATATTTAAAGTAATAAAATGCCGATTAAAACAAAATAGTACTTAGATACGAGTAACCATCGACAGTATGCGAAACATTTGAAAATGTGGATTAAGATTATATAATCGCGAATTTTATGCATGGCCTCCACCTCAGCAGAATACTTGCTTGAACGGCTAATCCAGTCTTTATCTAGGTCTAGGATTGTAATGTGGCATTATTCATATATCGTTGTATATATACCTACATAGGTATAATATAACTAATAAACTAACTATGTAGTGCCCTGGCGAATTTATTTTTGTTTACTTCGGTTCGCTGGAAGCAAAAAAAAATTCGCCTTAAAATTCGAATAAAAAAAAAGGTGGTACGAATACCACCTTTTTTTTCAGTTGAATTATTAAACATTAAAATCAGAACATTTACATATGTTAAACTTTAGTAAATAGGTTGGTAGGTGAGATTTTGACAGACTATAATACGAAAGTAGTCGTAGAGTTTGCAGGTGTGGGTAAATAACTACATATTATAAAGTGGGTCAGATTACGTCACGTGTAAAATGATTGACTACTTATTTATCTTGTTCATCAATAAAATTATGTTGTGAACTCTTGATAAATAGACTGAAATTAAATTTTCCACGTGCTTGAAAATTACTTTGCTGGTTTGAATTATTTTCATTCATCCAATTTTAACTTCGTATAACATTGCTAAATTGCTAGACGTCCCGATATTTGGGTTAAATCGAAGATTTGAAATTGGATATGTAACCTTGATATATGTAGGTAGGTACCAGGTGGTAAAGTAATAATTTTTTAGGTGATTTTTGTTATGTCGAGCATCTGAGTAACAAAATAATTTGACTTAAATAAATTCGAAACTTGGCTGTCGCCGAAAAAATCTACGTAGATACCTACCTTAATCGAATCTTTATATGAAGTCTGTTTAAATTTCCCCGTCATAAACTTCTTAACCATAAACGAGCTGAACTCACCTTCCACAGAGGATACCCTTCGAAGTAGTGGAACCGGCCTTGCATGGCGACTACAGGCACGTCCTCAATCTTTCCGAACACCAGTCTGCCATGGTGGCCCTCCACTGTGCTGACGGGGAAGTTCGGGATTTCCTCATATGGTATACATTCTGGGTCTACTATGTGTTCAGCCAGGGAACCTGCATAAGCAGAAAACTACATTTATGTTTGTCTAACACATAATATACTTAAATGAAATGGGATGAGTACTGAAATATGAAAAGCGTAGCCTAGGACACTTTAGCTACTTTTATTAGAGTAAGGAGAGTACATCAGGTAGTTGCATATTAATTCTAAATGTAATACCAAATTAATTCACTGTCCCACAATTTTGTCAAGTCTTTTAAAACACCAAAACAGTAAGGCACAACAAAACATTAGGTAGATAACATTCAGAAAAATTGGCAATATTCATTCTGTCGGTACATTTATGTTCAATGTCTGGGCAATTGATTCTGACCAACGGTTAATCATAGTGCCAATTGATGAGTCGTGAATAATTCAAAGCAATAATAAGTACCCTCTTTCCAATACGAACCCAACCCGGAGCCGCAAATGACGCCGATGCGCGGCCGCACCGAGGTTCGCGATAGGAGGAAGTTTGCGGTCTCCTGCAAGATCTCGTACGAATACCTGGAATTAAAAACAAACAATAAGTCCCTGATAAAGTAGGGAATCTTTGCATTCATTCATTTTAGCACCAAACAATATCGTTTCTATAAATGAGTAGCGTTTAAAATATATAATTTTAAATTGTGATTTCTTACAATTTCTTAGTAACCAGGCTGTCTAAAAACCCTGTCATTACGATAGATGCTGATAGAGTAGAAAAATTGCATAAAAATATTTGCAATTATACCTAGCGGTCCCCTAGTTAAAATAAGTCATGCACGTGCAGCTGTATCTAGATTATTGCATCATATGACCGTTGTTTTAAGATTTAAATTTCAGTGCCTCAGCTTGGCAGATGTGATTATCCAGTGCAGATAATATTTGCTTCACACGCATGTTTGTGTCTAATTATTTCATCTATAGGTAGTATGTAAGTACCGTTATGAAATGATTTTATTACAGTAACGTAAAAGTAACAACTATCATGTCTAATAAGATTGATTATTCAAACTTCATTTAAATATATACTAAAAATCTCTCTTTTTCGCTAAGAATTTTACGGACCAAATTTTACAAAAATAACCATTTATGAAAAAGTTGTAACATTTTAATACAAATTAAATACACTGGGTAGCAAATAAAAAGCGTCATTACAAGATATAATAGTTTAACAGCTAAGTATGGTAATAATTTAAACTTTTAATAAATATTTTGAATTGAGATAAATAATATGCGCTTAAAATTTTTCTGACGGTATGTAAATGATCTAATGTGAGTCGCCACAGGTAGAGTTGAGTTTATAAAAACAATAAGTCGATTATGCTGACACTGATTATCAAAAATAGTTTTTAATACTTCTCTATCATAACTCGACATTCTCGAATTACGATACGATAAAAGCTGCAGTGTAAATAACGAATACTTGGTACTAAATATCATTATATTCATTTGTAGTTAACTACTTTGTTTAACCGTTTTGCCATAAAAACCAGTAGTATCCATCGCATGAGTTGATGAAGGGTTTAGTACTCGATATGATTGTTTCTGGAATCCCGGTTGACTGGTCGTGATTGGCGGGTCGTACGTTGTTGTACCTACCTACTTGTTTATACCTCGAAGTTCTTTCATTACTCATAATTTACTACTTGTCAATCGTCCTTGAGTTGTTAAAGAGTGTTTTATTTAGGTTTGAGAATTAGCTCTATGCAATAAAGATATAAATTGCATCACTCATCATTTCAGTTATTATAACAACTTACTTTTTTTTACTAGACAGATTTAAAAAACCATTCGTCATTCTTTTTGACCCTAGTCTTAATGCATTTCATTGCCATAATTTCACTGATTAAAAGTTAACTTCACTAACACACACTTTTCTGTAGGCATGCAGTTACATACCCAGATTTTCCATTTTCTTCGTCAACTTCTGGAAGTGTCTTTTTCGCAGGCTTATAGGCCTTGCTCCCATTATTAATGTCAGTCACATTGATTGGCGCCATCACTTCACTGGTAATTAGTCGAGGCTAAAAGGAGATAATTTATTGTGAGTTCGTTGTGTACTGCAGTGGGCAATGTCCGAGCATGCAATGAAGTGTCCGGCGGACTCGCGCCGGTTTTATAGACTTGGAGCCCGCGTCAACATCGTGGGCACTCACTAATTACCCTAGTCGGAGAGCGAGCTGCGAAGATCTCACGACATCCTCCGCCAAAATAGCGTACGCACGCGTATTCGAGTGTTACGGGACTACCGATGGGAAAGCTTTTGAGGTGATTCGAGCGCCCTCCCTACCCCAAATGAAAGTAAATGTAACATTAAGCAATAAGAGGACTTATTTCCTCATTTATAAATAAAAATACAAACCTCATAAAAGAACTGAAGAAAGTATATATCAGATTTTTAAAGTTACAAACGTTTCTTAGCTGTTGTCAATATTTCGTACATGCAGATGGATAATATGATTTCGAGAGCGACCGTGGCTCAGTGCAGAAGAACGTGCATCTTCTTAAAGGGAGGTTCGAGTCTAAGGATGAACCTCGGCATTTTTCAATTTTGTAGGTGTATTTCTATCATTTGCTCGTCGGTAAGGAAAAACGCCAATGGCTTACTTATAGAAGTAATTTTCTCCAAGATGTTAGATAGGAGATATTGGCTCTACCACGTTGTCTATGTAATTTATTTTAACTGCAGTTTCTTCTTTCGACTATTTTACGGTGACATATACTCACGCTTCCATAATATAATATTATTTGCTATGTAGGCTTATCGTATCTCGATTTTTGGGACAACCTCATACATAGAAAATATATGTATGTGGCATGCACTTTAGTAATTTGCTTCCTAGCTCTTAGTCTATTGCATCTCATAAGATCAAACATTTTTTTTAACTTATTACTGATTATTAAATAAAATAATACTACGGGCTAGATTCTCCCATATTCATAACAAGTTGCGTCGGTTTTCTTACGTTTTGAATTATTATAATTAGTTCATTTTGTCACAACTGACATATCAATTGAACTGACTAAATAATATATTTTATCGTGTTGTGAAAAATCAAGCAATTAAAAGCCAATCATTAGTTCCGTTTAAAATTAATTTGGAGAAATACAAAGTAAATTTACCCGTTGATATTTATTAATTATTAATGTGTGATAGACTAGTCATACATTGCCAGCCCTTCGTTTTAGGACTTTCAAAACCCAATTTTCCTTCTGTCTCTTAGCAGGAGTTCAAGAAAAGTAGTTACTTCCATTTGGTGTTTTATTCCCCGTTCAACCTGTAGGGGTTGAATAAAAAGAAGCTAAAAGTATTATTATTTTTAATTTTGTATAAAGTTCAAATTCCAATTTTCATGACTGTAGTTTTAAAAATGTGGAGCTTTCATAAGTACTCGTACCTACATAGTTTTAACCCCAAGTAAACGTCGTGTGTATGAAATGTCGTATCGTGTGACGTAGGTTTATGAAGTAACTCATAACGCAGCGCGGGGCGACTAGATCATTCCGCGCCGCTCTTCAATAAAACGCACGGGGTGTACTAACTGCGTGTCACCGTCCCTCGTTTGCGTTGTGTTCGCGGGAGGGGCAGTCGCAGTATTTATTACATCGCAGTCAAAAATACCGGCCCGCCCCCGCCGTCCGCAAAGTGCCTTATACAGTTGAACCAGACCAAGTGGATTACATGTTCAGAATAACATCCGAAGCCTAGTAGGTTTCCTAATGGTATTTTTTCCTAACCGCCGCGGTATTGGTAGAAATTCGCTCATTTCATCATTCAATTTCATAAATCAAGGGTTGCATACTCTGATTAGAACATACGACATCCCTTCTATGAGGCGCACGTTCTTACCTACTGATCTATCATCGGTCATCTTGTTGTTGTATTGTCTTGTATTTTTTGACGCCGTGAAATGACTCCTCAGGCTGATTGAATATCCCCCTGCTATGGGGCAGCCGGATTTTCTAGTTACCTTACATAGGCACAGTCGGCAGCAATTAGTTAGGTAGCGACATCCAAGACAGTCAAATATTAAGATACAGACTTTGGCCAATAACTTCGGTACCGCCAAATTGGTCAATTATATCGATACACATAAATACATTTATTTATTTTGCGTACCACATCGGTCTTAAATTAATAAAATCCAGTACTTTGTTACCATGACACCCCGTAGGAACACCGTAAACTTAATAAAAATATCAAGTTTCATTCATAACTAATTAAATAAACTAGATAAGTAATAATTATTTCCCAAATAATATTATGGTCTAATTTAGATCGTATAAGTTTTGCCTGACTATGTAAATTTAATGGAAAGATTTTCGTATATTGCTATCTTAATTATTCATGTTACAATGGCTGGGTGAATTATTTGAATGTAATTAAGTACGGAGATAGCTTATACTTACATATGTTACTAGCTGTTGCCCGCGACTTCCTCCGAGTCAAATAGTTAAGGCAGCAATCCTTTCCCAAGGGGTGCAGAGATTTGATATCACTTCAAGACTACATACAATAGATATGGCAATGAAAGTCATGCATGAAATGACAAAGATACAAAGAAAGAAAGATATAGACTCTTAAAGTCTGATAACTGATACTGTTGTTGCTTACCAGCTAGTAATTTATTTTGCGGTTTGTGCTAATTTCATAGGGTGTAATATTGCAGTTGTATCAGAATATATGGCGAAGATGTTGCTGAGTTACATAATATGGTAATATAGTTATCGTTAGGTATATAAGTGGCACCCTGGTAGACCCGATATAATGGTGACATGCGCGTCGTCTATTTGAGCGTCTCGGGTGTATCGATAATTTTTGACCACTTTGGCTGGATCTAACTATTTGACAGCATTGGATCTCGCTATCTAATTGCTGTCGACTGTGTCCTACTAGCTATGTAGCTTTTGAATTAGGTACGTCTTACTAAAGGGAAAGGTAAAAACTATTATCCGACACTAGGCGTATCGGGACGCCTATCATTCGACGACATCGAGCTACATTGTCAGTGTCTATAGTAAATACTCACATAGAGCGTTATCATCATCACTGGCCATCATGACCATTGACCACCGCCTCGCACAAACGTCATAAAAACTGTTATCAACGTTCGTATTCCGAGTAATGAGATTGTGGGTGTCGCTGCTGCAATGATATGATTTTGCAGCCTCTTATCTTCCATTTAACTAATTAGATAAGAACTTAACTTCTGATTTTTGTAGTGATAAAATGTCTAAAACCTTTTGTATGCTTAACAATGCATAACTTAAATAAGTAAGGCTCCATGCTCTTGACTAGATATGAAAAGCACTTTTACCTTCCAGGTAGACCGGTGGGCTGTTAGCAAGCAAGCCAGTCCAGCCTGCGGCCGATCCCATTCCGTTCGTCTCACATAAGAATATGAGAGCGGCAAGCGCACCTATGTTTGCGCACTCAACATATGCACTATTCAGTAGATAATATACCTCTATCTTATGTTTTAGGCCCAGCATTTTAATTAACATTTCGATTAACGATTCTATCACATGACACTATTTTGTACTAAGGGATCTCAAAAGTGCAAATTCCATTATTTCACCCCTTGTGCCAATAATATTACGACGAGCTATGTTATCAGTTCATATTTTACTAGTAAATTGAAATTTAACATCGCTGTTTAGGAGTAGGTATGCTAATGAATTCGTCAGATTGCTTTGAGCTTTTAGTAAAACTATGTTTTTTTTTTAATTTAGTAAAGTCACAAGTATTAATTTATTAGTATTATTTAGTATAAAATATTTATATAACCCATTATACTCTAGATACCTAAATGGTTCTCATCACAAACTGAAGACGTCTAGCAGCATGCAATTATATCCTGGCTAGAAATAATGAAGGTTCGTCCTACCTACATCGGAAATCCAAAAAAAATGGATTCAATATTATTTCTATGAAAAATATTTGTTTTTAATAAGTAAAACTAACATGAGAATTTAAGGTAGTATCCCTCCAGGGCCCAATCTTTTTGCCATACTGTATATTCAGAAACATGTAGGGATACCTATTGATTTATCAACGAATACTGAATAGGTGAAGTAATGAGATGTTCTATTTTTGTATTAGTAAAAAGATAGCTTTTATAATAAGCGCTCGTCGTGTGTGTCGTTAACACGCAGGTTTGACTTGAAATTCTTATGATTGGTTGAAAGGATTTATCGGTCTCATGTTTCCTACGCGTGAACAAGTCTCTACAAAATATCCATGTATTTCACGAATTACATAAATCTCACGCCATGTCCTTACAGGGTCCATGTATTATATGTCTGTTTCAATTATGATGTCCCTCTGGACATTTCGAAGAACGTAACTCTGCATGTTACGTGTACGTAACGCGCGAGATCTATAGATCAAATCAAATATTATATCTTTTTGTACTTGGTAGTAAATCGTCATTAGGAAAATATACAATTATACAAAAATACCCTACAATTATAGTCTGTTTCAATACATTCAATTATGAAGTCCCTTTTTGTATTTGGTTGTTAATCGTCATTTGAAAATTATACAATAATCCAAAAACATCCTACAATTGATTCACAAGCAAAATTAACATATTGTTTTTGAATATAATGCTCAAAATAATGTAAACTTCAAAATAAAACAATAGTTATTTTTGCGCGATTGCGGTTACGTACTATGGTTTGTGATTGACTTTTGAACATAGTGACGCACCTCAAGTATTCGGCATGTTCCAGAGATACAAAATTCTATATTTGCCGATTTATAAAAATCGTGTTCATTAATCATCAGCTGCCATTTTAAGTGTCACTTCAATCACTACGAGGAGAGTGCAGAAAAGCCTACGACTAAGTCTGCAGCATGAAACAATAGCGATGACCTTGAGTGCGCAGAAACCAATTTTAGTAGAAATTCATCTGTTCTACAAGTGCGCAAACTAACGGTCATCGCTATTGTTAGATGCCGCGGATTATACAATAAGACGTACGTGTTTTTCTTAAGTTAGTTTGTTGTTTTGTTGTTGAGTGTCGTTTATTGTTTTGTTTGTAGGTAATGCCAAATAAAGTCTAAAAGTGTTCTTTCGACAATCTCTAAAAAACCTTAGTTGTTGAAAGTTACTTTGATTAAAATTGGTTACAAATCGATAATCGATGCCGCTGAATATCGATTTCTAAGAGTACTTCCTTAGTACTGAACTTTTGACATCTTTCCAAAGGGACATCATAATTGAAATAGACTATAGCTACGAATTAACCTAAGACGAAAACACACAGGGTGTATCTGTAAACATTTACATCCCTTTAACCACATCTTCACAATCATTCTGAACAACTTTTGTTCTGACTTTTGAATTTTTGTTTTTGCAAAAAAACATACTTTACACATAAAGTCGATCACGTTCATTTTGATTGTGGATTCAAAACAATTTTTATACGAAGTTTTAAAAGTCGTGGAACAAAATATATCGTTCATAATGGTTAGTAGAAGATGTGGTTAAAGAGATGAAAAATGTTCGCAGTGACAACCTGTACCTACATACTTATGTTTTATTTTGTAGCAGCTGCTTAACGATTCAAAAATGAATATATGTAATAAAATATTCATTTCTTAAATTGGTAATAAATAAAATTAGGCACAAATACGCCAAGGGCAAGCTTAAAGGAAAATCAATAAATAAGAATTAGGTATCTAACAGCCCCGGGGCATCCATGCATGTAACGCGAAACTTTTAATTGGCGTACAAGATACGATTTCTCGAATTTCATCAATGTAAATACATTGAAGAAATTCGTCCACACCCAGTCGCGAAGGAGAACCAGCAACCCAGTGGGGAACCTTTTCATAAATATTGTTGGTACAGGTAGGTATTCGGTATTTATTAAATAAACTGAGGAAACCTGTTCTTTGTATTTCTGTCTTAACAAAGGGGCTGTGTTGGAACCTACTACAGCTCAATACTTCTTATCTGTCTTTTTACGTGACGGATATCGAATATTTTCCTTTAAGCTATTAAAATATTCAAGCTCTAATCGTGAATGAACATCTTAGCCTTCAGTCTGAAAGAAATCTAAGTTGGAATCTACGTACTCATTTCCATAAGAATAAGGCGAAAGACGTCGATTGGTGTGCGATGCGCTGACAAGAAGTACGTGACTTTTTAACCATACATCGGTATTCCCTACTTCTAGTTGGGACGTCAAAACGGGAGGATGTGGACCGTAACAGTCATTATTATACTATTTATTGCTATCTTTAAAATTTGTTCTGAAAAGCCTAAACCGTTTCCACCAGGTAAAATCATTGTGTAATTATTATTCAACCTATAGTTTTATCCACTGTCAGCACTTGGGTGCTAACAAACTTATCTCAGTTTGGTCGAGAACCCTATAATGCCAAATGAGTATGGTTCGGTATTCTTTATAGTCTTTAACTTATGACTCACGATAATTCCGTTATTACAAGGCGTAAGTACAATGTGTATAGTTTGCACTGAATTTTAGGGCCAAAACGTCTACCGTTTGTCGGCAACCTGTTTTCGGTCTTGATTGAATTGAGGAAGGTAAAGTATCATCACAGTGTGTGGAAGACATGGTCTCAGAAGTACGGAAACCTGCTCGGCTTGAGGTTGGGCGTCGCCAACGTCGTGGTGGTGTTCGGCAAGGAGCTCATCAAGGAGGTGACATCCAGAGACGTGTTCGACGCTAGGCCTGATGGGTTCATGTACACTTTGAGGTCTTTTGGCAAAAAACTTGGTGAGTAGTTTTCAAAAATGTATACACTCTCGCTGGCAACGTACTCGTAATTTGTCGTATCACAAAAAGACTCTATAAAGCTTCATACACAGAACAGAATTAAAGTAACAGAGAGAACACTTATCAATAATTTACCGCACCATTTACAGAACTGGGCTTGTCAATAAGTTGCCGAACAAGTTAGTGGGATGGAAATCACGGTAGAAAATATCAAATACAACCTTAAAGCTTTACCTACTTCCTTGGGACAAATAAAATATTCATTTCTTAAGTGATCCACTTAAATATTCACTAAGTATTTATATAGTTTTTCGAACTCGTAAGCTTTAGTGTACCTAAACCTAAGTGGTTTTTATAAGCACCCATATTATAACCCAAGAACGCTTTGTTCGAATCGTGCCACCAAAAAGATCCATAATTTCTATGTACTTATTATGCATTTTAAATAAAATTAGATATACCAGTGTACCTATATATCTTATTATACATTATATCTATATACATTATTTTTACATATTAAATGTGTCAATGTTAAATACTGGACGATAAAAAAGGCAAAAACAATCTTGTCCTGTCCTTGTCATGTTGTTATTCTTTATAACCTCTACCCAACCAGCAGACATTCTTGCAAATTACCTAAATCAAAACAAAACCTCATATTATTATTTTGTCGCTTGGGGGTGGTTTAAAACGTCATGTCGTTTGAACGAAAGCTTTTAGTATTAGCGCAGCAGTGGTTTGACATATTATGGAGTAGAAAATTTTGTTTGATAATTGTTTGTTTGATTATATTATTCGTGGTTTGCCTAGTATAGGGAAAAACCTTAGTTCGGGATCAGGACAGTGTCAACAAAAATATATAATTATTTTTGCTGTCTTGGATATTTTTGTGATTTAGGGGTTATTTAGCTCGACCCGGAAATCGAACCCGGGACCCCGAGATCACGGCCCGGTACTTAAACCACTAGACCAACGGGGCGTTAAAAAAAAAGTATATTTCAAATTTTTCGAACATAGCTCGGGTTTGTGATCACCAATCCGCATTAGGCAAGCGTGGTGATTAAGCCTAATCCCATCATAGTAGCGATAACTTGATTTCTATGATGGAGGCCTTTGCCCTGCAGTGGGACAGTATATAGGCTGATACTTTACTTTTTTTTTTAGGGGTATTTTAATGCCTTGATTTCAAATGTGATATTCACTTTTTATCCGCATAAAAAATGAAGCTGTTACTTTATTTTTTTATGTAACTGGTGGCTCTAGTTACTGAGAACGGTATTCAATTGACATATTCTCAATTTTAAGTTTTTGTTACATTTCTGTTGTCAACATAAACCATTCCTTAGGGGGTGTCCATGGGCGGCGGTAATCGCTTACCATTAGGTGATCCGTCGGCTCGTCTGCCATCTATATCATAAAAAAATATTGATTTCAGTATCCTGTTCAAAAATTCATACAAAAATGACAATTTTATAGACAAAAAAATGAGGTAACTTAACTAAATCGTTTGTTTTACATGTTTCGAATGAAGTAACAGGAAATTGAAGGAAATTGATTTTTTTTTAAATTTAAAACTTAAAAGGTTTATGTTCCAGGAAGAACTAAGAAACGATTGTAAAAATCGAATGGCTAATTAAATAAATAATCACGAAAAAGAGTAACTGCCGCACTAAGAGACGTTAATTAAACTTTAATTGTTAGTTAAGTTAAAATTATGATAACTTCAATTTATTACACATAAATACTATCCATTATTAAGATAATGAGCATTAAGGTTAAATGACGTCTAAAATCCGCTAAAATATCTTAAACAACAATGTGTGTGTTGGCCAGTGATATGTTTTCTATGTGTTGTATGTATTTGATGTCATGTATTTTTTTTAATCGTACCTATTTTTTTTGCGTTGTTATATTAAAAGTTAACACAAACTAGAATGTGACATAATGGCCTTACTTGTTTAAACATTCATTTTATAATATTCAGGCATAGTATTTAACGACGGTCCATCCTGGAGCAAGACCAGGCGGGTAGCACTCAAGTACCTGAAGAGCTTCGGCTACGGCACGCGGTTGATGGAACACCACATGGCCGAGGAGGGCAGCGCACTCGTCACCATGCTAAAAAACTCTCGAGAACCGGTCTTAGTTAATAGCATGTTCGATATTTCCATCATAAACATCGTCTGGCGTCTGGTGGCCGGGAAAAGGTAAGACATTTTTTTAACATTTAATTTTGTGCTCTTACGGGATAACTTCAATTTGTTTTCCTCTTTCAACATCACTGTAGGTAGGTACACAGGTAACTTTCCCGTATAGTCCGAGGCAAGAAAGTATAGTTATGACCTTGAGTGCGCAGAAACCAATTTTGATAGAAAGTCTTCTTTTTTACAAGTGCGCAAAATAACGGTCATCGCTATACTTTCGTGCCTCCTATTGTAACATACCTAATGCCTATAACATCTTGAATTGAACCTTAACAAAACCTTATATACAAACCGAAAGTATTTCGATTACACTAGCGCATTGCAATCGACGCCCAACGCCATCTAATTTATATTTTCAATACAGGAACTAATACTTATAGGCCAAGGTCCATTCGTCCTTAGTCGTTTGTTTTCTTATCACAGGTATGATCTGAATGATGCTCGCCTCAAAGAACTATGTGACCTGATTAACCGGTGCTTCAGAGCAAGTGACATGAGCGGTGGACTGATGACTTTTATGCCGTTCCTGAGGCACGTCATTCCCGATCTTATTGGGTACACTGAAATGACGGCAGTTCACCGCGCTCTCCACCAATTCCTTAATGTAAGCCCCATTTGTAAATGTGTTTATCTACATAGTTGAGTTAAATGCTGAACAGATCTTCGAAATGTTTTGTCTATTAATATTATATTACGTTTCGATAGTTAATAACGAAAAGTCCCCATTGTAGATAGTTATTCGCATTGAAGATTTTATACTAAAGTAGATCTGATCTAATTCTGAACTTAAACACACAACCACATGTATTTGATACTGTAAGATACACAAATATGAGATAAATACTCGTAAAATTGAAAAAAATCTAAAATCTTTAAATTGGCAGTACCGTATTGCATTATTTACTTATCTATAAGATATACCTATCCCTTAAGAATATTAAGATTTTAAAGTAAAAGAAGAAAGAGTAATTGATATTCTGAAACATTAACTGTGTTGCGAAAGGGAATGAAACAATGGATAAGTGCCTTCCGCAAAAGCAAGAATTACGCGAGGCCAACATAGTTAACAATAAGGAACCAGATAATAAGTTCAAGTTCGTAATAATAGTTCTCGGATAGATATCATTTAACCGAGCGTCAGTAAGCAAAATAAGTCTCTATTCTGCGTAACTCACATAATCACGTGTGACGTGACAAACAGACCAAAACAGTAAACATTTTCACGATAAACATATAAGTATTTGCATATTTTACAAATTCTTTATCATTATCTCGAAGGCGACGCTTTTTCCCAAAATTCCGAGAAAATCTCAGCACCGCCTTTCATCATAGAATATTTTAAATTAATTAATGGATTGCTTTAATTAATAAAATATTCGAATTGTGTTATTTTTGTTTTTTTTTTTCAATTTTTCATGCTACGTATGTTTGTATATTGTCCTGATGAAATTGAGCTGTTACATAAGCTATGTTTACTTACTTACCTTACCTACTTACTAAAGGTTTTATTTACGTCAAGCGACGCGTACGAGACGAGTATCGTTACAGATAAGAAATTGAGCCTAATCAAATCTTCGACTGAACTCTATGACCGTGAAATCTCGAAGTTAATTGCATAATAACTTTATTAAACCTATCGGGTCTTTGAATACTATATGGATTTCTTATCTCTTTTTCATTTATGAAGCAATAACAAATAAATATTTATTTATGTTAAAAAGACTGATAGGTTAGTATTTACAGTAGGTATTTATCTACCTAAGTTAAATACTTACTGACAAAACAACTCTTCAAAAGCTATTCCTATTGAAGGGTTGTTTTCAAGAGCTGTTGTTGATTATCTGCCTACGTTTATATAAACAGTGTTGAAAATCTCTATAAAATAATCAATCAGCTACGCAGTTAAATGCGTATTTTGAACCTTACGTCTTAAAAAATAAGGACTAAAAGAGTACCTACTTACAGTTAATTGTCTGGCTGATGGTTAGGGGTGAGCTTCTACATTAAACTTGCGCTGTCTGTTTACAAATCAAGCATTTATTCAGTAATGTTTTTAGGAAACTATCAGGGAGCATCAAGAAACGATCGACTTTGAAAATCCTAGAGATGTGATTGATGCATTTCTAATAGAAATGAAGAAAAATGAAGAAGTATCACGTAAGTATTACTGCATATACTTACAGACACTATTGTAATGTTATCTTTATAGGATGAATGATAGGCCAACTTACTTAAAATTATCTTTTAAAGGGTGTTGTGAACATCAGCCGTATAAAACATAAGAACATTATGACTTAAGTATTGGCCTACTGATACGTATTTAATTTTGAGTTGTCGTACGAGTTTTCTCGTATGTCTGGCAATCCTGACTGGAGTTTAGTAGGAACAACTTGAACAAAAAAGTTGGATTTTCTAAAAGTTGCAACATTGGTTTTATTTGATATTCTTAGTTGAAGAACTTCAAGTGGTGTGCCTGGATATGCTCGAGGCTGGTGTGGAGACGGTGAACAACACAGCCGTCTTCATGTTCCTCTACCTAGTTCGCAACGAAGCGATACAGAAGCGATTGCAAAACGAGATCGACGAGGTTATCGGCCCGGATCGCACTCCTTCGCTTAGTGATAGAACCAGGTTTTTATTTTCTGTTATAGTAGGTAATAAGTGGTTGATTCTTATAGGGCGCGGTTTTCATTTTTTTTTTGCGCGGTTTTCGTCTCCTTGGCATGAGTTTGCTGTTCGGTAAACTTCGATATGGCAGTGGCCAGCCCGACACGCCTTTTCTAGACCGTTAGAGTTTGTCCAGATGACGCGTTTATTCGCTCGTTTTACACGCGACTTGAAGTTCATTGCTGTATGTGATCTGTGTCTACAGAGGTTCTGAACAATCATCGTGTAAAATGCGCGAATTAAACGCGTCATCTGGACAAGCTCTTAGATCACACCCATTACTTATGACCTACTACGGAACTCTACGATACAAAGTGCGTATCGTAGAGTTCCGTAGTAGTATCGGTATTTTTTTGGTTATAAGATGTCAAACGAGGAGACAGATCACCTGATAGTAAGCGATAGCCGCCACCTAGAGGTAGACACCTATAACTCAAGTACTTACATAGAGTCTTTAATGTTGTCCCCTTCCCCCGGGTTATGCCTCATATAGGTACTTACTAGAGTATTGGATCTTTGTTTTTTTGTTGATTGCAACAAATGTCAGGCGCTGCTTTACGTTGTGGTTTTTATTTTTTAAGAGGAAAAAAAACAAAAGAGATGGTAAAGGATGATTGTTGAGATTCCGCTTTAGAATTGGGTATGTAACTTGTTTTTCCTGTTTTATTCAGCTCCAGGAAAAAAACCGTAAATATGTATTTATTAATAAGTACTTATACGTATAATATTAAGTAACTTCCGATGTGTGCGGCTATTCAATCCAGCCTAGATACCATATAAAAAGGAGGAGTGTTGCCAGAATGGAACATTGAAGTTTCTACGGAGGCAAGATGGTGGTAGTGGTAGTGATTTTTTTATGTGGTAGGTGGCAGACGAGCAGAAAGATCACCTTATGGTAAGCTATTGCCGCCGCCTATCGCCACCTGCAACACCAATTGAGTAACAAGTAGGCTGCCATCCTTTAACCCCCTTTCCATGCAAATTGGCCACGGGTACCTTAACTCACAAGAATTTTCGACTCCCCATACATAATGACGTAGTCACGTGACCGACTTTGTATGAAAAGTTGATTTTATATGCGAATTTCCAAAAGTCAGAACAAATGATGTTAAAGGAATGTGGTTAAAGGGATGTAAGTGTTCTGAGGTACACCCTGTATATACTTATAATTTACACTGCGGGCCACGGCTAGTCTTTATTCTGTTGTTAAATCTAACAAATTGTAACTTCTTTAGAAACGTGCAATGATGAACATAGGTACTTTTGACTATTGCCCATTGGAGCACAGTCCCTGGAATTTTCCTTTTATTAGGTTTCCTACCCACGTTTTCCCGTATTTGCGATGGAAGAAATTGTATGTAATGATACATAAAAGTAAAATGATTTCTCAGAATGGCTTACACGGAGGCTGTGATAATGGAGACACTTCGAATATCAAGCATTGCGCCGGTTGGCGTGCCGCGCATGGCCCTGGCAGATGCCAGGCTCGGGAACTACATCATACCCAAGGTATTGTATTCAGAGCACCATCAGACTAGCAAAACTCTTAATTTCCACAACACTATCTTTTTTAACGTCGTAGATCCAAAAGCCTTTTAAAATCTATATAATATATCTTCTGTCTGGGCCTTAGGTACGACGTTAACTTAAATTTAAGACAGTTTATCTCCAGGGCCCAATGTTTTTTTCCACCCTGTATAACTACGAGTACCTAACGGCTATTGCGTGTGAAGAATACTGTAGAACTGAAATCCATTTACACGGTGATTGGTTATTTTTTAATGTGAGATGTCAAAGTGTCACTAAACAACCAACGTTGAAGTTGGACCTCAGTCTAACAATAGGCCATCTAGAGGATATTTCACATCCGATAGCCCCCATTTAAGACAAATCACCTTAATTGGTACCTACTGTCCTGGTCCTATCTTAGCGTCTCCCATGCATTGAAGTGGATACTCTGGAAACTAACAAAAGTCCTGCTACAACTAGTTCTTTAACGAACATTTTATGGAAATCGAATCTGCGACATTGCTCTGATGACCTGACACAAAATATTTAGATGATGATCTAAAAGAAAATTAATTTGTTTAGACTTTTTTGTAAACACAATTTTATGTAACTATGTACTTGAATAAATTGAAATGAATTGAATTGACGCTCAAACCACTACGCTAATCGGTTCGACAGTCCTAAGGCATCCCATAATTTTAAGGGACCAGTCGCGAACTGGTCAATAAATTAATTTTTAGTGATGTCTTCAGGGCACTTTCGTGCTTTTGGCGCTACATGATCTCCACAACGGCAGCCATTGGAAGAATCCTGACGTCTTCATGCCAGAGAGGTTTCTCACTAAAGAAGGGAACCTCGTTCAGGACGAGTGGCTTTCGCCGTTCGGAAATGGTAAGAAATACAGTCTACTTACGAACAAACATCATGTGAAGAGCTTATGTAGGTTGATTTGTTTGCAGAAACATGTGTTTGCCATAATACATGGATAGGATGCTTATTATAAGATGTTAGAAATAATAATACAGATCAACATGTTAAAAATAACAATAGGTAGATCAATTCGTTTTTAAAGGATCAAATATTACCAATATAAATAAATTTAAGGGAATAATCTTACAAATACGAGTAGATGACGTCGATGGCGTAGTGGCTATGGAGTCGCGATCAAGCACGGAATGTTACTGGTTTGATTACTCGATTTATTTAAAAAAGATCTAACCTTCTTGCTATGTCCAGCTCGACTACCCCTGTTACAGACGTATCAGTGAGTAGGCGCACTACTTATAGTAGTGAATGCTTTGGTTTGAGACTACTAAGTAGTCTTTTTTTTTTTCAAATAGGATGATGATCGACGCAAAGTATCCGAGTTATTAGTTAAATTAGACATCTCGCAATTATGTGGGTATCTACTTGTGCCCCCAAGAGAAAATTTTCCCACCCTAATTTTCTACTTCCTAAAACATAATTAAACCATATTTTTTCTAAATAATTATTTTCGACGAGGTGACCTATCAGAACAGCTGCCTCCGAGGCATAGACAATATTTTCATACAAATCTTTGCTAAAAAAAGTATTTGTTGTCCTAGGCAAAAGACGCTGCATAGGAGAAGGACTGGCTAGGTCAGAGCTGTTTATGTTTGTCACGCACCTCCTGCAACAGTTCACTCTCAAGATACCCGAAGGCGACCCTCTACCATCAGCTGAGCCAGTCAATGGATTGAGTTTGTCTGCGAAGCCTTTCAAAATTCGGTTTCAACCCCGATTGGGCTCTTAGAGAATATAACTTAGTTTACCAATAATTTGCTAACCTTATTTATAAAATATTATCTATAAGGTAGATAGATCTAAACGGTACTATGTGTTCTTACGTAGATAAATAAATAGCCACCCACCGTTTAATTATTTTATTATTAAGGTAGTAAGGTGGTCGGTACCCGAAGTATGTAGGTATATTAAACCTAGTTAAGTGGATATTATTAGATAAGTATTTAAGTTTACTTGACATTAATGTGGCAAAAGCCAGCCAAAGTTTGTGTCTAATATAATGTTTCAAAATATTTTAGCGTTTTACATGAAATCCCTTTAAAATATGCACCGTGTTTTAAAGAAAAAGCTTTTTAGCGTTTTTAGACATCGATCATATTAAATCTCTACGCACCCCCGAACCAGCGGAAGATGGACAAAGTAAAAAATAATAATTGTATCGTACAACGACTCTTATGCAATTTCCTAGCCCGGATTCTGTTAAATATAATTATGTTACTCAAACAAACCAGTTAGTACAGTAGGTACCTAATGTAACGATGGTAAGCTCCTTTGATACTGGCCGCCGTTTATGGCTGATTTTATAATGGGAATCTGTCATGCATTGAAAAATAAACAGTCACGCTCTCGGGAGCGCATTCCGATTTTAGATAGAGTACCGCGAGGAGTAGTAAGGAGGGTGCAGACCTCACGTTATAGCAGTGACTTGGGAGGGAATATCCTCCCAGAGTGTTTAAGTTAGCAAGTAACCCATTGATTTCAGAGAAACAATAAAGGATTACAAACCGATACCGCCACCTTTTACTGATGTAGTATAGTACCTACCTATAAATTATACCGCTAATGGCAGGCGAATAGCTATGTCGATGGGATTGTTTTGGCTTCATTCGGATGTAGGTAATGAAAAAACGCACATAATTATAAAAATATCTACAGCATACAATGTCGTGGTCTACTAGGTAGCCTAGACTTAATATAAAGCTGATTCAAATTCGTAGAACTGCCCGCCACCAAATTAAGGTACACAAGGTTTTATTGTATCTTCGGGAATTCCCTGTAAAATTAATTTAAGTAGGTACCTAAATGCCTATTTTGTATCCCTAGGTTAACTTTCTCTATTGTTTATAGTTACAACTAAGTGTAAACAATAACAAGGTACCTACTAAGTATATCTACCTACCAATGTAAAGTAAGTAGTCCTTTCGGCTCTATCTAATCTTATAGCCTAAACTAAGTATAATATACCTATTTTTAACATACAAGGCGTAGATGTAAAGAAATCAAAAATCGGTTTTGATGTTCATTCATAGTTTAAAATGTTGACAAGCCCCTCCTGAACTCAGCTGTTCTCATCACTGAAAATCAATGAGCCGCGCGCGTGCGTCGTGTAGGCCCGCAACTGTCAAGACGCACCGGCCGAAACCATTTGTTGTTGTTGCATGCGGAATAATCGCGAATACCAACTCAAATAACTGCAGATAACTCACAGGAATATCTATGTCACGTGATCGTCTTATGTTATATCCGTCGAGCTATATTGCATCGTACTGCCACAGCTTTCCAAAGGGAAACGTAATCAAACGCAAATAAAAAAATGTTAGGTAACAAAGTGAACATGTTAACAGTGATATTAATAAATGTTTTTAACATTACTTGAAAAACAACTAACTAGATCCTTAAACTTTAAAAAGTAGAACTTGGATTCATTGTGAAAGTAATTCAGTATACAAAAACATTCCTATAAAAATGACTTCGTAGTGAACTTGAAAATTTCAAACTAAGGTCTTAGATTAGACAAGGCGCCGATATGAACGAGACCCTAGGGCGCGGGTACGCCCGCATAGAGGCGATCCGCGCGGCGCGTGGCGAGCCCTTGTCTTCTATGTCGGAGCCGGGCGCTCCGCCCCCCGACAGATACAACTCGGTCTACTTGACGCTCTTCGTTGCTGGCGCAGCCTTCCTGCTGCCGTTTAACAGGTAACTTCACTGTTTACACTACATTTAAGTACAGTTTACTTATGTTCTAGGGTACAGTCTACAAAAAAAAGCTATAATATTGTGTAAATTTTGTCAAAAACGTTATTTTTATAGTGTTTAAATTTGACATTTCTTAACTAAGTAACACATAACATAGACTAAATCTAGAGTAGATTTCTTTTGTGTACTAGGTAACTATGGTACTATGTAAGTTTAACTAATAGACTACTGGCCCGTGTTAAAAAAATGATGGGTCATTTGAACCACCAGATGACCTATGTAGAACGATATAAGAGCATAAAATAATAAGATTCAGCATTATGCCGTCACTTGTAAGCTGTCCAACTGAGTGCAGGTGAGAATTCAAAAGTACAGGTAGAGTGGGTATATTTTGGTCATATATTTTTGTACGGCATTCTTACTTATCGATAGATCCATGAAAAATAATAAGACAACGCGTAGTGCCGTACAAAAATGGTGGTCCAAAAAGTCGGATTTTTCTTTTGATTTTCCGACAATTTCCACGGTGAATTTGATCATTTGATTTTGTACGGCATCAGCTTCATGCTATTTCAGTACTGCTTCTAATACATTATTCCGCAACGCCGTACAAAAATCATGCGACAAGGGGAAAATACCAAGGGTTGCAACCCCCTCTCTTTCTGTGGTCCACGGGGTGATTTGACACAACATCAAATTAATTTATTTCGAAAGTATTTTATGCATAGATAATATTTTTTCATATGCCGTACATTTTCGTTGGTTCAAAGGGGAAAACCATATTTTGTATTATCATCATTATTAAAATATCAAATTTTTCTTAAAAATAATTGTTTTATTTCTTCACATCATTACAATGAAACAAATCAATTATATATATGTATCAATAATGTTCGAAGTATATAGTAAACCAAAAAGTATACAAAACTGTTGATACTGTGGTTGACAGTTAAAATTTTTGTATATATATATATACACACCGTTTCACTTAATAGAGATTTAATCATATTATCAATTGTTCTCTTCAAAAATATATTAATGCCGTACTGTATCAGATGGCCATAAAGTACCCTTTAGATAGTAGCGTCATTTTCATCAGCCTAAAAGATATGGTCTGCATTAAAATGTACGGCATCATTTTTTCCTAATTTATTTATGTTAATACTATTTAAAACATGAGATACAATGTAGAAAACTGCTATATTTCATTAATGTATGATATTTAAATTTCTTCAATAATTTGAAAAATTACAGTTTTTGTGTTTCTCTATAATTTTTTTCAGAACAGTTTCTTTTGAACGGCAATACTATATAACAATTGTATTTTACATTATCATGTTAAAAAAAAAGTTCCCGTACAGGATCAAATGATTTTACACCTTTGTAAATCAAGAATACGATGAAATTAAATAATTATTGATATACATTCAAATGAACAATCACTTGTTGACGGCATTATTTTTAATAGTACTTTTAAGTGTCAGATAATGTTTTGGAACCAAAGCCGTACTTTTTCAAATCACCCTTTGTACCACGGAAAGAGAGGGGGTTGCAACCCTCGGTTTTTTCCCCTTGTCGCATGATTTTTGTACGGCGTTGCGGAATAATGTATTAGAAGCAGTACTGAAATAGCATGAAGCTGATGCCGTACAAAATCAAATGATCAAATTCACCGTGGAAATTGTCGGAAAATCAAAAGAAAAATCCGACTTTTTGGACCACCATTTTTGTACGGCACTACGCGTTGTCTTATTATTTTTCATGGATCTATCGATAAGTAAGAATGCCGTACAAAAATATATGACCAAAATATACCCACTCTACCTGTACTTTTGAATTCTCACCTGCACTCTGTTGGACAGCTTACAAGTGACGGCATAATGCTGAATCTTATTATTTTATGCTCTTATATCGTTCTACATAGGTCATCTGATGGTTCAAATGACCCATCATTTTTTTAACACGGGCCAGTAGTCTATAAGTAGATATTTATTAGTTAATCACTCAAGCAAGACAAATACTTATAACTACTCACCATCATCGTCAATCAAAGTTCCTTGAGAACGGGAACTTCTAATATCTTAAATAAATAGGTGTTATCTACCTACTTACTTGTAGACCTTGTAGTTAACCTAATAGGTGAGTATTTGTGTTTGGTATCTTACAAATTTTATGTTGATTAAAGAAAAGTGAGTATAAATAAATAAGACTTAAATTGTACCTACATATGTAACTTCTTAGGTACAATTTCATCCACATCTACATCCACTAGGTCCTCCCTAAGTTTGAATCTACAAACTAAGCTACAACTAAAACCACGTACCTACTTGGTACGTTATCTAAATTGACTACCTATACTGGGAATTGAATCAGAACCTTTCGTGTTTCGACGCAGCACCTGGGCACAAAATAATAATACACAGAAGGATGGCATGGCTCTAGCTGAGATTCAAATCAACAAGCGTTAGTTGTAGCAGTATAATATAGATCGTATCGTGTCTCTCCCTAGCGTTTGTCTCTGTCATTCACATCAAAACGGCAAGATTACTGTAAGCGTGCATGAATGTGTCTGTCTGGCATATTTAGCTCGTGATGTAGGGAGCCATCCTTCTGTGTATTATTATTTTGTGATTGCGCCATAATATAGAAGGCGTCAAATTAAAATACTTATAAGTAAATTAAATTGCTACAAAAGAACAAGTCACCGTTATTTTTATCTAAGTTAACAAAGTTGAAAAAGGGAAGGGAAGGTTTAAGGTATTTTAAGGGTGTAAAACTAACTAGGTGTTTATCTATATGTGTAATATATAAGTACAGACTGTTTATCTTAGAAGTAGGGCAAAGGTATTTAGTAGATGATTAAGATACTTATCGCTTTATATTAAACGGGAAAACCCGCACGAGCGACTCGGGAATTTATGTAGGTAAGTATATAGCGTATGTACCCACGCCAGATTTACCGTTTTATTCATCACTATTAGAATAATTATTTCTTTTTTATCTTCCCATATCTTCCTTTTACTTTATCGTGGATTAGCTCCGCGCTTCATGATACCTCTCCACTAAGGTCGATGAGGGAGAGCCGCTGAAGGTTTAGTGTTTAATACCTGGTCTACGTGTGGCCCTGGTAACTGGGATTGGAAGTGTGCTACATGAAAATCCACACATAACCTAACTGATCTCTATTGACTGGGTATGATACAAACTTAAGGAACCTATGCTACGTCTATCTTTCTCTCATACTTACATGATAAGTATTTTAAGTGGTCTATTGGTGTTAAAAGTTTAGGTAGGCACATTGTTATAAGAAATACCTCTGATAAACACTTATTTTCAGCTTCATCATGGCAGTGGATTACTTCCAGCACCACTACCCGAACACTACGATAATGTTCGACATGTCCACTGTGTACATCGCTTCGGCGTGTGTCGCCGTCGTCACCAACAATTTTCTCCTGGACCTCTTCACTTACAATACAAGGATCACATTCGGTAAGTGTTACTAGGGAACCATCCATCATCAACTCAGCCAAGAGAGGCATACTGCTAGACATCGGCGTCCCTCAAGGATGTCTGAACGCGGATCGGTCCTGTGCCACTTGGGATGTGCTCAAAGATTTTCGGTTGTAAGTACTTACTTACCAAATAAATTAAATATAAAATAAGCTTTATTTCAGTAAATCATTAATGCTACGACGAGTAGGTATACCCATTACTTTGGAGTCTGAATACTTACGTACTGAACGCCGGTTTTCTGTGAGGCGATTCATTCCGCGTGGCTCTTTTATAGTCTAGACAACCAATGCCGTCAAAGCTGAATCTCTTGACTTATTAACGACAGTCTAACGGTTTCCCTTATTTGCCAAAACCCTCATTGTAACATGATCGGTAATTTCCGACAAAATAAAACGTAACATGATCGATCAATCATCAAAGGACTCACATGTTGACTAATACGAATTTGATACATATTCTTTTTAAATTAGACCGGATCCGGGGGTTGTTTTAAATTATCAAACTGTCAAAACAATAAGTAGGTATATAACTAGGAGTCGTATATCCCCGCGGCTAGTCATACCGATACTGACTCAAGAGCTCGTCATATCGGCAATGTACAATGAGGGGGTCCCAGTGGTCATCGCTCGTCATTATGGTCTACGACAGAGGGGAGGGGTCCTTCCTAGGGCCGAAGTATTATAGCATCGTAAACGATAGAGATAATATTCGATAAATCTTCAACAAACACCGTTAAATTTTAGGCGTTTTAATCCCGAAGCCCTCATAATAAGTAACACGAATTAAGCCCCTTTAACATGTTAGATTTATTAAACTAAGCAAAATAAAAAACCGGCCAAGTGCGAGTCGGGCTCGCGCTCAAGGGTTCCGTAGCAGCAAATATAATGCCATCGTTTTCAGTGTAAGCACATAACTTAACCAAAATTACAGTTAAATCAACCTATCTCAAAACTTAAAGAGATATTTGATCAAACCAAAAATCGTTGAAAGAGTTAATTAGCATGCATCACCTCTATTTTTTTTTAGAATTTTATACCCGTAGTTATAAAAAATAGAGGGGGGGGGACATACTTTTACGACTTTGGAGCTGATATCTCAAAAACCGTTCACTTTAAGAAAATGTTTTTTTAGAAAACTTTATATCATTTTTAAAAGACCCTTTCCATTGATACCCCACACGGGTATGTACATCGTAAAAAAAAAATTTCATCCCTCAGTTACATGTATGGGGGGCCCCACCCCCAATTTCTTTTTTTTACTATTTAGTGTCATATTTTTGTAGCGGTCATACAAACACATATTCCCATCAAATTTTCATCACTGTTACGTACTTATAGTTTCCGCGTAAATCGGCTGTGACAGACGGACAGACGGACAGACGGACAGACGACATGACGAAACTATAAGGGTTTCCGTTTTTGCCATTTTGGCTACGGAACCCTAAAATCAGCTTTTCCATGCAAAAAAGTAATATACCAAGCAATGATGTAGGTATGTCACAACTGATTTTTGTTTTGCTTATCTTTCTAGATGCTTAAGGATAGTTTATTCTTGTTACCTATTATTAGGGCTTCGGCATTAAAACGATATAAAATAACGCTGTATAATATCGTTTTCCAGGTATCCTGGTATCGCTAGCAACGATGCTGTTTGTAGCGGTGTGCAACATCGGCTGGGACGGTTTCTCCACGCGGGTGTCCTACACCATCAACCTGGTCGCCATCGGCGTGGTTGCGTTCGGCTGCACGGTCCAGCAGGCGTCCTATTACGGATTCACTGGGTGTCTCCCACCGCGGTACACGCAGGCTGTAATGGCTGGGGAGAGTGAGTTCGACCGCTTACCTACTATTCATAGATTCGAGTATCAGGTAGAACAAGTACCTAGGTACCTATGTTTTATAATGTGATCGGTGGCCGACGAGCAGAATCACATGATGGTAAGCGATTGCCGCCGTCCATAAACATACGCAACACCAGTGGAGTGAACTGCACTGCCAACCTTTTAACCCCCTTTCAGAAAACATATGTCCGTCACGGGCAGGTTTCTTCAAGATGTTATCCTCACCACCGAGTTATTGATAGAAATACGCACATAGGTTTGAAAAAATCTATGTGCGTATTTGAAAAATATATGTGCGTATTTCTACCATAAAAAAATGTGTGTTTGGATTCGAACCACGTCCCCCCGTGGAATGGACGCATTCTTAGCCACTGCGCTACTATCGCTCTCATATTGTAGTATCATTTAGAAATTCTTAAGTAAGTTACTAGTCTTCGAATTCATATAACGCGCGAATTGCTTATTACTCGCAACAGGCGCCGCTGGTTTCTGGGTGTCACTGGACCGCATTCTCACCAAGTACGGGTTCAGGCAGCCCCGCCGCAGCACGTTCATGTTCTTCGTGTTCTCCATCCTGGTGCTGCTGGGGCACTCGATGCTGCACCACGTGATGATGAGGCACCCGCTCGTGCAGTACTACCTGAGGCTCACGAACGAGTCGCGGCATAAGAGGCGCATCCAGCTGCATCTCAACCCTAATGAGGACGCCACTTTGGTAATAATAACTCCTTTTTTTATGCCGTTATTGTCAGCGTATGGATGTGTGAACCTGATAGCATCATCATTATCCGAATGCATTGTACCTAATACTATTAGTTCTTAACAATCGCAGATCCACCGTTGTATATGTATATAGGTACTTACTATAATAGTGCCACTATTCATAGTCATAGACTAACTTAAAATAAGTAGACTTGTGACGTCATACTTTCTACTATCAACTTGCCTACGGAGATTTTTAGTCTAAGAGAGGAGGGGAGTGGGAGTGACTGTGCAAACAACAACAACAACAACGTAATTAGTGTTTTATGTACGAGCCGCGTGCTAGATACGTTTCATACCGAGAGCTAATCTAACTTAATTTAGTCACAGATTTGGCTTAGGTTACTCAATTGATTCTCAAAATAGATAAATTGATAGATAGATACTCTATTTTGGACAACACTTTACAGAACTTAATGCTAATGGTAATTTACAAATACAATATCGCCGGCTTTATTGCTAATAGCGGTATCTTCCAAACAACCTTTAGGTAGAGGAATAATACAGCAAATTAACAAGGGGTAAGGCAGTGCAGATCTGTAATAATAGGAGCATTGTGCATAATACCTGTGTGCAACACATTAATCTTGTTTTATACTAAATTTTAGATGGAAAGTGAAGCTGGTGAAGCTAGCTACGGAGTCCTGAAGATACAAAGCCCAGTCTTGTCTACCAATGGTCAAGGTCTGTATGTCATATCCTCTGTATAATGTGTCAATAAAATCATGAAATTAAGTAAGTAATTGATGGTGCCACTATGTAGGTACCTTTTATACATATCATAAGGTATGGTAACCCCATTGGTAGACAAGGTATATTTCCCCAAAAATCAGTTTTCAAGACTTTTTTGACGCATTATAGGTTTTCTTTATACGTCAGGTATAATTATATATTTGAACTTTTGAACGAGCTCTTGAGTTCTAAGGCGGCAACGCATCAGCGTCCTTTCTGATCACGCAGATGTCATTGGCGCGGTTGATTTTGGGCCCTTTTCACCAAGAGGTGACTAGTATATAAAATTTAAAGACTTAATTTAATTTCCAGGGGAAGCGGAAACGAACGCGTTCAGTTTTGCCAACCCTGTATATTCGCCGACGGCGTCTGCGCCCGCGCCGGTGTCGCCGCCCAGCGGCTCGGAGCCCGTGGCGTCGCCGTCCGCGCTGCGCACGCCCCGCCCTTCTTACAAGGTGGAGGACGTCGTGTTCGAGGCACCAGAGCGGCCGACTTCGTGGAGGGCTTTCAAACGTGAGTTTCAGTTTCCCCAATTACACGAACGACAGCGCCAATTTCCATTCCTCGCCGCGCACTCCCCGCCCTTCTTATAAGGTAGAGGACGTGGTGTTTGAGGCACCAGAGCGGCCGACTTCGTGGAGGGCTTTCAAACGTGAGTTTCAGTTTCCCTAACCAACTACGACAGCGCCAATTTCCATTCCTCGCCGTGCACGCCCCGGCCTTCTTACAAGGTGGAGGACGTCGTGTTCGAGGCACCAGAGCGGCCGACTTCGTGGAGGGCTTTCAAACGTGAGTTTCAGTTTCCCCAAATAACGAAGACAGCGCCAATTTCCATTCCTCGCCGCGCACTCCCCGCCCTTCATATAAGGTGGAGGACGTCGTGTTCGAGGCACCAGAGCGGCCTACTTCGTGAAGGGCTTTCAAACGTGAGTTTCAGTTTCCTCAACCAACTACGACAGCGCCAATTAGGGTGTTTGCAAATTCAAAATCGGATAGATGGCGTTACGTTGATGTGAGGTCCAACTTTGACGACATTGGTTGTTTTCATAACATAACTTAATAATTTTAACATGTTACGTCAAATGTAACCAATCCACTCGTTGTTGGACCTGCCGTCAACGTAACGCCATCTATCAGATTTTGCATTTGCAAAAATCCTCATTTCCATTCCTCGCTACGCACACCCCGCCCTTCTTACAAGGTGGAGGACGTCGTGTTTGAGGCACCAGAGCGGCCTACTTCGTGGAGGGCTTTCAAACGTGAGTTACAGTTTTTTGTGATAGATGGCAAACAAGAAGAGGATTCACCTGATGATAAGCGATTGCCGCCGCCCATAGAAACCTGCAACACCAAAGAGTCACAAGTGCGTCTGGTACCCTCACTTACTCGACGAAACACACCGCAGGCGCTTATTCACACCGGTCTTCTGTGAGGCCGTGGTACACAATGGTCGAGCCATCCCATTCATGCCAAAGCGTGGCTCCTACATAACAGGTCTGCACTGCCTTACCCCTTGTTAATTCGCTGTATTATTCCTCTACCCCAAGGTTGTCCCATAATTTGAAGAGTGACTACTGAGTTTCTTGCTGATTCTTCTCGGTAGAAATCGACTTTCCGAATCAACGGTAGCTTACATAATATTTGACATTTATAAATGTTCTATTGATTTTTTCTATTTCTATTCTATGTCTGGAAGAGATTAGCGATAATACCGCCGATATTCTATTTGTAAATTACCATATTATCAAGTTCTGTAATAATTTGTGCAATAAAGAGCATCTATCTATCTACCTTATATTTTAAATGACAAATTCAAATGATGTTAATGTGTGTAATTTATTATTGTATTATTTTATTGTATTATGATTTTTTCGCCATATTTAATTATTTTGCAAATATTATGACGATTTTTTTTAATGACATGTTATAAATATTTCTTGCTCAATTTTTTTAATACCTACTTAACTAAACATAATTTGTACACCGTAACGGTACGACATGTTGAAACTAGCTATAATTTACTACCTATATTGTACACATGTTTGAACAAATAAATTATCTTTATATTTAGGTATTTAAGTAATATTTTTGGTTAGGTGGCGTGTTAGCCCGGTGGGCGGTGGCGCGCGCCATCTACCCGTACATGGTATCCATCGGGCTGGTGTACTTCACGACGCTGAGCCTGTACCCCGGCATCGCGTCCGAGGTGCCCTCCTGCCGGCTCGGCTCCTGGATGCCCATCATACTCATGTCCGCGTTCAACCTGTTCGACTTTATTGGGAAGGTAACATTTTATTCATGTCAAATATCTTCTATACAAGGTGTATCTTACATTTATCATGTACATTTGCCAATCATTCTGAACAACATTTGTTCAACGATTTTTCGAATTTCATCGAACATTTTCTCGACACCTCATACAAAATGACCAAGTCACGTGACCGACTTTGCATGGAAAGATGATTTTTTTATGCGAATTTTCAAAAGTAATAAAACAAATGCTGTTCAGAAATATTGGTAGAACTCGTGGTTAAAGGGATGTAAATGTTCACAGATACACCCTGTATCTATCTTCTATCTATCTATACTATTTATAGAGAGGTAACTTCTATAAAGAACGACAAGGCTAATAGGAACTTGAGCTTATTATAAACCGAAAACATAAAACACAAGCGCGATATAATCGACGCCCAACGCCATCTATTGGTTTAGTTTGTAACTACAGTCCCGAAGCGAAATTAGGGCGGGCCACTAGTACTATTTATAAAGAGATACCTAGCTTCTATAGACAACCATAAGGCTTATATGTGACTCGAAAAAACAAATCATTTGCGCGATTTAATCGACGCCCAGCGCCATCTATTGGCTTAAGTACTTGTTTAAAACAAAGTGGAATAGTTACTGATTAATACATATTTATTTTAATAATTTTACTAGTGGCCCGCCCTCACTTCGTTTCGGGATAATAGTTCCAATGTCTGTCAATAGATGGCGGTGGGCGTCTATTGAAACGCGCTAAGGTTTGACCTTTTCGGTTTTTATATAAGGTTTGTCGATGTCTATGGAGTTTATCTCTTTATAAATAGTGTAGATATGTTATGTTGCCTTTATGGCCTACAGATAGCCGCAGCGTGGCCGTACGAGTGGAGCCGCAGCCAGCTGCTGATGGCGAGCGGCGTGCGGCTGCTGCTCGTGCCGCTGCTGCTGCTGTGCGCCGCGCCCAGGCATTCCCCGCACATCGTCGGCGACGTAACGTTACGAACAGGCGATGCCGCGACTAACTACGCCGCATTCAGAGACGTTAAACAAACCTTAATTATCGACCCTTATTTTAATAGACATTAAGAATAATTATCCATTTTTAAATACCTACATGAATTGTACTTACTACTTGACGTTTTGGCTACGTTGCAGCAGCCGTGGTCAAAACCTGACTGATTAAGTTAATGAGCTTACTACCGCACTCAGAGACGTTAAACAAACCTTAATTATCGACCCTTATTTTAATAGACATTAAGAATAATTATCCATTTTTAAATACCTACATGAATTGTACTTACTACTTGACGTTTTGGCTACGTTGCAGCAGCCGTGGTCAAAACCTGACTGATTAAGTTAATGAGCTTACTACCGCACTCAGAGACGTTAAACAAACCTTAATTATCGACCCTTATTTTAATAGACATAAAGACTCCATATTAAGTTAATGAGCTTACTACCGCACTCAGAGACGTTAAACAAACCTTAATTATCGACCCTTATTTTAATAGACATAAAGACTCCATATTAAGTTAATGAGCTTACTACCGCACTCAGAGACGTTAAACAAACCTTAAATATCGACCCTTATTTTAATAGACATAATCATCATCATCATCATCAACAGCAACCCACGCTCGTCCACTGTTTGACATAGGTCTCCCCTAATGCACGCCACCGCTCCCGATTTTCGGCCACTCTCATCCAGCTCACTCCAGCCAGCCTTCGAAAGTCGTCATCCCATCTTGTAGCAGGGCGTCCAACACATAGATAGACATAATGTACCTATATCTATTATTAAATACCTACATGTATTGTACTTACTGCTTGACGTTTTGGCTACGTTGCAGCAGCCGTGGTCAAAACCGGACTGATTAAGTTAATGAGCATTAAGGTTAAAATATGACGTCTCTGAGTGCGGCAGTTACACCGCCAATGTTATGGGGCTAGCCCCCATTGGCGGTGTAACTGCCGCTTGTGAAAAATCCGCTAGATGTCGTACTGTAGAACTGAGACACAGGGACAAGGTAATTGGTATGTTTTGATATGCGATGTCAAAATGTCACCGAACAACCAATGACATTAAAGTTGGACCTCAGTCTAACAGTACGCCATCTAGCGGATTTTTCACACGCGGTAGCCCCTTTTATTATTGATTATTACAATTTTGAGATTTTAAATACCAAAAGTAAACAAATGCATCGCATATTCAACGTCAAGACTTATAGATAAATGGAAAGGCTAAAACATTTGCGCGATATAGGTATTGGCTCCCAGCGCCATCTACTGGTCTATGTTAAGTCCCAAAATGAAGTGTGAGCGAGCCACTAGTTAATTTATTTTAGGTATCTTTATTGTATGTATGGGCATGTAGGGTGTGTTCCTCACCGGCCATTCCAATAAGCTAGCTAACTACCGGTTGAAGAAACACGCTTCAGAAATTTCAGAATTTCTTCGGCCGTCACTTGTGCAACAAGGTGCTATGGGGTGGGACTCTTCATAGCCAAAACCTGTAGGGTGTCTTGCTTAATAGCCGGGATCGGACCCTACTTTCAAAATATTCCTAAATTAGGTAACGCCTGTTACCAAACTTCCGCATACAAAACGCATGACACCAACAGAGCCTCAAATATTAACTAGGCACTTAGATACATAATTGGTAACTACTTATGGCAGTGTTTCCCAAACTTTGTTATGCCATGGCCCGGTAATTTTCACACTGACCCTTCGTGACGCACTAAGTACCTACTTTCAAACTCAAGCTGATTCCAATTAAGGTTAAATAATACACATTTATTAATACTTAGTGGAAACGTTTATTAGTCTAGGTACTAATATTTTGTTAGTGCGAAGTATGCAGCTGTTTCTTATTAATCCAAGTTAGGCATTATCCATGTTTTTAAAATAAGGCGAAAGTGTCGCGATCCGGTTATTTCATTTTGGTGACCCAGCACCGGGTCGCGACCCGGCTTTTGGGAAACGCTGACTTATGGCACATCGAACTAAATAATAATTTCATTGGTTTTGTTTCAGGTATATCCCATTATGTTTTCGGTAGTCTTAGGCTTCAGTAATGGATTATTCGGTTCAGTACCGATGATAATGGCGCCTTCACGAGTTGGAAGGGAACACCGCGAAATTGCAGGTAAGAACTAAGTAAATGACCAGTGCATGCAAGCAATCAATGTTTGAATATAACAATGTCTACATTTTGCCGTGAAAGAAAGACAAACATACAGACACACTTTCCCATTTATAATATTAAGTATGGATTAGTAGATTATTCGTCTGATATTGAACCGCCGCAGCAAACCAGTTATTTGCGCCATGTTGTTGCCGGCTAGCAACAACATGGCGGACCACCGGACAATGCGGAAGACGAAAGGAATCCACCCTTACACTGTGGAAGCTCCACCAGCTCGTACCTTCTTTCTTGGTACGAACTGCTAAGGAATGGAACAACTTGCCGGCTTCTGTATTTCCAGAGAGCTACAATTTGAATGTCTTTAAGTCGAGAGTGAATAGGCTTCTTCTGGGAAAGCACGCTACATCTTTGACCTCATTGTCACTCTCCATCAGGTGAGATGAGGTCAAGTGCAAACCCATCTTATATAAAAAAAAGCAACAATTCACACAAGTATGGGGCGTTACCCTGTCCCCCCGCGGCGGCTGTCCGGCAACCGCCAACGCTTCCTTCGCGATACTTTTTTTGTTTAGCTTAGCGTCTCTATACATAGTAGTTACATACAATAATATCAAAGTAATTAAATAATACATGCCCACATTACATTATTTAATGACACATAAGTATTCTTATAAATGTTAGATTTCGATTTTTCCTGACAAATTCATGTAGCGCCCCTACACAACTTGTTATTTGTACCTAGTTTTAGTTTAAGTTTTTATTTACATTTTCCTGGTACCACAGAATATCAGCGCCATAGCTTTCAAGCAATGGCATCGTGCTGAGTGGTAACCATTTTGGAAGCATAAAATAGATTTAAGTACTTAGTTTTAAGTCCTTTTTGTACAAGATTATTTGCTCCAAATAAATATTTTCTATTTCTATTCTATTTCTTACAAGTCACTGGTTTCAGGTAACATGATGACGCTGTCGTACAACGGCGGGCTGCTGTCGGGCTCGCTGGTGTCGTACCTGCTGCTGAGCATGCTGGGCCCGCCGTCGGGGCTGCCGTGCCGCATCTACCCCACGCCGCACCTGCCCACGCTGCCGCCCGCCACCACGCCCGCGCCCGTCTCCAACGTCACGGCGCTCCTCACCGCCATACATTGATTGTGACTCAGGGACCATTCAAGTATTACGTAAGCAAAATCATCATCTCCCTCCGACATTACAGTGACTACCCTGTCCCCCCTCCCAGACAGATGAATGCGACCGGGCAGCAGGCAGGCCCTTCGGAATCGAAGACTGCCCCAGCAGCACCTTGTCGGGAGGCTTCCTCTCCTGGAGTATCAGACACACCGTACCACGCGACTGGCACGTGAAGCAGCCCGGGTAGTGTTTACCCCGCACGCCCGAACCGCACCGAGAGTGCGAAGAAAACCAGAAAGAAACCGGTTGTTTCATAACATAATTTCATAATTTTGACATAATACGTCAAAATGTTACCAATCCACTCGTTCTTGGACCAGCCTTCCTCTAACGCCATCTACCGGATTTTTCATTCGCAAAAACCCTCATTGGGGCAGCTGATATAGATAATACTTATATTTGGAAATATTAATAACGCAGATGTCTGAAACTAACTAACCCAAAATAGGTAGGTAATGTGACTCTATCAGGCGTAGGTAACAATGCTACTAATCATATAAAGATGTTAATAAACATTACATACCGTAGTAATTTATTACTTATCACAGTTAATAATGCATAACAAAACAATTATTGCTGTTTAATATCGGTATAATTGTTTTACGGCGTTGTCCATTACATTAACTGCTGTGTTACCTACCCACTATTAAAAGCTTGTAAGAAATCATAATTTTAATAATGTTGTACTGTAGGTATTGGATAAGTCCATCATAGAAAACGTAGATAAGTTAAAAAAGTTTCGCCACCAATGGAGGGTCCATCAGCAAAAGAGCGCTATTTGCCATTTTCGGTTTCAAAACTATTTTTCGACCCTAGTAAGTACCTACAGTCGGCAGCAAAAAGATAGCTACATCCAAAGCTGTCAAATAGGTAGATGCAGTCAAAGTAGTAAAAAAATTCGGCACCTACCCGGGACGCTCATATAGATAGAGATATTTTATTCGTCAAAAGTAACGGAACGCGCATATCGTCAGTTCGGCTCTACCAGGGCGCTACTTATTTGACGACAGCCTAATCACCATAAGTACCTAACTAAATAATATCCTCGTCATATACTTCGATACCACTGCAAAATTACACCCTTTGCAATGAACAAAGAGCTCAAAATAGATTACTTCCTGGGATGTAACAACAATGTCCGTTATCTGAGATTAAGAGCCTATCTCTTTCTTTCCTTTAAAACTTTGTATACTTATAACTTTCTTGTCATTTCGTGCGTGACTTCATTGACGTATTATCTGTTTTGGAAATAGAATTTGCCTGTTGCTATAATAATGGCGGGTAACGTGTCTATGTATTTGTCAACACGGTGTACCAATATATTTGGTCACGCTGGGTGTATTAAATAATTTGACCAATTTGGCGGTATCGATGTTATTGCCCACTGTAGCCGTTTCTAACTATATGACAGTCTTGGATGTGGCTATTTGCTGCTGACTGTACATAGGGATTAAGGTCGAAAATAAACTATTTTATTTTGTTTTCGACCTCAATGGCATTATCGAAATTCAAAATATCGACTAGGTATAGCTGTAAAAGTACCTACCTAATTACTAAATAAATGACAGCGTTGTTGGCATAATTTTTTCATTCTTGTAATTGTGTTGTAGGCTAGAGTTTTTATGATCGAAGACTGGACAATTTAGGACATTCCTACAAGTATTTTTTTTCTGTAGGGCAACAGCACATACAAATGTATTGTTATAATGTCAATCAATATTAAGTTTATTTTCATGACATTTGAAGGTCTGTGGTCCTGTTGAGTTTTACTGTAATTATTGTACATAATAGGTAAATGCATAAATGACATAATGTAGGCATGTAATCTTCGTATTTCAATATTGTTTATGTTAGGTTGAAAGGTTTTGGAACCATCGTGAGTGAGACTGAAATGAAATAATAAATTTTCTCCCCTCCAGCACGAAAAGGGGCAGTTTAGTTACGTAATTATTTGTGGGTGTGTAAAACTCATCCTGTTAGCAAAAAGCTTCTTTACTGCGAGTGTTGAAGTATCTACTTACCACATGCCCCTTTTCATATTGGAAAGTCTGAAATTTAATGGTCACATTTGAGCAAATTTTTATGCCTCGCGTCTGTAAATAACACACACTCAGTGGGAGGTAAATGAAATGAAATCGGTATTCGAATCCATTTAAATCGGTTTTTTATGTTATGGGGGGCAGATGAACAGACAGATAACCTAATGGTAAGCGATTACTGTCGCCCAACACAAGTGCGCCGCCAAGTAAAACTGACAAAAAGGCTTACATGGAATTATAAACGTTATTTATATGATGTGGCGTTTCGATCGAATAGTATTAATCATACGCAATAATGAGCTATGACTAATAATACAGAAAAAATAGTTTGTTTATGTTCTTACTCCGCTATTTGTGTTTCAAAGTCGCACATCAGCAACAAAGTTTGCTCACTTGTTGAATAAATAAATATAAATAAACTGAAAACAAGACAACCATACTCAGAAGTAGTTCTTATAATATAGTGACAAAATGAAAATAGCTATTTTAATTGCTTTGTATGGCAAACGCTTATAAACATAGTAGTACATATGTACTGAAGCCTAAGACTCGTGGTAGACTGTAAAGTAAGTATAGTAGAATTAGAAGATCATTGTATGACTGACATCGTCTTCCATGAGTCTTGGTGTAACACACCTACATGGGAACATACTTAGACATGCGTGCATAATATCGTATTTTTAGACCATCTCTACCTAATTGACGAGATTTGTGTAATTAAATTAGGATTTGATGTAGATAGATAGCAAGGCTAGATGTAAAGCCCCATAGATGGTTAGACAGGCGACTAAAGTTTGAATAAATTGTGTACATTTACCAATGCATTAATGTAATTTCTATTTATAATAATTTTAAGCATGCGTTGACACGTGTGAAGCCATTTAATCGGTAACGTTCGAGTTTATTAAAAAAATGTATTTTACGACCTTATTTTAACATGACTAACATTTTTTTTAAATTTTCCATTTAGGGTAGACAATTTGTATGTTGTCATACTTAATTGCTACTTTTTTTAAAGATAAAATATGGACATAAGCCGGCTAGATGACTGCTTTAATTTAATACATTACTAACCTACCTCCGGATATTTTCTACAATTCATACATACTTAATACAGTTTTATAAAGTTAAGCGTGTATATAAGTATAGTTTTGTACTATAATGTTATTTACTTACATATCTTATTTACATTATGAATAATGTTCCTAATATAATCCTATTCTCATTTCTTGTACCTACTTAGTAACAACATTCTCAAAATAAATTGTGAACAAATCAGTTAACCAATACGTATGTACTTAAGTAGGTTTATGTACTTTGGACGGTCAATGTTAAAAAATATACTTAACGATCACCTGGTACCTATTTATAAAGCTTGTTTACCTACGTTTACTAATTAGTACAAGATAACCAAAATTACCATTGTACTTATATTTTCACAGAGATAAGGACAAACTTAACTTAACAAAACTTAAGGTTACCCAATCTGTGGATAAACATTATCAAAATCATCTGCTTCTTCCTAGGGGAAGGGGGAGCAGGGATCGAGGAAGAAAAGTGGGCAGCGAAATAGTCATTAACCCGGGGCGGCTTATACCAACACTACACCACTGGATTGACCACGTGGTTAAAGAGATGTAAATGTTCACACATCCTGTATATTATTCATGATTCCTTACCAAGGGTAGAGACCTTTTGGAGCAGACCATTGTAGATATAGGTAGGTACGAATATTTTGGTAGACATATCAACTTGTTCACACGCGCTTGCGGTACATACAAAAATGATTTATTTTAGATTAGTACATACGACATAAGTATAATTTAATGAACTAGTTTTACTATCTTATTACATAACAAAACTGTTAATTGTTTGATAGTGTTGGAGAAACTTGCAATCTGCCGGAGTAGATGTTTTTGTAAATATAGCATAAGTGTGTATAAAATAATATATAAATTCATGCCTTGTAATGCCTTGGTTAAGCACAAGAAGTACGAAGTTTTGTTTAATATTTGCATCATACTTATGTAATACGAGTAGAACTACTACCTATCTTATAAGTAAAGGCAACTGTGTTCTTAGATTCTCCTGATGATGATACATATAAAACGCGCAATAAACCTGACAGATGGTAGCTTAGTGGATAAGATCGTACGCCTTTCGATCGAGAGGTCGTGGGTTCGAATCCTATTCTGGATTTTTTATATCTTATGTGTGCATTTCTACCACTGGTTCGGCTGTGAGGGAAAATATCCTTTCGGATAGTTTCTCAAACAGTGGCTATCCACTATCCTTAAAATGTTCCAAGTCTGTTTCAAATACCTAACCCAAAATAAATATTACAGATTTTTCCTAATGTTTTCATTTTAGACTCCTAGATAAATGCTCCTTAAGGTGTGGCTACCAGACGGTCGATTTTTCCTAAAACTGTGAGCTTAAAGCTAATCATAATTAAGTGTGTGGGAAAAATCCGTTGGTCTTAATGTGGCGTAAAATTAGTCACGCCACCGTTATGGAAAAAACTGTACAATCTGTGGCCAGTGGCCACCTTTACTCGTATCTTTAATATTAGGTACAGCCTACCTACATACTTAAATAATGAATCATTTAGCTAACTCCTCCTCCTCAGAGTTATTAGGTACCTTTTGGTTGAACACCTACCTCTACATATTCTCAGTTGATAAAAAGCTATTACTTTTCCAACAAGTTAATACATAGGTAAAGTACATATATTTTTATAATTTATTGTGTAGATTCCACGATACTCGCATCCTGCCCGCGCTGCGCGAGATCAATGCACGACACATGACATTTCAAGAAGACCTCCTTTGCTATTCCGGAAAACTAACAAGTATAGTCGCTGTCAGATATATTGTTGCTGACAAAGTGACCAAACGCTTCACAGTACAAAACTGTGAATAAGTGCCGAACACTATACGTTACCATAAATATCTGAATATTCATTATTATGTCATCTGAGCACATGCTGGGTAATAATAACTTCTAATACACACAATCAATCAATAATAACAGAAAACTAGTGGGAAAAAGTGTGTTGTATTTCGCTGAGTGAAGGTATATATACCTACCTACTGGAGGCCCATTCCGGAGAAAAAGGTTATCATTGCTAGACTTCAGTGTATAGATATTATTGGTTAGTTATTGTTTGTAAGTATAGAAATTACATATATTAACGAGCATCTTCACAGATACTAATGACGCGGACGCAATGACTGTTCAGATATTTATGATAGCTTGTAATGTACAGAAAATTCTGACATTTTAAATTGTTCATAAGTATTTGTACCTACCTACAACAATAAAATATGTGTGCTCAATAAAGAATAAAATTATATTACTAACCAATTATGTACATACTTAGGTAAAATGATCTTGGTAGATATGTCTCTTTGTAACAAACAGGTGTGTGTGTAAATTAAGTTGTGGGTTTATTATGATATTTTAAAGTTTCCGGCAGTTTCTTGAGCATTTTTTAGGTTCTATTAAGGTTCTATCTAGGTACAATAATGTGGATACCAAGAAACGTATTTAAAGCACTGGAAATACCAAAACAACAGCGGAAAACTTTGGAAAGTCATCAACAAACTAAGTCGGATGTTGTGTATCAAACGCTTGAACTTTGTGCCAAATTATCAAGCGAACTGGATTAATCTATCACGCCTATCATCTAAAGTTATCGTCAATTTGTAGTGAGTGGACACTCGGAGGCGCCGTGGTACCTAAACAAGAGTAACCTAAGATAATTTAATTATATCTTCGGGGTAACAAACTCTTTTAAACTTCCTACCTACTTACATAATCTTACTTTCATGGAAAATTTATCCTTTAGATCTTTTTAAGCAGTTGGGAAAAGGCTTTATGATTGACTAGCAGCCGCCCGCGACTTCGTCCGCGTGGAAAAGTAACTTTTTACCCCCCTTTTAACCCCTTACAACCCCCTTTTAGCAATAAAAAGTAGCCTATGTCCTTTCTCAGGGTCTAGATCATCTGTATACCAAATTTCATTTAAATCCGTTCAGTAGTTTTGGCGTGAAAGAGTAACAGACAGACAGACAGAGTTACTTTCGCATTTATAATATTAGTATGGATTATAGGTATGACTCAAAATTTAAATAGTTGGGGGTGATTATTAGATGTCTCTACAAGGTAGAGGCATTTGTTCTGGGGAGTGTTTCTTCATGTGATAAGTAGGTGTCAGACGAGCTGACGGATCTCCTGATGTTAACACCATTAGAATCACAAGTGTGCTCCCAATCTTTAACGCCCTTCCCCCTCCAATGGTATCCTCTCTGACTAGACGAAACACAGCGCAGGCGCTGCTTCACGCCGGTCATTTATGAGGCCGTGGTGATTAAAAATAGGTTACCTACCAACTTGGATTGGACTAGGATTCTCGAATATATAATGTTTAAAGAGTCATGAAAGTAGTAAGCGACAATACCTAATCCTAGGCCCCATACGCTTTCCATTAGATGCGCGAATGTGGTCAATCGTTAGCCTAAGTACCAACAATAAAAAATAGAGGTATAATCATAAAAATAGCCCTGTGTGTACTAGGCACATACCTAAATCGACATTTACTTATGTACTAAAATTGGTTAAATAAATTTAAGGGTTGATAAACCATGGGAAACTCTGACTTTGTTTTACAGAATAAATCTAAAAATTGTTTTTTAATCGCACCATAATTTAGCGGAGTACCCAAAAATGGTAAAGTAAAATATACCTACTACGGTACCTAAATTGCTTAAAAAACAAAAAAGCAGAGTAGAATTGACAACTTTCTTTGAAATCGGTAAGCCTTTATTCCCACTAGTTCCATTGAACAGTTCCACTGTAGAACTACTTAATGGGACTTTTTTTCCCACGGACCTACCTACTATTTCGGTTTCGGGTCCTACCAAACTAGAACCTACGTACAGATGCATGGGGAGTCCCCATTGGGGACGCAACGACACTGTAGGTTGCGCGAGAAGACCGGCAGTCAGGCTTTTCGCTCGCTATCAACTGCGTCATCCATCATCCGCTAACGACGCTATGTGACTACGTTAAACTACTTACTTAAAACAAATAAAATCAAACATCAATGTCGATACATGTTATTTATTAGTCAAAATACTTTAATAACATCACAAAAAACATTTTTTACTCGGACGGAGGGTTCAAAGGCGAACGCTACAACAGCGACTGACAAATTAGTGCCGTCCACGGACACTTCAAGATTGATTCAAGATCTTCATACAGATCGAACTCTGCAGGCATCTATCTCTTGCGCCGCCTGGTGCGAGAGTGATGTGACGACCGCGAGCTCCACTCCAAGCTGAGATCACTTGAGGACGTCGGCGTTTCTGGAAACTGGGCGTCAGAGGTCCATCTGCACGACGCACAGGCTGATTTTGGGGTCTCGGGCTGCTTACCCGCTGCTGCGCCTCCGCTGCCAGCGTAGGAGTCCAAAATGTGTTTGTAAGCGCACTCTACGGGCTCAGGGTTCCGACCGCGTGCAGGCACTAAGCCGCTGCCTCACGCACGCATTGCAATACCCGCAGATGTCACCACGGAGAGCACTCCGAACCATTTTGATTATATTTTATGGACTGTCCGTATCGTAGCACACATTAAACACTAATAAACGTGAGTTGTTTCCGCGAGGGATATTTATGCGGCGGGCGGCATGGCTGGCGTCGCGCACGCGCCCAGTGATAACCTCCGCCCGTCGCGGCGCCAGTTACCGACCGCCTTTACTATAATCTGAGCAAAAAATAGACTGTCACATAATTATCACTATTTACTACAACTAGGTGTCGTCATAGAAAGTAATTAATGTTCTGAATGATATAGTAATGTGGGTACCTAAGTTATCCACGTGAGTAGGCCACCTACAAGCGGAGGCCTCAATGTGTAAAGTTTTTTATGAGAAATTGCCTTTTTGACTAACGCGGTTGCTCGTATGCCTGCTGGTTAGTCATCTGATGGCAAATTTATTTGTACTACCTAAGTACCTACCGTTTATACATAGGTTAGGTCAAAGTAACGAATCTAGGTAGGCAGGTAAGTAGGTATTAATTAAATTAATATGGTGAACAAAAAAAAGTGGTGACTTTGTTCTAAATTACGTATTTTTTTAGTTTCTAATACATGGAAGGTCCTAATGACAATGGTATAATGGTAACTGAATGACGAAATATCAAAGCTAATTTCATGACGAAATCAAGAGATAGGACCTACACATTTACTTACATAATTAAGTGTTGTTAACTCACATGTTGTGCAAATAGATATATAAGATCTTACTCTTTGTGGAGACATTGCGCTTTTATTAAGGCTTTTCTCGACGTAAAACTAGCACTTCACAGACAGAGCAACGCTGCTCTGGCCTTTTCTAGATTATGTCAATAGTGTTGCTCTAGATCCTAGCTGGTATTAACCGGTTTATCAGCCTCGTTCTAACTGCATCAATATTTAATGCGGCATTTAAACATTATTTAGTTATCGCCTGATATCCAAACAAAATATTCCGAATGAAAACTTGCAAATAATTTGGTAAAAGAGTTTTAAACATAGTGGCCGGATGGCACATTTAGTAGTCACCCTGCCTCATCGTGGGTTCGATCCCCACCTGGACCTGGACCAACTTCGTGTGTTTGTTCAGAGTCTGGGTGTAATACATACGTGTTTTACCAACCATTTGATCAACAATTGTTCCATGACTTTAGAAAATTCGCACAAAAAAAAACATCTTTCCATACAAAGTCGGTCACGTGACTTGCCCATTTTGCATGGGGAGTCGAAAAACTTTTCGATGAATTCCGAAAAGTTGTTGAACAAAATAGTTGGTAGGACACGTAGTTAAATGTTCACAGATACACCCTGTAGGTAGTGAATAGATAGAGAAATAATAAACACGCGTGGATTAGCGAGCATAAAAGAAATTTTCCCCGTGCTACGAGCCGTAGCAAGTTTTATCGTAGCTTTAAAAGACTACAGCCCCGTGTGTTTCGGACTACCTATGCTACAGCCACAGATTAATAATACTTGCGCTGCTACGGTTGCCGTAAACTCGTAGTAGGTAATCAAAAAGACGAATAGTAAGTAGATACGTAGATAGATACCTTGCTTTACAAGGGTACGAAGGTTATTATTAGCAATATTTTATTTATAAGTATTCATACCTATTAAGACTTAAGTATTTGACAAAACAAACTTTTTATTTAATAATTAGGGAGGTAGCTACTTATCTAAGTAGGTAACGACGTACCTAATTATCTTTTTTTTTATTAGGTTTGTCGGGAACACGATATCTACAAACGCAAGATCTTTCAAGATATTTCTAGACAATGTGGCACAAAAGCACGATACATTTTACTAGAGCGTCTTGTTGTTGGTTAAATTTATTTACTAGTAGGTACCTACCTAGTACCCAGTCTCATAGGTACTATTAACCTGGGTTCAGTTGGCAGATTTATATAGATCGTAAATAAAATAAGTAGGTACTTAAATATGTAACAATTTTTAGCTTAAGTTTTTAGTTACCATTTATCAGATTACTCACAATAAGTAAGTACTTAAATACTTACTACCTACGGTTTCTAAGTAGGTAGGTATGTTTTCGAAACCTATTTTTTGATCAACCCGGGATTCCCGGGAATCGAACCCAGGCCCCCAAAATAAGGCCCGGCCAAACCATTAGACCTGCAACGCGACGGTGCGTTGTCTTTATTATTTTTTTGGATAATTTAATTTTATGTTAGGTACTTAAGTAAAGCCTAAATAGCCTATGCAAATGAAGAATTTTGATTTTATATTGCAGTGTAAAGTGACTACAATTTATCAAAGTAATATTGAATGAAGAATTAAAGTTGATTGTTATTATTGTACACACGTCGTACCTAATCAGTTTGACAAAGTGCCTTTTATCATTCTGTGTACATGGTGTAAACAACTCGGGCTATTTATATACACCTACAAATAACTTGACCACTGAACTTTCCAGGCCTATCGAGCGTTTTCGAAAACGTATCGCCGCTCATTACAACTACCTACCGCAGCTTTGTACACCGCGCCCCAGTCCACAGCGATAACTTACACTGCATATAAGTATATGAACTGGATACGTAAATAGTAAATACCTACATATATCTACCTACCTATTGGTATTTTACAAACGCATCATCACTCACTCTGGTTACTATAACGCACATTACATATTAGAACTTAGGTATATAAAGAAAACTGGAACTTTACGCGTTGCCAACTCCATATACTTACCTTATGTGCAGATGCAGCGACCGATATAAAATTGCTAAGTTCTTTTCCCCAGCACGTGATTCACAGAAATGTTTTGCGCTTAGAAATATCTAAGACTGTGTGTAGTTGCTAAGGAGATGAATTGGATTGAGGCCGCGAATAAAATAAGATAAAAGGTCATTTACGCACGTCAAAATTTATGTGTGGACATTGGACAATACTCAGACTGAAGTAAATAGGACTTAAACAATCTAAGTTTTTCAACACACTCGTAAACCATCCAAAGTAAAAGTTTACAAATGCACTTAACATGCACGTAGGTAAATCGTACGGGTACCTACCTACCTACACAGACTCACAAAATACACACTACTAGAGATAAGAATGTTTTCTTTCTACTCGGGATAGAAACAGAACAAGTTAAATATCATTTTGTAGCTATGGCACCATGTACTCGTAGTTATCTATATGCCTACCTAGGTACTAATTAAAAGGTGAATAAGATCAATGTAAAGTTGGTGAATCACGGTATGCATTGATGATTTTGAAATCAGCTGCAGTCAATTACATACTTACAAAGTATTATAGAGTGTATAAGTAACTAATAGGAATAAGTGCTTGAGGAATACCAAGGTAGCCTATTGTACGAATGGACATTATGACCTATTTTTAACATTCATTTGAAATACAGCTAAATTAAGCAGAATACCTAGGTACCTAAACATACTCAAATTTTTCGACACGCTCTACAAACAAATAACGCCGGATTCAAAGAAAAAAATATGTTTTTGTTCTAAGTGATTAAAACTTAATTGGTTATTTTCACATTCATGTTTCTTATCATTTTGATAAAGCAATTAATAGCTGGTTTGTATGTTACGAAATTAGTCAAAACAGGAATATATTGTTTTGTTACTATCTCGTATATTACGTAAAACATACACTATACACGGGTACGAAAAAAACTGGCAAATAGGCAGTAGGTACAGTGACGTAACGAGTAGGGAGGGGTAGGGAATAAGAGACACTTTGCTTAAAATGTAGCAGAGATATTAATATCTCCGATATTCTACACTAAACCCCGTGTGCGCACAAAACCGTAGACTGGAAAGCGTTTTAGAAATAGGTACACGAATAGGTAAACGTCAATATAGGTACCGGATTATCAAGCTCAAATTTTCCTGTGATTCATACGCCAAAGATCGTGGCTTCGACTCTCACCCAGGACAAACATTCATTTGATGAAAAGGAATGTCAAATAAAACATTTGGAGATTTAATCAAATAAACATTTATTAATATTATCCAGATACCTACATAACAACGAATAATAGCTATTATTTACAACAGTTGTCTGCAGAAACGTTTTACCTGTTCTAAATAAAAGTAGTCATGTCTCGATTGATTGTAATAATTTTATATATCAACTTGATTAGCTATTTTTATGTACATTATCACTAATATATTTATTTAGCGTAGCAATTATTTACCAACAATAACAACAAAAAACTGAAATATGTTGAGGACAAAATGAAAGAAATTCTACTAAGTAAAGGATCCAAAAGTAAGCTCGAAGATAGTTATGAAGGTAGCAATAACTAAATACTGGATAAGGAAAAGAAAGTATTTTTTACAAGAATAAAGCTACCTAAATTATTAGCTATCTACTCGTCGCCAAAATAATTACTGAATGATTAACGTTATGAATGATGATGTTAACCATGTAGGTAGTTTAGCGCTTAAATTGTCTCGGGCAAATAGTAGACAAAGAATCAATAGCTGAAGAGTAATAAAAATTATACTATTCCTATAAGTAAACATTCTGTTGTTTACCAATAGTTGCATGCTAAAAATATGGTGTGATTTCCCTATAAATTAATGCAATTATAATCATCATACTGAACGAAAAATATTGTAAGAACATGCAAATAATAGTAACTAACTTAAAAGTAGGAATGAAACTAATAAAATCTAAACGTCAATCCCATTTTCTCAAGAATCTAAGCATACCATCTGTCCAAAGCCGTCGGTTCGGAGCCCAGAGTGCCTAGTATCTACGCTTGGACCTTGATCGATGATTTGACAAGTCTGCTCATTACAAAATAAACAAAAGCCAAACTTCTTCAATCATGAACCAAAACTTGGTAAATATCTACTTGCCTACAAGTAATCGCGTGTTAATAAATAAATAAAATGTTAACTTTAACTACTTCTCAACTGTTGCATTATTCTAACCTAGTTCATATTAATAACTAGTCTAATCTACTAACTTCATTACAACTCAAACTGTTGCCTAAATTATCAAAGGAATCACTTTTACATAATATGTTTGCAGATTTAAGATAATGACAGAAACGATTATTCCTTTTAGAGTTGCTGTCGGTTCTTGTTTTTTCTATTCGGCAAATAGTACGACAAGTGGACCAGTAATCCAGGGCCAGGGCTCTTCGGTCTAATACAGTTGATGGATTCAAAAAGCTTGATAAGTTGCTGTGTCGAGATGTTATCCTGTCCTTTTCCCTGTAAAAAGTAAATGGTTAACAAAATATGTTGCATCGAAGTACTCATGGCCCGCCCTCTTTTCGTTTCGCGGCATTAATTTCAATCTGAACCAATAGATGGGTGTCGATTACATTGCACAAGTATTTCGTTCTTTCTGTTTCGGTTTACTTAAAATCAACTTGATAAAAAAAAACATTCAGCCGGAGGCTTAATTGGCTTAATGGTTGGCGAGCGTATCGCGGCAGCGGCGGCCGGCGAAGGGCCAGAAAAACAAAAAGCTAATGGCCAAAGATTTTAAAACAAAGTTAAGATAGGTCAACACAAACAATCGAATCGTAATAATAAAATCCTTGTACCTGTTTAACAGGAAGCGAAAATTCTTTCACTTTTAAAATAATAGTATTTCAGTGTTGATTTCAGTATTTTTTAATGATAATTTTACGATTCGACTGCTTTGCTTAGAATTCAGGCTCATATCTCACCTTTTCGTCTTCATTCCAGGAAATTCTAAATCTATTATAGGTTCGAGACCTAAATCACTTCGAGCTTTCAGGACGCTACCCGATAATAAATAATGGCAAATTTCGTCTGTTGTTTCGCTGCTTTTATCAAATTTATCAAAATTTTCTAGTTCAGACACACTATGACTTTCCAAGTTAGCCCATGGGACAGAAATAATCTCAGCTTTCATATCATTTTCTGGGTGATAATAATAGTCTGTTATAGAAATTATATCAGCAACGTTTGATATTACATCCAATTCCAAATTATTTTTATTTGGCGTCTTATCATTGTCCAACTTTTTATATTCACCTTGAATGTAAGGATCAATAGGTGTCAACAACAGTCGCGGTATATTCCACCAAATCTTAAACGTATTTACGGGACATTTAAAGCAATGCAGACTTACACGTTCAGTAATAATATCTTGCCAAATATTATTGTCTAACAGATTTGATTGCATGCTAGCAATTTCAAATTTTTCATCTATTCCTTCACGGTCTGACCAAGACATGTTTGAACTTTCATCCTCTATTATTGCCTTGTAATCATCAATATTTTGTGAGATACGCTCATCTTCAGGAGCGATATCTTTGGTTGTTTGGAATTGTAAAAAGTTAATAGTTCTTCTTATATCTCCTTTGAAATAATCTAAGCATTTTGCACCTAATCCAGGCCAACATGTACCAATGTCAACTAAACACATTATGTCCAACCATGTTCCTAGCATTCTAGGAATTAATGAACGTGTGTGAATTATTTTTGCACATTGTAAAAACCTTTGCAAATGTGGACATGATGTGGATGAAGTAATCAATATTACAGGGCGTTTTGAACATTGAACTAACTGCACGATCGCTGAACAAAATCCGTCGTCTTGGTCAAATACAATATCAGCATCGTCTATAAGTATAAGAGACATACAGGTTCGACTTCCGTTATCTTGGCTACCCGAAGGTTGGCTTGATATTTCATTTTTTAATATCATTGGCTCAGCTTTTTTAGATAGCCCTTCCTTCGACTTTTTTTTCCTTCCACGTTTTTTAGTTTCTTTTGGTGTTTCATTATGAGCGATCTCTTGTGATTTTTGTGAATTTTCTTGACTGCATTTCCCTCTATTGACTTTGTGTGATTGTGTTGCTTCTTGTAAATCTTGTAACATAATTTTTCCTGTTCTTTTACTACTTGCATTAACTTCAAGCACTTTGATTGCTAATTCAGCAGCAACAGCATACACAAGTGAAGTTTTTCCACTTCCTACTGGTCCAGTTAGTACTACAAGATTATTTGCACATTTCATACTATCTTTACTATCTGTGTCTGAGAGATAGAAATCCGATGAATCTGAGCCTGTGTTTTTATTCTTCTTAACTTTATCGTCATTTTCAGTCCATGATATCAGCCATTTTTTTAGTTCTTTTATGCATTCGAAATTGCCTAGAATTTGTTTACTTGACAAAGCTTTGTATTTATCAGTCCAGCACAATTTATCTGGACTTTCGTTATTAATATCAACCAAGCCATTAATCACTTCAATACTATTATCTAAATCAAGATAGCTGCAATCTTTATAATCTCCTCTTTTTTTATCTTTAAGTAGACGATATGTCCGATAAACAGGAAATTTGGGATAAAATTGTTTTATGTTTTGTAATATTGTTTGAATTTTAGCTCTGGGGACGAAATTGAGTTCATTCTTTGATTCTTGTTTTAATATGAGCATGTTTTTGAAAAAGTTTTCATCATGAACAATATCAATACTCTTTTCATTTATATCGTTTCGACTTAAAAGTATTTCTGTTTTGACGACTACATTTGAAGTCGCATTTTTTTGTTGAACATGGACTACAGTATGAAAATGATTAACTCCTACTGTTTTGTTGGTGTGTTTTTCTACTATTTTCTTTAATTTATCAGGAACTCCACTACTCAAAAATTTTTGTCTTGCTTCTAAAGCTGCTGCATCCAACTGTGGTTTGGCAGCAAAAATTGGAGCTAATTTAGTGTGCTTTTGTGGAATTGTAACGTGTTTGTTTGCTACTTTTTTAGTATTTTTTTCTGAATCAGAAATTACAATATTTTTATTGGAGTTAGCAGATTGCTTGGGTTTCGGTTCATCAACATTATTTATTTTACTTCTAGAAATGCAGTTATTTTGTTGGTCGGCATGCTTTTTCTTCTTTGGAGTAAAAATATGTAAGTCTTCATCAGAACTTGAGGCCTGAACATCATCGATATATTTAGCTGGCCTTTTAATATTACGCCTAGGTCTCGTAAGATCTAAACCAGTTGGTTCCACAGAGTCATTTTTAAGTACGTTTGTTTTTTTCTTATCATTAACATGTTTTTCTTTTTTATTATTTTTACCTTTTTCTAAATCTGCAACTTCTTGTTTGGATATATGATTTTCATCATTGCTTTGTAGATTTTCTGTCAAAACAGTTTTGTTAAGAGTTAATTTTTTTCTTTTTGTTTTATGTTTAATTTTCGATTTGAATTTGACTTTAATAACATCAACTTCGTCATTATCTTGAGAATTAACCCCACCTTCCAGTTCTTTTTCAACTTTTTTAAAATAACAAAGCATATTCTCTTTCTTTTTTAGTGATGGAGATAATTTTTTAAGAAATTCATTTTCTTCTTCACTGACTACTTCTTTTTTCTTATTTGGAATGTTTTCACTTTTTACTGAATCATTGAATATACTTACTAACTGTAACTTGTTTTTCAGTAATGGCGAGACTTCTTTATTATTATTAATTGGAACTATTTTGGTGGTTTCTTTCTTAGAAGATTTTTCATCAGTTTTGACCGGCTTTAATTTGTTTCTTTTAATCATTTTTTTTAATCTTTCGGCTCGTTTATCCATTTTATCTTTGACACATTTTTCCATATATTCTTCCATTTCTTTTCTTTTGACGGACCCCTTTGCTTCTGCCATTTTTTGTAGTAGTAAGTTTCTCTTAACTTTGACATTTTTTTTCTCATTTACAATTTCTAAATCCAGTTCATTAACCACTCTTTCTTTTCCAGGAGAATTACTACCAATGCTTTTATTTCTTGAATCCATCATAAGTGTAAATGCATTTTTATTACTTTTTTTTGAAGAGTTGTTATCTAGATCTAGCTTACTTTTTACATCAACTTCAATTACCTTAATTTCGTCAGATGCTTCTTCAATGGTGTTACATAAAGATTTTGCCGAAGCAATTTCATTTTTTCTTTCTAATTCGTTATTAGTTACTGCTGTATCCCCACCACCTGGGTCAACTTTCTTTTGGATGACTTGTTTCTTTCTACCCATTTTGAATAAATAATTTCTTGGTTTTAATTCATCAAAGTCATTAATACTGTGTGTACTAGTTAGTTTATTAGTAGGTGATTTTATTTTTAAAGCAGATACTAAAATTTGAGACACATCAAGAACCTCCGGATCCTCTTGTCCATCTCGTCTCAATTTGTATTTTTTTAGTTTCTTCTTAAGCTCTTTACGAGACTTAGATTGAAATTTGTTTTCTTTTGATTTTAAGCTCTTTTTATTATTAAAAAGTTTAGGTTCAAATTCATAGTTGACATCAACAATATCTTCAAAATCAACAATTGGTTCCAGCGAAGTTGACATTACCTGAAAAGATTTGAGTTAGCTACTGAGTTTTGAATGGCAAACAAGATGTTCAGATATGCAAAAAAATATCTATGGTTACTTATATTAACATCTTAACACATCATATTTATTTATTGGTAAAATATGTAGACAGATAAATATACAGGTCTATCCTGTATATGGGCCCTGGAAGGAATTTACTCTAAATACCAAAGTTAGCAAATTTTACTTAAAGGAAACATTACTTTGTATACTTTAAGAAACATGACTGCTTTCAAAGTTTTTTATTTTGTTTGTATTTCCCAGGAATTAAACCGGAAAAAACCTAAAATTAAACTTGGCCATTTTATTCACCAATCAAAAAGATATTTTTTTAAGAAACCGAACCCAATATTTAAGATAAAACATACTCATGTGTAAAAAATAAAAATCACTACTTTATTCTACCAATTGATGCAGTCATAATTGAATTAATGAATATTTATCAATATAATCTCGAAACAGATAAGTTTATAACATAAGTTTTCTTAAAGATAATTTTATCTTTAGCAATGATTAGCTATTGGTAGAATAAATGGCCTTAATTTTTTCAGTTTGATTCCTGTGCCATTAAAGCGCAATTCAAAAACCTTGCATTTAGTTTTATTTTCTTTAATAAAATAAAGGAATGTTCCTTTTGGGGAAAAGACTAGTTCCTCTCCAATGTCCAGTGTTTTTTCACCCTGTAATATTCCAAATCCCATGATAGTAGCAATGACTCGATTTCTGTGATGGAGGCCTTTGCCATGCAGTGGGACAGCAGTATTATGTATAGGCTGATAGTGAATATGAAACACCTTTTGTTCTGCTATCATAGGTTTTGACACAAAGGTTAGCCTATGTAGAAATAATTTTTCTTATGAATTTTCATTCCCTACAAGACTTTCCAACTATTCTAGCACTCATTAATTAGGTCTTAATTTTAATGTTACAAGAGGAGACTTGAATTTAGAAAGTTTATATCTTTAGGAAGTTAGATATTATAGCATCATAACATGAAGATCTGTTTGATAATATACAACTGACAATTGTTTTTAATATTAGAGAAATACATACCTGACAGATTGTCACATGGTTTCATTCATAATTAACAACACAACATAGGCATTGTAAACATAGTGTTGGTGAAGTTTCAAGGGGCGTTAAAAGGAAGATAATTGCCTTTAATTAACTCAAAAGTACCAACACAAATTACTATCAAAAGAACCAGAACTCAAATTTTATTAAACGTTTCCCGAATGACCTGAGATAAGACCTTGTAGGTTGGAAACTGTAGGAACAATAAAAGCAATAAGGATACATGATGGCACTTGTACACATATATTTTAAATCTTTATGAAACCTAATGACAAGAAATACATAATATTTTATTATAAAGCTAAAGGTTAAAATCTTGTGAATACGAACCAATCATAATCAACATACACTTTCTACTGGAACCACTCAGAAAAATGCAATGCTATTAAAAAGGACTTGTATACTAAACTAAAGAAAGTTTCTTCAATCACAATTATACGGGCAGCTTTATTAAAACTCAATAAAATCCAGTTATTTTCTACTACAACAAACAAATTGGCGGCATTTTGGTTGGTACACACTTCAAATGTCAAATGTCAGTCAAGTCAAATCGCTATTTTAACGTTTAGTTCGGCCAAAAACCTAGTGCATGATGAATATAAAAATTTAATGCTATGGCTAACGCTACGATTATTATTATTTTATTTATATATATAACTAAAAAAAAAGTATTTGTCTATGGTTGTAAGTATTAAATTTTTTTTTACTATTGGCAATACTGTCTTTCATTAAACGACGTGCTTTTGTACTTGTTCAGAAACAATTTTCGAAATAAAATGGCATCGAAAGCATTTTCTAACCCCATAATTCGTCATGTTACGGTAAATACTGCGTGCTACATGTTTATAGTATATCCCGTAATGTATAGGTTTTAAATCAAAGACTCAATTTTACAAAGTGCCCCTCAGCTGTCAAACCCCCTGTTATGTAAAACATATTCGGTGTTTTTAAATAATTTCTCAGGAGTTTAAATGTGTGCTTCTAGAGAAGGGGTTATGCTCAGCAGGCTGCGCCTTCCGTAAGGAAAGAACCAAGAGTACAAACAGCTATTCTTCCGAACAAGACTTTCGTGGCGGCTTTGGACAACGGTTCCCCAGTCACCAGAGTTACAGTCGCCTTCAAGTAAGTATTTAATAAATTTAAACGTATATCCTAATAATGTCAATAATTTAGATAGATTGTTTGCGTACGCATCTATTATAAAGCATGCGTAAGACTGGAAGATATTGCTTGAATTTAATTATATTTTATGGCCTGTTTTATGGCTTGAAAATCTTATTGTACATATATTTTCAAGGGAAGGTATTAAATTTTTAGTTTACTTATAATGGTCTAATTTGTATTTATGGTGTCCTGACTCTACGATCTACCTGCCTAACATAAACCATTTTATAATTCCAGAGCTGGTGCCCGCTACGAGCCCCAGACTGAGCTGGGTATCTCACACGTGCTGAGATCAGCCGCTGGTCTCACCACCAAGAATGCTAGTGGTTTCATAATTGCACGCAAGTTGGCACAGATTGGAGCCACCCTCACTGCATCAGGGGACCGTGAATTTGTTTACTACACCCTTGAGGTAGTCTAGTTTTCTTTACACCTTTGTAGTTACATATTTATGGAAGAGATGAAATAATTACTATAGGTAATTTAAATTTAATACTTTTGGTAATTTTGGTATGCTTCTGTGTCCTGATGCTGTTATACCTACAGAAAATATGAAAAGTTATAGTTATTATATATTTGATGATTTATTTATATATTTACCAACTATAACTAACATTACAGATTCCTAGATCATTAGAGATTAGATGATAACTTGTGAGTTCCTTAAACATCTGTTTCTCACAACTTTCTTGTCATAGGTACCTTTTATACATTAGATGTAAAAATTGCTGATAAAAATTTAGTTTTTGAGATTTTGTTTCTTATCTATTATAGTATTTAGCTTTTCTTCTGTACATGCATATAATATTTTGTGGTACATTGCAGGCTACTCAGGATAACTTAAATGAAGCATTGGATTTGCTGAACCATGCTGTCTCTGACCAGGAGTTCAGGCCTTGGGAACTGAGCGACAATGTGCCGCGTCTCAAGTACGACCTTGCAGCTCTGCCACCTCAGGTAAATTATAAATAAAATAAGCAACTAATTCTCTGGCAAAAGTCGAATGGGAGTCCAAAACTTCTATTCACTGGATGAAGGTTATCTCAGCTGCAGCCTTGGAATTAAAGATTTATAATAAATGAGATTTTATCATCATTAGTCTCTGCATGAATTTTAGACCTACATGGAGTAAAAAAAAATATTTTTTCAACCATTACATAACGAAACATTTTCCTCTTTACTTATCCATCAAAGAACTACATACTACAAAGAAGGAAAATTGTCTCACAAATTATATAATGCATTGAAATATGGTTACTCTATTAAAATACTACTAATATGTTCTGAAGCTCAAAACGAATATGGGTCCATGTATGTATTTAAATCTTTAAAAATATTTTATTTTTACATGGGATTAAAATTGCAAATTGAAGCTACATGTTCAAATGCGGTATCATATGCAACGGCTTGTTGTTAAATACATTTTTTTACAATATATTTCACCTTTATACATTCATCTGGAAATCACATATTAATATTTTAGTTTCACTCGTTTGCAAATGTATTCCAGGTGCGCGCCGTGGACTTACTGCACAAGGCGGCGTTCCGTCGTGGGCTCGGCAACTCGTTGTTCATCTCGCCCAAGCGCATCGGCAAGGTGTCCTCCGAGTCGCTGCAGCACTACGCCGGCAGCACGCTCACGCGCAGCCGCTGCGCCATCACTATCATCGGCGATTCTCAGGTGATCATCATGTTAAACAAACACCCCCTTTTTACGTGGGAGAAACAGGCTTCGACATGAATGGACTGTCTCGACCGGAGTGATAGCCTCACAGAAGACCGGCGTGAAACCGCGCCTGCGCTGTGTTTCATCGATTGAGTGAGGGTACCAGAGGCCCAATTGGGGGAAAGGGGGTTAAAAGTTGGCCGCGCACTTGTGACGTGTTGCAGGTGTCTATGAACAGGTGGCAATCGCTTACCTTCCGGTGATTCGTTTGCCACCTATATCTTAAAAAACGAATGCTGCTACAATAAACTATCAGCCCGTACACTGCCTCACCTCCACCACACCTACACCTCACATCTTGACTGACACTTCAGAACGATTTATTATATACAGAGTGGTAACTTAAATTTATTCCATAGAATGTAGAATTTATTTGATTCTATCTCTGTTTCAGGAAAGAGCCGGTTTACTCGCCAACGCCCTCAACCTCGGAGCTGGTGGTGATGCTAAGGATGAGCCGTCCAAATACTTTTCCGGAGAGTTGAGGTGAGGAGAAACAACACATTTAGTTGAGTTGTAAACGTAGATTTTAGTTTAATCCTGTCCTGTAAATTTTATACAAAATAGAAATTTATTTATTACAGGAAAGAAATGGGCGGTGAATTGGCGCATGTAGCTTTGGCTTTCCAAGGTGCCCCAGCTGGATCACCACAGGCTCTCGCCCTGGCTGTTGCCGCCAAAGGTACAACTACCAACCTGAATACAAATACCAACTTGAACAGCCATTTGTATTTTACCACACTTTTAAAAATTCCTTTGAATTATTGTATCTGTAACCGAAATCCAAAACAAACAAATAATCCGAAATAATTTCATATCCGTATCCGGTACAACAATCATTCCTATACCATATCCAATCCATTACCGAAATTGCATAACCTTAACAACCCTGCTAATATCGATTTCACCTGTGAACCATTTGTGTACCTCTGAGACTTAAATCACTCTATGAGCAAGTTTGATTAGTATACAAGTTTTAGATCGCAACACTCGCTTTAATTATTGCGTTGTTACAGCTTTCGGCAACGGGCCGGTGACGAAGTGGGGCGCGGACAGCTCGCCCATCGCGCGCGCCATCGGCAACATCGGGCCCTTCGCCGCCGCCGGCTTCAACGTCAACTACTCCGACAACGGCCTGTTCGGCGTCGTACTCTCCGTGCCCAAGGATGAGGCCAACGCTGTAAGTCTAGGATAAATTATACTACTATTAAATTAATGCGCCGTAACACCAATTAATTAACACCGATCATCTCTTCTCAAACTAGAGCATTCCGAGGTGCAATAGTATTGGATTGATGGCGATAAAACTCTCTGTAAACTGAACCCGGAACTTTCCACGCTTGGGTGCTACTAAAATGAACCTTGTATAATAAGTGGGCACAACATCTACCTGCGCTATAGAAGTATTGATCTATTTGATGACATCGCGTCGTTCAAATGTATGCCAAAATTTTAGGTTAACTGTGTATATGATTGTGATGTTCAAATGTGCGTCGCTATTCAATAAACGCGCTAGTCATCCAATCAAATAGCTGTTTCAACCAGATGACTGCGACATGTGTATTCGCCACAACCAATAAAATGGCGGCGCTAGTTTCGACGAGGTTGACATCCCATTCTTACTAGTTTCTAAATGTTTTTCAGGCCGTGAGGGCGGTGGGCCAGGCTCTCCGCAGCCCGGCGCTGAGCGCGGAGGCGATCAACGCCGGCAAGAACCAGCTGAAGGTGCAGGTGCTCAGCGAGGGCGAGGACGCCACGTCGCTCGGAGAGTCGCTTGCCGCGCAGGGCTTGTACATGGGCTGCGCCAAGTCCCCCGCCGACATTGCCAGGGAAATTGACCAAGTCAACGGCAATATGGTTAGCCAGGTAATAAAAAGATTATACTTGCACAATTCAAATTCATTCAATACAATAGTTATTACGCGGAAATAATGTATTATGCTTGATGCAACACCGCCGCTATAATATTAGGCAACATATTTTGAGATTATTTGAAACTATTTCAGAATAGTAGTAAAGCATCCCGTTAGGGGAACTAAATTAATGATTACTGTTACCTGATTTGTCTTGCTAGATTTTAGCTTCTATGATTCCGAATGGAATGATAGGCGATTGCATTAAAATAGATCAAATGTTGCGCATAAAATACCTGAATGAGTTTTCGTACCATAACTTTTTTTTAATTTTCAGGTGCTGGCTAATGTGTGCAAGACAAAGCTTTCCATGGGAGCCGCTGGAAACCTTGCATTTGTACCCTATGTTGATGAACTTTAAACACCTTATTAGATTTCTAGAAAATAATTTAATTCCCCACAGACAAAAAATATACCATTACCTAATAGAGTAAATTGATTGTATAATTTATTGTTTAAATAATAAATCATTTTGTTTCAATTCATTGTTTCATTGATGTTAAAAAATTATAAATAGATAATTGTACATAATGTATTGAACAGTTTTCCAGTAGGTATTTATGAACTTCCACGTTGCTCACTAGTAGCAGTCTCTTAGATTTTTGGTGTGATTGTGTGATTTTATAATAATATAGGTATTTATTTTATTTACATATTTATTTATATTATAATTGCCTTTTATAGTGTGTTACTCCCTAATTTATGGGAATATTTCCCTATGCTAGATGTTTACTTGTGTCGAAAGCAGTACTATTATTTCATTACTCTATGGTTAAAGGATTTCATAAAAAGTACCTTCCTGTTTTAATTCCTTATCCCTCTTTATTATTGAAAATATAACTATATTACTGAATCCCAGATGCATTACTGAAAATGCATCTAAACTAAATATTTCTGCCAAGGCAATAAGGGCTCCTTTGTAATACCTACCTATTTAAAATTGCAATGGAGCCATTATAGACATGAAAACACAATGCATAAGTTTTTTTTTAAATATGCATTCCTTAAATTTAACCTTTCTTTTTGGGGAATCACCTAATTTTATAATGCTTCAGACTGCAACATATTTAAATGTACAATGCCCAAGGCTTGTCATTAGTAGGTAGTGATTGGTGTTACAAAGTAGGTGAGTGTTGGTTAATTTTTACTACTTAAGGGCTATACTCCATCCTGATTGATTTTTGTGTAAGATTGACAATCTATGTGCCAAAAATATTGGAATAATGAATTTGTTAGCGGGCTGGCTATAAAGTACATACTACCTAAAATAAACCTATTTTTGTTAGGGAGAAATATTTAATGAAAATCACACAACTAAATATTAAAACAACAAAAATTTTATTATTTGTAATTAACAAAGCTTTTAATAAAGAAATTGCAGCACAACTTACACCATACATATCATGTTACTGATCCTTCACACCTTTACACAATATTTCAGTACATGTTGTTAGTGAAGTGACGGAAATATAAATAGAGCATTATGTTTGTTAAATTTTGAAAATAAGTTACTTGGTAATCTTTTTACATACAGGTACTGATATGAATTTTGAAGCTTTGTGGATGTTCTCCATTATCGTAAATTGGTTGATGAAACTAGTAATTATTGTACTTCAGCTTCTGTAAGCAACATGTTAGGGATGCCTTTAGAAATAGGAAATTGTCTTCCAGATTCAGGACATGTCAGAAAGCCTTCTTCAACTTCAACTTCTAATAAAACTTTATGCGCCTTCTTAAGAAATTCTTCATTCTCCTCAAATTTAGGTTCTAATGTCTTTGGTAGACCTTCACTGTGGCCAATACTATTTGCAGCTCCCCACAGAACTTCCCAGTCCAATTTAGGGATAACACGAGCAAGAAATTCTGGATTGTAATCAACTTCTGTGACCTTGACATCTGTAGCACTAATAGCTAGGGGATAGCCGGTTAATACACCTTTTAAACATTTTGATGTAAGCATATTATGCGTTATGAGCTTCATTGTCGTTTATTTATCTTTTCTTGTTGGAATAAAGCACCTATAATCAATATTTTTTCAGAGCTACTTATGACATTGAGGTTAGATGTTGTTTGTAATTTCTAAACTTGTGGTAACATTACACCGACGTTCTTTGCTGTAATTGAAATATAATTATGTTCAGGGTACTTTATAGAAACTTACAATTTAAAGATTTAAATTATTTAAAACAGCGGCAATTTAGCATGCACAAGAACGTTTTGTTGACATTAATGACATTTGACTCAGTGTTGCCAGATGACTGTCTAACGTTCCCCCCAAATGTTTCCCGAAATCCCCCCAAAATTCAGGTTTTGAAGAAAAATCCCCCCAAAATTTAGGTTTTGCCATAAAATACGTCACAAATTATGAAAATAAAATATTTTACTGTAAAAATACAAAAAAACATCCTGTGATTTCAGCAATGGCGTCCATTAACAAATTCTCATCGCATGCTTTTATTTCACATTTGTAAAATTTTTCGAAATTGAATTTTTCTAGCATTTTTTGTTTAGGTGTGAAATTGATACAGTCACATTCGGCAGTTTCGATGGCTAATTTGTTCCTCAATTTATAGGGGACAGGCCCTTTCTAAAACTCCATTGGAAAAAGGTAAGGTTAGAGCGCTAACATGCCCGTAAGTTCGCTCACCCAGAACCCTTCTGAGTCGTGCGTGGATGGATTCCCACGTTCCGAGATTTAATAAGATTTTGTTATAAAAATCCCCCCGAATCCCCCAAACCCAGATTTTTCCCCCCAAAATATTTTACCCTCACATTTCCCCCCCTGACTCAAAAAATCCCCAAATTTGGGGATTCCCCCCAATCTGGCATCAGTGATTTGACTTTTGAGATCACAGATTAAGAAAAAAACAGTGATAGACTAAGAAGAAAAAAAAAGGTTGAGATTATTTATTGACAGTTGGTAGCCTGTCTATTGTCTTGTGAAGTCTAGTGATTGAAAACTTCCTGTCCAACCGGTTTTCCGACATAATATATTACTTTTAGAAGACCGGTATTATAGCATTTTAATCTAAGAGATCGTAGTCACCCCCTAAATGTATATTTTTTAAATGTGTTTATGGTAATTATGGTCTATAAAAGTTAAAAAAAAAAACATGTCTATGACCGCACGACGACAACAAAAAACCGAAATGTAAATTTAGGTTATTTTTATTTTGCAACCAAGTAATAAACTTATTCTTTGGTGATAATGTGATAAATAATAGATAAGATTTTGAAACAAAATTCAATTAATTGTATTTACAGATTACTCTACAGCTGTTGAAATGTCTAACTTACGCGACAGTGTGTCCGAAAGAAATGTCGACGTAAGTAGGCCATCGACATCATCCACTTCGCAGCCACTGCGATCAAAGAGCTCTATAAACAATAAGATAAAAGAAAACAAGGCTTCACCTAAAAAGTCCCCGAAGAAACCCACAATGTCGAAGCAGAAACAGGAGGAGAAGAATAATTCTCGACTTAATAGCAATACAGCTGTTGACGACGTAACTAGTGAGATTCAAAATTTGAATGTAAGTCGAAGTAATGAAGATACGGATCAACGGGAACCTCCAGTGTCCAAAAAAAAACAAGCTAAAATGAAAGATAAATTAAGAAAGTTGAATATGCCAGGTACTAATACTAATGTCCCAACCCAATTAATATCTCCCAATAATTCAAATCTCTCTTTACTAAATGGGATACCTGTTCAAGAATATTTTTTGACATGTATAACTCCTATGTATGCTAGTGCTAGCTCCAGTTATTTGGAAAACATGACCCATCATCCACAGTACCAGTATATGAACTCAGTACAAGTTGGAGATATGTTTCAAAACAGACAAAGTACTGCAAGTGCTCCTAATACACCCTTAATTTACATGACAAATAACATTCAACCAGGAATTCAAACCTCACCAGTTGCACAATCTGAACCAGCAACACCAAAATATTTGCAAAATGTTATGCAACACCCACTGCTCAGCCAAGCATTTAAAGATAGCCTCAGTGCCAGAAAACACCTGAAAACTGTGTCAGAAGTTGGTCAAAACAAAGAGAAACAAAGCCCTTCAAGAAGGAAAAGGAAAAGCAAGAATGATGAAAATCCTGAGGACAAAAAGTTTGAACCTTACATATCTGCTGAAGAAGCAGAGCTAGGATTAAAAAACAATACCCACATTGAAGGAGTTTTAAGAATCAACCCCAAGCAGTTTCAGCATGCCTATGTTTCAAGCAGTGATCGCAGTGAACAGGACATACTCATAGATGGCCTCAAAAATCGAAACAGAGCCCTAGAAGGGGATGTCATTGTTGTCAAATTGATTGAAGAGAGTGAGAATGAAGAAGCAAACGAAAGTGAAAATACTAATAAACAAAAAAAAGGTAAAGTTGTGTTCCTCAAAGAAAAAGTGCATACAAGAATTTGTATTGGAAATTTGAAGTTGATGGCTGACAAAAGTAGACAAAAAGCTTTATTTGTGCCTCGTGACCACAGGATTCCAAGACTTAATATACCGTTTACATGTTGGCCTGACAATTTTTATCAGGAGGCTAAAAAATATGAGAATACTTTATTTTTAGCTAAAATTGAAGACTGGTATGATACTCGATTTGCAGTAGGAAAAATCACATGCAATATTGGACAATCAGGTGACATGATATCTGAGGCCAGAGCAATCTTAGCTCAAAATGATCTCGATATCACACCGTTTGGGCCTGAAGTACGTCATTTATATCCTCGTCTTGATTACACTATACCAGAAGATGAAATAAAGATTAGAGAAGATTGCCGTAAATTATGTGTATTTAGTATTGACCCTCCAAATTGTCGAGATATAGATGATGCTGTCTCAGTAAGAGAATTGGATAATGGTAACTACGAAATTGGTGTTCACATCTCAGATGTGGCTCACTTTTTAGCAGAGAATACTCTATTAGATGAGAAAGTTGCAGACAAGGCTACTACAATTTATTTAGTGGAAAGAGCTTATCACATGCTTCCAGATGAGCTTTGCATGTTGTGTTCACTATTTCCTGGTGTTGAAAAATTGGCCTTTTCTGTGTTTTGGGAAATAACTGAAGGTGCAGATGTGCTCAGCCACCGGTTCTCTAAAACAATTATTCATTCCTGTGCCCAGTTGGCTTATGACCATGCACAAGCCATTCTTGAAGAAAGAGATAATGCTGAAGAATTTTTCCCTGAAACTTACAATGGATTTGAATTCAAAGATATACAAAAAGCTATAAAAATCCTTGGAAAGATTTCAAGTACCTTTCGTAAGAGACGGTTTGATGGTGGAGCACTTAAGATTGACCAACCAAAAGTTTCCTTCAAATTGAATGCAAATGGTTTACCTGAGTCCTTCTGTCTGTACGAAAATAAAGAAAGTCATCAACTTATCGAAGAGTTTATGTTACTTGCTAATATGACTGTTGCTCAAAGAATATATGAGGATTTTCCGGATCTGGCATTTTTGAGATCTCACCCTCCTCCTAGTGCTTTCATGATGAAGCAGCTGGCTAAAGCTCTAAAACCAATGGGCATTAAATTAGAAATAACATCTGCGGGTGCCCTTCATAAATCATTGATGGAACATGTGAGCTCTGCTGATTTGGGTAAAGCTATGGTCTTGAATATGCTGTGTGCAAAACCCATGACAAGGGCCAAATATTTCTGTGCCCATGGAATTGATGATGATGACTTTCAGCATTATGCCCTTAATGTACCGGTTTATACACATTTTACAAGTCCTATCAGAAGATATGCAGATATAATGGTTCATAGGTATGTGTATTTTAGATGGTCTTAATTACTGGATGTGCTTCAATTTAAATCTTATCTGATAGGTATTTATGTATTCATGTACTAAATATTATATTTTCAGATTGTTAGCAGCTAGTATTAACTTTAGGGAAAAACCTAATTGGGAAGTTGACAAAGTGCGCATGGTGGCTGCGCAATGCAATAAGCAGAAATATAATGCCAAAAAAGCTGGCGAAATGTCCACAGAAATGTACATCCTCAAGTATATAGAACTCCATTCACCGATTGTCACTGATGCTGTGGTTGTGGAAGTCCGAAACAAATATATTGATGTCATACTGGTAGCTATGGGATTGAATAGAAGAATTTTCTTCAACAATGTAAGAAATGTTTTACTTAATTATTTACACAAATAATGTGGTAAAAGTTATCCCTAACTTCTTGTAAATTAATAATTTTTTACATATATTTTTAGGATTTTCCTGGAGAATACAAATGTATCAAGAATGAAGCTGGCTCGAAACTTTCGAAGATGGAGTTGACATGGCATGCGGCTAATGGCCTAGTCAAAGTGACACAAGTTATTGAAGTGTTTTCAATACTTAAGATAGAATTGACCAAAGGAGACGATAATAACATGGTAAAAGTGGATACGAAGCTTGTACGCCCACAATAATTCTGAATAATAATCTAGCAATATTTTCACAGCACTTTATTTGTAACAGTATTTTAGATGACACAGCATGACATTACAATCAATTAATAATAAATTACTTATTAATAGTCTCAGTATGTAAACTTTGATATAATGAATTTCTATTTTTTACAATGTACAAATGTAAAATGTACTTTTTCATCAAATTATTTATTTAATAAACTAGTATACAGTAGAGCCTAAGGCCTTAAATCATAGGGCTTAGCTGTGGGTTTATTATGCGTACCTTTTGTCATTTTATAATCGCAAATCTTGCCTTGTATAAAATGATTTTAGCCCAATTTTATAGAAAATAATATTTTTTATATCATAAAAATAATGGGTGTTTGTTTTAATTGTAATTTTATACATTTTCAAAAATGGTGACAGTGAACTTCTCTAACACCATTCTTGAAACAGCCTTTATGTATATTATGTTATGTACGATTGAATATTATTGTCGTATTGCAATGTTATTTGTGGATTGCGTGGTTGATTTTAACCACTTAACTAGTACAAGTAGTTAAAATAATAATTTAGTGTAAGATCAAAAGCTCAATCAGCTTGTTTTTGTTAACGTTAACCTCTATGGCGCGTTATAAAATAAATTATGAAGAATTCTATTTTTTCTTTTGATTTTGAATGCATTACATCTTCGACCGTGGGAGAGCCACGCTTCGGCATGAATGAGCCGGCTCCACCGGAGTGATACCACGGCCTCACAGAAGACACCGGCGTGAGGTAGCGCCTGCGCTGTGATTCGTCGAGTGACACAGGTCACACTCGACTATATTAATAGTCAAGTGAGTGAGGGTACCTGGTGTTAAATGTTGGCAGAGCATTTGTGACTCTACTGGTGTTGCGGGTGTCTATGGGCGGCGGCATGTAATCGCTTACCATCAGGTGATCCGTCTGCTCGTCTAAATAAGAATGAGAAAGAACATTCCATTATATAGCCTAAGTACAGTCAGCCACACATCAGGATACCACAACCTGTCAAATTTCCTCAATCGATTTTCAACCTAATGTACAGTAGCATATAGATAGTCTTTTGTGTTATCGCTAATAGCGATCTCTTCCAGACAACCTTGGGGTAGGGAATAAAACAGCGAAATAACAAGGGGTAAGGCAGTGCAGTAAGATAAGAGTGTAGCTGTACATACATACTTACTAAGAAGTTTAAATTACTTTTATTATTTTGTAAAGCCTATATACGTGTGATCAATAAAATATTCATTAATAGTATAATAACATTTGTCATTATTGCATCAAGAAAGTCATGAAATTTATTGGTGGCGTCACTGCCGCTTACGTTTATAGAGCCGTGGTCGTCAAACTGCGGCCCGCAGTATTAAGTAGGTAGATTTCTTTAATTAATCTAGTCGACTTAGGTATATATCCGTAGTACCGTACCTATCAAATTTCATGTAAATTCGGTTTACAGGTTTTTGAGTAGAGAATTACCTAATAGACATACATTTTGCATTTATATGAATAGTATGGACTACTGGATAAGTATGCAAAAGCTCTTGAAACGCCTTCACATAGCTATACTGTCACATTGTTAGTGTGGCCCTTGAACAGTAAAGTGTGACGACGGCTGTTATAGAGTATGGAATCCCCATCGGTTATAATACTATGGAACTTCGTATGTAATAGTTCCACAAGAATTTTCACGACTTTATTGTCAGATTATAAGCTAGGGCGTAGGGTGGCAGATTGTACGGGGCTAATGATACCTATGTTTTTTATTCAGCCGCAGTTAATCCGGCTTGCCGTTGAACCGCAGCATTTCAAGACGGCCCTGTTTAAAAACAAGACGGATTATACGATCCGGCTGCGACCTTTGGCTGCGGTGCCGTGCGAGTGCGACCATACCTAAACACATCGACATACAAAATTCATGCATATTATACATCCCATAAATAAAATACAATGGTATAATTTGTCCAGGATCAGAGGATAAGATTAAAATAATAATATATTAATTTTCAATCAAAGATTTATCATTGCTTTCTATTATATAGGTATATAATACTACATTAATTTAATACTTCCGGTATCAAAACGCACCATCATAATTTTTTTTTATCTTTGATGAGATTTCAAAAAAAGTTAAAATGTCAGTCAATTCAGATCAGTTTGTTTTTGTAAGTTTTTGATAGGTAGGTAGGTAGGTAATATTTATTATAAAGTGTAATACGTTATTTTATTCATTAAAATGAACTTAGTCGCAGAAATCGAAAGTATATTGGAGAATGGGACTGATTTTAGCCTACCAGAGCTCTTAGATGAACTGCAATCCGTTGTAAATCGCAGCATCTATACCACTGATAAAGTAACGGCTGATTTAGTTGATTTGGAGTTTTTGGATGAAGTTAAAAACATTACTGCTTACGAAAATATACCTGTATATTTTGGCAAAACCTTGAGAGATGTAAAATGTGTTATATTAGATAAGGGTCTAAGAGAACATACGGTATTTATTAAGTACAGAGGGCCGAAGAAATTAAATGTTATCTCTGTAAACCTGCCTCATTCTCCGTTGCAAGACAGGGAGTACAGTACATTGGAAGAAATCATCACTGCATTTAGGAATCATGTGGATAATTTGTCTGGATATTTTTATGAACTTGAAAGAATTGATAGATTCTGTACTATCATGGAACCAGCGGAACCAACTTTTAAGGATGACTATAGGAGAATACTTTTAGGTAAGTATTAACAAATAATTGTTACTGTCATATACATTATTAAAACACATATATTATATTTCTTTTTACAGGAATTTTAGAGGAATGATTGAAGAAGTTTTTATAACAATAATCAAGAATGTACAATAGTTATGTATTGGTACTTCTAATGGCACCTGAGAAACGTATCTGAAAACATTCCTACTTAATGTGGGAATATGTTTAAAATTTCATTTAAGGTTATCAACTACATGAAATAGGTGTTTTGTATGGGATAATCTAAGTTTTTTTTATGATATAGGTAGCAGACGAGCCGATGGATCACCTGATGGTGAACGATTACCGCCGGCCATGGACACATGCAATACCAATGGTGTCACAAGTGCGCTGCTCACCTTTGAACCCTCACTCATGCAGCGAAATACAGCACATGAACTGTCGCACACAGGTTTTGTGTGAGGATGTGGTATTACTCCGGTTGAGCCGGTCCATTCATGCCGAAGCGTGGCTCTCCCACTGTAAAAAATTTGTTCTCTTTAGGTACATATTAGCATGTTTTTTAAAAGATTATATGAAATTGTTTCAGATGAGAGAATATGGTTGCACTTGGAAGTTACACCCGATGGCTTAGCCACCAATGTTCATCTCATAGGCCAGTCTGATCAATGGAGCAACAAACTTCAGCAAGGATTGCTGTCCTGGGATCATGATAAGGACATTATAGAAAATGTTATGACAGTTTTTGGTAATTTAGTTTATTTATTACACTATATCTGGTTTTCATTAATCGAAACTGTTTCATAATGTATGTATAACTTATGTATAGCCATCCACTGAGTTGCAATAGTAGTATGCAATCTTTAATCATTGCTTTTAACGACATTATATGTATTAGCTATTTAACAAAATGTGTGTTTCTTGCAGATCTCGTGAATTTTCCCATTGGATCTAGAAAATCGTCAACAACAACAATGTCGGATGATAAGCCATTATTAGAAACAACCTTGTGTAGTATCTGCCTTTGTACTGAGTTGCCTGACAATAGTGGAGTTCCTCTCCCTTTATGCCAAAACCCTCCATGTGGAGTCTACTTTCACAGAAATTGTTTATTTCAGGTAACTGCTCCTACATTTGTAGGTAATTAGATTACCTACATGCATTCTTTAATTAGAAATTCAATCAACATGTAAAGAACTGTCTAGCCATCTGTTGCCTTGTCTAAAGCACTTCAGATAATTAAGGCATCAGCATTTCCAGAACACAATTTTGATCCTACTAGACTCAATAATTAAGTAGCATGGTACTAACTGGTAAATGATATGGCTCAGTGACTCGCCCTCCATGCGATGATTCGTGGTTTCAATCAGAGCATGGATCTCTGGATTGCAATGTTTGCGCGTATTTCTACTGCTCGGAAACCGGCACGGATATCCGTAAACGAACAAGTCACCGATGTAGCACGGCCGGTGAACTGGCTGAAATACCTTTGGGGCTTATTAGCAGCTGTAAGAACTGACAGTCGATGGGGCAGAAAGGTCTAGAAGGAGGTCACAAACCGACAACCAGCTATCACTTTGGAACCTGAAGTCTAGTTATTACTTACAAACAAACAATCAATACAATCCTTAGGCTGCAATATTAATAATTTTCTCCTATTTTATTTGTTTAGTGGCTGGTGGCATGCGGTGGAGGTCGACCCCCGCCGTTTGGTGTGGCGACTGGTAGCTGTCCAGCTTGCCTAGATCCGATCGCGTGTTGTGAAAGGGATGATTAAATGTATATGTTTAGCTTTACATAATATATTTAAAGCCAGATTGATAGAATAAGGTTCAGATTCACTACTTATGGGGATACGTTTCGGAAATTTTATCTCAAAAGTTAGTTTGTTATATATTCTCTAATAAAATGTGTCAAAACTAGTGATAATAGAGTGAAAACTATATTATAAGGTGAAAAATTGTAATAAATTAAGTTTTGTTAAAAACGCCTAAAACTTGTTATGTGATAAAATCATATTGCTTTGTATAATACATGAAGTTTTCTTGTATACCTACATTATTTTTTTTACAAGCTCTGCCCACCAAACTCATGCAACATAACTCGATACTACTTATTTATAAAGTGGTAAATTCTAAGACGTTGACAGAGTCTGATCTTATATACTAACCGAAAAGGCGAAACACTAGCGCGATGCAATCGACACCCATCGCCATCTATTGGTCAAGAGCGGAACTAATGTCCTGATACGAAGTGAGGGCGTGGCCTCACTTTGGGAAATAATAATAAAATTCCTACATGCACAAGTTTTCAATGGAGCACTTTATGAGCACACTTGTAAATACCGCGTATTTGCAATTTCTTTTATGTGATAGGCTCTAGACGAGCAGACGGATCACCTGATAGTAAGCGATTGCCGCCGCCCTTGGACACACGCAATACCAGTGGAGGCACAAGTGCGCTGCCAACCTTTATAGCCCTCTTTCCTTTATGGACTTTGGACTGTCCTTGAAGACACTAGTGCTATTTCTGCACTCCGAAGGGGTCCTTTACGCGTCGCTGACTGTACTTACAACAGTTACCTAGGTATTATAAATATTTAACAAAAGAGTGCAGTAAGCATTATGTTTCTGTTAGGTACATACTTATTTGCTGCAAATAAATATATTCTATTCTAAGAATGTTTAGTTGTTCTGAGGGAATCTTTGCTGCACCGTTATATTGGAGGCCGATACACATTTTGGGTTGCTCAGACATGGAAGTAAGATACGCGCTACCGTTAAAGGGTCTACGCAAATTAATCAATTACATCATACTAACAACTACTTTTAATATGGCAAGTTGTATTGTATAGCATCGGACACTCCCCTTCCTGGTCTTAGTTCCTTGTCATAAGACTGGCCCGATTGTGCATTTGGTAGTGACCTTGGAGAGATGCTAAAGGTCGTGGGTTCGACGATCCTTAATTCCTCACCCTGGACAACATTCATGTGATGAATGCTTGTTTGAATTTATGTATTATATTGGTAAATCTTGTGCTCTGATATCTGCGTTTGAATAGCAGCTATTGTACACTTCCAAAATGAATTGGAAAATAAATAACAGACTTGCACTTGCATCTTTAGGCTACCAGTGGTACCTGAGCGATGCGAGGCAATCGAGGTAATAAAAACACCATATAGAATTGCATATTTCTAACTTCTATTGGTGTACCTTTGTTACTTGATCTATTCCAGTGGATATGTGGTTTAGGCCAGTGTTCTATAATTACATAATGTGTTATGTGGACATAAAAAGAACAAAAACATTGATGCCTTTACTTTTTAATTAAAAATTACGTTGACATAATATTTTGTGGTTACATAGAATAATTCAGTATAAACAATGTTATTAATGTTTGCACCAGCTGTTCAAATTTCTGTGATTGCTGATTAACATTTTTTCATAGCATCAGCATTTTGATGAATTATTAAATTACTGAAGCCATGAGAGCACATTCCATCATAATTACTAAATAAAAAAGAAAAGAAGTTATTACAGTACACAAAGAGTTCTTCAACATAAGATTACTTTCACATGACAATTACAGTAGCTTTTGGTTATTATTACAAAATAAACTTGGTTTTGGCTGTTTAAGGTTGGTAGCGAATATGGTTAAAACATTGGTAGTATTACTTAAATTGTCACGCAAATATAATTATGGTTTGTATAACTTAATGAGTAATTCATCACAATGTTACGGTGTCGAACGTGCGCGTTGGTGGGATGATGGTGCTGGATCCTGGAGCCTCTCCGCTCTGGGGGCCGATATCGCGACCGACGTTCTGGAAATATAATTTTAAAAATTAATGATTCATTGGTAACATTCTCATTTTAATAAGAGATGTAAACACATAAAGGGCAGTTCATTAAGGAATCCATTAATTTGTATACACAATAGAGTTGTCCTGAATTTCCTTTTAAAGTGACTAATAGACCCATTATGGACCCAAATATTTATAGTAACTGAACAAGCCATTCTAAATTAGGATAAAATTTTAATAATAAAGTCACAGTACAATTTATATTTTGCTAGTAAGATCTTAATCAATTTGAATTAATAATAAGCTTACCTTAACATGGATTTGATTTTTGAGCATTGCAGCACGTAATATCAGCATAGACGTCCGCCGTTGGTATTCTTTACCCATTGCCAGACTCCTTTCAAAAGTGGTGCTTCTCTGGTCCACGTCTTTAGCATATAAAATTTTGTTATGTGAATCAATACGGGCCTGTATTTGCCCATCGAGTATTAATTGCATAAGCTCATCTTCTAGAGCAGTTACTGTGCGGTTGAAAGCGGCCGCCATAAGCCGCATGTCCGCAGACAGGTACGGACTGAAGTACTGAATGAGTGCTCTATTACGGATTTGCATGTATAATGAATTTAAGTGAGGTGCTAAATACATATCTAATAGTAGATTATCCTTGATTTCATCCAGTAATCTTAGGCAGGAAGCATACTTAGATTCATAGAATTTAAAAATGATGTCACGCAACTGTGGTTCTAGTTCTAGGAATAATTTAAAAGAACTGCTAACTATGACTTGTTTTTGTAACTCAGACCGATCAAAGGTTGCAAGGGCACATAGGCCACCATACACTGCTACGTTGTTGCTGCTTAGCAGCTCTGAGTAATCACAGTGGTCGATGCTGGCAGCTAAGAAATGCTTCGCAGCAGATTTATACTTCTTCGTTGCTAGTTCAGCTAGACCAGCGGCACATTTTAAACGAGTAAGGATGGACTGATTAGAATCTTTTCCTGGCACTTCATTGAAGTCCGGTGTGCCTTCTGCTTTAGACACATAATTGAGAACATGTGCCCAATTTTGTAAATACACAGACACTTTAACTACATTCAGACACATCATGATAATGTGTTTTCCACTTGTGCAGTAGTCTCGAGCCCTGGAGTAGCATTTCAAAGCACCAGTCAGATCTCCACAGTCGAGGTAATGGTCACCTAAATCATCATGACCTCTTCTGATGCTCTCTTTTATTGAGTTTGTTTTATAATTTTTGAGGTCTGTATCTAGTTTTTCCAACTTGATAGCTGCTTTTTTGGTTCTGGATTCAACCCACATGTTATCAAGCACAGGAATATCTTGAGAACCCATCTGGACAGCAACATCCGGTAGACCTGCGGAAGCCACTGCTTCAGCCAGCTTTTTGTGGAGAGTTTGATATAGGCTCACATTGTATGTGGTCATCACATAAGATATGGCCATTTTTAATGCTTCCAATCTTAGTGAAGGGCAGTGATCTGCTACAAACATGAGTCTGTATAGTTTGGCAAAGCCTGTGTATGAGGCTGCATAGGTTTCCAAGTCCAGGGTCGGGTTTTCCACCACATAGCATTCTGTCTCATTGTTCTCGTTGTCTTCCAGTGGAACATCCACCTGCATAGGTTCCGCCGTATTCTGAAAACAATGGCATTCTATAGAATCAAGTTTGAAGTTCATAATTTCACAAATAATGTTTGGAAGTAGTAAAGTGTTGTGTAAGTGATAAAATACTAACCATTTCGAACATTTTATCCTGTTTAGTTGTCTTTTAAAAAGAAAATACGCAAACTCCACTGTCAACGCAGAAAACCAACCTATAACGAAATGTATTCCAATTAATAGTCATATAAGACAACCATTGTGGTAAGATAACTTTCGAAACTTTGATTTTGGTTTCGCACGCCTGAAATAAACGTGAAGATAATGGTAACAGCAATAATTATTATCAAAATACCTTTATCATTACGTTTCTTTTTGGCAGCGGCATTTTTCTTTTGACGAGGAATCCATTATGTTGCCATATAAAATAAAACCTATCTATTTTAACGTTTCATTAAATAAAAATAAATAAAATAACTAGAATAAATAAATAGCTTATTTTAAAAAATCTGTCTTTAAAACACAAACCAAATATTCAATCCTACAACAAATATATTATTTATTTAATATCTTTAGTAAATGGCTCAATAACGAGTTGTCTATTGCTACAATTAAAGTTTTTGACATTATTTAACTTTGGCGGGAAAATTTGAATTCGAAATTATTTGAAAAAGTTTTACATTTTGTGTTCCTCGACATTTATTTCATCAATTAAACTCAAACATGCAGAAATGAAGAAACATGGGGGGATCATAATGTAACATCAGTTCATTGAGCATTTTAGCAGGTAAGATATTGTAGAAAATCTTAAAATGCAGTTTCATTTCTAAAAAAATATATTGATTCCTTATAAGTTAAGTTCTATTACACACATGATGAAAGCATGCTTATGAACTGTTAAATACATACATTTATTAGAAAACTAAATAATTAGGTACATACATACATAATTTATATAGGTAGGTACCTAGGTAAATATTTTATTAAATCAGAGAAACAAATGAGCGCGCATGCGTGGTTTGCATCGATTGCTGTCAAAATACCACCTCTGCTGTGTAGTCGTTTCTTATTTTTGCCTTTAAAATGTTAAGTTTAGTTGTAACATTCTTCTTATTTTACAAAGTACTACGCAATATTCTTCGCAATTGTTTCATTAAGAGTAAAGGTAAGTAATATGTTCTTGTAATAAGTGTAAGTAGATAAGTATATCTTCAAAACTTAATGACACAAGTAAGATATTTTAACTACGGACGCAACTTTACCTATTATGTCTCTATTACATAAGTTATGTTTTTTTATGTGAATTTGGGCCCAATCGGGAGAAAAGGGGGCTAAAAAGTAGGCAGCGCACAAGTGACTCCACTGATTTTGCGGGTGTCTATGGACGGCGGCAATCGCTTACCATCAGTTGATCCGTCTACTCGTCTGCCACCTATCACATAAAAAATGTTGTTATAATATAATATTCACTCACAGTAGATAGGTACGGTCAACCACTCGTTAAAGCACACGACACAGCCAGTTTAAGACAGATTTTTTTATAGTTGTCTTCAATCCTAACATTAAGTGCTTGCTGAAATGTTAAAGTTTTAAATTGAATCGCCATTTCCACAACGAAAGTTTTTTCAATTCCTAGACACAATGTTTCCATGTTTGTAGCCATGATTATAGAGTATAGAGTTATATTATAGAGTAATTTTCCCAGAAATCTAAATTAAGTACCTTGTAAAACAGAAATCGCAATATTCACATAAGTTGATACGACAAATATACAGGCCCCTAATTCTCGTGTTTGTGATATTTATCGAAATAGATTATTTTTACACAAACAAAATAATTTGCTCTCAGGAGTTAGTGTGTGTACGTACACTCTCACGCACTTACACACATAGGTACAGTCGAGGTCAAAAATATGTTTACACTTTAGAACCTTGTCACAATACATATTTATAAGAAAGTGGAAGTCGTTTTCTTATACATATGTACTGTGACAAGGTCCTAAAGTGTAAACATATTTTTGACCTCGACTGTACATGTTCGCTCGTTCACTCTGCATCATACCAACGATTACATCTTAACAGTAACACTATAAAATATTAATTTATACAAAACAAAACCGAGAAAATACTTTATTAACGGGTCATACAGACACTTGGTTATACAAAAGACAAAATTATTATTTGCCATACATACCTACGAGTCTACCTATATTACAAAAATATTAGTTTTGTGTATAAAGCTCGTGAGATATCTGCCATGTTTTTTATACTGAAAATCACGAGAATAAGGGGCCTGGACATTTTTCTTATGACTACCTAGTTATTAAAAAAATACATAATGTAGTTTGTGTAAACATACCTACCTACAAACAACATTTTACAGCAGATTTCTATCAAGTAGCGATAAGTTAAGAGTTAACGATTTGCTCATGCTCATAGGTAGATAGTGCAGATACGTAACACTGTAGGAAAATTTAGCCGATAAAAATATGTAGGTTCAATAGTTTATTAAGCGTGTTTAGTGAGATCGTCGTCTTCACAGTAGTGAGTGTGCTGAGGCGCCCCGCGGAAGATACTCGCATCATCACATGGCACCTCTTTTCCTGTTGGCCTTATGTTTGTTGCACCCCAGCGCAGGTGCGGCGGTGTCCCGCGATGCGCCCCCCGCCTCTAACGACCGGCCCATCATCGGAGTCCTGGCGCAGGAGCAGTCGTTCTACCTCCACGGCAAATATCCTGAGGAGAATTACACCAGTTACATAGCAGCGAGCTATGTGAAAGATGTGGAATCGTCCGGTGCGAGGGTTGTACCAATCTTGTAAGTACTTTTCCTATAGTTACTATAGGTAATCGCCCAGAAAGTCCTAAGAGCGGAATTTTGTGGAACTAACGGAATTCTCATGTTTTATAACCAACGGGGTTACATGCTATTAGGACATAATCGGCAGTGGCCCCATCAATTTTAATAATCGTCATCATAGAACATTTTAGTTCATATTCTAACTTCAATTACCTACTTAATAGAAGTTTTTGAAACATATTGTAAGATTATTTTATTAATAGAACCTACCTAGTTTTTTCTTTTCATTTAATGCCTCGCTTCCTTAAATTGAAATTATAATGTTGTTTGTATACTGTTTTAACAAGGATCGTTTTATTCAATTTCAGGATTGGGAAAGGTCGTCAATACTACAAGGACATGATGAACAAAATAAATGGGTGTGTATACCTATAATAATTCCATACAGTAGTGTGACATGGTTTTTTTATGACGATGATCTTAGATACCTACCCATTATGCGTACCCAGACTGCTGAAATCAGAGCCCTTTCAATGGTCGGAGTAATATCGGTACGTTCAGTAAACAACATAGTTCAGACGCGTTTGGAAACCCAAGTTTGGCAACGCTTTTTATCTAAAATCTGAGTAATCTATACTTATAATTTATATAAAAAGAGAAACTGATTGGGTGATTCGATATATTAGAAATGTTAAGAATGCGAGGTCCTATATTCCCAAGTGACGATCTACGAGACTACGAAGTGTGCTACTGCTACGACTACGTAATAATCGTAGCACTGCCAGTAACGACTACGATAGAATCGTAGTCATTTTAATTAGTTAGGTGGGGGTAACTACACTAATTTAAGTACCTAAATGTTTGTAACATCTTCTCGACCAAATGACTGGAGCTATTATAACAAAATTTTATATGGTACTCCAAGTTAATACTCTAGATTATTTCTGCGGTAAAATATATAACAGACACAATATAAAATCAGGAACAGGAACAGGGTAGGAAGATGCATGATGATGAATGACTTCAATAGTGTCCACGTGCCGTTTCGGAAGACGTACATTTTTAGCGAAAAATCTTAGCTATCCATACTTAATATTATAAAAGGGAAAATGTGTCTGTCTGTCTGAATTGACGTGTTTTTTTAAGTGGAGATAGTTGAAGGGATGGCGAGTAACATAGGCTACTTTTTGTCGCTTTCTAACCCCCATTTCAGGAAAGTGGAAAGCGCGAGCGAACCGCGGGCAAAAGCTTGTATTAAACAAAAAAATAACTTGTAACAGGTTCGATTCCCGCATCAAGACAAATGTTTGTTGATGAAACAGATATTTGTCTTGGGTCTGGGTGTTTGTAATTCCTTCGTTGTTTCTGGTTTCCATAGTACATACAAGGGAAAACCTTAGTTTGAGACTAGGACAATGTATGTGATGTTGTCTCAATTTATTTATTACTAGTGGCCCGCCCTCACTTCGCTTCGGGACGGTAATTCATAAATGAACCAATAGATGGCTGTGTCCAATTACATCGCGCAAGCGTTTCGTGTTTTCGGTTTACCTATAAGCCTTGTCGTTGTCCATAGAAGTTATCTCTTCATAAATAGTATAGATTTATTTATTTATAACCTCCTTCCAGAGTCCTCCTGCCCGGTGGTGCCACGTTCTTCAACCAGTCCAACGGCTACGCGGACGCCGGACAGTACATCTACGAGCATGCGATGGAGCTGAACGACGCCGGCGACTACTTCCCAGTGTTCGGCACCTGCCTCGGCTTCGAGTTGCTGATCATCCTTGCGTCCGGGCGCGGGTATCCGGAGAACAGGATCCGGTGCTACTCGTATACCAACTTGCCGCTCGATTTTACTGACGGTATTAATAATTATAGTCAATCTTGTAGAATTATGACGCCCCGTTGGTTTAGTGGTTTAAGTACCGGGCCGTAGACCTCGGGGTTCGATTCCTGGGTCGAGCAAAAGTATGTTTTGAATTTTTCGAACATAGCTCGGGTTTGTGATCACCAATCCACATTAGGCAATCGTGGTGATTAAGCCATTAGGCTTACCCAATTGGGATTACCCAATTCCCATCATATAGTAGTGATAACTAGATTTCTATGATGGAGGCCTTTGCCCTGCAGTGGGACAGTACTCTATATAGGCTGATATTTTACTTGTAGTATTATAAAAGTTTGTCGCGTGATTTACTTGTGTAAAATAAACTTATGCAAATCGTGCGACAAGCTTTTATACTCAATTATAAAAATTGTGTAATAACGAGGCTATAAGTTGATCTATGTAGTTAAAATTTTCGAGGAAACGTTTTTTTTCTGTCTTTTAGAGCGTTTAACAAAACCTTTTTTAAAAAAGTTGTATTACTCTTTAGACTATCGGTCGAGCAAAATGTTCTCTGAGGCGCCTCAGGATGTGCTTGATATCCTGGCTACAGAAGATGTGACGGTCAACGCCCCATCAGTTCTGCATTGTGGACGAGGTACTTTGTAGCGCCATCATCATCGCTTGATCATCAACACGATCTGTTCTACCAAAGACGTTATAAATTAAATTTAGTTACCTACACATACCCACCAACCATCTATGCTTCTATCAGCTTTACAATATCTCCCTCAATGACTCCTCAGTTTTTTAATGCAATAGGTGGCAATCGAGGACATCGATCACCTGATGGTAAAATCCAGTACGTATGGAATTACAAGTATGCTACCAAACTTCTCAGCTTCCTTTCGAATTGTGCGTCCGGTTTCAATCTGATTCAAACGCCACGTAGGTGCTCACGACAGATTCTGTGAGACCATCATGCCATCGCATTTGTTTTTTAATAGGTGTTCCTCAGAGCTGCCATGCTTTCGTTACTTTGTCTATATTAATCCTTTCCATCTTTCCGGTAACAGCAGCCACACATTAAACTGTAAAACTTCTTCAATCGACTCTACCTAATCTTACTGTCAAACAAATTAGGTTGAATATCAATTGAGGAAATTTAACAGTTTGTCTTAACATGATTTGTCTGTACTTAATCGCGCTTTTCTTGTCTATTTTCAGAACCTTAAAGCCTTCAACTTGTCCAAAGACTGGAGGGTGTCATCGTATGGTGACGACGATAATGGAATTCAGTTCATTGCTAGCATTGAACACACAAGGTCAGATTGGTTTAGAATGTTATTAAAGAAAGTATGTAACGACGTACTTACCTAAGTACCTAATGAAATAAGTTATTTTAAAAGGTTGGCAGCACGCTAGTACCTAACTCCAGTGTTTTGCAGGCGCACATTGCTTCAGGTGATCCGTCTGACCAAAACAAATAAAAAAATCTATACTCTGATTCATAATCATGTAAAGTAAACTGACAGATGTCAATGTGTCCCCATACATTATCACTCAATTTGACTCAATGTAAAATGTCAAAATAGAAACTTGTCATTTTCATCTGTCAGTTTACTTTACATGATTATGAATCAGAGTATAGTGTGTGCTTGGTAATGCCCTAGTTTGAGTTAATTAATCGGTAACAGACAATTTGTCGATTCAATTTATAACAAAAAAAAAGAAAATCAGATCTAGGTAACTAACACAAAATACTGTTTTGTTTTAGTTAACTTAACTAAATTATTTCTCTTTCGGCTACCTTGTAAAAGTGAAAATGATACTTCGGAACATTTAAATTATGTCACGCTTAGGGTCTACTCCAAAAATATGTATAGGTACACTTTAGGACCTTGTCATAATACATAATATAAGAAAGTAGAACGACCTCTACTTTCTTAGTGTATTGTAACAAGGTCCTAAAGTGTATACATATTTTTGGAGTTGACTGTACTTTATTTTGTACAATTCCAGATATCCATTCTACGGTGTCCAGTTTCATCCGGAGAAGAACTCGTTCGAATGGAAACTCTCAAAGAAATATCCTCACTCGATAAATGCGATTAGAGCCAATAAATACTTCATGGACTTCTTCGTGAAAGAATCGAGGAGGAATCTGCACACTTTCAGAAATGCTGCTGAGGAGAACGAGTACGCCATCTATAACTATGAGGCGAAGTTTACTGGGGTTTTAGGGAGCCAGCATCACGAGATTTATTTCTTTGAACCGAGAGGAGTAGTTCAAAAAGTAAACTAATTAGATCTCAGAAATAATAACCTACTTGAATAAATCTTTTTGTACGTTGCTTTTTCATTTGTTTCCTTTAAATTTGGAGCATTTGGAACACCCTCAGAGCAATACTCGTAATTATTATATTATATTAATATATATATATATTATTGTTCTGAGGGAACATCAATAAAAAATATCGATTTTTTTATTTTATGCCTTAAAAGTGGAAAAGGTGGCACAAAATTGCGTCTGTTGATCGACTAAAGACTTACTACGAATATTAAAATTACGAAAAAAAAAATATTCTGCCTTATAGGTACCACCGAACTTACCTACTCATATATTTTTGTCCTTCCTATGAATCTAGACACATTTGCAAACAACAATAAAAGTCGTAAACGAACGAAACTTGGGATGATAAATGACAGTACATAAGTACCTACATCATACTTACGCACAAAAGAATGAAAAATTCTGATAAAGTAAATAGCTATGCATAAATATTATCGTAAAAGGTTACCTAAATAGGTACATAATTGCACGTAATTGTATTACCTACCTATATGGGAATGTTTTTCCACCAATAGGTTGGACTTTAAACAATGTAAGTAATGTAATATGAGACGATGGTCATAACATTGCATAGTTTGGGTAAAAAAATCCCCATCGATGAGAGTTTTTTTAGTCTTGGTCAGTCTATTTTGCACCCCTCTATTAATGTTTTATTTTATTTAGGGCCTCGTTCACCACCTACGAGTAAAGTGTCAACTAATTTACTTATCAATTTAAATGGGTTCGGAGAAAATTGGCCCCTGTACCGCGGCCTAGTTTCATTTATAGGTATATTTTTTTCAATGCAAATACCAGGGGCCAATTTTCTCCGAACCCACTTTAATTGAAAAGTAAATTAGTTGACACTTTACTCGTAGGTGGTGAACGAGGCCCTTAAGCTAACATAAAATCATAGTAATTGATCAATAGACACTTTGTTTCTTCTTTTGTGCTTGTCAACCGCATACCATCAGGCGGAGTGAGGTTATCTTGATTATCCTCAATATAAAAAATAAAATATACCTACCAACTTATAAGTATATTATGTACACGTAAGTACCTACTTAGCTACTTACAGACCGTTGTGAATTGATGCCGTTTGATTATATTATTTAATTTTACGCTCTAAGTTATTATTAATTTTACACACTAAATTAGGCATATTAAACTCGACAAATTTTACGGTCGTTGGTTAGTGATATAGTAATGTGTAGACTGATAAAACTGTGAGTGTAATATGGAAATCGTTTCATTGTTGACTTCTTGAAAATAGTTTTTATTTATACATATGGCAGTGAAGATGACAGTCCTTGCAATAGTAGTGTGTTGCTTCTACCACGGGGTGGTTGGTGAAGGTGTGGAGATATTGAACGCCCGGCCCATAGTAGGCATTCTCTCTCAGGAGCTGGAGCTCCACAGGTATCCTCCGGGGAATTTCACGAGCTACATCGCTGCTTCGTACGTGAAAGCTGTGGAGGCTTCCGGTGGAAGAACCGTCCCTATTATGTATGTCATCGTAATTTTGTACCTACTTATTTAAATATCGTTAGTTTATAAATCAAATAGGGTATACTTGCAGGAATTAACTTACTTAGATAATTCGATAATTTCGTAAAGACGAAAAGACAAATGAAAATCAAAATAAGTATGAAAGAATCACAATAATAACATAATTTATTTAGGTACCTAAGTACTGAACCGATTTTTTAAATCTTGCCACCAATACATAGTGTATAACCGGGATAGACGCCGCAGGGAGGAGAGGAGTAGGTGCTTTTAACTTTATGATTTCAAACTTTATTTACAGATTTTGGTCATCTGTCACTAAAGCTGATTTAGTAGGACCTACAATCCTAGAAAAATAACATGAAGCCTCAAAGATTAGAGGAAACATTTAGTGTCATTTTTATTTTCTTTAATTATTAAATGGCCTCTTACAGTATTTTTTTTGGATAAAAATGCCAGCTATAATTTGTTCCAGACTTTATTTTCCAAAAAATAATATTTAAGGGTGTGTATGTACGTACAGCCACACATCAAAGTAAACAAAACTGTAAAATTTCTTCAATCAACTCTCATCTTACTGTCATACGCATTAGGTTTACGTACGTATCAATTGAGGAAATTTGACAGATTGTGGTAACCAGATATGTGGCTGTCTGTACATAGAGGTATACGTAATACATATATCATTTTGTTAACATTTTTTTTTTTTTTTTTTTTTTATAGGATAGGGGGCAGACGAGCATACGGATCACCTGATGTTAAGCGATTACCGTCGCCCATGAACACCTGCAACTCCAGGGGCTTCACAGGTGCGCTGCCGGCCTTTTAGAGCGAGATATGCCCTTTTCTTGAAGGTTTGTAGGTCGTAGTGGTCCGGAAATACCGCAGGTGGCAGTTCGTTCCATATTTTTGTCGTACGCGGCAGAAAGTTCCTGGCAAAGCGCACAGTAGTGGACTGCCAGCCATCCAGATGAAATGGATGGAACTGCTGCCGCGTGGAACGATGTCGAAACGAGGGCGGCAGGAATCAAACCGAACAATTCCTCGGAGCACTCCCCATGGTATAAGCGATAGAGAATGCACAAAGACGCAACATCTCTCCGCAGCGCCAAGGGGTCAAGCCGACTAGTGATATCCCGGCAATCGACGATTCGAGACGCTCTCCGCTGGATCCGGTCTAGAGGAAGAAGCTGGTACGCAGGTGCTCCTGCCCAAAGATGAGAGCAGTACTCCATATGCGGCCGGACTTGCGCCTTATATAGCTGAAGGCGATGAGCCGGAGTGAAGTACCGTCTCGATCTATTTAGCACGCCAAGCTTCTTTGAGGCTAATTTAGCCTTGCCTCCAGCATTTATGGACATAGTGTCGGAGCATTCACCGTCAACTAAGACCTTGATGCTTCTATGTTCCAAAAAGCTAGAGACCCATTCGCATAATTTCTCGGGAAGCCCATAGGAAGGAAGCTTCGCGAGAAGCGCCTTGTGCCAGACCCGATCAAAGGCCTTCGCAATGTCTAGACTAACCGCCAATGCCTCTCCCTTACTCTCAATCGCCTGTGCCCAACGGTGAGTCAGGAAAGTCAGCAAATCACCAGCTGACCGACCCTGGCGGAAGCCGTACTGTCGGTCGCTAAGCAACTCCTGACCCTCGAGATACCGAAGGAGCTGGCTGTTAATTATGGATTCCATAACTTTTGAGGAAAAGGGAGGTTATGGCTATCGGTCTATAATTGGACGGATCTGAGCGGTCGCCTTTCTTGGGGATCAGGTGGACTAAGGCCGTCTTCCAGGACGTCGGGACAACGCCAGAAGAGTAGGAAAGCCGAAAGAGTCGCGTGAGTACCGGTGCCAACTCCGGAGCGCACATCTTTAGCACAATGGGTGGGATTCTATCGGGCCCACTCGACTTGTGAACGTCTAGAGACATGAGGGCTAAACGCACCGAGCGTTGGTGGAAGCGGATGTCGGGCATACACCCAACGCACTGCGGTATGCTCGGTGGTACCTGGCCCCCATCATCTAAAGTCGAGTTGGACGCAAAGAGTTTGCCCAGAAAGTCGGCTTTCTCTTTTGCGCCATGGGCTAACGAATCATTTCCCGTGCGCAAAGGAGGAAAAGACGGCATGCAGAAATTACCTTCGATAGCTTTGGCGAGAGACCAGAACGCACGTGTTCCCGAAGGAAGACGTTCAAGTCTCTCGCCGATTCTACCGATGTGCACCGACTTCGCTCTTGCAATGTCTCTTTTGAGGGACCTGGAGGCGAAGTTGTACTTCTTTATCTTCATTATCTTCAATCGATCAGCTACTACTACAGCTACTTATTTATCTTCAATCGATCAGCTTGATCGTAATGTGTAGCGGTTTGTACGTTAGAGTTTGTTCTTTTAGTCACACACGTTTCAGTGTCTGAATAATTGAATAATAAAAAATTATACCTACATAATATCTATCGAGGAAACCTCGATGTATGAAACCTCATTTATGTTTACTTTAATGGCGCGAAGAATATTATTTTGATCTTTTTTCAAATACCGCTGCTCTATTGTTTTAATACATTATTAATTTTTAAAATTATTGATGTGCGATGTAGGTAATTAACTTTTTATATCTACAGTTTTTACTTTGTCCATCATTAACTAAATACACCCTGAATCCCGCCGGAATAGGCTGCCGGTATTGTACCGGCATGCAGTTGTGTTTGAATAAATGGACATTGGTCCATTTATTCAAACTTCTTCGATATTAACCAAATGCATTATTTACTTAGGTACCTACCTAAGTACTGAACCGATTTTTAAAATCTTGCCACCAATAGGGTAAAACTGGAATAGACGCCGCAGGGAGGAGAGGAGTAGGTGCTATTAACTTTGATTTCAAACTTTTTTTACAGATTTTGGTCATCTGTCATTAAAGCTGATTCAGTAGGACCTTACCTACAAACCTAGAAAATAACATGAAGCCTCAAAGATTAGAGGAAACATTTAGTGTCATTTTTAGGGTTCCGTAGCCAAAATGGCAAAAACGGAACCCTTATAGTTTCGTCATGTCCGTCTGTCCGTCTGTCCGTCTGTCCGTCTGTCCGTCTGTCACAGCCGATTTACTCGGAAACTATAAGTACTACAGTGATGAAATTTGATGGGATATGTGTTGTATGAACCGCTACAAAAATACGACACTAAATAGTAAAAAAAAGAATTGGGGGTGGGGCCCCCCTACATGTAACTGAGGGATGAAATTTTTTTTTTCGATGTACATACCCGTGTGGGGTATCAATGGAAAGGTCTTTTAAAATGATATAAAGTTTTCTAAAAAACATTTTTCTTAAAGTGAACGGTTTTTGAGATATCAGCTCTCAAAGTCGTAAAAAGTATGTCCCCCCCCTCTATTTTTATAACTACGGGGTATAAAATTCTAAAAAAAATAGAGGTGATGCATGCTAATTAACTCTTTCAACGATTTTTGGTTTGATCAAAGTATCTCTTATAGTTTTTGAGATAGGTTGATTTAACTGTAATTTTGGTTAAGTTATTGTGCTTACACTGAAAACGATGGCTGAACCTTATAAGATAGATCAAAAAATATAATTATATTTGCTGCTACGGAACCCTTTGTGCGCGAGCCCGACTCGCACTTGGCCGGTTTTATTTTTTTTAATTATTAAATGGCGTCTTACTTAGTATTTTTTTTGGATAAAAATGCCAGCTATAATTTGTTCCAAACTTTATTTTCCAAAAAATAATATTTAAATGTACATAGAGGTATAATACATATATCATTTTGTCAATATTTATCTTCAATCGATTATTGTCACCTTGATCGTAATGTGTAGAGGTTTGTTTGTACGTTAGAGTTTGTTCTTTTAGTCACACACGTTTCAGTGTCTGAAACGTGTGTGACTAAAAGACGTTTCAGTGTCTGAATTGAATAATAAAAATATTACACCTAGGTACATAATATCTATCGAAAAAACCTCAATGTATGAAACCTCATTTATATTTAAGTAGGTACTTTAATGGCGCGAAGAATATTATTTTAATCTTTTTTCAAATACCGCTGCTCTATTGTTTTAATACATCATTAATTGATATGCGATGTAGGTAGGTAATTAACTTTTTATATCTACAGTTTTTATTTTGTCCATCATTAACTAAATACACCCTGAATCCCGCCGGAATAGACTGCCGGTATTGTACCGGCAGTTGTGTTTGAATAAATGGACATCGGTCCATTTATTCAAACTTCTTCGATATTAACCAAATGCATTATTTACTTATGGACTCTTATTAAAAAATGTGATGATTTCAGGATTGGCAAGAGTCGGGAATATTATAAAGAACTTATGGGAAAGATAAATGGGTAAGTAAGTGGAATATCAAAACGTGATTGAAAACTTTTATTTTTTTTTAATAAAACAGCCGTATAAAATACTTACATTACTTATGTATACTCTCATGAAAAAACAGTGTTAGTCTTTTTTTATAATATTCCACTTTTCGTCATATTATTATAATGAAATCAGTTTTTTTGGCAGACGAGTAGACCCATCAACCTTTAACCCACGTTTAACCCACTTTCTCCCCAACTGGGTTTCCGATACCTTAGTTTTTTACAAAACACAGCGCAGCCGCTGTTTCACACCGGTCTTCTGTGAGGCCTGGTATCGCTCCGGTCGAGCCGGGCCATTCATGCCAAAGCGTCAGTTTTTTTTATACCATGCGAAGATGGTATAAAAAAAACTGACATTTTCCAGCACCTGTTTTCACTCAAATCATAACGAGTTCAACTCGCACATAGTATGTCAGTAGTATCAAATTGTACAATGGTGTTTGTTCAACGTATGAAACTTTTAGGATCTAAGCGTTTTCCTTTTGTTTTCTTGTGTTATGATCTGTCTGTCTATACTTAAGGTAAAACGGCTTGGTTTATTGTGTAACCTCACGTATTTCAACATTTATAGCGTTCTGTTCCCTGGGGGTAATATTGCCTTGAACGACACCAACGGCTACAGTGATGCTGGAGAGTACATCTTCGAGATCGCCAAACAGATGAACGACGCCGGCGACTACTTCCCGCTCTTCGGTACATGCCAAGGATTCCAGTTTTTCGTCTATCTCGCTTCGAAAAAGGATCTCACAAGTTTGACACACTGCTTGGGATTTGGCAATATGCCAATTTTATTTTCCAAAGGTGAGATCATATATACTTTGAGGCTTGATTTTCCAACTTCCATAAATATTTCGCTGAACCTTGATGGCCTTTATTCATTTAAGAATAGGCGTTATTCATTAAAGAATAATGTACTAAATACAATATGCACATATTGATTGAGGAAATGGGTGTTTGTACAGATAGCTAATTCCTCAACTGATTAGAGTCGATTAAAGAATTTAGACAGGTTTTATCGTTTTGCTGTCCGTACAAACTTTGAGGATCACTTTTCATTACGAATTAATTTATTATACTTACGTTATCCTACAACTCAGTTTATAGGTTGCCTGCACTAGACGCGCTACATTTATTACAAGAGCAATAAAATAAATTTATAATTGCGATTGCAGATTCTTGGACCTCAAAAATGTTCTCCCCACTAAGTGATGAAAGTCGCAGTATTCTACGTAACGAAAATAGCACTATTCATTCTCATAGATTATGCGTTACCCAGAAGGTAATTATTGTTATTCTATTATTGTTTCTCACAATATTGCGTGGAGGTCTTTTATTTCTTAAGTTTTATAATTTTCAGACTCTAGAGCAACACGAACTGACTACCAATTGGAGTGCGACGTCAAAGTCGTTTGATTTGAATCAAGTGGAGTTTGTGTCCACTTTGGAACATAGGAGGTACGTAACTATCTATTATATTATCTATGATAGGTAACATGTAACTAATATATAAAGAGTAAACCTTCAAATAGGGTGCTTCAGTTGAAAGTTACATCTGAAATAAAAATATTCTTTATTTAATTTAAGTCAATATAGAACGTTTATGAAATGTCAAATATTACATTATGTCAGCTATCTATTTTATAGATTGAGGTGGTCTAGCCTCCACTAGATGGGTCTCTACCCATCATATGAAGCTCACCAGATTAATTTTAGCCTGTGATTCCCAGTTGCGTCCTAAGCTCTTGCTTTGGAGCCCGGGGTTCGCTTAGACCATGATTCGAGAATTAGGGCGTTTGGAAATTCAATGAAGCGACTGCCGTCTCACCTTCGCAACCCTTTACATGGGCACCAGACCTACTGAATCATGGTTACACGTTTCAGAAACTATCCATAAAATGCAAGTTTTCTCACGATGTTTCTCTTACCGTTAAACTAATGGTAGAAACATGCATATAGATTAATTCATCCATAGGTACTTGTATCTCAGTATGGTAGGCGCGTTCTTATCCTCTAAGCTACCATAGCTCGAACCTCACCGGATTTGCAAACTAGCCTTATCAGCCATAGATCCGAAAGTCGTTGAAGTGAACGAGTTATGATGCGACGTCTCAGTGAAAGAATATAGGACGCCCTGTGAACAAGTGGATAAGCGCACTCGAATTGAAAACGAATTGAAAAAACTACGTGAATCGATTCGAATCAACATGAGGTAACTCGAATCAACATTCGAATTACCGACGCGACGCTTCAAAATGTGAAATATACCTAGTGAGTCGGCCCAAAAATTTCTACCTGAGCTTTTCTGTTCAGAAATTCTCAGTGTCAGGCCGAGGTCTGGAAGTTGTGGTGGTCTTGCACCCCTGTGCCTAGGAAGGCACGTTAAGATATTGGTCCTGCGCCTTCTCTCTTCTATAGAAATAGAAATGCTAAATACTTATTATGTAATTTATTGCTATACGCATCTAGGTAAACTTCTCATTCAATAATTATTCTATTCTAATAAAAGATTTGCATCAAGTACCGGACCGTTATCTCGGGGTCCTGGGTTCGATTCCCGGTTCGAGCAACAATAATAGCAGTACGTTTCGAATTTTTCGAACATAGCTTTGGTTTGTGATCACCAATCCGCATTAGGCAAGCGTGGAACTTTTGAACATAGGTACCTTTTTATTTCTTACAGTTATCCTTTCTTCGCCGTACAGTTCCACCCAGAAAAAACTTCATATGAATGGACAACTCATAAAAATTTTACGCATGCAGAAAACTACATCAAAGTTAACCGATACTTCATGGACTTCTTCCTTCACGAGTGTAGGAAGAACTTTCACTCATTTAAGGACGAGGAAGAAGAGAACTTATACTTGATGTATAACTACTCACCGTATTTTACTGGCGCACACCGCGATTCGGGGATGTACTATCTATTTACACAAACCTATTTCTTTTGAACCCACTAATTAATAAAAATGTGAAAATATGTTTCTTGTTTCTCAATACATACTGATGTCACATATCATAGACGTAATAACTTTAAGCAAATAAGTATCTTGAAGGTTTCAGTTTGTATAGAACAGCTGCTACAGCACTTTACAAATTAGTCTTCACTTTCTACCTATGTAAAAAATAAATCCCATGCATAGACGACGTATGATTAGTTAGACACTAAGCTACGCGACGCCATGACACACTAGCAGCATGACGAGAAGCCAAATGGCTTCTGTTAAGATTGATGACAGTTCTCCGAAGACTGTGGCGCCCTCACATTCGGCTACAAAACAAACTTGCTCGTAGGGTCTCATCATAGAGCTGCTCAGATTTATTGCGCATAATATGTTTTTTTTTATCAATCAACTGATTTGTGGTCTGATCTTCAACTCAAACTGTAAGTACCTAAAATAAGTATATTCTAAAAAAATATTTTGTTATTTTATGTCTGTATTATTAGTTAACCCAATTTATTTCCAGGTCGTTGCTTTGAGTGAAATATGACTAAGCGGTGTCAGAGCGGAAACAGAAGTTATTTATTAACATTATAATCAGACGCAGTAAACTGCTTCACGCTTCAGTACGGTACGTATGTTAGAGATACCTAAACTGAACAAGTACTCGTATATTTTAATGTTTGATTGTGTTGCGACTGTCATTTGTCACCGGTACTTTTAAAGTGTCCAGTATTGATGGCCACATTATCAGCGATTATCTGCGATAGTTAACAATGCAGGTAGGTACTTAGATAAACGAAAACAAAAGCCGGTGCAGTTGGAGCACCAGAAACATGTCAACAAACGTTGCGTTCAGTTCCGTGCATATCTCAGCAGGTGGTTGAATCTATTTTGGTGCGCAGTGCTTCCATGAGTTCAAAACATGGCAAGTCTAAATCAGAACAAAACATCGCTAAATACATTATTAACGATGTTTTCAATATTGTATTGTTGTGGTTAGTGTTTAATTATCTAGGCGCTGTGTAGAAAGTTGTAGATTAAGTAACGCCTGCTATTAATAAAATAAATACATTAGTGATAAAGTGTTAATGAATGCAAAAAGGATAATTTCACTTTAGGAATGGTTAACGACAAACGATAGTCATTGCTTAAACTAGTTTAATAATTTGTAGGTGGTGGGGAGTTCCGATAGTAGATTGCATGCAGTTGGTGACGATGAAAACCACTTTGTTAGTGATATTGTTTTGTTGGCTTCGCTGTGATGGAGCGATGGTGATACGCAGCGAGCCGAGGACGTTCAATGACCGCCCGATTATTGGCATTCTCTCTCAAGAACAGGCGCATAATTTGAAACACAAGTATGAAAAGGAAAACTATACAAGTTACATAGCAGCTTCCTACGTTAAAGGTGTGGAGGCTTCTGGAGCGAGGGTGGTCCCTATTATGTAAGTTTTCATAACCTTAAAATCACGCATTAGTCGGTATTTGCATTCTAAAATGTATAAGATAAAAATAAATTTATTACCAACGTCTCTCCGTTCCAATCTAAAAACGTATCTATTCAATTTCATATCATACGAGTTAATCTTATTGATTTTTTTCAAATCTACTATCTTTCTTTATTTACATTTTTCCTCGCTCGCTCCGCTTTATAATAAAAGAGCTAATGTCGAAATGAATCCAGCGCCCCATTCATTTCGACATTAGCTCTCTTATTATAACGCGAGGTCTAAAATTAGTCTTGTCTAAAATTGATGCTGCCATGTTTATTAGTTTGCTTTATAAAGTGACAGAATCATTTTAAAACCATGACTATCTTTAGTCTCCGTTTTGTTATAAGAGGGTACCTAGATTTTAATGGTTAAGGAGAAAACCATATCTTATAGAGATTATTCATAATTTCACATTTAAACTTAGCTTACTTTGGGTGAAAATGATTGTCAATTGTTTTTTGTTTTCAGGATAGGAAAAAGTCGACATTATTACAGAGAACTCATGGGAAAGATTAATGGGTAAGTTATTTGGATACCAAAAAAGAACATACTGTCTATATTCTGCAAGACGTTAGCCTTATATCTGTCAAGAGAGGCGACGAGTGTATTGTAGTACCTATTAAGCTCGGTTCGATCCCTTTAGATCCCCAAAGGTTTTCTTTAAAGAAATTAGGCCTTAGTCAGTTCGGAGTCTATGAGTTGGCGGTTTTGTACAACACCCCCCTATCAAGGTCACTGAGAGGCTTTCTGGTCGTAGTCCTACTAAACTTTTAATCGTGGGAGAGCCACGCTTCGGACAATGGGCCGGCTCGACCGGAGTGATACCACGGCCTCACAGAAGACTGGTGTGAAGCAGTGCCTGCGCTGAGTTTCGTCGAGTGAGTGGGGGTACCGGACTGGCCCAACTGGGGGAAAGAGGGTTAAAGGTTGGCAGCGCACTTGTGACTCTACTGGTGTCGCAGGTGTTTATGAGAGGCGGCAATCGCTTACCATTAGGTGATCAGTCTGCTCATCTGCCACCAATCACATAAAAAAACATGTGCAATGTGCATTCCATTTTTGGAAGCGCCTACCGAATAACACTGTTACTACGCTGGCTCAGCGACCCGAAGTGGATGTTGGCCTCCGACACGAGATTTCGCCACTCCGCTCTATTCTCAGCCACCTCTCGCCAATCCGGCCTTTGAAGGTGACCAATATCCTTCTTATTATCTTCTTTATTGTTATTATTGTGAATTCTAATTTTATGACGTATTCAGAGTCCTGTTCCCTGGTGGAGCTACTTATTTCAACCAGTCGAACGGGTACGCGGACGCCGGGCAGCACATCTACGAGATTGCCAAGGAGCTGAATGACGGCGGAGACTACTTCCCGATCTTCGGGACGTGCCTCGGGTTCGAGCTGCTCATCATACTCGCTTCGGGCCGCAGCGAGCCCGAGAACCGAGTCACTTGTAGGGCGTATGGGAATTTGCCTATTAACTTTACTAAAAGTAAGACTATTCGTGATGAAACCCCCTTTACACATAATCACCGAATGCGGACCACTGATGAGTAAACGTAGCATGCATCTGGGAAAGCAAATTCTAAGCCCCATATGAAGCTAAGGATCTCAGTCCCAAAAAATTAATTCGATTTCTTAAAAGTGCTGGATTTGAGACTGAAAGTTAGCATAGCGGCGATCACATTAGATCAAACTGGTCGCAGTGATACAGGTCTGAATAGGAACTGCATGCGCTTAAAATAAAAAAAAAGACTATTCGTAGATTCTTCAACCGTCTTCGGATGGCATCCGAACACACGATCTTTCGCTAACCAATGGAGATTTGCCCACAGAGGTACCAAAAGAACCAATTCGTTGACTTATTAAGTCTCCGGTAGCTCAGTGGGACAGAGCAGTGACTCGGGTAGCCCAAGCTTCTGTTTTGGATCGCATCTGAAGACCCTCGAATAATTTAAAGTGCATTATTATAATATAATTGGAGTTTAATAGCCTAATTAACGGAATAAATAAATCACATAGGTACGGGTTACACGCAGACGCTAGGATTGACACACGCGATATTGTATAACACATTTATTCTGTGTAATCTAATGCCACAATAACAACGTGCTTGAGATCACATTACACATTGCTTTGATCACGTTTCAACCTTGCTTCGTAAAATCGTACGATTGTTGTACATAACAATTAGGTATAAGATAAAAACAAAAATACATAAGATCTTCTATTTAGAGCAACGCATAAATAAAGGGCGCAAAAATTACTGGAAATGAGTAGTTGCATTTAAGTGTGTTCTTAAAATTATACATTTTACATTTGGTTATTTTTTGTAGGCTTTCGTAGCAGCAAGATGTTTAGGGACATAGATGATGATATTGCTAACTTGCTGGAGCACCAGAGCATCACAATCAACGTACATCAATTCTGCATCGTTGATGAGGTATTTAAAATTCAAATTATAGATACAAATTTACATACTCGTACTTTCTTCCACCTAGCGCTTAATAAACGAAAATAATCTGCTGGATATGAGTATGACACATAACATACGTATGTCATCTATTGATCAATTACATAAACACACGTGCTAATCTATAATTAGAAATCTAGATTTTTTATCTCATACGGTAAAACTATGTTGCTTAGAAACCTATCACAGTACGTAAGTAAATATTCGTATTTATACCATGTGTTAGTTAGGTAAGTAATACAATTTTTGCAATTTCAGAACTTAAAAAAATACAATCTAACTGCAGACTGGCGAGTGACATCCCACTCATCGGATGAAAACAATCTCAAGTTTATATCGAGTATAGAACATAAAAGGTAACAAAAAATTTTGGTCATAAACCAGCAATATTATGTAGGTACCAGTGTATCTTAGTGCTAGAAAAGTGTTTGATTGTGTATTACATTTTACAGTTTACGTCAGAATTTTATTATAGCTGCACTAATAATATTGTGTTGTTATGAAATAAAAAATTGTATCTCTTTCAGATATCCATTTTACGGCGTACAGTTTCATCCAGAAAAAAGTGCATTCGAATGGAAACGGTCAAAATCCTACGCGCATTCTCAGAACGCTATAAAAGCTAACAGATACTTCATGGACTTCTTTGTGCAAGAATGTAGCAAGAACATTCATAATTTTGAAAATGACAGTGAAGAAAATGAATACCTGATTTATAACTACAGCCCAACATTTACTGGAGCGCACGGTAGCGCGTACAGTCAATGTTACTTTTTTGAACCTAGAGGCACTGTATCAAAATTGTGATACACCTTGTGCATATTTTCAACTTATTTATTTACAAAAGAATTACCTACCTATTCGATACTCAAACATATCAATAAATTCGTGTTTAATATTTAAGTCTTTTTAATGGTAATTTATATTATTTACCTATATCTGTAACACAAGTAAATAAGCTTCTTAGTCCAAAGTCAGGTCAATGCATGAGATGTTGTGAGAAATATTACATTATAATTTATATTTTGCTTTCAGCGCTTGGCCATTGCAATGTTGCCCAGACAGTCACATTTTTTCCGCGATAACTTAGTTTTTGGTATTAATAATAATAGAAGCAAAGATTTTACAATTATTACTTGGATAGATGTTCCTTCAATCCATTAATTTTAAGATAAAGCAGATGTTCCTAAAAATTTAAATGGTTATTGCTCCGTTACGAAGACTAACGTATTAATAGGTACGAGTACTTATCCTGTATCGAAATTTACATGACCACATAACGTGACGCAACTCGGCTTCTAAAACAACGCCCAGGGCATTCTTGAGTACCTAAGCGAAGTTAATCTGAAGCCGAACGTTCACAAATAGCTTGCAGCTGTGTTTGACCGCCCGTCAGTGTTTGTTTAGGGGAGGGGCGTCATCCCCACATTGGGGGTGCAACTAAAATAAACCGCACCGAATATGCTGTTATGTAACTGACAGTAATTAGTTGTTATCGCTGTTTGTTTACACCGCGTAGATGCGCGATGCTGTAATCTATTGGGATAATTTAGCACTAGTTGAGTGTAAATGCTGATGATGATAGGAAAACAGATAGGTACCAAATTGTTCCAAACAAAAAATGTCTTGCGATTTTTAAGCTTTAGATAGATAGATAGATACTCTACATTGCGCAACACATTACAGAACTTAATGCTAATAGTAATTTACGAATACAATATCGGCGGCTTTAATAGGAAATAGAATAAAAATATAATTAGTTCTTTGATTAATTCCCAAAATGTGTCAAACGCCCCGATGGTTTAAGTACCGGTTTAGGATCTCGGGGTTCCGGGTTTGATTCCCGGGTCGAGCGAAAGTATGTTTTGTTGTCATAGTAGCGATAACTTGATTTCTATGATGGAGGCCTTTGCCCTGCAGTGGGACGGTATATATAGGCTGATATTTTATCAAAATGTGTAGCGTATGATAGAAAAAAAAACAAGTACAGCAATTGCCATTGCAGCAGGATGACGATGTTAAAGAGTGTGGCGTATTCACTCCTTCATGCAGACCTTCAGCTTATATTTTTTATGCGAATTTAAAAAGTCATAGAACAAATATTGTTCAAAATGAATGGTATGAAGACATGGTTAAAGGGATGTGAAGGTTCACTGATACATCCTGTATAATAAAGAAAGTTATATTTGAAACTGGATAATCAGACATCAACTAGAAATTTAGAAACAAAATAAACTAACTAAATTCCTAATTAAAACGTCAAGTTAAAACTTATTTGATGGCAAATGAATATTTTACAGTTAGAAGAATACCTAAATGACAAGAATTTGTGGAAATGATAAACTTCACCTACACTATATTATGTATTATGAAATTTCAATTTCATTTATTTCTTTAAAAATAGTATTGAAAAGATTAAGTTCTACTGAGTTTCTTGCTTATTCTACTCGGTAGAAATTGACCTTCCAAATCAGCGGTAGATTACAAAATTTGACATTCATAAATGTTAAACTGGATAAAGATATTTTGTTTTTTTGATTTTGATTACCACTTAGATACTTTATCTATTAGAATGGAATGAAAGGTGATGTAACATTTAGAGGCATCTACCGTGAATATTTTGTAAACAAATCTCGCTCGAATAAACTTGGACTCGTAGGTATAACGACTAGGTTCAGCATCGGTGTTGATGAGAAAAGTTAGATTGTAAGCACTAATAGCTTTAGTATCGAGAAGTTATCAACGGTTATTGACATCTAACACATGTTTCGAGGAACTCCTCATATTTACTGAGTACCTAGCACAATGTTAGCTCCTAAAGGAATTCAGTTTTGATATGTTGTTGTAACTTTGCTACCATCTGCAATCTTAGGAAGCTAGGAACAGATAAAAGTTTAATAGAATATTCATTACGGTTGTTTAGCTGAGATACAATGCTTTTACTACATTCATTATGTACCTCTAGTAAAAGCATTGTATCTCAGCTAAAAAACCTGTTTAGCGCAATTTTGACCTCCAGTTGAGACAAAGGTCGCGGGTTCGATTCCCGCACCAACACAAATGTTTGTTGATGAAACAAATATTTGTGTTGAGTCTGGGTGTTTTTAGTTCCTTCGTTGTTTCTGGTTTCCATAGCACAAGGGAAAAGCTTAGTTTGGGACCAGGTGATATTGTCTCAATTAATTTATTTACTAGTTGTCCGCCCTCGCTTCGCTTGGTTATTCTAAATTTGAGAACAAACAATAATGGAATTCACAACAATCAAAATTATTAGTATATGTACCTGTTATAATAATTTGGTGAACACAAATCTTAATGAAGGAAGCTTCAAAGATTTTCTACCCCCGTTCACCCCTCTATGGACATATTATAACATTTGTCGGCAGTGGGACAGTAACGAAATTAGTATGTAGCGAAATCTGGAACTTCGACATCTACGAGTAATATAAAAATAACAGTTGGGTGTAGTTTACAATATTTCCATTTAAAATAAATACCTAACGCTTCACGTTGTGAGTGCATGAGTTCTTACTTCATCATAATTCAGATAATCGTGAGTCATAATTTCGTCCTTTACCGAAATGCATTTTAGTGATAAAATGGCATGTGATTAGATTGTATGTGCAGTTACCAGAATCAAAGTCAATCTGAAATATGGATAAGATATACATACATACAAGATGTATATGTTTTACTGTTGTTAACCTAATAAAGATTTCATTTCTATTTATATCATAATACTAGTGGGACATAGTGTCACACATTATCAATAGATGGTGCAAGGTGTCGATTGAATCGTGCTAGTGATCCGCATTTTTGGTTTGTATAAGAGTATAAGATTTATCGATGTCTATATGTAGATGTATATCTTTATAAATAGTATAGAAGAAGGAGTGAAAAAAACGTTAGAGTACATGCCCCCGTAATTTATTAACACCTCGGTTCCTTAATAAGATGGAATTTGATCCAATCGACACCACACGATACTTATACATATGGCGCTAGCCTTGATAGATGACGTTTAATCCACCGTGTAGGCCTACCTTTATCTAGTGTTGTCAATCTATAGTTAACTATCGATAGGCGAATGAAAGACTCTATAGGTGAACTGGCACAGTACCTACTAAATGCAAAGGCTCGTGGCAGATAGTAGAGGATTTCATTCATCTGTCTTCTATAAAAAGATAACCTCTATGGAAAGTCACAAGGCGATATAACACGAAAAGACGAAACACTGGCGCGATATAATCGACACCCAGCGACATCTATTGGCAAAAATTCGAACTACTATAAAAATGATTAAATTGAAATGTCCCTACACAAAGTGGGGTAAGTCTCTAGTTGATTTTTAACCGACTTGAAGTGCCTCGAGTCTTTGACCTGAGTATAAAAGTTACTTTAGTTTAAGCCTACATTTTGAATAACTTTAACAGCGTTATAATAATCATTAATTACTAATAAATGTAACACTCTATCGTCTGACGCGAGTCTTTGGGTTTCGATAGTCGGTTTAGACATATCGTTAGTAAGTACAGGAGTTCTTTATCGGTTGCTTGAATTTATGTTATGAATACTTTGGCAAACTATTTAAAGTGCATCGGATAAGTTAGGTGTATTATTAACTAGAATCGATACTATTACACCATAGGCATAGTATGAACATGTTTTAATTTATTAGTTTTAATATTTGTAGGCCATCGATAGTTTTTTTTCAGTAGAAAACTATGTAGGTACCGAACAATGTTCCGAATAAAGTCGATTCTTTAGCAAACCTTCAGATAAATACACTACGGTCAGCGAAGTAAAGACAAATGGTTCATCGAACTGAAACCAAGAAACAGGTCAGTGCCACAAAAAAACGTACTAGTTGTAGGGAAGCGGACCTGAAAACTTTTACCACGGTCTATAGTTATTTGCAACAACAAAGAACATCTTTTGATAAACGCGTAAACGATATTGACTTTTTGTATTGAACAGATAAGATTGAATTTTTTGATATTGTATTGAGTTTGAGAATATCTAGAGGTAGTGACGTGTGTAACATATAATTGAAGATGGTACTACATCAAATCACATAATATTGACCTGACCCCAAAGTAAGTAGCGATGAGAATCAACAAAGGAAACACAAATAATAATATATACTTTAACTTTATTAAAACACTCAAGACATTGAACAAACACAAATATTCAATTAAAAATTCTAAGTAAGTATTTTGAGTGTACGCGCCTTAGTATGTCAAACTCGTATGTTAACTCGGATGTCAGCTCTCCTGAGGCTGTGCTCTTTACTGGACAGGAGCCAGGGCGGGAATGACCGATGAGAGAGATAAAAAAAACTTAATAAATTCTGTATTTACCTGAATCAGCCGTACGGCGTCTCCTGTTATCTAATGTTCTTTTTTCAACCAAAACTGCCTTGTCGCGCTGTTAATGAATACAATTTGCAATGACGTTACAAGTGCGTTTCTATCATCCAATTCTATGCCAAACAAACAATCTAAAAAAAGAATTAAAAACCATTTCTGTTTTTATTATAATGTCTTTACCAAGCCCGCTTGTTAACAAGTAAATAAACAAGCATGGCTCAGACAAGTGCACTATTCAGCGCATCCCGCTATTGTCCATTCACGGGAATAATTGCTTGTGCATTGTGGTGCAGCCTTTACCTATATCGGGATGCAGACGATCACGTTTGGCCACAGCCAGCCAACAACACGAGCGGCTGGCCTACAATGTAGAATATCGTGACTCTTACGCAACGCTTAGACGTTAATCAAGATTTGTCTTTTAAGATTAAAAAGACTTAGTTATTTTTTTTTATGTGATAAGTGGCCGCCCGCCCATAAACACATGCAACACCAGTAGAGACACAAGTGCGCTGCCAACCTTTAGCTCACTTTTCCCATCCAGTTGGGCTTCCGGTACCATCACTCACTCGACGAAACAAAGCGCAGGTACTGCTTCACGCCAGTCTTCTGTCAGCCCGTGGTATCACTCCGGTCGAGCCGACCCATTCATGCCGAAGCGTGGCTCTCCCACAGAAAAAATATTAATTGTAGATATTGTAAAAATAAACAAGCACAAAAAAGCCATGGCACCAGTGTCCGTGGAAATTTATGTAAAAGACTAAAAAATACTAAAATAATAGACTAAATAAATAAAAAGAAGTTAAAATAAAATCGGTCCCTGCGTCCCCTATTGCTGGCAGTATTACCACAGTATTACCTACCTCGCCCTGGTTGCGATCACATTGCGATGGTGATTCGCTGGTCCAGTTCCAGCCTTGGATCTCCCCTGATCTCAACTAAACTTAGCTGAGTCGATGGAGAAAGACAGAGTCGGAATCTCACGGGCCCAGTGTTTCAACACAGAAAGCTACTAAGTTCATTTCTTTATTAGTCCTTCGATTACTTTACAATGTTACTTCGTATTTGTGTAAAACACTTCAGTATAATGATTATGTAAAGTAATACAATATAAGAAGGGTTAATACAGCTGAGCTTAATATAGAAGAAGCGATAATAATAGAAACAAATGTCCACTTTAGCTGGTCTTACATAAACCTCTGCTGGTGACTTTAAACTAAAAGCTGGATTTGTTTGGTAAATGAATAAAAAATAAACTATGTTTAGAATCGTGACTCAATACGTAAATTTTATTTCCGCGTAAATATAAAAAAATACTTATATTGAAGTTCAAAGTTCTAAAGAACTTTTTACAACTTAAGTATTTGGCCTAGTAGACATTTTTAGAGATAAGGCGGGCTCAAACGTAGACCATACTTAGTTTCAGAAAAAAAATGTGAATCACACCAATACGGCTCCTTGCACTTTATCATCTGCGCTACCATCGCTCTCTGTCTTGCTCAGTCAGTAGAAATCTCGCAACAAAAACTGAAGAATCCTTATACCTATAAAAAGGCAAGGTCGATGACCGTTTAGCCTTGGTCCCCCCATTAGGTATGGCCACTATTTATTTTCTGTGTCCGACACGTTAGAGGATGTTTTATTGAATCCTGTTGATGCGACACCCGCGACAGCGACACGTGAACAGATTGTGTGATTGTTTACCTTTTTATATGTAGAAAGGGATAGAATGAGGAAAAATAACATCTCATCTTCACCTTGTGATTCCCGGTTGCATTAAAACTTTTGCTTCGAAGTCCGGGGTACTCTTAGACCATGATTCAAGATTTGGGAGTCTGGTCATTACAATGAAGCGACTGCCGTCTGAATTTCGCAACCCTATCAACGGAACCAAATCAACAGCACCGTGTTTACACATTTCAGAATCTATGTGAAACGTGCAGGTATTTTCTGGATATTTTCTCTAACCGCCGAACTACTCGCATCTATTGGTAATATGCATATGGATTTGAAAAATCCAGAGTTGTATACCCGGATTCGAATCTGCGACCCCACGTTTGTGAGCGCACTTTCGAGTAAGTATAATAATAAACTTATAAAATTAAATGACATAATGGAATCTACAGGTCTGTGTACATGCATGTATGTAGGAAGGTACTCAAATGGCGCCCAACGTGGGGTAAGCATTGCAGCCAAGGAACATTTCATTTTATTTTAAATACTTATTAACTGTGAGTTCCCAACACAAGTAAGCAATCACATGGAAGAACTATTGTAATGACTATTGAGATGTATTACAATGACATTTTCTGCAATGAGACTTAAGTATAATGAATTAGACGCAAATATATGAGATAATCATCTACTGATATTATTATTATTAATGAAATCAACAAAGACTACGAGTTACAAAAAAGTTAATTTACCGTGGCCATTACTAATACCGTATATATTACGCATCTATATCAGTTTTTATGTAAATCTATGGCGCTAAAAATTGGCATGAAACGGTCATTACGTTCAGATTTAACGGACGGTAGTTAACAGACGGTTTTCGCCAGTCAGCGCGGTATTTGGGGTCACAGACCAATCATGTAAAGGTTAATCTGGCGCTAAAAGCGCTTTTATGTCCCGAACAGGCGTTCACCAGCGTAAACGATGATTGATGAGGCCGAACGGTTCGGAATTCAGCGTGACATCCAACACTCCTTGGTGTAGATAGCGAAGTAAACAAACTCCAATCAAAAGAACATAATGGTCTAACAACTTTGATGTAACTTTAGTGTCGTCTCATAAGGATACTGAACCATGCTTTTGTTTGATTTTAGGTCAGATACATTTTGGAAGCCTTTGTTATTTGAAAAACTTGAGAGTACTACTTTGGCCATCGACTCGCCGTTCAGCTTTTTACCTATGAAGTTGTAAGTAGGCTATTGTTTGATAGCTTACTGATTGATGGCTGGTTCTTCTTCTTCTAGAGTACCTACCCTTGTTAAATTTGTAATTATACTGTTTAAAAAAAGGAACTGAGTACGTAGACCATTTTATTAAAGGTTAAATTCCAGAGTTCCGATTTTGTTATAAGGTAATACTAGTTTTAAAACAGTTTGTTGGTTTGCTTGGTAAAACATAACAACATTATTCTTGGATAAGTATGTTAAACTAACAGATGCACAACTAGTTTATCTTGTCGACTTGATATATCTGCTATAATAAATCACACAACTTAGATCTCACACAAAAGAGAGAGATATCGGATGACAGCGCAATGTAATATTGTCCAAAGGAAAGTGGATAAGTGGAAAAATATATTGTCATTGTAACAAGTTTTCGCGGGATTCACCGATCAAAAAGGCCGTTGAACCCGTACATCATTCATTGCTGACATACCTACTGAGACATATTCATTGGATTGGATTGGCATATCACAAGCGGTAAGCTTTATTGTAAACTAGTGGCCCAGCCTCACTGCGTTTCGGTACTCAACTTCGGCTACTAACAATAGATGGCGCTAGTTTCGTGTTTTCGGTTTACCTATAAGCCTTGACGTTGACTATGAGAATAACTTCTTTGTAAATAGTATAGAAGATTTATTTTTAGTCATACTATGACAGTACTTTTCTGTCATATGACAGAACTGGTCCAATAAGTGCCTAGGTCAGCAATAATCGTAGTTGTATGTAAGTAAAGTTTTTGCTTAAAATATAGATGCCAAAAATAATCGTACTTCCTTAGAATACAAGCAAGATAAGTTGTATGTTTTTATCTCGGCCAAAAGATTTTTGGCGCAATTTCCTTTTGAAGTACGAAATATCAATTGCAATAACGTAAGGTCAGTGCACAATTTAAATTGCCATTAGGTCCAAATGGTGAATTGGAAAAGTGCTTTCTTGAATAAATTATATTACATTATTTTTCTATTATAAAGAATGTCACCTGAGGATAAAGACCTTTTTTGTGACAAATTATCCTGAGAAGACACAATGGGACGCTAATGAGCTCAAACCTTCACAATCTGAAACATTGGACTGGTTTTATGAATAAATGAAAACCAGTCCAATGTTTACGAAGCAAATTCTTTATAATAATTGAAGTTGTCTTTTTCGACTCAGTCCCTCATATCTGATCGTGGTCAGTATCAGGGTTGCATTTGGATAGGAGGATCTATCCATACTAATATTATAAATGGGAAAGTGTGTTTGTCTGTCTGTATGTTTGTCTTTCTTTCACGGCAAAACGGTGCAATGAATTGACGTGATTTTTTAAGTGAAGATAGTTGATAGTGGGCAGTAACATAGGCTACTTTTGTCCCTTGCTAATCCCCCATTTTTGAAAAGGGGGAGTGCGAAACAACCAATCACGTTGAAGTTGACTTCAGTCTAATAGTACGCCATCTAACGGATTTATTACACGCGATAACCCCCATTGATACACCAACCTATTAATGTACCTACACACTGCTAGGGAACATGCTTTCACGCAGTGGATCAAAGGAGTCAAAGATAAATAGGTAAAGTGCCTACCTATATACGGTTATTAAAAAATACAGGGCAAATTAAAAAAAAATAGAATTCCTAACCTACAACAAAAAAACCTTAGCGATAGCTTTATACGAAATAAACATCCCTTGTTCCTATATTTAGAGGAAGTTCTCTTAAGGTGGTTTCGAACTTCGTTAACACAAGTATCATAATACATTATTACAGAAACTTTTGAAGTAAACGCTTGGAGATATGAGTTTCTACGAGTGATATCTGTACGACTACGTGGAATTCAAAATGTTAGTGACCTCTACTGGCCGAGTTCAAACTTTCGCAAAACGCGGCCGATGAGTCTTTGACTTATTAGTTTTGTGCTATATGGTAGTAAAATCACTCTTGGTAACGTAGATTTGTCAAGTACCCGTCTTGTTTCTATAATTTGTACAAAGACATTTGTATCAAAGTTCCTTACCTGTTGTTTATATAATGTTTGTGACGAATCGTAGATAGCTACGAGTACCTATTATCCCCTATTATCCTACTACTTATTTAGTAGACATATTTTATATTTTACTTCTGGAAAACGTCTCTTTTCTACGTGAAACATATACCTACCACCTAAATTCTATGAATAATTATTAAATTCGAAGTTTTATCCGTTTGGTTGTCGACTTGTGCGGCGGGAATCGAACTCTTGAATTTCTACCGGCACTCATACCTACCGCTAAGCTAAGTAGGTACTAAGATATAATTAGCCCATTTCAGTCTGTCTATACAGAACTTCCTACTCCTCATAAAAGTTCTACCGATGTTAATTCTGTCCTATTTATTTTCTACGCGGAGTAAAAGGTGGTCGACTCTTCAGGCCGTTGACTTTGTGAAACTAAAAAAAAATACAGGTTTAGATCGACCGCAATGAATAGGTATTAATGAAATTAATGTTCAATGCACATCAAAAAGTCACCTGTATCAACATCGCTGATGAGAGAAAATGTAAATTTACCTATGTAAATCCGGTTTAAGATTTTTTTATGAGTTAGGTACCTACTGAGTACTACGTACCTACGTGCCTAGAACATTTTCTCCAGTTCTTATGATTGTTACAGTTCAGCAACTTTCCAAGATCAGTAGCACTACCATGAGTTTGAAATACTATCCTCGCCTATCGAAAACTATCGCTTTGTCTCTTTCATTGTGAGGCATTTGAAAGAGACAGAGCAATAGTTTACGTTTTGTTTTCGATGTCAACTCATGGTACCGCTACAGAACACATGATTGAAGTTAAGTAAATTGATGTACGTAGCTGTAAAAAAGGTGATGTGAAGACATAATTAATTAAGGTAACTATTTTCATTTGAAAGAACCTTTTTCACAAGTTTAAAGGCCAACATATTCAAAAAATCCCCATAGATACATCTGAATATCCGATTTCTAGTATTTTGGGGTACCATCACTCTGTTGGACTAGTAATTAGGTAATCATTGTAAGATAACTTCATAGAAGTCATTGCACCGGCAGGTAGCGACTTGAATAGCAATACTTAGTTTCAAACGCGACGCTATCAAACTAGTCATATTCTCATTGTCTCCTTGAAACTTGCGAAGGAGAGTCTTAGTCTATTGAAATAAAACGCCTTGTTAGTAATAATTTTGCGTGAGGTCGTTGATACCACGGGGCGGGGGATAGCTGAGTGAAACGGATATTATCTTAGATGGCGTAACCGGAGAAAGACAAGCGTAATTTTAAAAATGTAATAAGTGCTAGAATTAGGTTACATTTGTCATAGCGCCATACAAATTTAACGCAATATTTTCGTGGAAGTTCTGCCACTGGTTATTTTTAGAAAAATAATGAGGTTTCGGGAACTCTTATTAAATATGGAAGCAAACATGTTTATTTGCAAAATTGAAATAATAAAGTCGATTAGGTATAACAAGGTGTCGAAGCAGCTGTTTCTAAACAGTTAAACTGGACCAATCGCTATAGGTTTAACTAATTATTATTTTACTTTTTCATAATGTTTTTATGGCTATTAGCATTGACCGACCACTGTATTAGAATTAGTTACTTTAAGTTTCTATTCATACATGTGACTTATTAAACCTAACTAAGATTTATTCTGTTAGTTTTTAATAGGTAAACACCTAATTAATTGTCACGAATAACTGCTTGACGAATCGAAATTATGAGTAGATATTATTAGACTAGGGAGATTTCACCCTAAATTACAATTTATCCGTTCATCCTTTCATTTGGAAATCGTAAATTCTATGGAAGTTAGGAATCTGTGTGTCAGTTGCCATTGTTTCGTTAAGATGGAATAACTAGTAGGGTCCATGTCTTAGACTTTGAATGCAAGGCTTAACGTGGGACAACAAATAATTATAATTTGTTTAAATTATCTGCAATAGCTTAGGTAAAGATTCTCTAAATTTGACTTCAATATTAACTTACATTCAACAACTACTTAGTCCTTGTTATATCATCCAAATCCCTAAAGTATGTACATAACGTAGCCTAGGCCCTTAAGTAATACTAATTACATAATGCCCAAGCCACGTGGAGTCTACATGTGCTGCTTACGCGGGATTGCTAGCTCTCCAGATATCCAAATGGATAAGCAAATAAAATCACTTCCCTCCCCTTTCAAGGGTAAAACGTGTAAGCAACTCGTATCAATTGGGACTAAAAGGTTCCTTCCAAAGATGCATTCCAATATGAGGATCTAAATTATTGCTGCAGACTCGTGTATGCTGAACGTTTAGAGCATGCTGCACGCGATACCATTGCCTGTTATTAGTTTTTTTTTCATCATAAAAAAATTCAAGGAAACAAAATATTTCCGTCTTTTGGACTTTACTTTTGAGAACCTGTATTAATGAGTTAGCCAAGTGGCCAGTTGATGTTAAGGACCGGACAGCTGGCGCATTTCTGAGCCAATGAAGTTTGTTACTATTATTATAGACGGGAATTAAGCAGCCATGGTCACAGGTAGACTGATTGACAGTCCGCTTGTGACCACCTTGAGCGCCGAACCGTCAAACAGCAGGTAAGTACCTACATAATTGTGCTTAAAATAAAATAGTACCTAATTATGTATAATGAAACGCGAAAATAAAAAACTACAATTAAGTCTGACCATTCAGATTGGAACGTGTAACATTTTTCCAAATTAATATGGTACCTATTTGTAATTCCCTTTTTTAATCATATCTTGAAATAAACAAACTACCCTCACAAGAAATATGGATGTAGGTAGGTAGGAACCTCCGGTGGTATCTACATCCTCATAAGAAAAGAAAGATTACCTACTTAATTTGTGCTAAATTACTTTTTTGTGAATTTTGTAGAGAGGTGGAATTCATATCAATAATATTAATAATACATTTTGTTACACGCGCCAATATCGAAGATGCAACGTCACACGCTATTAAGAGAAGACACGAGCAAACATATTGTTACTTAAAACACCCTAATACGATGGAAACCGAGCCTGAGTGGGCGGACGGGCAGAACAAAGACCTTATAATACACCTGTGACGTCAAATCATTCACCTAAAACAAGATGCATTAGTGATGGGACTTGAGTCAACGTTTTCGTCACTCGAGTGATGTCTTAATCTATACTTGAGAACAAAGACCTTATATTAAAGCCATTCACCTAAAGCAAGGTACATTATACAGTCACACATCAGGTTATTATTTATTATTAGAAGTTTTAGGGAGTGTTATATTACGAGTATAGAGGCAACTGCAACCATGTTTGATCTGTGACCTCCGCTCCCATAAAGAGTCCTCGATTCACAGGCCTACGGCTAACAAACACATCAGGTTATAATCAGAGATACTCGTAATCATCACTAATTAAAAGAAGAAGACTATACTTTACATGTTTATTTGGATGAACCAAAGTAAAGTAGTTGTAGTAGATCTAGTAGTAGTAGCCTTTGTTGTACATTACTCCTGTTATAACTAGTTTTAAGTTTTATACCTCTGTTTTGTGTGCAATAAAAAGCATATTCATTCATTCATTCATTCATCTCTACGTTTTCACGCAACACTTTAACAGGGGAACCAGACCATCTAAATCATGGTTACACGTTTCAGAAACTATCCGAAAAGTGCAGGTTTCCTCGCGATGTTATCCCTGAATGCTGAGCTGGTGGTAGAAATACGCACACCGATTTGAAAATGCATTTCACGGTCGGATTCAAACCCGAAGGTGCGTTTTTATCCACTGAGCTACCAGCGCACAAATTTATTTTAACTCATATGTCACTTGATTGAATCGAGTGACATCGGGAAAATGGAAGTATGAGTGATTATGACTAGACTGCGTGTTCCCACAGTTGATACATTTCACGCAAAGGGTGAACCTTCGACACTCACTCGAGTCACTGAAGTAAACGGAGTCGAGGCGAGTCTCTACGGTGCATCCACTATTAATGGAGCGGTGGACACGGGGGTATTATGTATCTACTTATGAGTACACACGTCATCCGTGAAGTAGCCTTTTATGAAGCTAGGAGTCCGGTTACACGTCAGGAGTAGATGACACGAGCGCAGTGACATTATTGAACTTTATTTTATGCGATAGGTGGTACACGAGCAGACGAAACATCTGATGGTAAGCGATTGCAACCACCTATACCTATCACCCACAACATAAGCAGAGTCACAAGTGCGCTGCCAACTTTCCCCCTTTCCCACCCAAATTAGGCCTCCATTAGCCTCACTCAATAGGCAAACAACAGAGCAGGCGCTGCATCACGTGGGTTTTCTGGACGGCTGTGGCTGTGTATCACTCCGATCGAAAAGGTCCATTTATGCCGAAGCGGGTTTTTCCCACGGTCAAATATAAAGTATTTTTTAAATTAATAAATGCATAAAGGGCCTTGTTGTGATTTGCTGACATTAATCAGAATGTGCTTTGGCTTGGGTTATTTTCAAGCTCGACACGAAAAACTGAACATACATGCCAAGTTTGGTTTCAAAATTAGTTCTACTGACTGACAATAAGTCCTACTATCGTAATTTTGAAACCAGACTTATGAATGTATGACCAGTTTATTTTGCCAACTGGACGCAATCAAGATATTTTTTTTTCATGTTTTATCATAAAGAAACGTTTTAAAATATTTCATTCTAATGACGTATAAATTATTACTTTATATTTTTGTAAATTTTTTGAACATACAAGCGTCAAATTATATTTTTTCACCCTGCCTGAAATTGGAGCAGGACTAAAAAATTGTATTGGTTGAAAATTTTCGGGTCACTGTCCTCTGAACGACCTTCGTCATTGTTTTACGATTGGGTCCGCTGCTGGCCCATGGTTTTGTCGTTTACAGGCCGGTCGCCGTCCGTCGTAAATTTGGTGATATATTGCAACGCCATTTTGGTTTTCAACGATAAAACTCAAGATCAATGGGTGTTCGAGTGCCCCATTTGATAGTCATACGCTGGTATGGTAGTGCGGTGGTAGTGGTACGATGGTCATGGCTTCGATTCCAACTATGGAAACTATTTTGATAAATGTTTGCCTACAGTTTATGGACGTTATAGCTGCTTCTCACGCAGGCCAGGATAGAACGGAGTGGAAGCATAGGAGAAGGAAAGTATACCCTATCTCAAGACGGGAACATTGCTAGTAAGGACATTAGCCATTCATTAAGAATATAAGTTAGGCCCCACAAAATAATTCTGTGGCATTTTTACCACTGATATACTTTTAAAACGGGAATAATACTTTTAGCAAGCGGTGGCCGAAGACGACCGTTAGTAGATAAATCATAAGCGATTAAGTCATTGAACTCTACATTATACTAATGATACAATAATCTAAGATCATAAAAAAAGGATCCCCAAGTATCCTTACTAGGTGAAGTCAGATGTAGCGGGTTTTCAGATGAGGAAGCATTCGGAATTTATTATAAAAAATATCTTCGAAAAAATGGAATGTTGACTTACTATTAAATTAAAATTTCCGTAATGAAGGGATTGTTTTAGAAATATGCGGAATTAGAAAAAAATACCTGAACTCAGATTTTCATCGTAGAAAATAATTTGGAGCGTTGATTAAATATTCAGAATAAATTCCTACCGCATGCTTCGGAAAACATCAGAAACATATTATTTTGTTAATATATTTAAAAGGCAAAGTATTTTTGGACCTATTTTTTATAGAAGTTTTGGGAAAGTGATTTCTTGTGATTTAGGTTGAAGGGTCAGATGCAAAAAGAGCTCATCTTTTAAGAAGTCAACTGCTTATCACTATGACAATACGATATTTTTTGCTCCAGTCGCGACAGATCTAGAATAAAATGAAAAGGTTGTCGGCCGATCATTATTTATGTACTTGGTACCCAAGACTAGTCCAGTTGATTGAACTGCATCTCCTACTCGATGTCCTATGGGGCAATGCCTTCTTTGACGGACTAAATTAAAAATAAAGTTTTATTGGAAAAAATCCTTCAATAAATAGTATTGTGAACTTGATTTATTAATAAGCTCTGACTATTTTGGTATCTGACATGATGCACTTGCTAGCTGACTCATGAACTAGGTACATAATATAGAGGTAGATAGGTAAAGGGTGGAAAAAAAAACAATAGTAGGGAAATGGGCCCTGTAGGGAAATTACCATAAACATTCCAATATTTTTTAAAGAAATAACACTGCATTCAAACTTTTTTTGAATTGTTATTTTATAGCACAGGAATCGAACCAGAAAAAAAAATGTCTAATATTTTTTTACCATCGATACAGTTATTATTACAGACAAACGTTCCTAAGTTTTTCGGTCAAAATGTTCTCAGTGTCACCTCAGAATTTGAAACTTGGTCTTTTCATGCCTGGGACAGTAATTCACCTGTTATTCCTCCGCCATACCTCTCTTCGATTGTGTCACACTGGTGTCCCATCGGATAATGGGGTTAAGTGAATATAGAGTGCAATTTCGTGCACTCGTAGCTAATTATTTAAGATCTGCCGTAACAGTATCAATCAAAGGGCATTAATTGTTTTGTTTACAAGCAAATCTCCATTTTGACCTACTATTTAGGTTTGCTTAAACCCTTAAATTGTTTTATTGGGCATATTGTTTTTCACTCGGCAATTAAAATAACTCAAGAGAACTTGATAAAATGATAATAAATAATTATTGGTTGCTGTCCGATCCTTCACAGCTTATTATTTAGATGGGTGACGTCAAGCGTGAGAGGGTAACGACTGAGGGATCACAGTGTTGATCACAAAATAGTACTGTTGTTTAAACAGTGAGCAAAAATGTTTGTCGATGAGAGTGCTAACTTTAAATTACCATCTAGGGAACTAGTCCTATAACAGAGTCTCGAGCACAGTGAGTGATTTTGAGAAACTAAAACGTCCAGGTAATTTCACTCACTGCCGAGATCTAATGGTAACCAAGTAGAGACTAAAATTAAGTTCAAGATATCACATTAAAATTTGATTTTAGGAGCCTCAATCCATTCTAATGAGGGCGATGCCTCCGCTACATCTCATGCCTATGAAATCGAAGATTCTACAAGGTTGGACAGGATAAATCTAAAAGCCTTATTGAGGTTTTTTTGGTAAGCTTGGTTCTGTAATGTATCCAACCAAATAGAGTTCATGTTTAACCAAATTGAAACTTGTATCTAAGCAGTTGCAAATTGAATTAATTTGAGTTATTCAGATTTGATTCAATGTGGGTAGGAGTAGGTAAATATAGTTTTGACTTTATTTTAACATAATAGCGAACAGGCAATCAGACGGCACACCGATTGTCACTGCAAATAAGGTATTGAGACGTAAACGTGGTTAACGTCTTGATTTGATACACCACACACACACACACACACACACACACACACACAAACACACAATCACATACCTACGCACTCTTTCACACACAATCACATATACACACATTCTACTGTTAACTAGTTATATAGATTTTATAAATCTAAGATAGCCGTAAGGGAAGTTGCGAGTCATATCTAACATAAGTGTCTTAGACAACTTACTGGGTAGTCTCGGCCACATTTTGTAACAATGGTTATAGACATGAATGTTTTTTTATTTTATTTATTTTTATTTCTTTACGTACAGTCAACTCAAAAAATATGTAATACACTTTAGGATCTTGTCACAATACACTAAGGAAGTAGAGGTCGTTCTACTTTCTTATATTATGTATTGTAACAAGGCTCTAAAGTGTATACATATTTTTGGAGTTGACTGTACGTGCTCCCAAGTGACCCTGAAGAGGAGTAAGTATAGTGAGGGAATGCAGGATGTAACTGTACGTGCTCCCAAGTGACCCTGAAGAGGAGTAAGTATAGTGAGGGAATGCAGGATGTAACTGTGAACATTTACATCCCTTTAACAATTCTGAACAACATTTGTTTTCAGATACACCCTGTAAAATTTCTTCCACATAAATGTCTCTTATAATTTATTGTTCACGTTAACGAGCTATCTACCACGCTAAATATTCATGATTCCACAAATTATCAGTATATTTTTCATTCAGATAAAATTTAACGAACATTGAACCCATGTAAATAGAATGTACTGATGACCTAGACATTTATTATTAAGATGTCCAAAAATATTGATCATTTGTTAGTGGTGTCTATCCTTTATCTTCTTATCAATCCGATTATAGCTTCTATTACAGTATTAATATAGCCAGTGATATAGCACGTGATCTACCAAAACATAATAAAAAAACCTGCATGATTCGGATAGTTTGTTAAATCACAGTCAATCATGTTCCCCTCGCACTCCACTCGCACTTTAGTTGGTAATTATAATGACCATTTTAAGCATGCCCTGGGCTTCAAAGTAAGTAAGGCTTTGGACACTACCGGTATGGACACGCTGTGACATGACAATATATAGATTTATCTACTTTTAGGGATCGACGCTGAGGTAGAGATCGGGGCTAGGGAGAATAATCGCGGTTACTGTACTCGAGGACTGAGGAGGGATGTGTTCACTGTATATGTATATCATTAAAGTAGGCACATAAATTGCTACGCAGTAGGTACCTACCTACCTGTTTGTTTTCACCATCTTAAGATTCAGGCCACTGGATCGGTGTCCATCGAAACGTTTTATGTCTTATACAGTGTGCATCAATAAAAATGGGATAGTAATTGTTTTAAAACAGGTAAAATATTGTTCAGAAAGATGTGATTATCATTTTTTTCTTCACTGATATACGCTGGACAATAGAATGGAATAGAATTTATTTCGTAAGATAATACTTTTTCTTGACACTGGCTATCTTTATATTATGACAGATAATATTCTGTACTTTTTATCCACTCCTCCCACGGTTTTATTTTCAGAAAGACGATGTTCTTTGAATCATTACAATAGAAAGGCTTGTGGGGGCTAAAAGTCTTAGATAACGATATCTGATTTATGAATGCTGTACGCAATATTTTTGTCTGTGGAGTATTTTGATGTTAACCATTATTTTTTATTTTAGGCACGTCCTGTTATCTAGAGAGTACTGTGTAGAGCAAACAAACTGGCGCAGTTTTTTTATGTGCTCTGAATTGGGATTGAAACCATTAATCCGCCAAAAATAGGGTTTCATTAATCTTTTCTTCAACTCGGCCAGTGTCTAATAGATATTGTAAGTTTACTTAGCAACGTATCGTAAAGCAATTTAGTTTATTATTAAAGAAAGCGACAAGGCATCACTAAGACTGGCTCGAAAGTATCAAGGAGAAAAAGCTTTGTCGTTAGGTATCATTATCACCTTCAGCAGACCCAAGGACGTCTTGCTGTTGGTGCGGCAAAAGCATAATCTCATCTTAGTGCGTATCATAGCCCAAAGTACTTCGGAGCCTGATTCAGAATTAGGGGAGTGGTAATTGTGTAGGATTTTCGTAACCCATGAAAAGTGGCTATGGTTTTAGAACTTATCTGGAACTTTTTAGATGCTGTGGACGCTGTGGTCAATGATGATGACTATAGAACGATTAACTATCTCTCATTTTCATCATGTCCGTTGTGCCCGAAGCTTAGGAGCCTTGGGTACCTACTCTTGGACTAATGATCTAGGATTTCGTAAGGTTGCCAAATACAATAAAGCGACTGCCCGCTGACCTTCGCATTCTTAGCCATTGAAACCAGACCAATTAGATCATGAGAAGTTCACAATAATAATCTCAACAATTCTGGGTACTTATTAGGTAAGTTTTTCCTGATAAACTATAATCGAGACGAGTAAATCATAAACCATAGCGTATGCGTATCGTAAATAAATTTGTATGAAAATTGGAGAGGTCCCTCTATCGTATGAAAGGAGAATTAAAATTGACCGCACAAACGTAGAGGTAGATATCCAAAGGATAGGATAGTAACGCAACGTGAGCCCGCCTATAGATTATTCTGATAACTTCTATGGACAACGACAAGGCTTATAGGTAAACCGAAACCACGAAACGCTTGCGCGATATAATTGGACACAGCGCCATCTATTGGCTCATTTATGAATTACGGTCCCGAAGCGAAGTGAGGGCGGGCCACTAGTACCTACATAATACATTTTTGAAGGAAAAGGTGAAAATACGATACGATATGTCATCGAAGGTGCTTGGTGCTGAGTACTAGCGTAATCCTAGGGTGCGAACGATGTGATTCGTTGAATATTTCGTGACAGGCTTACAGGCATATTCTAGGTTAACGTGTAAAATATCCTAGACATCATCGTTACTCTCTATCAGGTGAGATTGTGGACTAAATCCAAAATTGGAGAAACTATTGGAAACGTGCCATTTACCTCACGACTACGCCCCGTTTTCCCTAATAGTGATAAATTGATTTGGTAATTTATTCCATTGTGCAAAATTTTTCGTTCTGTAAAATTTTTAACAAGGCCATATGGAAGATCATCCTAAATCCAAATTTGATTATTTCGGGCAGGGCTTCACATCTATTTTTAGGCTGGGCTTAACTTGTTTGGGCAGGGCTGGTTCTCATTGACGCCGGCGCATCGATCGAGGCGGCCCGGGCTGCAGCGCAAGCTGTGACCCAGTTCGCACGCTCAATGGGAGGGCGCGGCTCAACTGCATACGTGAAACTGTGTAACTCAGGAATTTCCATTTTGCGGAGCTTGATATTTCAAGGATTTCCTAGATTCATAATAAAAGTTCCCTACGAGAACTTTTATATAACGTCGTAAGGCCCATAAGCCTTTTAAAAGGCATAAAACAATTGATTTTCCATTGTGTCTGCCTTCTGGGCGTTACGACGTTAGACAAAGGTATTCATTGTGAATTGTACCTACATATAACTTATATTTTTACAAAAGTCTCAAAATTTTTATCTATGGAATATCAAAATTTTGTGCGTTGCAGGTACTTTTACTTACTAACTTAAAGTATTGCTTATATACTAAATGTTAGCACTATCTATAACTTTAGAGCACTTAAGTAATGAATAATAGGGAAGATACTTTACTATGATTAGGCCCTGTAAATACTTCGAAATTTAATAAAAGTATATATATTTTAAAATAAATATGCTGAACGAAAACTTTAATATAAAAGCGTACCTAATGCAGTACAAGAATTACGTAATCTTTTCAAAAACATAAATTCCTTACTTATGCGGTTTCTCCGCCAGCCCAAGGACAACGATTGCTACGACTGCAGTTCCCGGGGTCTACGACCGCGCGACCCAGTTTCCGTTGACGTCACAGCTACGCCTCCGTGACGTCATTGCCGAGCCTCCATTCAAAACTAGATCACAGCCTCGCTCCCTGCAGCGTACCCCTACAAGTACCTACCTACAATAATCATCGAGGTAGGTAGGTATATGTAGCTGCGGAGGTCATTTCACTCGGCCTTTCCTTCTATTTGCGGCCCTAAGGTCAAGACAGAAATGGGTATTGAGTTTCTGGTGGAAGTGTTTTTGACTGGTCCAGGGTTAGGTAACATGGCATTGTTAGTTGTTTTGCTTTTGGCAAGGCAGGCAAAAAAAAAGAAAAAAAAATTGCTCTACTTGACAGTTTGGTTGGGAATCAAGTCATTGATGATATCAATTTGGTTCTTCTCTATCAAGGATACATTATCCAGTGTTAAATGTATGATTTTGTCCAGAATTTACGATATAGGTAGTTATTGAGAATACAACTCAGCTTGTTTGATCTTAGCAGTTACCTACTATAGAAAATAATCTACCTTGCACTTTTAGATCTTTCTATGGTTTAAGTCTTCGATCATATACCATCCCCTATATATAGCTTGAACGCGTTAAAACTATTGCTGAAAATGAAGGCACCATTCGCAAAAGAGCGCTGTTTGGCATCTATGAACTAGGGTCGGTAATAAAATACTTACTACGATTGTTTGAATCTCGAAGGCATTATCGAAATTCGAAATGTCTATAGCTGTAAAACTACTAACAGCGCTGTTTGGATCACTTTTTTAAATGCTTTCAGCAGGTTGCGTACATAGAGTTTATATTGATGTAGATACGAATATATTCAATGACTCTTATAACGCAAAAGGCATGTATTAATTTAGTAAACTTTACCATCTAAGTATTATTTTTAATTTATGAATAAACTCAGTATTTAAAGTACTCTATCATGTTTTTAAAGAAAAATCAAGGGTATTTATATAATTACTTGCTGTCTATATATAGCTACAGACTGCGTTTTAGTCGATGATAGTTACTAGGTCTGCCACACTTAGCTCCAGGATAGCTGCAATGGGTATATAATAATAATAATAAAGATCTATTGGTGTTTGGGGGAAGAATGTTCAACTATAATGAGTACTTAATACACTTTTTACAATCAGTTTATTGTCTAGACATACATTTAACACTGCTCTCCCTAACACATTGCAAAGTTCCGTTTATAATCAGTTTTCACCTAACGTTGATGACGTCATTTGTGGAATGTCGATTAGTAAAAGTACTAAGTACATGGACTCACTCAACAGGGGATGTTAATTGTCTGTACCGTGTACGTATGTACGATGAGTTATAACCACAATATAAAAAAGGAACAAGGAAATGTCGGAAACAACAGTCAATATATCGTGCGTGGGGCATCGGGCAGTATGTAGGCATGTGGTTTTGCGGTTGATTTACAATAAGTTTTACCTATATTTTGGCAGATATGATTTTGTAACCATATTGGAAAAAATCAGACTTTTGAAATAGTGACGAGCATAAAATATTGTGACGAAAAATGCATGTCTACTTCAGTTATTTGTTACTTACTCCACCAAGATAATAAATTAGTGTCCCAGACCCACGTTAGTATCTGTAAGCCAACAGAGTAGGCAGACATCCTTTACTGTAATTGTTTGTAGGTACATACAAAAGTGCGTACGTGTGCCCAAAATTGAATTTTAAACCTTTTGCATATCAAATGAGGTCTAAATAAAGACAGGCCAGGCAGACTGTGAATTAATTTTTCTAAAAATAAAACTGGAGTTGACTTTTTCAGGTTAAAAATATAACGAAGAGTAACATATTTTTGTCACAGGTACCTACATAATACAAAAGCACGGAGTATAGAAGAACTTTTTACCTCTACTTGACACTGACAATGACTGGTTGAGGATAAAATAAGATAGTAGGTAATCCATGAAGCAGCATAAAGGATGCCTAAGTTTAAAAATGAACGAATATCGGCTTTGATTGATTGCCAAACAATAAGAATATTATACTCCAAATCAAACAAACAATCATTTATTTGCAAGAATACTTGTGATAGAAACATGTATAATCATCAGTATCTAGTAGGTATTTGTATTCTGCCTGCAAGTGATCATGTCTATTTTTAGAAACACGTTGATGAAATTATTATCCCAAAATAGTTTTAATCAGTTCATTCACCCCTACCTACGCCATTAACTGGTTCTTATTCAACATTTTAAGATTTATAAGGATGACACGACGCGTCGGTCCATAGGCAGAAATTTTCAACCTCATATTTTCAAGATCTTCAGCAAAGAATGGAGGTAAACTTATCACTAACAAACGTAGAGCCATTGCCTCTAGAAAAAAATATGAATGAATCTACTTAACACTTTCTTGAGTCATGTCGCGAACTCCAAGACATTTCTTTACGAGTACAATTGATGACGTGAGAAATAGTGAAGATTGAATATGCAATACAGGAGTTTGAAACAAATTGAAATATCTATTTAAAGCGGGATCCTTGACATGGTTGTACGGGTCGTGCCCTTTCGAGAGCGGGGCCGCAACCGGCCGCAACTTCCAAGGCTTTATTCAATAACAAAAATTAGCTGCACATTTGTACGACGACAAATGACGTCATTCACACGAATCGGGTATGCAAAGAAAAAGTGAAATATGCGCTAGTGTTCCGTACTAGGCATTCCGTTTGGTAGGCTCGTGCCTTTCTAATAAAAGTAATTATTTACAAAGAGGCTCTCCCTCACTTCGTTTCGGGTCATTAGTTCCACTCTCTTCCAATAGATGGCGTTGGGTCAATATATCACGCTAGTGTTTTAGTTTTTCGGTTTTCTTTGAGATTCGAAGTCTTAAGAATTTATCCAGGAAGCGCAAACGGATTGCTTCTTTCAACGAGTGGGGTGAGTTCGCTCGTTGCGGTCGAGTGTCTCAAAAATGCTGAATTTCGGATGTCGAACGAAAATCATTAGAAATTGTGAGCTCGCGTCCAGGCGAATGAATTAAAAATAGAGCTCTTATAATTAAATAAATGGTCGTTGTAGGTAAAAAACGTAGAATTTAATTCTCCAACTGTGAACGAAACTTAGTCAATTACATTACCTATCATTGGCGCAGTTGGGATTCCATCCTATTGGTGAGTGGGTCACTTCAATTTGAAAGTTTCAAATTAATTTGCGCCCAGGCATTTGGAGCTCTCGACAAACAAATTTGTAAATTGTTCTCGGATCTTTGTATCGAGGGACTCACAAACGTTCAGGCGTGATGAGGCGGCCGTACGTTGTTTAGAAAGGTCGAATTCCTTAGTAGTTTTCGTGTTTCATGGGGTGTTGTTAAGGAATATATTCCATAGACGTGTTTTACGGATTATGACGTCAATATGTGATTCCCAATTGCATTAAAAAGCTTTCGCTTTGGGTCCGGGTTGCTTAGACCATGGTTCAGGATTTGGGGAGTCAGGTAATTACAATGAAGCGACTGCTGTCTGTCCTACGCAACTCTTTTAACAGGGGAACCATGCTTACTGAATCACGGTTATGTCGCAAGAAGATAGATAAAGCAGTAATATAATTATATCCCTAGGGATATAATCATATACCGAAACATAGTTATACGAAAATATTGTGTGAAAGATTAGGTTAGGGTTATTTTGTACACTTTTTAGAAACTATCCGAAACGTGCAGGTTTTACGATGTTTTCTCTCACCACCTGACCTAATGGTAGAATACTCACATAGATTTAAATAATCCAGCGATGCATGCTCGGAATCAAATGACCTCCCACATGGAAGTCGCGTTCTTATCTACTCAGCTATCGCTTAATGATGACGTCAATATCTCTATCTATAGATCTAGCTTAAATGAAGATTGATAAAATCACCTTACATTTGTAAGTATTATTTCACAGTACCTAAATAAAGTAAAGTACTTTAATAGGTACGTAACAAAGTCTTGCTGCAATTTTTTACACTGATTATTATCTATCTAGTTTAAACTAAGGCATTCCCTGTAATTGATCCCTATACATAAGTAGTCGCTACGGAACCAAACAAGAGGCAGTGAATTGAGAATATTAACATTGAAACAACAAAGTTTAACAGCCTGTGGGCTAGTGTGGAGTATAACGTGATAAGAATAAGGGCATACAAAATTACATCGTTAGTCGCAATTACTTTAGAATATTCACCCTGTTAAGGAAAGCTCGTGAGTTTTAAACCCACCTGAAGATATTTTCAAATAGTATTTTTTTATGTGGTGGCAAACAAGCAGACGGATCACCGGATGGTAAGCGATTGCCGCTGCCCATAGACACCTACAACACCAGTAGAGTCACAAGTGTGATGCTAACCTTTAACACCCTTTCCCCCTAATCCGGTATCCTCATTCACTCGACGAAACACAGCACAGGCGCTGCTTCACGCTGGTCTTCTTTTAGGCCGTGGTATCTCCCCGGTCTAGCCAGCCCATTCATGCCGAAGCGTGGCTCTCCCACAGTTAAAAATCGCCTAAATAAATGTAAGTACATATTTAACTTTAACCATGCTGTACCTAAGCTAGCGTATATACTTAAGGGGCTACACGAATGAAACTAGCGCCGCCAACCTATTTACACTGATTGCGGCGAAAATACGATATTTTTTAAGAAAGCAAAACATTACAGACTTAGATCCAAGTAAATTGGATTTTTCAAGATGCTATACAATATTTCTGACACGCGACAAGTAGGTAACTATAATGTCAAATATTGCTAAAAGTGGCCGTTTTTAGCAATAATTAACATTATTGTTACTTCTCGCGTGTTTTATTTATTGTATTGCATCTTGAAAAATTCAATTTACTTTTATCTAAGTCTGTAATGTTTTCACAATCAGTGTAAATAGGTTGGGGCGCTAGTTTCATTCGTATAGCCCCTTAAAAGGTTATTTGCGATCTAGATAAACAACATTAGCGCGGAAAAACACCAACCCGTCTACGCGTCTGTTTTAATTTGAGCTCTGATTGCGAAAGTTCCCGGATTAAGGGATACATATTCAAATATTTCCCTCTCACGGCCGCCTGGTGACCAGCCAACATCAAAAAATTCCTCTGTTAAGGTTGCGGCACGACCTAGCCCCAGTTGCGGACGCGTAACGATGTATCATAAAAGCTTACTATGGAATGGTCTACTAACGCAGGGTTGTGCTACTTCCTCAACTCGACTTCTAATAAAAAGGCATAAATAAGTCTTCTGGACGATGGAAAAAATTGGATTCGACTAGCCGGATGGCGCATTTGGTAGTGACCCTGCCTCATACGCTAAAGGTTGTGGGTTCGATCCCCAACCTGGACAAACGTTTGTGCGATGAACACTTGTGTTTGTTCAGTGCCTGTGTGGTTGGTATATGTATATGTATTTAAGTATTATATTTGTGATCCTCTGTTGTCTGATATTTGTAACACTTGAGCTACTTAGTACGAAGTCAGGTCAATGTATGAGACGTTGTGTGAATTTATTAAAAAAAATAGACACATATGCATAAGACTAACTATAGGGTGGCGCAGCGACCCAAAGTGAACCTTGGCCCCCCATAATAAGAGCCTCCATCTAGGTCGGTCTAGCGCCACCTCCTGTCAGTGATCAGCCCGGAGTCCACGCAAATATTTCTTATCTTCCTCCCTCCAGCGGTACCTTGGACGGCCAAATGGTAGAAGCCAGTTGGCCGTCCCAGACATATACCTACATACATAGACACTGTTGGAAATTTCTGAATATAAAATGCAACAGCTTACTTACTTACTCTACAGTCTCAACGATCCACTGAGTCTTGTCTTTTACATAAACAAGAGATTGTCACTTCATTTTGTTCATATAAAATATCGTAAATTCGTATCTCGCGCGAACTATTCAGGCTAGGAAAAGATATATTTATTAGAACCCTCAACATTATTTTTGAAGACCTATCCCCCACATGTATGAGTAGATGAAAAAAATAGAGTTTCAGTTGTAAGAATGATAAAACCCCATTTTTTTTCTTTAAATATATTCTATTAGGCACCACCTCAAATCCTGATAATCAATACATTTAAAGAAAAGACCTCCAAACAATGCTAAACAAGCATTCTGGCAGCCCTGGAGAAACATGGCATGGCTTGGCATTTCATGCTCTTAATAAACAAGAACAAATTACCACTCTGGAGCAAATATAGACCTCGTATTTTTAACTGTTGCACGGGTCTGCACTGTTGTAAGGGAACGCCTAACAAATGGTATTTTCACAGACTGTCATCCTAGGAATAAATAAGTTCATGTGTTGGCGGAATATTACATCATCTTGTATCTTTCCATGGGTGGCGATGAATAAGATAGTAACTGAAATACTACGTAAATAGACCAGAAACATTGACATTTATCTCCATCCCCATAGGTATCCTCGTAGGTATAAATATTATTTTCATCTGTGTAACTACCCCATGAATATGCATGTGGGCGTGACGGATACAGGGGCTTGAAAACAACCGATTCTTTGTCCCTGTCCCTTTCACACACGCTTTGAATCTCTTTTGGTGTGAAAGGGATGGGTATAAAGATTCGATCGCGTTCGGTCGGGCCAAATTTGTACCTGAGATATGGTTCAGAAATTTTGCAGAGTATTTTTTGTATCCCCGTGCTTTGGAAAGGACGTGAAGCGGTCGGTCCTGCGCTCTATCAGTAGCCTTACCATGAGTTTGAAATTCTATCCTCGCTATCGAAAACTATCGCTTTGTTTCTTTCATTGTGATGCATTTGAAAGAGACAAAGCAATTAGTTTACGTTATGTTAGTTTTAGATGTCAACTCGTGGTAGCGCTACTGATCGTACCACGCTGGCATAATAAAGAAACGTGAGGGAATGGGAATAAAGTATGCACTATTGTATGATGTTTGTGCACACATAGCATGTTATAAAAGGTCTTGCGTATCCTGTTATATGTTAAGATTGACTGCTGACCTGAATTGAATTTGATGTGACTGTGCGGCGTGCGTGCAGTCAAATTCAAGCTAGACTGCAACTAAAGTATATGTATGATACAATATTATTAATCGTAATTTAAAACATTGCCAGCTCCCTCATAGGGTAGCTGATAATATTTATTGTCTTAAAATAAATAATCCACATTTATTTAAAAAAATACAAAATACCAATTTATGTTCGCCTGGAATCCTAATAACATCTAAGCATATTTTTGGACTTTCGAGAAATATTTTTAAACTTAATAATTTAATCTGCTAAACATGATAGCTCCTTAAAATCGGTTCACTGATTCGGATAAGTATCAAGTTTCTTTCAGAGTTCGACGACCAATTTTAAGTGCAAGCAATGGCCGTGAATCCTTCTAAAATGGTTAACAAATATGTAGCAAATTAAATTATAATTATCATAATTTATACAGGACGTGATTAATTATTTTGGCATTGATATTGGATTTGGGTTCGGCATGAATGGGCCGGCTCGACCGGTGTGATACCAAAGCCTCACCAACTCACTTAACTCACTCAACTCACAGAAGACCGGCACGAAGCAGCGCCTATGCTGTGTTTAGCTATGTTGAATGTTTTCATTCTGGATAAAAGTGGCGCCAACACCTTCCGCCACCGGATTTGGAAATAGGTTTTGGGTTCTACCTAATAACAAAAATGGCCTTAATTTCTGATTACCGGTCTAGATTCTGATTGCGATCGTCTCTAAATAGTTCGGAGCTATTTACGGTTTTATCCTATTTTTCCTACTAAGATTTACCTACTTATAAAACTAGTTGGTTTCTTTCGGCCAATATTCCTGTATTTAGTACTTGTCACGGATGTGTAAGTAGCTCCCTAGCTCACAATATGAACCTAGATGTGTAATTATTTTGTGATGTAGTTATCAACAATATACTTAGATACAAGCATACAGTCCCGTACCGAAAGTTGTGCTGAAAGCATTCGAAAAAGGTGATCCCAGCAGCGCTAACTTTAGTTGTTTTGCAGCTAGATACACAAAATAGAGATATTGACACAGAAGGCTGACTGCCCACTAAGAGCTAAAAATATGTCATGTACTCACGCATGCGCACTAACCGGCAAAAACGCCTTTTCGACCACATTAATCCTAACTTATGACTTAAGATTGTCAAACTGTCGAGGTCTGTGGTAGAGGCCGCGCGCTTATGTACCTACTCATGCCGGGCAACAACCCTAGCATATGTCAACGAACTCTTCTAAATTCAAAATCAGGTCAAAGTCTAATTGTGTTAGTCCTTATTTTGTGATAGATATTTTGAATTTCGAATATGCCGTCGAGTTTAAAAAGAAAACGCAATATTTTGACCCTAATATCACAAAATAAAGACTTTGACACAGAAGGCTGACTCAGCCTTAATTTTGAATTTAGAAGAGTTCGTTGACATATGCTAGGGTTGTTGCCTGGCATGAGTACATAAGCGCGCGGCCTCTACCACAGACCTCGACAGTTCGACAATCTTATGTCATAAGCTAGGATTAATGTAGTCGAAAAGGCGTATTTCCCCGTTAGTGCGCATGCGTGAGTACATGACATATTTTTAGCTCTTAGTGGGCAGTCAGCCTTCTGTGTCCTTTATATTTTGTGCTAATATTCCGAAAATGCCTTTTGCGAATGAAGCCGTGATTGGCAGCGACACTTATGTCGCGTTTACGTTGTAACCGAAGAGTAACATAATTACGTTTTTACTCAATAGCGCCAAAATAGGAAACATAATAATTAACTGCCTAGCCTATAATAGCACAGACAGACATCCGTTGTGTTACAACTACGTATATTTTTTCCGATTCTCACCTAATATCATTAACATTTGGGTCAATATAAATAGTAGAAACCATTAAGTATTGCCTTACTCAATGGATTAAAATAGCCCAAAGTGTGTTTTTTTTATTTGATAAGAGTTGCCTCTACGATCACCTGATGGTAAGCGATTGCCGCCGCCCATAGACACCTGCCATACCAGTAGAGTCACAAGTGCGCTGCCAGCTTTTAACCCCCTTTCCCCTAACTGGGCCTCCGGTTCTCTCTCGCACTCGCCGAAACACAGGGCAGGCACTTCTTCATGTCGATTTTGGTACTATGACTTTGAGGCTTACCGAAAATGTTTGATGAATATCATAGCTTAAAATATACAATTGCATTTTATCGGGGTATAATAAACGCACTTCAAGTCTCAATTTGATGCTAGATCGACTTGACTCCGATGTTTCAAGTTCACTGCACCAAATACTATTTACTTTCAAGTACTTTGCTCTGTAAAACAAATATGTATATTGTAATCAAATACACCGTGCTTGAGGATCATCGAAAAGGCTTTTAATTTAGGTTTAATGAAATGATTTAGGTCATTATCCTAAGTGAAGTGTATTGCACTCTGGTTTATCTCAGTATTATTCTCATATGAGTTGATTATTCTTTCAAATAACGAAGCCTTTTGGTTTTAGGTGATAATATTTAAAAGACCAACGTTATTTTACACTGCAAGACTAAATTTGTCTTTGGAATTGTATTAATTTAAATTATTTATAATAGAGCGCGTATTGCTGAACATTAACCGTTCAAGACGATGTAAAAAGGTTTCTTTATTATTAAGAATGATAAATGCAAGAATATTTAAACAAACAAACAATAATTTATTTGCGAAAATTTCGAATGGACTTATTGACGGCGCGTACAAACAAACATTTCATTTTTATCTTTACCATTTGTTGAAAATTTTCTGAAGTAAATAAGTATATGAAGAAAGCCAATGACCTGGAAATGATATCGTCTCATTAAGGTTGATGTGGGTTTTATACGCGTATGCGCGTGGGAGATCGCAAGCCATATTGTTCGATGTTGAGGTTTGTACGAATCATGGGAATAAAGGAGTTTATTCTAACTGTAACCATCGGATATACGAGATGATTAACGGAATCCGATACCGACTAGCCCGATGGCGCATTTGCTAGTGACCATCATACAAGAGGGAATAAAAGTGTTCATCTCGCGGGAAATTTGATTCCGCTCAGGCCAACCAACAGTTGAATTGTCTATATTTAAATTAATACAGTCGTAACTTAAATCATCAGGAACTAATTGATTAACTGATTATTTTTACATCCTTAACTCATTGAAACCGATAAAATATATACTATTCTTATAACAGGAATATCCCTATTCTTATATTAGTAAATACACCTACTTAAATTCAGACGATAGTTTTAGAGTTTCGACCACTTTGTGCCAGATTGCAGTATGTTCAAACAGTTGCCAAGTTTAGCTACGTGGGCTCATAACCAAAATAGGAAATGTTAACTTAGGGTATCTCCCTAAGTTAACATATCCTATTTTAGTAGTAGTAGCTGGATATAAATAAATAGCTGTTCACCCAATTCGCGCTTTTTTTTTGTTGACCCAGGTGAAATGCCGCCGGCCCGTAGTGCAAAGAGCCGACGTCGCCACCTTTCGGCGTCGCCTTATGCACACCCTCGGCTGGGAGACCGACGGGTAGTGTTGGGCTCTCCCATGACTGAGGTCTCAGCTGTTCTGAGGCCGGTCAATAGGCATACCAACTAAAACACCTGGGGCTGTTCCCGGCTTATCCAAGCGACTAAAGACCCCCACAAAAGATGTTTGGAAGGGCCCCAAGGTGCGCCCAAAGTGGAGGAGATCCTCACAGGGCGCCGGACAGGGCCCCACCCAATAGGCTCTATACCAACACAGAGTAAGTAGCTCAATCATAATTTCGCTAGTATGAATACGGCTCTTATACTTACTCAGGGCGTATTTCATACGAGATTCTATATTATATTCTTTATCTCCATTATTCATTAGTATTTTTAAATGTTTTTATTTAGATATACTCAGATTTTTAATCAAGTAACACAGACAGATGTAAATGTTAAGTTTCAATACATTTCGGCATTTAGCATTTGATTACTTTTCGATGATTGCGATTCAAAATTTAAAATGTATGAATTGACATCGATCAGTTTAGTCGACATAAAAAATAGTTGGACTGTCTATACCCCAACTATTTTATATCTAAGTTCACTGTGAAGGTCAGTCTCATCTCAGAATGTTCTCGTAACTGGTAATTTAATTGAATCTTAAGAAAAAACCGTCCCAGGGCCGGTCACGTTCAAGTCCACGCCAGAGCCGCCCCGATCATGAACTTGACGTAGAGCCTCAATGGTTTTCCATTAAAAAACACGAGAAAAGTTGGTTTTATAATGTTTTGTAACCGCGGCCTGCGGCTCTGTCACGTTAAGCGCCACGTAAACTTGTCTCGACGTGGAACTAAAAATAAACCATTTCAATAGATGTTTCCCCAAGCGTACGTAGTTCGGAGTTTCCTAGACGGTTACGTCTGTATGGAGCCCTACAAGAATTCAAAAGTACCTACCAGTAATGTGTTACATGAATATGTACTTGCGTAAATTCGAAAAAGTTGATGAAATGTATTAACGTAACTGAATTACAAAATCATATAATATGATAGGTAACAAAATATGTAGTCTAACTGTGTGTTACAATGATATAACAATAATGAGAATAACTGCCACACTTCGAGACGTTAATTAATCCTTAATTGTCACTTAAGTAAAAATATAGACCCCTTTTTTAAAAACATAAAGACCATAATTAATAAAATGAGAATTAAGGTTAAATGACGTCTCTGAGTGCGGTGTAAAACAGCTAATATAGGTATTATATCGTATAGGTACACCCTTATTTATTATAAAAAAATATTTAACTTTATTAAATGATCTTGTAAGGTCAATAATATTTAGAATCGTATGCTACTGTGGTTCTGAGGCTAAATATCGCAGGGTCACTCTTATAGACATTCATTACATGCCAGACCTCAAACCCGAATTCCTCCGAAACTTACATCAGGATCTTTAAATTTAAAAAAATGATAAATTTACCGACATCTTATGGTAGCTTTTACATATTTTAAATATTATATTTGACAGAATATGAAATTGCTACGGCAATGACAAGTCTATGAGAAAAACTATGTAGCACTATAACCACACTAAACATCCAAAATACCCTTAGTTAATGAACTGTGTTGCTCAAGAACTTTGATCACTAATATTATTTAAGCAAAAACAAGTATTCCATACAACACAGACACGCGTCCAACATTATACAGGTTGTATATCTGTGAACATTTACAGCCTTTTAACCATCTCTTCTACCAGCCATTCTGAACATAATTTGTTCTACAACTTTTCACTCACGACCTTCGTGACCGACTTTTGTTTAAGCGATATAACAAATGTTGTTCAGAAAATTTGGTGGAGGAATGTAACGAACTGAAATGGCTCAATTACTATTAAAAATGTTCCTCGCCCCCCAAAAAGACAAAAAGAAATCAGTTTGAGAAGTTCAGGTCATAGTACGAATTTACCTACCTGTTTAAAATCACCGTTTTGACCATTATGACAAGTTCAATAGACACGTCCTTACTCGTATTCTGCGAATTATGTACATAGGTATCTCATCCATAACTGACCCAAAGGTGACAAACCTATTCATACAACCTCTATAGTTAATTGTGTGAATTTACTCAGATCAAACATTTGAACTAGTACCGTGAAGTGTTTTAGGCTAGTCTATGTCCACGGGGACATAGGTAGATAAGTACTTATTTATCTTTTATATTTGAATGGTGCGGAAGGTGAGCGACCTCTTGTCAATTTTGAACGGATGTCCTGGGAATAATAAATAAGGGTAGATACCTAGGTCAATTCCTAATACACATAAATACCGTTTTGGTCGGTCAATCAAGAGGAGTAGGTAGTAATTAGAATATGTACATTTTAAAATGAGAATAAATAAAAAGTTTGCTTTTCTTGTTACGACAGACAAAAACTTGACCGCAATCAGCTGATGCTAAGTGAAGTTGAGTCTAAGGTGTGCCATGCTTGCCAGTGAAAAGCCTGTTCACTCTTGATTAGGTTAAGTATGTTGTTCAGAAAATATATGGGCATTGGCTGTTCGCATCAAAAAGGAAAAAATATGTAGGTGAAAATTACTTATGCGGGGTTATAATGAAAACTATAGCTCAAATTTGTCAGTAAGCATTGAATTTTGATAACCCTTTATTGATGAGAAACGTAGTTATTTAATTATTTTTGACAAATATGTTACATCTATATGGGTATAAAGAAACTTTTGAAGTTGATAGGAACTTTTCTAGTTAGCGTTACGTGAGGGCTAGTGGGTAGTAGGGCAAGTATCAAGTTCGTCAGCTGCATATAAAACGTTTGATAGAGAAATGTGAATCTAAACGTGACCAAGGGAGCCCGTCGTTGCGTCTCGAGAAAAATGAAAACAAAACGGCCCTCAAACTTTCGTTCGGTACCGATACATACGCATCAACATAAACTCGTAATTCCAAATATTGCAAATTATAATATTTAAAGGACTACCTCTTGTAGGTAGACCTCTAAGTACTAATCGGTACACATCTTTGGACCTTTTCGCCACTGGAATGTCTACAAAGTACTTATCGTTTCACAAAGTATTTTTATAATATCGGAATTTAGAACGATTAGAGATAGGATTAAGAGAAAAAATTGAGAATACCTATTTTTTATATTGTGTTTCAATAATTTATTTTTATTAAATAATACAAATAAAGTCGAAAAAAGTAGAGACATGAAATATCAGACAAAGAAGGACTTTTAAAGGACAATGCCGGATTTGTATGTGCCACTTTTGTTACTTTCTGTTACACACACAGAGTATTTTTTTAATTCAAAGTATGTAATAAGTTTTATTAAATAACTATGCATCTAACCTCAGTCCGAGCCAAGAAAAAGTTCGTAATATTATTTTTCTGATATTCATACCCACGCTTGGAATGTGTTTAGAGGTAAATAGTTATTAATAAATTTTGTTTGTTACATTAATCTAAACTAAAATAATAAGTTCGAGTATTTATATGGACAAACCTCAAGAATACATATTTTTTACTGTTACTTGGAATACAGGGGACATAGGTAACAGTGAAAACAAGGCGCCAAAATCAGGCATCGGTATTTTACGTAGACTAGGCATACGTATTTGAGTACCGGTGGCGAGTCACGGGTCGACCCCTTGTGGAAGCGATAAGGAAACGTGCCAGGTAGTAGTATATTGAAAAAACTTTACGTAAGTGGGTACCCCTATACTATAGTGATTACAAACATATGGAGAATAATAGTGAATGAATTCAAATCACGGGACATCGTGATTTGGTAGAATCCCCGAAAACAGGTGTGTTTGCAATATGTCTATTTTTACTTCAATCCCATTCTTGAAATAGGTTTGCGTTATGAATAAATTGAGACTAAATACTAGGCTTTGCAAACTACTCAATGGTTATAGCGATCTGATTGATATTCACGCCGATTCATTTGCAAAACTTAGGCAAATTTTGTGTAAGACCTGGCTCACGATGTAGAATTGTAATGATTTTTTTTCTCTTGTGTTGTATTGTATAACTTTATAATAGTTTTAGTTTGTAATTGTTGGGGACCTGTTTTGGTATAAACCTTAAATGAGTCTTTCTTTTGCATGCGGATTGTTGCGCTTAGTTGGTAAGATGTGATGTTATAATTTTATTTCTAGTTTCAGTGTAACAAACGCTGGTAAACCTTAATAAATAAATAAGTAGACAAAGTGTTTGCATATCCATAATCTAAAATTTGTTTGTCAGTTCTTCTGTAAACGCCTGGACAAATTTTGATAACGTTTTCCCACCGAGCTAATGGTAGAAATATGCTTAGTGATTTGAATTTGATATCAGTAGGCTGCATGCTCGGATTCGAACTACGACCCATTTTGCATACGTTCTCATACACTGTGTTATTCTATACAGCTTCCAACGTGCATATCGGAGCCCGGGATAGAAGCACCAGACCAACTAAAGCATGTTTTACGTCGTAAGACCGAAAAGCCTTTTAAAAAGCTTAAAACAATTCCATTTTCCATTTTGTCTGCTGTCTGGGCCTTACGACGTTAAGAAAGTGTCTGACACATGCAGGTTTTACTCACTAAGTTTTTCGCCGTCCTGAGCTAATATGCACATAGATATGCTCGATTACGAATACTCGGATACCAACTTAAAACTCCCATAAGGTAAGCGCAGCATCGGGTAAGACTGACTGAGATACCGTCGCTTTTCAAATTTATATTCTACTAGCGGCCGCCCGCGACTTCGTCCGCGTGGAAAAGTAACTTTTTACCCCCCTTTCAACCGCTTACAACCCCTTTTCGCAATAAAAAGTAGCCTATGTTCTTTCTCAGAGTCTAGATTATCTGTATACCAAATTTCATTTAAATCCGTTGAGTAGTTTTGGCGTGAAAGAGAAACAGACAGACAGACAGACAGAGTTACTTTCGCATTTATAATATTAGTATGGATTAGTATGGATGTTGTAATACCTCTTACGTCATTTAAACGAGATAAAGAGATTAAAAGTCTGGGCATGTTAAACCGACCTAAGCTAATATTACGAGTAATATGGGTAACCTCTTTAGTTTTGAACTTGTAACCTAACGTAAAACGTGGGTATGACACGGTCAATTGATTCATTATCATGTTGTCGATTTGCATAAAGTAGGTATGGGTAAATATATCGATACACATAGATATTTTTCAAATTTATCGAGATAAATATTGCACTTAAAAAAATCTCGGGGGGTTCAGGTGGGACCACACCCCCCGAGAATTTTTTAAGTGCAATATTTACTAAAGAATAAATTGCAAAGAATTGCTATACCAAAAATAATAATTATTTATCGAGATATCTATACCGTGTCAAAATATCGGACTTTTATTGTTATTAGGGTTCCGTAGTCTACTAGGAACCCTTATAGTTTCGTCATGTCTGTTCTGCCTCGTTCTCCGCCGTTTTTTCGTCTAAGCTACGTCGTTACTGACTATCTATATTGATATTTAATTATATCGAAATATTTGCATATTCAGTGGTGTCGCTTAGGCGTTGGCCAGGATGAAGCCAAATTAATTAGATGGGAACTCATAAAAATATCTATCTTGATATCCAAAAAGAGAAAAAAGCGCTTTATAGATGGGTACTTAAAATATCGACTATATTTATTATTTTTGAATAATATCGATATATTTTACCCATTGCAAGCCTAGCATAAAGTTTTCCCAGATTTAAGCCTCGTGCACTGACCTTTGTTCTCCGAATAAATTACCTACGTTACGACGCAGTTACGTTGATATCGGAAGTTCGCTGAATCATCTCTAGAATAACATTATTGTTTCAAAACGTGCTCGAGTTCTAAATCAAGTTTCATCAGTTGTTTTTTATGTATAAATATTTCAACGTTTCATTTTGTATCTTACATATAGATCGTCATCTTATTCTATTTTGAGATGACGGCATTGTTTCCACTACGAAAACAAAACAAAAAATGTACTTGTACATATAATTTGTGAACTGAAGATCGCTTGAAAACAGAACAAATTGTGGTTTAACAGATATCATCTTAGATAAAATGGGTAAAGAATAAACCAGCACGTTTAGCGCTGGATTATTCTATGCAAAAACAAACCCATTTTGTTGTTAATTTCAGACGTAAACATAGGCAAGCCGATTTCCCGGCTACGTTTCGTAATTACGGCGAGAGTGGGTGTTTATTATGTTTAAACAGCTGAACGCCCGCTTTCATTCGTGTCAATCTTTAATTCGTTGACGTCACAATCAGGCGACTAGGAATTCGGATGAGTGATTACGCCCTCGTAGCTATCTACGCCGTAGCATCGACTACGACGTAGCGCTACGCCGTAGAACATTACCGCTAAATACTGGGGGAAAAGACACGTTGTATGCCATTTTCTATTTATGGGACCCCTCGTGCCTTTTCTTAAGTGGGAGTTGAGTTGACTGTTAATGGAATGCTTTAAGGATCTATAAATGCTTAAGTTTAATTACATTACAGCATCTGTTTAATAAAAATATTTACAGTCTATATATTATATAAACTTGAATTATTTTTACTGTAGAATATAGTTAAACACGAGTTCGTTATCATCACTTCCGTTTGTACTTTTGTATATTACCAGCGCGCAAATTACTCCACTTGTAGCTCAAAAATGCCTGTACTTATTAGGATGATATTTCATATTATATTGTTTTCGTTTTGACCCAAACAGCAAAATAACCAAATCGAACAGCAAAATAACAGAAAATATCGACAGAAAAACAAGACGAAATAGTACCTACAAAGACAGGGAACACTAGAATGTCAATGGATGTACGGACTAGGGTTTTGTCAGAGTTACATAGAATGGGATTATTTCTACGAATCTGCTAGAGCGCACGCAGTAGGAGGCCTTTGATACTTTTTCAAACCCTCATATTATATTTTGTAGTGTTTGGAAATATTATGGCAATAATTTTCCAGATAGCTCGTACGTTGAATAGCCAATAAGTGTCATTATTACTTAAAAATAGACTCGATCCAAGACGGCAGTTTGATATCAAAGAAGGTTCATTATTGTAATTATCTATAGTATAAGAAATTTCTATAGATAAATTGCTATTGAGATTTGTAGATGATCAATTTATTTGGAATTACCTAGGTCGTGGTCTCCACGGGGGGTTGTCTTGGAATCCTGAATAGTTGGCCTAATGTGTTTACTCTTGTGTCGGTATAGCAACGCTAGTAATTGAACCTATAATCTTGTTTTTGACTGTAACATATAAATAACAAGGTAGGTAGGTGTACAACATGCCGCCATATCAAGTCAGTGATTAGCCCCATATAGATATACTGACCTATGAATGTTCCCATCCGTTATTATCTGAGATTCAGTTAAACCAGTAGTGCTTAAGTCCATGGTTGAAACCTAAATAAATCTCTAACTAAACAGAAAAAAACAATGAATGACCGAAACGGGAGTTGGAGCAACTCCTGAAAGTTATTTTAAGTATCAAATGGAAACTTGAATGTAAAAATAGCTTCTGAAAAAAGTGGTATACAGGGTGACGACTGCAGTTATTCATTATAATTAACTCCTATTCCACTCAAACGCGTTGAAACTAAGTAATACGCGTTGAAATTCATTCATTTTGTATTTGCAGAGAGAAAATTCATTATGTCACATGTGTCAGGTAGGAGGGACCCGAAGAGGAGCGTAATAGAGACTTCCTCTCCATCAACTTCAAAAGCTTTTTCCATTCGAGCATCAATTTTAACGGTTCTTATTAAATTCACATAGCACACGCACACATGCGCCAAGGGACCGGTCGTTATCACTGTGCGCGCGCGCATTATCAATGTCGTGTGTAATTGTGGATGCTATAGTTGCATTATTTATATACAGAGAACTATAGCATCTAGACAAACCTAAGTTAGGCTTGAAGATACTTTAAGTCGAAGCATAATATGTATTTAATTGTGTTATAAATAAAATAAATAAATATAGAAATGAGCTTTATAGACCCTGTATAAGATTACACCTTAGGTACTATTTCTGGCGTGCGTCACAGGGAAGCCATGTCTCGCTTTGACGGCGGCGTGACTGCGGGATCACGGGTCCCGGCCGCAACTCGCGGCACCACTGCTGGTTTTGTAATTGATTTTAAAAACCTACAACACCCACGTAACTATTGAGTAATACGTTTTAAATATATGTAGATTAAAGAGAGATAGCAATCTCGTTTTGGTGTAAGCTGGTTAAACTTGGTCGTTTGGCAAGCCTTTGAACTCTCCCGTCAGTTGCGGTGCTTTACAGCTTACTCTTTCCGACTCTCTTTCTCTTTCTTAGCGATAAGACCGCCTTATTGTACTGTCTATAGCTGTTGCTTCACTCAGTATTCTATTTCTGTGCAATAAAGAATATCTATCTATTTTTCCATTTGGTGGCCGGGATGCATGCCGTACGGAAACCTTATAAAAGATATATTCCTTACTGCATACATGTGCACCTTTTATATTTTCCCTGCCATCTCTATTAATTATAATGAGATAATTACACACATTACTTTAATGTGTAACAATCTTTTATTTTATGAAACAAAAGTGGTCGTAACGTGTAACTTTGAAGAGATTAAACTATACGAGACATAAAACACGAGAACCTACGTGAGATAACTTTATCCGAGTAGGTGTACGTACCTCTTGTAAATGAAACTGCCTTGTAAACAGGGTGCACACGTGTGGCGCCAAATGTGTAAAAATAGGATTTAATAAAGCTTTGTACTAATTGGAAGATATCTCTCTTTAAGAGAGTCTCTTATGAGATCCATGAGGGACTGTTATAAGTACAACGGGAAGGTTCCGTGTAACATAAACCAGATATAAATGTACATTATCGGTTTCCAATTTCCCAGCTGTGGCGTAGCGTGGGTGTCGGGTGTTGGCCACCCGGGGCGTAAGACTATTGCCGTCCTCTTTTCTTGCTGGACAGGGGATGAAGCTAAGATTTCACTATACTACCAGCGCAGTGGCGTAAAAGTACCGATGCCATCCTCTTTTCTTCCTCGACCCATTGTAATTTTTTAATGCGATAGGTAGTAGACGGATCACATGATGATAATCGATTTTCCGCCGCATATGTACACCTGCTGCACCAGTAGAGTACAAGTGTGCAACTTGTAACTAATCGGACTTATTTGCATTTACTGTGACAAATTGTTTACTACTTTACGCAGAACTAACTCAATTTGTGGCCGGTTCTGACCACCACTGTCCACTTTGAGGAACAGGTTTCATAACAGTTGATTGGTAGAAATATGCACATATAATTTGAAAAAATACCGATGTGTATGCTTAGATTAGAACCTACGGCCTTCATTTCAAAGGGCCCTCGTTCTTGTCCACTGAGCTACATTCGCTCAGGACAGTAGTAGTATCATTTGTGTAATTTGATTAATCGTACCTGATCGATTGAAGTTTCCATTTCCACAAACAGATTATCTTGACGACCCTCACAATAATGTATAGGAGCCCCATTCGGCTGGCAGTTGAGGCTAAATGCCACGGGCTTTATAGGTACTTCTGAATTGGGCATTAAGCTTCACCCACTGACGGACTTTGATAGTCTCGAATGCGTACGCCCTTTGCTTGCGTGTTTTTGACGTCACATTGTTTAATCGAGTTTTCGTAACTAAGTAGGTACATACTACATTAACGCCTATCTGTGACAAACGCCTTGATTTATCTATCACATTTATATCACGGTATGTCTAGTGATAATTTTATGATATTTTTATAATTATGCGTTAATACATTCAGTCTTACGAGTACACACGGCGTCAGGTCGAGTTACCCGCAGGGCAAAATAGGACTTAACTAAAAGGTTGGCAGCGCACTCGTGACTCTACTGGTGTTTCAGGTGTGTTGTGAGTGGCGGCAATAGCTTATCATCAGGTGATCTGTCTGCTCGTTTGCCACCTATGATTATTTTTTCTTATAAATCTTAGTTTTACACTCGATTTGTGCGTAAGATAATAATAATACCGAAAATAAAAATTACACAACTAACTACTTGAATATTATCTTAGATTATACGACAGACGAGTGTAGAACCTATATTGTACCAATCTTAGAGAAAGTTTCCTTTTAATATTGGCTGTATCGATTTATAAAATATTTGGATATTTTTTCTGTTCGATACCCGTTCAATACAAAAAACATTAAATGTAGTTTTATGTAGGTATTCCAAAAAGTAAAGGAAGTCTCCCTTACCTAAAAAAAATGCTAACGTAAAGATTTGATCTTTGGTAGTTTCCCTGCAGGGCCCGATGTTTTTTCCATCCTGTATGTATACCTATCTAAGCGAATAAAGTTGAACCGTAATACCTACTCACACACACAGGCTCGTTTTTGTTGAAACGGTCACGTGTCCGCCGGCTGCACCGCAATACTTTCTCCGGCGATTGCGTGGGCCATAGGCAAAGCACCTGTGATTTTAAAATGTGGGCAGGAGTCTCGATCAGTTGTACGGGTACTAATTGAAACTGTGTTTACTCCACCGTGGGATCGATCGCGTGACGAGCAGGCGGGTCACGTGAATATAAACAAATTAATTAAATCAATTAGAGATTAATATTTTCTTTTTCTTTTCACTTTCAATGCCAGGATCACTTAAACGGAGAGTAAAGGAGGAGTCTTGTTAACTTTTGGGGGCCATTATAATTGTTGCAAACAACGATGTTTCTCGAAAACAAGTATCCATTTTGATAATGATTGTAAAGTACCTACTAGCAGTTACCCGAGATTTTGTCCGCGTGGAATAGTATCTTTGAATGAATAACAGACAGACAGACAGACAGACAGACAGACAGACAGACAGACAGACAGACAGACAGACAGACAGACAGACAGACAGACAGACAGACAGACAGACAGACAGACAGAGAGAGTTACTCTCGCATTTATAATATTAAGTTAGGATAGTTAGAATACGACCAATTCAAATTTACTGTAGAAAAAAGACAAAACTGCATTTATGTGCCACTGACCCAGGAAGATAACATTAGACCCGATTTATGTTTAGCCTAAAATATAGGACATCCTAATTCAGGCAAAATGTCAATAAATATAAGTTCTAAGATATTATTGATCATAAGTTTGTGCTAGATATAAGTTAATTTGTATAGGAGCCCCATTCGGCTGGCAGTTGAGGCTAAATGCCACGGGCTTTATAGGTACTTCTGAATTGGGCATTAAGCTTCACCCACTGACGGACTTTGATAGTCTCGAATGCGTACGCCCTTTAGTTGCGTGTTTTTGACGTCACAATGTTTAATCGAGTTTTCGTAGCTTAGTAGGTAAGTACATACTACATATATATGTATATACCTATCTGTGACATACGCCTTGATCTATCACATTTATGGCATGGTATGTCTAGGGATAATTTTATGATTATTTTATAATTGTGCGTTAGTACATTCAGTCTTTCGAGTACACACGGCGTCAGGTCGAGTTACCCGCAGGGCAAAATAGAACTTAACAACATGTTGGCAGCGCACTCGTGACTCTACTGGTGTTTCAGGTGTGTTTGTGAGTGGCGGCAATAGCTTATCATCAGGTGATCTGTCTGCTCGTTTGCCACCTATGATTATTTTTCTTATAAATCTTAGGTTTTACACACGTTTTGTGCGTAAGATAATCATAATACCGAAAATAAAAATACACAACTAACTATAACTTGAATATTTATATACGACAGACGAGTGTAGAACCTATATTGTACCAATCTTAGAGAAGTTTCCTTTTAATATTGTCTGTATCGATTTATAAAATATTTGGATATTTTTTCTGTTCGATACCGTTCAATACAAAAAACATTAAATGTAGTTTTATGTAGGTATTCCAAAAGTAAGGAAGTCTCCGTTACCTAAAAAAATGCTAACGTAAAGATTTGATCTTTGGTAGTTTTCCCTGCAGGGCCCGATGTTTTTTCCATCCTGTATACCTATCTAAGCGAAATAAAGTTGAACCGTAGGTATACTACTCACACAGTCAAGGCTCGTTTTTGTGTGAAACGGTCACGTGTCCGCCGGCCTGCACCGCAATACTTTCTCCGGCGATTGCGTGGGCCATAGGCAAAGCACCTGTGATTTTAAAATGTGGGCAGGAGTCTCGATCAGTTGTACGGGTACTAATTGAAACTGTGTTTACTCCACGGTGGGATCGATCGCGTGACGAGCAGGCGGGTCACGTGAATATAAACAAATTAATTAATCAATTAGAGATTAATATTTTCTTTTTCTTTTCACTTTCAATGCCGGGATCACTTAAACGGAGAGTAAAGGAGGAGTCTTGTTAACTTTTGGGGGCCATTATAATTGTTGCAAACAACGATGTTTCTCGAAAACGAGTATCCATTTTGATAATGATTGTAAAGTACCTACTAGCAGTTACCCGAGATTTTGTCCGCGTGGAATAGTATCTTTGAATGAATAACAGACAGACAGACAGAAGAGAGTTACTCTCGCATTTATAATATTAAGTTAGGATAGTTAGAATACGACCAATTCAAATTTACTGTAGAAAAAAGACAAAACTGCATTTATGTGCCACTGACCCAGGAAGATAACATTAGACCCGATTTATGTTTAGCCTAAAATATAGGACATCCTAATTTAGGCAAAATGTCAATAAATATAAGTACCTACTTATTCTAAGATATTATTGATCATAAGTTTGTGCTAGATATAAGTTAATTTGTATTAGATATATTATTATTTTATTTAATATAGCTACATGTCGTCCTAAATCAATGGCCCACTCCGATATAAGTATCTGCACAATACGTTCGAGTATAACATTGTTTCCAAATATTTGTTCCCACGATGTTTTAACGGCCTAAGCCAATATTTTGTGGAATCGTGATTCTTAGTATTTTTAGGAAGTGTGTCACCCTCTCCTAAAACGTTAGAAAGGGTTGAATGAACCCTCTGCTTTAACAATGTTTGTAGCAAATATTTGTTTCTGTTATTGATGGTTTGTAAATTAAAGATTGATAGAAAAGTAGTTTCATCTATAAAAAGTTGTGTCTATTTTATAGGAACGAGAAAATTAAATACTTCTTATTCTACTTTCAGTTTTGATAGTGGACTTGGCTTCAAGGTAGCTAATATTATTTTGTTCATGATTGAATTTGTAGGACAGCATGATCCTATTTGCTTTCTTCTCTAGATTTCAGTGGAGCAGCCCAATTGGCCAATTTTGCTATATATTCCTTTTTTTTTGCTTGTTTCCTAATTATCAGCATAAAGTAAGCAAAAAAAGCATCTATACCTACTATTCGTATATTTACGCTTGGTCGTTGTCATTTGTGTGGCAACGCATTTATGCATAATTTTAAATTTTACGATACTATAAGTCCGTTATCGAAAGTACAAATAGGATTATTTATGTGAGAGTGCAAAAATTAGGAAATAGCAGCGAACAAATGGATTAAATTAATAAGTAATCAATTCAGATGTTTCTGGTATGTACCACCCAAAGGAAAAGTCGCGGAAAAATGGCCTTCAAACAAATATTTAATTGTTTGAAGGCCATCGTTCCTTGAATGAGATGTACAAATTGTTTCAAAAAAGCCAGCATTCGATTTTTTCTTTCAATCAAATATAACAGACTCATACCTATGTAGGTATGTAGTTTGGAGAAATTCCTAATAGTGATATAACACGGACCTAGTTCCCTACAGACGTGCGAAAATTTCTCCAGACTATTCCTATTACGTATCAAATTGTTTCTAAGAGTGTATTTGATATGATAGAAACAACATTAGGTAAACAGCAGCATGCAGTTGACCTTTGTTTACGTAAGGCACCGACGTCCCGCGAAGGTCTGCAATTCAAAATGTCGGAAGGACGTCATCGTATGCGTATCCTCGATGAAACCGGGTCACGGCGCAACCCCGGCGAGCATTGTACGTACACTTTAGTGGATTTCCTAGTACTTATCGCGATTAACTGCGTTTAGTTTTTAAAATAAGTTTAGTTTCACATCTTGCGGGCTGATAAGCCTTTGTGTCGGAGTTTTGACCGTCTGTTGAGTAACAACTTCTGTTAAAGTTATGGGACGGATGTCCTTACGTGCCAGACAATAAGGGAATTCAAGCCAGCGATGTCTAAACCCAACCAGGTCTTGTCTCATAAAGCGGGAAATCCCTTGTGGCAATCGAATCCATAACCTCAATATTTAAGTGACCATGGTCTAGAGATGTGATTTTGATAGCTAACAGCTCCATCTGTGTTGATGAAAATGGGCAAGTACCTACATTTTCCGTAATACCTCGACGCGGGCGGTTTTGACGCTTTTTCAAATATCGCGAAGTATTCGTGAGGTCAAGCAATGGACATAGGACATATTATATTTAAATGAGATATTACATCTATGTAATTCCAGGGTGACTTATTAAACGTCATATTTAAGTTTTCGTAAAACCAAATGCTTAAATTGAACACCCACGAGAACGAAGAAAACCATTTGGTTTTAAGTTAAACTTTGAACGGCTTTTTTCAAACGGGTTCTTTAAGGAAAATCCATGATTCTTCCCTTTCTGAAAAAAATTGATGGTACATCTCGTACGAGTTATTAGTTGGATTTCCACCAATGATTATGGACGACTTGTAAATAGTTGTAGCTAGCTTGTACTAACTTTACTTTCTTACACAAATTGTATAAATATTTATGTAACAAAGTATTAAAGTGTACCTTGGCACTTGTCTTTTTATTTGGAGTCGGCTGCAAAACCAAGGTACCTACTCATATGAGTAACTACCTATGTTTAGGACACTTGCTTTTAACAGCTTAAACTAAATTTGGATTTGGTTCAATTCTTCCATGTTTTATTCGTGAACCGCGATATCGTAATTGCAGCTCATTGTAATGCTAAAGAGTAAAATATTTAATTCATGTGACATATGCAGAATTAGCTCTCTCATACACTATGCGAACATCGTTTGACCTAGTTAGCGTTAGTTAGCATCAATCGACCTATTCATTCATCATTCACGGCGGGGTGCGGGAGGGGCCCAAGGCTCGCACTCATGACGTCACCGTTCGGCTTAAAAATCACACCCCCCTCCGCGCAAACCAGCTGCAGTCCTTTCTCGTGACCTACTGACCCAAAATGAGGTTCCAGTGACGTAGGCACAAGTACAACCCCTCGAACAGGTACCACCATTGAGGCTGTACGCGCTGATACAAGAGACTGCGAAACAATTCGGAAGGGTGTATGTTGCGTTTTCAATGGAAGTTTCTACGCTAACCAGAGTTGATACATTTCCGTGTGTGAGTTCGAGGGTTATATGCCTCTGTGTGCAGTGGCCATGGCTGGGCAGAATTTAAACTGCTTTCCACCCCTCAACCTTCGTCAATTTGTTGTGAACCATCGGGCCTTGATATTAGAGTCTTTTGTATTGTTTCATAAATTGTTTCCAAAATTAGCACTGTTGGAGCCTATGTTACAGTCGAGGCCTGCTATTAATAGATTGGAATATCGTATTCATCAATGTATATTTTACCGTGGTGCCATTAATTTTTAATTGGACGAAGAAGATGATTTCGCTGTCACGTCGTGATATAAGGCTTTGCATATTAATTCAACGTTTGACGTAAGTTTGGAACATATTGATGCTCAATGAGATCGGTTAAAATAATGTCACTTATGGCTTTATTGTTGGGGTAGATTATTAAGCTTCCAGCGTACGTGGACGCGGTCACGTAGCCTCGGGATGCTGGCTACACGCAGAGGCTGAAATCTCTGGGTGAAGGCTATTTACTCTTGAGTAATAGTGATCCAAGCTCCAGAGCAAAGTTCGATTTGAGACCTTATAGAAAGACGACATATGGTTGTAACTGTAACCTGGCTGGAAAGATGAAATGCGCAGCCAAGCCCTCTTGATAGTTGTTCTTCTCATGGTAACAGAATGCAGCACAGTCCTACTTCTATTTAAAACACGTCGGTTAGCACATTGTTTTTGGATGTCGTGAGATTTGTAGTTTTTCAAAGGCTAGGTTCCTTTAGATTTGATATACAACTTTGATCTGATAGATCTAAAAATTGTGTAAATGGACTTCTATCTAAGTAAACGATTTTTTAGCAAGGCAAATGCTACCACAATCTTTTTAACCGACTTCTAATATAAGGAGGTGGTCTTTAACACATTGGAATTCATACCTATTATTTATCTGTCATCCAAGTAGGTAGGTACCGTGAATAGCAAAAGTAGGTGCACTATTTGTGTAGCTATTGATTGTCAAAAAAACCACGGACTGTAACATATGACCAGCTACTTCTGCCGTTGACGAGAAGATGATTGTGGTTTTTGAACGCAATTTGTGGTGGTTGCTTTTCAGAAAACGCCATTTGCATGGCGTCTAATACTTTCTTTTCCAGACATGTGTCATTTGTAAATTAAATTAAAGAGATGACTTACTTCATTTATACGCTAGTTGAAGATGCGTGTGCGTGCGCTCTGACGTTGATTGGAGGCAACCTGAGGCGCATTGATTACAATAATTTAGCGCGTCAGGGTTCAGTGTGTCGGGCGAGGGACACGAGCAGTTCTGAGAGGCTGTTTCCATCGCACTTACTCTTGGAATACTTAGATTCACTTCTTTTTTTTTTCTAACTTAAGTGGTCAGTAATCAAACAAAGGCTGTTACGTTGCGTCACATTTATTTTCTCCTCATCGCTAGTAGTCTATCCCAATCACTGACATAAAGTACGCTTGCTTCGACGCTTTTTGTCTAAACCTAACTGCCAAATTTAAATCCTCATTGGGAAATCAGCTGCTAGTCGAGTCTTATTTCACTAACGCCGTTTGTTCCTAAATCATACAAAGTTAGTTAGATATAATAGTTTTTAATCGAAGCCAGGCGTTAGACATCTGAGTCTATGTGATGTTGATGATTAAATATTGATATACCTAAAGCCAGAGGTGGATTTACAAATTCGATACCCTATGCATATACATACTTACTTTCTACTAAGTCATGAATGAGGATTGTTACAATATTTTAGTCAAACTTGCAATACACGTCAAATATCGACGTTTTGAGTTTGTACGAAGTCAAGAAAAAAATCCACCCCCTAAAATCTGCAGCCTCCAGCCTACTTAGGCCATATGGTAAATCTGCCACTGTATATATGCATTTGACATATAAGGTATTCATTTTTAATTTACCGAGATGAATATAGGTAATGTACGGTAATCATCGAAAACAATTGCGTTAACATAAAAGCACGTAGGTAATAAAATTCCGCGGCCGGAGGAGAGCCCGACATAACCCGCCTGCCCCCCGGCAGGAAGGTATGCTTAAGGACGCATTCCCCAGCGACAAAAAAAAAAAGGTAATAAATTACTATAATTTTGTTACCCGTGCTTCGTCAGTGGAAACAGATCCGTTGGCCTTGTTCGGCCGTCGAACCTGTCAACGCCTTTATTTTCATGTTTAACACCCCTGCTCACACGAGATTCAAGAAATCTCGTAGAATTATGCAGATGAGTAACAATAAATAGGAAGCAGAGCATTCAGAATTATTTGCACGAGTACGCATGTTCTGCAATATGTATTTTTAGTTGAAAATAATGAGAGAATTTATGAATGAGTCATAAACATTTTAACCCCCTCCACCCTTTTGGACGTGGCAGCGAACTGTAACTAATGTGTTGTCCATATGTTACCATCACATACAACAAAGGCACAAACACTATCGTGTTTTTATTAGAACAAGAGGGTATAAATGCCTAAAGTATCAGCCTACTGTATACCCACTGCATCCATCATAGAAATCAAGTGTTTGCTACTATGATGGAATTAGGTTTAATCGCTACGCTTGCCAAATGCGGATTGGTCACAAATCCGAGCTCTGTTTGAAAAATTCGAAACATACTTTTGCTCGACCCGGGAATCGAACCCAGGGCCTTAATTAAGATCATGGACCGGTATTTAAGCCACTAGACCAACGGGGCGTTTATATAGGTAAGTCCCTAACCGTACATAATATGCAGTGTGCACTTAGATATGTGTATGTAAACTAAACAGCAATTTGTGAAAATTTCTATCTTCAAATGAGAATGGGAATGGAATGGCCCGACTGGGAATCAAACCCAGAATACCTTGCAACACTTTCACTGCTGCAAAGATTCACTATTGAGGTTGTCGAAAGTCAATAAAGACAATGATGGCATTATTTGTTATTAATTATTAAGTGTCACACGTGTAAAAAGAAATAGACTTCTCAGAAAGTTCAAAACTTATAAAGAAGCTTCAGAGCTAAATATAAACAATCTACAACAACTTGGTAAGTTGAAATCACTAAAAATTAGCTTGAGTTCACTTCTGGAACCTCTGGAAATTCTTTGAAGTTCTTTTCAAAAGGTGTCAGTGAAAATTTCTGCGAAATTGCAACTCTATTGTATACTTACGTCTTTTTCCTTTTCTTTTCCATGAACAGTTTAAAACACGTGTAAGAAATTATTAAGATGACACCCACCTTATTTACAATGACATGCAGTATATTCTTACTAAAAACTTTATATATTGTATTGCATCTTGAAAAAAATTTACTTATATCTAAGTCTGTAATGTTTTGCTTTCTTAAAAAATATCGTACATTATAGGTAAAGTAGTAAAAGTAGGTTAGCGATTAAATAACAACAATTTCTCTCTGTGATTCACCTACGGTGGCTGTCTCAACGATCAGCCCAGCACCTAATAAATAAATAAATTGAGACAACATCACATACATTGTCCTGGTCCCAAACTAAGGTTTTCCCTTATACTATGAAAACCAGAAACAACGAAGGAACCACATTCACCCCAGACCCAACACAAATATCTGTTTCAACAACAAACATTTGTGTTGGTGCGGGAATCGAACCCGTGGACCATTGCGCCAAACGGGTCATAAAATACAGGTTTTATGGTGCATAAGTGTGTGCGCAAACACAAATGAACTCTCAATTCTCTTACCCCAGCATGACACGACGGGAGAGGGATTTCGCTTCCACTAAACATCCGTTTACGTGTCAAACGTAAACACAAATGCTATTTCCGTTTCCAAATGAAAACGGTATCCCTGTCAAAGTGGTAAATCGTCAACTATTTCAGGGCTGAATTATATTCTACGGGGCTTGATGAGGGTCCTGGTCCATATTCGAGGTGTGGCCGCATTAAGGGTCTTCCGGCAGCAGCCTTCGATCGATAGGTGCATCGCGGTCGTTCACCTCGCCCCCTCTCTGTCCAACTTTAGTTTGGGCACAGCGTAGAAGAAAGCTAATGCAGTAGGGCCAAAAGTTAATCTACGCCTATTTATTAAATAGGACTTACGCCACAGCGACAGCATCGGGTTAAAAAACAATCAAGTTGTATTTTAACCAGTTTTCAACTTTTTTACATAAGCTTCTTCTTCCGACGCAGTTTTGGAAAATGCAGCGCACACGCCAGTTTTTTCCGTTTTTCTATTTGCTTGTCTATTTTTTTTATATCGCACCTTTGTTCTTAGAACAAGGGCTCAACTGTCAAAAATTGCATAAATGAGTTAAGTATGCGGATATAGCGGAACATTTTTTTAAGCATTTCTGCATATTACCTCAGTTATGCAAATGTGCTCTTGTTCTATGTACCAAAGGTTCATCAAATTTTATTTTATAATGTTTATGTCATTCGAAATTAGATTTTTAGTCGTAATCGTAAGAATTCTTAAAACTATCGTTGCTACAACTGAGTGTAAGGGATTTTGTAGAGTCTAGTGGATGCATTTGCATCGAACGTTTGCACGATGTTACTTTACTGCTTTAGCTTATTTGACACTGTGGCCCTACTGCCCAACTTAGTTCAGGCCATCTCCGGGCTCTAGTAGCCTATAAATATGTTATGCATCTGACCGCATTGCAGACGAGTTGCCAATGTTTTCGGTTCTTTGTTTAACGTAGGTACACATATCGAAATTGTAATCCATTTACAAGCGTGGTCGGCCTATGCATGTTAAGATTTCGTCAATAATTGCGCACCTAAATCCGATCTGAACCGTTAGGATAGTCGGAGTCGGATATTAGGTAAACATTATTAAAACAGATGCTACACTGACTGACAAATGATGGCAATGCCATTATACGGCGTCGGAACAAGCGGGCAACGAAATAGTTTTTACTGATTGAAATGAAGCTTTTCACAGGTTTAGTTGATCATCACGTGCTGGGCGCGGCGTGGGCGCCGCGGCGTGCCCGCTGCAGGTGACTGGTGTGGACCGCAGGGATCGGAACTCACAGATACGGCCGCTCATTTTACTCAGGGTCTGATTCTAGGTAGGTGCGGTAAGGCACTGTGCCCAAAGGCCACACATTCACCCTGGAGAGCCTTGTTGCCATGTCAAAATGAGGGAGTTGTTTATATATTTGTATTATATTTGTGATCCTCTGTTGTCTGATATCTGAAACACAAGTGCTGAATGATGTTGTGTGAATTTATTTATTTTGGTGGAGAAATGGAGTTGATGAATGAAATGATTCATCCCTAAGTCCACTAGGACACCGTATAGGTACAGCTCTTACAGCAAAATCAAAATTGTCAAAATAACAGCATTTTTTCGTGAGGTAACAAATTAAGAGAGACTTTCTGAATAAATCTGTGTAAAATCTAACCAAAACTGAGAATAAATCTTTACTTTTCTGACTTAGAATTTTTTTGTACATAAAGTTGTGTGCATCAGTTTATTTCAGAATACTTTAAAGATATTTTTTTGGTAAACAATAAGTTCTGTATTAAATCCTTTGAATTTTAATATTATAAGTAGGTACCTAACCCTTATGTTACATGCAAATAATGAAGCTTAAAAATTAGTTATACGACACACTTTTTTAAACCTCTAGTATCTTTTATATTTTATGATTCGGGAATACCGTTAAGTTTAAGTGTTTTCAATTTTATAGCCAGTCTATGAATTCAGTAAGTCTGTGGAAGCTTTGTAAGTATGGCTTCGACAAAACCTATGCGAGATGTGTGCGGATGTGGGCGTAGTTTATACTACTGCAAATATTATTCCTATTGTTTTTTGGATCAAATATTACTTAAGTACTTAGCTATTATACCTAAATGACCAAACCATTCGGTCTTTTAATGTTAAGAAGTAAGCTAATAGGTATTTACTGATGCAAAAGCTTTCCTTAAAATTAATACTAATCTCTGCGTAACATTTTTTTTTTATTTTTTATATGGCCTGTATTGTGTTCATGACACATTTAATTTTGCCAATGTCAAGTGTAGTTTGATAAAGTGTAGTCAACAGTCGAAGTCAGTCGAAGTCACAGTCACTCAATAAAACGCCGGTGTTTAGCGTTTTAATGTCCTAGGGATTCTGTGGAGACTATTTTTAACAAAGCCGTAGGTTTTAAGACTCTATTAGGTCAAAGCAAATTGTTCACGTGACAACTCACTCGACACACACTCTTGTAATTGATATAATTATTGTACTTACATATGTTTGTGTGAGAAAGAATATTCTGTGATAGGATTTCTAATATGTTACCTATAACTGAAGAATAAGAACAGTTAGTCTAAGTACGAGTTTATAAAGATTTTCAATTGTCACTTCTTTATGCTGTGTCTTATGTTGGTGATTCAATAAATGTGTTTAATGATAGCCTTTTAAATTAAACTAGTAAGGCATGTTTCAACACTTAGATTGCTTTAAACCCTTCTTATAATTAAGAAAACTTTTAATGATCCTGAGTGGTGATAAATTTATTTTTGGACTAAGTTTGTTAAAACTGCGACAAACTGAGACTGAGTCAAGCAATTAAATGTATATGTGTATATCGTAAAGATGTTTCATCTGATAGTCATAATCATCAAGAAACAAGGTCCACTATTTTAATATCGATAGATATACCTATCTACTTAGGAAAGTACCTACAATACCTTTTGAACATAATGTATAGATCAGTTGTTTGCCCCACAGTAAAATTTGTATGAGTATTGTAGATGAGTTAGTAAGTAGATATGAGTATTGTAGAGCATTTGGTAGCTTAGCGCGCCTGTAGAGGATGGAAGGTCATAGGTTCGAATCCAAGAACGTATCTTTGACTTTTTCGAATCTATGTTATTATGCGTATAGTTTCCGCTAGAACTGCTACGGTGGAAAACATCAAGAGGAAACCTCATTTCAATATAGTTTGTATTCAAATGTTAAACGTGGATACCTTGCTTGTGATTGTTAATATGATTTTGAACTTGTAACCCTGATCTAGATGTAAGTAGTACTGGTTACCGTTTTAGGGTTGCGTGTGAAGATCAGGCGAAAGTCGTTTCATTATAATTGCAATGATAATTACCTGCCAGACTTCCCATGTTATGGATCATGGGTCAAGAGTATCTCGACCTAATAAGCGATGGCCAGTTAGTAAAGAAATAAGGAACCGCTTACGAGTAAAAATATTTATTTATATCCTTATTTCTTTTCTTTCTAAATATTATAGACCGACTCACGCCCGGACGATAGTCTAATGGTTTAAGTACTGGGCCGTTATCTTGGGGTCCCAGGTTCGATTGCCGAGTCGATAAATCGTGTGTTTTGAACTTTCCGAACATAGCTAGTGAATGTGATCAACAAACCGCTCTAGACAAGCGTGGTGATTACGCCTAATCCCATCATAGTAGCGATGATGACTTGATTTCTATCATGGAGGCCTTTGCCCTGCAGTAGGACAGTATATAGGCTGATACGTTACTTTAAGTTTTATTCGACCAATTCATCAACGGTTTTGTGTAATGTGCAAAAAAAAGGTATTTGGTGTGCACACATACAAACATGTTGTATGTATTCAAACCAAAAGAACATTTACCTAAATAAGTTATTTCTAAACTGTTTGTTGAAAATAGTTTGAGTTATTTTCAAAAGCATGGCTAAGTTGACGAATTGGCGACATTCAAGGATAAGGGTTGGTGATATGAATCAAGAGGAAAATCAAGAAATATGTTTCATAAGTTTATTAATACGAAAGTGTATCTTACTTCGCAATAAAAATGACTTACATCTAGTTCTTTTAATATTTATACTATCTACGTGGTATACAGTAATATCAACTGGTTAATTTACTGAACAATAATATAATTTATAGACAAACAGTCCACATAAGTGTTTCAAATTCGAAATGTTTTCAAGTGATGATTTTAGGTAAAATTTATTAGTTACTCCTTAACATGTGATGTAGGTGTGTAAAACGCATAAATTCCTCATAGCACAGCTTGGAAGGTGATTGTGTCAAGGTACACGCTTCTTATAATTAGTAGTATACATACAACTAGAACTACTTAGTTTCAAAACTTGGAAAGGCACTATACTTGAATAACAAAAAATACAATTACATTAATTTACACCTCACCACTCTGATCAATTCAATACAAATAATTATTTTATAGATCTGCCTAATGCAAGAAGATTACCTATGAAATTGTGTTAAAAAATGCATGCACAATCGAAACTGACTTCGACACTAGTAAAAGTATTTAAATGTAAACGAATAAGTTTCGGTATTCTAGAGTGCAACTCCAATAGACAATCGGTACCTCCTAATAAAGTGGTGACTTATAATACTGACGAGAGACGCAAACTCGAAACGGTTCACACAGTCTTTTATATTGTCCCTTATATAGAACTTAACGATTCACAGCGTGCAGTGCTGCAAGAGTGAGCCGGAATAGCACGACGGTCCCCAATCATCTCAATCTTGGTCCTTGGTGAAGACAACATTTCTTCGGCTTGTCGCCCTGGTTCCAGCTACTACTGATATGATGAGAACTTTTCTTTCTAGCGCTTTTTAGACTACACATAATTCATAACCAGTCTTGAACTCCGCCCGTGATCGGTCCGAAGGATACAGTAGCAATGTATCATTTTATCGATTTAGGCCCAATGTGGAACAGCAGACTGTGTGGCGTGGTACTCTCTGGGTCGGCAGGCCAGACAGGCCGCGGACGTAGGTGTAGGTGACGGGAGGCCTCAAGATGCGTTTTGGCTGTTGCTGCTTTTTCGGTTGGCGCTGTCGTTCCGACGGTGAGCAGGATTGGGAGCGCGATGTTAGGTTTAGGCTTTGGAACACACGACGCAGGGAGACTGTTGAGCGATGGCGGCGGTGACGTTCTGAACCATCACTTCCGGAATCACTCGCTGAACACGATGAGCGGTCGTCATTTCTCCCCTGCTCACAAGACACACTGTCACTAGCTGCTCGAACTGCCGAGGGAGTCGGCATCCGTTCCTCGTCTAGAGAGTCGCCTGCTGAGGGCTTTCAGCAGCCGACCGCCGCGGGGTGCTGAAACTGACTCCTGTATGTCTTCCATGGGAGGGCACACCACTATCTTCGGGGCAACTGACTCGCGACGATTCTTCTGCCCACGCTGTTGTCCAACCACGTTCACCGGCAGGTCGCCGACGAACTTCTCACTCGTCACAAAGTCGACTCCTAGTTTGTTTTTCATAAGTCCGTTATAACACAACTTTCAAACGTAGAACGATCCGGTGTTGATATTTCAGCTAATAAGCGAATTTGTTATTTGGGTAAACTTTTTCGTTGCTCGCGTGCTTAAGTGGGTAGCAGGAGCGTAAGTTTGCTTCACAGAGGCGTGTCGCTAACTGGCGGCGACTCGCGTCTGCATCCCTTATAAGGGATTTTTGGGGCATGCGCAGTGGCGCGCGGGTGACCCATGCACTGCCACACGTAGTTGCACGCGGCCTCCAGGACGTCGCAGCCCCCATCCCCCCGTTCGAAAGAATAGCGAGGATGTTGCAGTCATGGACGTGTTAGTGCCGAGGCATTATCTTCTATTAGGGTCATGTTTGACAGGGGTGTTTCATTTAAATTACCGACTCTTGATGAGTTAATTGTAGGTGTCTCTACTCATCATTAAATTTCACATTCCATGTTCAGTCATAAGTATTTTTTTAAAGGCATTTACCTACTTTATAAAGTATCTAATACTTAAGGTACTTATTTTATTTATTTATATTAGAAAGTCCAGGATTTCACAATTCATATTGTATGTTAACAGCAGCTGTAGTGACAAAAATTCACTTAAGTCCACACAGATAAATAACAGCAGATGGAACACCTACGAGTATTAAGTATATCACATCTGGAAATGCGTGAGGCATTCGTCATTCGTTGCTGGCTTCTTTGACATCGTGATTTGATATTGAGATTTGTGGATCTTGTGATAGCTACTTTTCCAACTATCAATTAGGTATTAGGCACCAAGAGTACCTACAGTGGTTATTTTATTTAATAAGCAGTCTTTTGAGCGAGTCAATGTAAGATGTGCTCAAGTTTACCAAATGGGGTTACCCGACCGCTGACTCCTGAGAAAAAGAAAGTGAGGGAGATAGTAGCGATTTTGATAATGTCCAAAATTTTATCCTTTGTATTTGTCACTGAAACAAAATCATGACGGATTGAAAGTTTACCAACATAAGTATTATTTTCAGCGCAAATAATCTGACTTTTAGGTTCACTAAAAGATTATTTACTCTAGCTAGATGAACCGTTTGTCGAATATTTTTTTTTTAGGAAAAAGGTAAGTAGGTAAGTCTTTGTTAAGTCGAAAACTTATCAGGCTTTCCAGGTATAGGGAGCTGTCCAGTTTATTATATTCTAACTTATTAATAAATCTAAGTATTCCATATTAAAACTGATAACTTTCAACAGTTCTCACGTGAACGGGTGCTGCGCTACACGTGAAAGGGTTCAATATTTATGGTTTCAGAATAAAACGCCTAGCAAATAACTAGAGCAAAACGGTCATGGAGACAATTGCGCTACTTATTATGTTATAAGTTTCACGAAAATCCAAGTCGATGTGATTTGAGAACGTTGACACGGCTCACTGACATTCCATCAAATGAAAGGTCGTGGACTTGACCAGACCAAACAAAAGGATTTAATTGTTGAGATCACCAAACTTATTGAGTTTGATGAGTGCCCCAGCCGCTATTGTGAGGGTCAGAAATCTCGGATTAGATTGCCTAGTAAATTAGAGCAAACGCCCTTTTTTCCAATCTTAATAGATTTTGGACAAGGACAAGTTTGAGTAGAAAAAAATGGTTCAGATTATTTTGATTTGATTAAAATGTTTAGGCTGTGAAATGGAATTTGTCGCTGGATGCAGGTCGCTTACAATTTGTAAGTCTTAGGGGGAAGTTTACAGAGGAGATATAGTCGAGTAGTTACAAAAGTAATAGTATTAGTGGTAGTAATTGTATCATAGCAGATAAGTGCTATGGATCGGATGGGGATAGGAACAATTGGGACTAACAGCGTAACGTGCTGCCAACTTTAGGGTTCAGTGTGAAGCCAACATCATCATCAATAAAAAACATTCTCTCTTGACCAGGAAAGAAACTAGGATCTCAAGCGGTAGCCATCGCTCTATAGTTCGATCAACTAGGTAGCTAATCAAAATAATATATATAGTTTTATAATTAAACGCGGTGAGTAGGTACACTAGCCATTTAAATGAAATGCTAAGTAATTGAGCCGAGTCGTGCATCACGTAGCGTGAACGTTTGCGCCGCAAAACACGTGATCCTATCAGGATTCCTTAACCCAAGAAAAAACGTTTCATTTTGTAGAGTTTCAGTTTTTGCTTCATCTTAAATAAGAATTATAAGAATATTGACAATCTTCAATTTTATATTGATGATTTGAACAACTGAATATTTTGACGTCAGAGAAAACTTAGAAGTTCAAAAACTTGGTTGGCATTGCATACTACTTATCTAGATAGTGCTTGTATCATCTTTGGTAGACTATCTTAACACAGTTACTACAATGGGCGTTAGAAATTAGTTAATTTGTTTTGCTATGTTCGCTAGCTCACACCAATGGGAAATCGCGTGTGAAAAATCTGCTAGACTCCACTGGTGTTTTTTACTATTAGGTGATCCATCGGTTGGTCCACCACCTATAACATAGAAAAAAATATTCTAGAACCGAACCACACAGTTTCCGAACGAACTTCTCGATTATCCAACGAGATGCGATTGCCTCTTGTTTTTAAAAACTTGAGGTTGAGGCGCCACGCTACACGTGACAACACTGACAACCTCGTAACTTTCAGTCTGAAACTAGTTTCAGGATAAGTAGGTAGGTAAAAGAACTAGATAAGTCACATTTTTCAGAAATATTGAATGGGACTAAAGCCACGTGACAAATTAAATTTTTCATCAGTTTAGTCCAAAGATCTATTAATCTATTAGGTACTACAATCCACGGTAAGTGATCGGTTGAGATGGAGTAGTGACCTCGGGCCGTAGGGACCGGGTGCCCTACACCTGAAACGTGAGCTAGCTACGAGTAAGAGGCTAGTTAAGACATTAACCGGAAGAAGTTAACCGGAATTAGCGTATTTGTAGGCCAATGATTTAGTTTGACCATCCACAGCGGAAATAGATACGTCATGTCTCCTGGGCACAGGGCAATGAAACAGCAATATTGGGATATAACTTATTTGTAATATCATGTGCTATGTCCGTAACCTTAGATTTCTTACAGATCTCATCATTCCTGATACGATCACGCAAGGATATTCCGAGCTCTCCATTGCCTTCTGGGTGACTTTGAGCCTTCTTAAGCGGCCTATTGTAAGCGGCCACGTTCCGGGTCCGTACGGCATCACTGGCAACACAAGTATACACGCATCAAAGAGTTTCGTCTTGAGGCATTGATGTAGATGGAATTTTATATATTTCACCATTAAGTTTCTTAGAAAAAAATATCATATATAACGACAGGCATAGTACCTATATGAACTATTCTTTAAGTTATAGTATAGCCTAGCTAGTAAGCCTTAAAGGTACCTATATCTAGACCAGGGTTTCTTAACATTTTTGAAGTCACGGACCATTTTTACTATTTAAAGGATTCCACAGTCCTATACCACGCTGAATTTAATTATTTCATTCCCTGAGAAAAGTGTAAGACGGTAGGTGCCCAATTTTTATTATTGAAAAAATTATAAGGAAGTATTAGGAATAAGTCAACCCATTTCCCAACTCCCATGGGACTCGAACCCACGATCTCTCGCTATCCAGGTGCATTCTGACAACTTTTCTTATTATTGAAGCTCCTCGACACAGTCTTATCGAGTTAGCTTCACGATTTCCTAATAAATACGTTCATTAGACTGTCTGACCTACTGCGGATAGTACACATGCTAAGAATAGACTCCACATTAAGAAACCTTGATTTAGATTATAATTACCTTTCCCTATTGGTCTACTAATAGTAGAAAGTACATCTTAATTAAAAATAAGGGTGTAGAGAAAAAGAATAAAGCACTCGGTAAAATTTAGGATATTGTTTATGACCACTAAATCAACCCACGAGTGCGGTTGTTTACTGACTATTGATAAAGATAAGTATATTTTACACTTAAGTACTGAATCCCCTAAAATACGATAGGGTAATAGAGCTATTCAAAGTATGTAAATAAGTGTAGATGTTTATCCCAACAAAAACGTGACATAGTTGTTTTTTTTAGTTTGAAGTTACGTATTGCCGCAACTAAACAGAGGGTCTAATTTGAAGTAGACGTTACGACCGAATCGGAGCTCCCCTCTCTTTCACACACGCTATGCGCGCTTTTGTTTGAATGTGACAGATATATTCTCATTCGTTACGGGACGTCTTCGTTATAAGCCAACAGACGACACCGTGCTCGGCTCAATCGAAGCAATTACACTTGGCGGTCTTCGGCAATCGTTCACCTGCCTTCGTCACACGTTTGCTCCACTTTTCCAAAAAGATGGAAATTAAATGGTATACCTTTATTCAATTTTGGTATGAAAAGAGTCCTTAGAAAATATCAGAGTACCTAAGGTGTGCTGGTGTTGGTTCTTGGAATGATATGGGTAAGACAGTCTGCATCAAAGGATATGTATTATAAATCGTGCTGTACCTACTTATCTAGTGTTTTTGTTATAAGTTTGTACGTTTACAAAGTTTAAAATAGATTAGATAATGTTTATTTAGCACACAAGTATCAAGCAGTTTTCTATAATATCAAGTACAGACAACAAATCAATGCGTACAAATATATGAAAATTTAGAACCCTACATTTTCTTTTACCTACAAGGCATCAAACCTGCGCTTGTCAAGATATTATTATCATTATTTCTGTAGCCATTGCTAATTTTAATGTAACTAATTAATTGTAACGTCAAAACAGGTAGCGTAAATCTTGGACGTAGCCCCATTTAAATGATGCTCTACTTTTGGTATGGAGCAAAGCGGAATTGCTTTTAGCCCAGTCACCTATATTTAATTACAAAGGCATTATAGGACGGCAATTAGGGCAAGCAGAAAAATGTGTCACAAAAACGTTCTAATGGTTAATTTATGCTTAAGAATTTCTAATTTAAGAAATCATTGATAAAGTACCTAGATATTTCATATTGAAAGTAGACTGGCAGTGGAAACAGCAGCATATAATATTGTAGGCCTATGTACTTACTTAGCAGACTGTTGCTTCGTAGCCTAAGATCTGATAATATGATTTCAGATGAGTTGCTTGTCACCTTGTTCAGGCCTTACAACCAAAACTCGATAAGTGTCAGAAAACTATTCAAGTGTTTTCTATATGATATAAGTGCCAGACGAGCGGATTTGACGATAAGCGAACACCAGCAACACCACTGGAGTCGCAAGTGCGCTGCCAACCTGTGAACTCCCTATCCAACTGGATTGAGCTTCCGGTAAGTACTATCACATCGGTTTTTTATGAGGCTGTGGTATCAGTCATAAGTTCTACCAGAAGTGCTGAGAGCGCCACTGTTTAGAAATGGATTTGAAGATATTAATTCCCCGTCAATTATTCCCTCATAATGAGAGACAGGATTACACAATTTCAATTGGCCAGTCAATATTGGTGAAATGGAGCTGAGCTAGGCATTGCGTAACATATTAGCGTGGATGCATCAGTAGTATCGGTTCGCCGAAACAATCCGTAGGCATTATTCGACACGATTGCGTCAGTCCATTTGGCAACGCAGTTAATCTTCTATGAAAATCATATGTCCGTATGGTGCATACAATATCCATATTCTATTGTAGGTGAATTGTAACAGGAAGTTGCATAATCATATTAATCCGGCGAGCATGACCGGGTATGTCACACCCTGTCACATAGGTATTCAATTTTTTCTGCTTCTTGTCTGGTATCACTAGCGTGCTCAGAAGCTGGAGAAAGGAGGCCACTGGGAAGGATCTAGTGGAGTAATGAAAGTGAGACGTATGTCACACCCTGCCTTTCAATTCAAATTCAATTATGAATTTAAATTGTTTTTTCGTTTATATCGTTTTATTACTTTTTTACTTTTCATAATTCGGTCAAGACACCTAGTACATCCCAGAATTCAAAGATAGGCCGACGCGCCGTGAGATAAAAGAGTATTGTCACAGAGGATATTTATAATTTAGTGCTATTGGCGACTCTCAGCACACAATACTTACCAAAAAACATTTTAAATGTTAATCAATCACTGGTGGTTTCGAGATAACTACGTCACAATTTTTTTTATTTACTTAGGTACCATTTTTTCAACATACTTATACCTACCGTAGTTGCAACTTGACATTTGCATTTATTTTTCGATATTGATTTACATACGAGTTCTCGTATGAAATTAGATTACTATAAGTTTAGTGTATATCACCAAGAGTATTACACAATCCTAAAATTTCCAAGTAAAGTTATTACTTGAACCAATGCTAGATTCTACATTAGTTACGAGTAACTGAACATTATATCATATTGAGATTGCTTCAATTTATACTTAGTAAACTTTCAAACAAGTAAGGCTCCTTTGGGTACCTACTTGTCTGTCTCTCAAATAATCAAATATTTTTATGAACGGACAGGCTACTTAATATGTTTGTTTACTCAATTAAGTTAATTGAAGTTTAAAATTATCAAAGCAGTTGCTTTAATCATTTTAAACGATCTTCTAAAACATTGTTCAATTCGTATAGCATGTTGGAAAGTTTAAAATGTTATAGGGTTATACATTTTAATCGAAGTTACATCGCTGAAGTTCTTATTCGTGTATACATGGCGTTGAGAGAAATAACAGTAAAATACATTAAAAGGCAAACATTAAAAAAAAAGCATCTGAATAGTTAAGCCAAATGATAAAAGCTAAAACAATTAGTACCTGCTTATGATGTCAAATCAGTCTCTGACCACGTTACCTTGGGAATCAAAGTACATACCTATGCATAATTGGATTTACTCGTACATCAAGTTTCCAGGAAACTGATATCTATTTAGAGAGCTATTTTGGTTATTTGTGTGCTAGGTATTAAGTAACAGTGTCATACTAGCCACTAGGTATTATGTAATAGGATCATCCGTGAATCCCGTGAACACGAGCTGGCAACATCATTATTCCGAGCGTAATGAGTAGTCCAGCTATTTCGGTGCTGCAATCCTCACTTGGCCTACAGTCCTATAGCGGTAGTGCATATTGATGCCTATTGCTAAACTGTTTCTATATACTTAGGTAAGACCTAAGTGTGCTTTAGGTACCATACGGTTGCATTTTTTTTGTACACGGTGCTATTTTATGGCGCCTAACCAGGTAGGTGCTGTAGGTATTGTTTTTTTATGTGATGTGCAGACGAGCAGACGGGTCACCTGATGGAAAGATATTTCCGCCAACATAGACACTTGCAACAACGTGACTGTTAACCTATAACCTTTTCTCCTGATTAGGTCTCCGGTACCCCCAATAGCTTGACGGAAAACTGCGCAGGCGCTGCTTTACGCCGGTCTTCTGTGAAGTCGTGGTATCACTCCAGTCGAGCCGTCACATTCATGCCGAAGCGTGATTCTTACACGGTTAGATTCTAGTTTATTCTTCCAAAGATAATACAAATGAGTAATACATCCGTTAATCTGAGTATTTAGCGTCTGCAATGCACCTCGCCCCTGGTTAATGGTAAATACAATTTAGTAGGTAGTTTTTAAAACATTATGCATGCTTTTTTTCAAGAACGTATATTTAGATACTAGTGGCCGCCCGCAACTTCGTTTGCGTGAACTTTATGACTCTTGACTTAAAGATGATTATTTAAATAGAATTTAACAAAAATATTACTTATTATAAATGTTCGTTTATAGGTTAATAGATTTTTAAGGCGGCTCATTAATATTTTATACGAAATGCTAAGGAATGGAACAACTTGCCGGCTTTTGTATTTCCAGAGAGCTACAATTTGGGTGTCTTTAAGTCGAGAGTGAATAGGCTTCTTCTGGGAAAGCACGCTACATCTTAGACCTCATTGTCACTCTCCATCAGGTGAGATGAGGTCAAGTGCAAACCCATTTAATATTTAAAAATTTTTATTCCATTAGGGGATGTAAGTATTCTATTAAAGTTTGAATCTTATATTTTATCCATCAATTCTGTCAAAGAATGTGTATGCAAAAGTTGGAGTAAATTGGGCCAAGGATTCACGTAGTCCCATGAACAAACTTTGAACCCCCTTTTCGCTCCATTAGGGGTTTAAATTCGGAATATCCTTCCTTATAGGATCTCATCCAAAAATGCTCATCACATTTAACAATTTTCCATTCCATTTCATTTCATATTTGTTATAGTGTAGCTGGGCTCTTACAGGTCCAAACCAGATGTTCCATGATCTTCAATTTTTTTCATGGCATCATAAACTGCTCATCAATCTGAACAACTTTTGTTAAGGTGCCATTGACCTACCTCTTATAGTTTAGCTGGGCTGTTGTGGTTCTACATCAAGGAGCCTGGTCTTCAAAATGTAATATATCCTATAAGTTGCCCTGATATTACAGCTATACAATAAAAAAAGTTTCATTCGAATTGGTTCAGTAGTTTTCGAGATTAGCGCGAACAAACAGACAAACAGACAAACAGACAGACAAAAATTTTAAAAATCATTGATTCATGTTCTGTTACTGTTTTTTACTCGTATGTAATAACAAACAAGTAATTCATGTTTTGACAAAATACGTTTGGATGATGCACAATTTTATGTTTTTTAGTCTTATCACGTCTTTTTACTTCTTACGTCTTAGTCTGTAGTAATAAAAAGGTCTTAAGCTTTTTATTTTAAGCAATTTCGTGTTGCAGGTGTCTTTGGGCGGAGACAATCGCCTACCATCAGTGATCCGTCCGCCCGTATGCTGCCTATCACATAAAAATAAATAATACAATACTAAAATTGCCGCTGACTCAAACAGTTTTGCCCGCGATTGGCAACAAATGGCATTAGATATATTAGCTATAAGAGATGTGAAAGCTTATTTTCAGCCGACATAGGCAAAATTTAAATAGACGGTTACTTGCAACTTAGAGTTGTAATATTTCAAACAATAAAAACGAAGGGAGGAAATAGGTACCGACTACGCATTGAAAGAACAATGTAAGGTGATAGAGATGAACATAAAAAAAGATTCAACCGTGGGTTGACCATGTACACCTGTTAGAATGATGCATGACTTCATAATGGGACAGCACACTGCTTCCGCATGATAATTGTCGCAATGATAATGTCAGCTCCTAACGCTGCGCAGATCTCGCCACTTGAAGTTCAAGGTTTATGTTTCAGGTACACTATATAAAGTAGCAGCTTCCAGAAAGTAATTAAGTTACAAAGAGTAGCAAATTGAATCAACATGTTCGCCAAATTGGTAAGCTCCTACCTATAGTAGTACCTACAATATGATTTTTAGACTGTTTTATTTATGAAGTAAAAAAAGTTTGTTGTATGAAGTAATGGTACCTACAAAAGGATAATATCGGTATAAATGGTTGGATATCCACCAATTTATGTTACTTACTATTATTTTCAATCGGAAAGTCCAATCTTATAAACGAACCAATTTTTTTTAAATTTATTTGGTCCGCCCTCTACTGGTTTTGGGACATAGTTTAGATATTATTCTTGTCTAATCTTTGCTAATAGGTGGCACTGAGTGTCGACTGAATAGCGCAAGTGTTTAATTTGCATAAGTTTTGTAGTTGTCAAGAGAAGACATCTTTTTATAATATAGAAGATAGATTGAAGAAGATTGAAAAAAAAAACATTGGACGAGTGAATTTAAAATCCCAATAACAAATGCAACCTAGCTAATTTAATCTTTTTTCATAATTTTCTAGTTCGCACTTTTCGCTGTGGTGGCCGTGGCCTTTCGCGGCGCCCAACCCTGCGCCCGCGCCGCAGTACTACCCGTACTCGACCGGCCTGGACTACGCGTACGCGGGCGCCGCCTATCCCTCCGCTGCCGTCGTCTCGCCCTACGCTGCCACCCCTCTCGCCTACTCGGCTTACCCTGGGGGCGCTGTATACCTGCGTTAGAGTCGACATAAATACCAATCAACCGTCATTTTCCTAATGCCTACGATTTTACAGAATTTATAAATACCAATAAAGTCCTTCTGAATCAGTTCGTTCGTTTGTTTGAATACCTACTTACTCCAATGTTTGAGTCACTGTGTAGAAAAAATACAACATTTTGATCCAATTGATAAGACACTACGAGAATGGTCTATACCATTCTCCCATATTTTTTTTCATACACTACATCTTCACCTATTCATTTGAATATAATATTTCCAAAACGTTGTGTAATTTTGACTGTTACATTTGATAACCCATTATAACTTTGTCGTCATGTCGCTTTAGCAGTGGTCTGACCAACGCTATGACGTCATGTGAAATGTCAAAGTTAGGATAATGCCGGCTACAGAAATGTCCATTGAAAATTGCTAAAGATACATTACAAATTAGAATATTATTAATAAGAGCTTGCCAGTCGTAATTAAACTTATAAGATAGTTTCTGTTACTTAGTGAGTTGGTATGCTTTTCAATGTGTCGTACAAACAGGTTTGGTTAAATATCTTTTCTTTTTAATGGTGGCTCTACCCTCCTTGATAAGGATAAGTTCGCCAAAGCCACCACCACACCAGTGGTTAGTATCAATTGAGATAAGACAGACAGTAGCAATAACGACTTGTAGCTGTGTCTGTACTTGCCTTTTTCAATACGAACTAATTTTAATTGCTTACTATGTACTATTTAATGTTCTTTCAATGCTTATAACCAAGATAAAAAACCAGCAAAACTTGAATTTGTAATAATTCGTTGCAACCTCATTTTATTTTCTCACTTTACTGTGTTGTTACACAGTGAAGTCTTGTTTATGTTGGCACTTTTTAGGGTCTTTATTTATCTACATTGCCTTTGCAAAGTATTAGATTGTGTACTTAACAAACCAACCTTATTAATACAATATTGGTCTTTCCAAACTGTTGAATAACAAAGTTGAGCCTAAACTTGATCTGCTATTCAAACAAGATGATACAATACTACTGCAAACTGCGTATTTCGTACATTATCTAAGAAAATAGGTCACAACTAAGATTTATAGTTTTACGTAATAATGTTTATTAAGTAGGTACCGGGTTTTAGTGCGGCAGTTTATTGTTGTTTAAACCTACAACAGATTTCATATATAGGTATAACTGTTTATAATAAATTAACAATATCTCTACATTCTACAACTCTGTGTCTGTTAAGGGTGCAAGTCTTCAGAAATCACACCATTTTCTGAGCTTTCAGATTGGATAAAAAAAACTTTAGATAAATATTTGGGTTTTATTAGATTTGCTATATTTAGGTACCTACTTATTAAGTAAGTACTGATTAAAAAAAAACAGGTATTTAACCTAACCTAAAATGTTTGGTTATGGTACCATATTTAGTCATCATTAATCAATTTTGGGTATCTACAGTTTGACTATTCATTCAAATGCGAATCGGTTTTTTTACGATGATTACTCGCCGTGTCGAACTAGGTTCAGAAATTCGCACATATAGGTTTGAAAAAACCAGAGGTACGTGCTCGACTCTGAATTTAGATACTCCCGTTTACAAGGTGCCAATTCTTATCAACTGAGCTACCATCGCCCGCAGTCTTACTCATTTAGCATGATGATATAATAGGGACATCCTGCGCATTGATATAATCATGTGATAAAGGTAGTATAAGTGGCTGTTTTAAATTCCCATCACGTAAAACAGAAGCATTTTATGAAGATAAAAATCTTATATTGTACAAATACAAGGTGTATCTGACTATTTAAATCCTTTTAACCGCAATTCTACCAGCCATTCTGAAAAACATTAAGTTCTACGACATTTGAAAAGTCGTCGGTTCGGTCGGTTAAAGGGATATATATAATATTTTCTGATACATCCTGCATGTGTGTTTGATGATATGATGAATGACTGACTACGACTACTAATAATTTTCCCACATGCAAAATTATCATAATCTCAAAGTAACCTTCTCATCTCAACGAGTTATTTACCATGTATCAACTCTGACCATCATCCCTAAACTGTCTTTACAATAAATAGAAGAGGCCTAATTCTCTTGTTAGGGGGTTGTCAGTCGCTTCGATCCTAATTATCAGACACCCAAATCCTGGATCATGATATAAGCGTACCTTGGGCTCCAGCCTTGGACTCACCTGGGAATTACACGCTAAGATGAGTGAGAGAGACAATAAAAATAATTGGCATCAACTCGAAAGCAGGACCAAAATGGCGGAATTTTAAAATGAAAATACTAAATATTGCGAAACGTTTTTAATTAAAAATAAGGCTTGCAGGTTCAATTATCACATTGCCATAGGTCTATCTAGCATCAGTAAATCAATTTAACGCAGGTAGTAGGCACCGGGCAGGGCAGAGTAGGCGAGAGGGGCAGCGGCGTAGGGGGAGACGAGGGAGGACGGTACGGCAGCACCGGGGTACACGTAGTCCAGACCCGCGGAGTAAGTGTACACTTGCGGCGCGGGCGCAGGCTTGGGCGCCGCGAGGGCCACCGCCACCAGAGCGAAAAGGGCGAACTGGAAAAATAATACATTTTAATTAAACTTACAGGATCTTTCTATGGATGTCAGAGAAAATGAATACCTACTATTTGCACATACTACCAGTTCTTCAATTTGATACATTTTAACAATGCTAATCTATGAGTTTGATTTTCCTGGATTTTGGATATTTTGCTACGTACATACATTAAGAATAAGTAATAAGAAGCGTTTAGTACCTAGTACCTACCTTCTAGTTTAATACCTACCTATAGGTTATGGTGGTCAGATAAATAGGTAATGCTTTTAAGTAGTTGTTAAGTTTAAAAAACATTTAATTTAATTGAAGTTTAAAAATAATAAAATGAGTACTTATGGACCTGATCCAGGGTATTTTTCTTTGTAGATGATATTGATAAACCCACATTAAAAATGTCGTATCGAAAGTACCTAGGTAGGTAAGAGATGAACTATAAGATTTAAAACACTTTTATTATGTGTAATGTAGTTAGTAAAATTTTACTTTGTTATAGTAATAGTGTTATAATAAAGAGACAATACGAGTATATTAAAAATATCTATTGGACATCAAAACGTTAGATGTATCTAGGTGAGTAACTAATTATTTTTTAAATAATATAGAAGTTATTTAGAATAAGCTAGACCTGTAATATTACAGAGGAACTTACAAGTTTGGCAAACATGTTGATTTGGTTGATGCAATGTACTGTATCATAATAATCTTCAGGAAGCTCAGCTTTATATAGCAAATGGTTAGCCTTGATCTTTAGCGAAGAGTACTCCATATTGTTTAGGATGACAAGCGACAAGCAAGGGCGGCTTAGGTTGTTGATCTCTGACAATTTAAACACGCTTCCCGTATAAGGAGAGATTAGGTACCATGTAGGTACACAATAGTGTTGGAGAATAACAGAAGTCTGTTACTACAGATAGGATACAATTTGAATGAACCATACAAACAACATAATAGCAGGTCCTTATTACTTATATTTAAATAATAATTACCTATACAGGTTGTTCCAAAATTTAAGCCAAGAATAAGCTGGGGCCGGAGTATGATCAGTGTCATCAGGACTACTTCAAAAATAATAAGAAAAAAAAACAAAATTTGTTTTTAATGTTTATGACATTATTTAAATAACAATGGTCACAAATAAAAAATACGAGGTCTTTCTTCTGTATCGGAAATTGTACTGATATCCATTACGGTCTTTAAACCATAGTAGGTAGAAACAAATAAACGAATGTTTAGTTTTTCTGTAATCTGGTCCCAAACTTTAGTAAATCAAAGATTATAAAAATCGGTTCAGCCGTTTTTGAATTAGTTGTGAACCCATTCAAAATAACCAAAACTGTATCAGTAAAGACTCTTGATGTATAGAATAGAAATAGCTGCAATATAAGATTTTAATTTAAAATATGTTCTTCTTGAATCTAGAACACAAGCAGTACCTAGGTACTAACTGTGAATTGAGTGGGTATATGATACGTGTACATGAAACCTAATAATAGTCAGGTAATAAATTCATTTGTACACTAAAATATCAAGTGTTGAGTAAGCGAAGTTCCTGGTTGCTCCAAAACCTGACCTTACGTGACAAGAATTATTTTGTTACTTATATTATATTAAGATGTTTCATTTATTATAATACCCAAGTGTTTTGTAAGGTTACCTATTTACTTAATGGTGTTGTATTTTGTCCCATGTGAAATCGTTACTTGAGCCGTGAAAACGAACATGACTATATAATCCGCATCTAATACATTTCAGCGAAGTAATAGGGCATGTTTAGCTGTAACTTACTATTTGATTTTGACCTTCCATTTAGAAAGAAAGAAATGTTTATTTGGTACCAAAATAACACAAAATAACAAAAAGAAAATCAACAGTATCACTTAAAGTTGCTTTTGTAGCTGTTGATTCGGAGCTCAGGGTACACTTGGGCTATGATCAGGAATTGGAAAGTGCAATTAAGCGTCTGACCTTTGCACCTATAAAGAGAGGAACTGGATCATGATTACTCGTTCAGAGTAAATAACTATCTGATAAATTGAAAAACAATCTGAAAACTGCAGGCTTTTTATCACCGCCGAGCATATAAATATAAGTATATCATATTCAAGAAGGAAACTTTACCATCATCAGCTCGAAAGTACCCATTGCAGAGTAAATATAGTAATGGGTACCTTTTTTCTAGCATGACATAAAGTTATAGACTGCCTCCATTAGTCCGATGAACTTAAATCTTTAATTAAATACGAAAGTTAATTAGGTCTTCAGGGTACTCTATGCAATTAATTACCACGACGATAAATCAATCCTAAAACTTGAACAAAATTAAAAGTACCTAAAACTATGAATCAGTTCATACTTTGCAATAAACAATTACCGATGATCCTAGCCTGTAAAATAATAGACCTGAATATATTTTCCGACTACAAAACCCAAAAAAGAATAGGGTATTTAGAGGTATAGTAGATATCCCTAACACACCGAACTGTAAAGATGATGGTGCTACAGTTACTTGTAAATCGAAATATTTATGTGTTTCATTAAAATTTAAAGATCGTTAGAAACAAATCGAGAACAACAGTATAAAGGCGACTGGAAAAAAATAATGACTGAAAAGACGTCCTCGTTTTGTTCCGCTTATAAGGGGGGCGATTAGAAACCCGCCGTTTAAGGCTGCAAAGCAATTTTCTTTTGCAAACCTAACTCACTAACTAAATCGGTTGTAAACTCAAGTGAAGCATAACTTTATGTGTAATGTGCAGAACCTATTTGTAATACGTACCAAGTTTTGGACAATAAACAAAGGCGATCTAATTGGTTATGAGGAGCGCGTCCCGCCGTTCATGTGTGTGTTCATACTCGTAATTTACATTGATTCCCAGCAGACATTCGTGTGTATAGTTATTCCGTTATTGTTCTGCAGATTTCAAGGACGGAGACCACATATAAATGCTGTAGGAATTATAAAATTAAACAGTCCGAGATCAAAGGGAAAACGGTCAATACGCACCCCAACATCAAAACCAGAAAAATGTTTGCTAAACTGGTGAGTTTTTACATAATACAAAATATTTGTAAAGAATATAAATCTGAAGTAAATTGTTTGAATAAAAAATACAGTACATGTAAATAAAGTACCTAAAACTAATTTTACTTCAATAACTAAATGTTGATAATATTATAAATAAATACTAATCGACAATTTGGCCGTAATAAACAATCTGAATTTGTATTTCTTATAGGTTTAGTACTTTATTCTTATAAATTAATAGTTTTAGTAATTTTTGTGCTATACATAATCGATTCTTTCTAATCAAATTCTTTCTAATAATTTCGGAAAACCGAAGAGTTGAACTTGGACCGGTGTACCTACTTTTTTACCCTGTAGTCGTAACTATAGAAAAAGTCCGATTGCGTTGCTTTATTACAATATACTTACAAACATTTATTAGATTTCCTTAGATATCATAATATTTTTGGATGCTTTTTTCATATTTAATTTCAACTGCTAATAATATTTGACCAGAGCAGGTAGTTTTAACCATTTCATGAAGGACCATTTGTTAAAATCGTCTCATCCGTGGACTTCCGCCGTGCAATACAAATTGTCGGCGCATGTGTTGTGTTTGCTGCTTGTCAGAATTACTTCGTGAACCACAAGATATTTTATCAGGGAAATCTAGTGGTCGGTTGACCACAGGCTAAAAACCACTGCTCAGTTTGTTAGGTCAAATTCAGAACAAGTTTGTACAGTAATATTTGATATTGATTTTGGAACTTGTACTTGTCCACCAAAAGTCTCTAAATATCGTGACCTCACGAAAATGTATCATCGGTAGCCTGTAGGTATTTTGTGTCACAAAAGCAATCCTTAGTTTGGTACTCGTGAAAACTGTCAAATTACAGTTTTACAAGTTCAGTTCTATAGTTCTACAGTCAGATGTACTTTTGGAAAGCAATACACATTTTTTTCTCTTAAACTAAATTCATAGTTTTTATTAAGGATTTATTCACTTACTTTGGCATTACTTACAAATAGATACTATATCGCCAAATATCCTGTCAGTATAAAATATGTATAAGGTACGAACGACTAAGTTTGATTCTCTTTAATATTGGGATTAGGACTTCAATGTGTATGTTTTGTTTTTTAGGTGGTGTTAAGCTATAAAATTTAAACTCGCCGTAACGGTTAATGATCATAAAATTAACGTCTCTATGATCACTCGACATTGGCAGAGTTTATTGTATCTCCGACAGAGACACGAAAAGCAGCCAATAAAAAAAGTACTTAAGTTGGTTACTGTATCGTTACTTATTCATCAAGAAATATTTGTGTGATTTTAGTAGCGTGAAGAATTTAAGAAAACGAAAAAAACTAATTCTGGTCGGACAAAACGACACAAGCAAAAGTTCTAAACGTTTATTTTTGAACCCCGGTAACTTTGGTTATGACCTTTTTCTATATAAATTGTGGGTAATAGTGGGATACGACGAAATGAAACTAGAATCTACTCAAGGAAATCTCTGGTGTGAGAATAGATTTATCGGTATAGCTCTACTTTATTAATTTATATTCGAGCCTGAAACAAGGCCATTAGGGTTTATGATCCTCCTTATTTTAATAGAAACAACATAACGAGTACCTACCTTTTGTGCCAGTTTTGTTTGTGCCCATTTGAAAGACGCAGCTCATTTGACAAACCATTCATCTCCTACCCACGGTAGCCATGTCACTCGGTGCGCACAAAAAATGTTTTTACATGTATGCAAATTGATTGGTGGGAAAATCCGCAAACTCAATGTTACTGCAGATCGCTTGATATTTATTGTGGTCATTATCATAACAATGGAACAATTATTAGTGGCATATTTGACAATACGACGGCACGGTGATTTGTTTGGGGAAGCACAAATCATTACGTGACTATTTTCTCTAAGGAGCCAATACGTGGCCCACACGCAGTAACTTAAAGTTACAATTGTAGCCCTATTGAGAAGTTGGAGGCATGGTTCCATTCGTTAGTTACTGGTAACATAGTGATAATCTATACATATAATAAAAATGTAAAAAAGCTGTGTCTGTACATTGAAGATATTATCTCAAAATAACTTAGGACGACTAAAAAACAGTAACAGAACATGAATCAATGATTTTTAAAATTTTTGTCTGTCTGTTTGTCTGTTTGTCTGTTTGTCTGTTTGTCTGTTTATCTGTTTGTCTGTTTGTCTGTTTGTTCGCGCTAATCTCGGAAACTACTGAACCAATTCGAATGAAACTTTTTTTATTGTATAACTGTAATATCAGGGCAACTTATAGGATATATTACATTTTGAAGACCAGGCTCCTTGATGTAGAACTACAACAGCCCAGCTAAACTATAAGAGGTAGGTCAATGGCACCTTAACAAAAGTTGTTCAGATTGATGAGCAGTTTATGATGCCATGAAAAAAAATCAAAGATCATGGAACATCTGGTTTGGACCTCTAAGAGCCCAGCTAGACTATAACAAATATGGAATGAAATGGAATGCAAAATTGTCAAATGTGATGAGCATTTTTGGATGAGATCCTATAAGGAAGGATATTCCGAACTTAAACCCCTAATGGAGCGAAAAGGGGGTTCAAAGTTTGTTCATGGGACTACGTGATTCCTTGGCCCAATTTACTCCAACTTTTGCATACACATTCTTTGACAGAATTGATGGATAAAATATAAGATTCAAACTTTAATAGAATACTTACATCCCCTAATGGAATAAAAAATAATTTGGGGGTTACTTGCATTAGAAGTTGATATCATTTTTTTTTAAATATTAAATGGGTTTACACTTGACCTTATCTCACCTGATGGAGAGTGACAATGAGATCTAAGATGTAGCGTGCTTTCCCAGAAGAAGCCTATTCATTCTCGACTTAAAGACACCCAAATTGTAGCTCTCTGGAAATACAGAGGCCGGCAAGTTCCATTCCTTCGCAGTTCGTATAAAATATCAATGAGCCGCCTTAGAAATCTATTAACCTGTAAACGAACATTTATAATAGGTAATATTTTTTTTATATCTATTTAAATAATCATCTTTAAGTCAAGAGTCATAAAGTTCACGCAAACGAAGTTGCGGGCGGCCACTAGTAAGTAATAAGTAAATTGAAAATGGTCACTTTATGTCAAGTATTTTTTTTTTCTTTTTAACTGACGATTAAAATATCTTATTGCTGTTTAAGCAACGTTTGGGTTGTCTAATAAAAATTATAGTTCAAAAAAAGCTCAGGCTAAAATTATTGATGCAGCTAGGTACTTGTTTACATTTCAATCCTATTGTTAATGTATCTTAGGTTCGATGTTGAGTGAAGATGATGTTAGGTAAGGTTTATGAGTATAACTTCTGCGGTGATTTGTGACTACAAACATATGTATTTGCTTATATCACTTGTCAAAATTGAAGCGTTATTATCATAGGCATCGATTACCTACTCCTAACCTAGTCTTTTCCGTTGCTTCATTTTATTCTGGTATTCCTCTTCTTTTCAGATTCTCCTGTTCGCCATTCTGGCTCTCGCCTCAGCCGCCCCGCAGTACTTCTCCTCGGGATATGGTAGCTACGGATACCCCGGCAGCTACTACGGTTACTCCGGATACTCCGGATACAGCCCCTACTCCTACGGATACGGATCCTACGGCGCCTCTCCCTATAACTACGGTTACGGATATTACTAATTTCAAGACGGTTTTTTAGTTGATCTCCACCTGATGATGTACATATTAACTATTTTATTTTAGATCTTTTGGTTTTAATATACACTTACTATTTGGATGTGCGTTTGGCGTTTTTGGTTTGTCATGGTTTACCGGGTTTTGAAGACAGAAAGTTTTGGGCAATGAAAATTTGTTAAATTCAAAAAAACACCACCTATGTAATTGTTACAAAGCTCTGTCATCAAAAGTCGTGTATGTTTTTACTGGTTATTATGGTAAGACTTTGAGAATAATGGTGTGATTGAATGACAAAGAAACACTTAACCTTTCCAAACGATTGAATAAACAGAAGCACCAAATAGATGCACATCTACTTTTTATGTTTTAGTTTTGAAATATACTTTAGCTGTGATTCAAAAAGGTTTTTTTATTTCTCCTATTTTTTAGATAAGGATTTTATTGCATACAAACTTCATAAACTGTAGCAAAAAACTCCTACATGATCACATTCTTTAATTTGATAGCATCTACATTAAACGTCTTTATGGCCGTTATGTTAATCGATTATCTAGAATCTTCTACTGGCCCTGAATGATAAAAAAGTCAGTGTATAACCGAACCTATTATTAGGGAGGCATGGGTCCTCGAAGAGATGGTGACGCCTTACACGGATGTTGATTACATGATAAATCATTGTACTTGGGTACTTGGTACTTAATCCTTCAAGGTATAGTTAGTTACATATTTTTATTACTTACTTATTAGACATGGACGTGACGGGAGTAATACCGATATGAGGCACAAAAGCAGATAGAGTCAGTAAAATGATGACCCGTTTTAGTACCGTACCGTTATTAATGAATGTAAATTTTATAGAAAACATCGATAGAGCCCGTAAAACCGTCACCTTCAACACTGTTTTAGGAGGATAAAATGATTACATCCTTATATAAACACAATATTATATTACTAACTACTTACTCGTTTATTACTAACTAGTAACCCGCCCCAGTTTATATACTCGTATATTTTTATATTTCAAATACAAATATTTCTCTTGAAACACTCTACCTCTTAAAAAAACCGCATGTAAATCCGTTGCGTTGTTTAAAAGATCTAAACATAGTATTTTGTATTATATCTACCTATATGTAGTGGCGATGAAATGCACTGTTGATCTATCTTTTCGACTTCATTATTTCGAATTTTATTAATCTTACAAAGATTACATTATATCTATATAGGTAAGTACAGCGTTGCGAATGCAATCAGCTGCAGTCGTGGTTTGGCGGATATTTTTAGCTTCCCATGAAGCTAAGTAACAGCCAGTAATCGAAGTCTCAGTACCTACTTAATAAAAACCTAGATCAAATCATGCTAGAATCAGGTCACATAAATGTGTCCGACAGTACATTCATTGACTTTACTTATTATTTTGAAGATCAAGGACGCTTTTTGTCGTTGCCGACGAGACAACTAGTCAGGCGTGGTCGTATGTTGCACTATATAAGCCGAGGGTACGTGGCATTAGAGCATTATCAATTGTGATAACTCCTCAAAACAATTCCAAAATGTTCTTCAGACTGGTACGTATAAATATCAATTTTTTCTTTTTAACATAAAAGTATTTTTAATAAAATTAGAAAGTTTCATAAAAGAGTATTTTGAAAATTTTCACTATCAATTTGTTTATTCATTTACCCGCAGCCTAAAATAGTCAGTCTAATAAATACCCAATAAAAGTTGATGTAATACAGAAATCATCTTTTTTTTATGGCTTACAGCACCCTGTAAGGGTGGGTAATCTGGATATTTATGTTATTGCACATATTCAATCACATAAAAAAAACTATGTTAGGACAATCTGTCAGTCCACCCGAATCTTAACCTTGTATCAAACTGTGTATAATGGTGCGAATTTAAGAAATTAAGATATTTGACGGATTATTGTAACCCAACGCGTTGTTCCCTGTAAAATTGTTTCTAAAAAAAGTATGTAATTGCTATTCTACGAGTGTGTAAATCCTTTTTTTTCTGTAAGAAAATCTGTGCCTCAAATTAAGGATACACCTACATCTTACTTTAGTTAAAGATTAGATTTTATGAACATCTTACAAGTTGGGTTTATTATATTAAAAGTCAAAAACCCCACTAAATGTACCAAAGGTTAACCAGATTAACTATAGTACTATTGTTATTTTTGGCTGTTGAATGTCCAGACCTTTCTGTAATGGTACACTTGTGTTTGCGTCACATTTTTCCCCAACCCTTTGATGCTATTAAGGGGCGAGAGAAGTGACTCGTTAGTTAACACATCGCTAGCGATTGCTGCTGACATTTAGTCCTCGACTAATGTGCGTATAACCAATTGGTATTTCGGCCAAGTGACGCGCCCCTGGGACGTAGTTTATAAAATTCGTTTGGATTTACGTAAATGCCTTTGCCTTATTCATGAAGGTGTATTTTGATTTTTTGTATGTACATGTAGATAAGTCGAATTTTAAATAAAATTAGGGTTGATATTTCATTATAATACTATTTCATGTTGTCTACGTACCTATTAATGATACATCATTTATTACTTATTGGTGATGATTGAAAATCCACTTTATTTTGAGTAGGTACGCAAAAGCACTTTTTCCTATAATTTCAACTTTATAGTAAATTTTAACGAGTTTCCAAAAGATTTGGCTCTACGCTACATTTCCTTTGAGTTGTTGATTCGAAAAATGATAAACTCAGCTAAGCTGAATATTATGGCATCTTCCCGCGCTTATTTGAACCATTCTGCAAGATGAGTAAGCTTGCATTTTGTAGTAGTCCGCTCAAAATATCATATTATTTATTGCTAAGCATAAACATCTTGTTAATTACATTAACATCGGAATGTTTTCTTTCATTGGGAGAATTATACTATGTAAAGCATACATTTTATTTCTGAATTAATTACATTCAACGTGCAATGTAAGAACTTTTATGTTTTAGTATGTTACTATCTTTTAGGTATGAATAATCTCTTCATATCATTACGAAATCTTCTGTCAGTTATTTGCCTAGATGAATGTAAGAGATGTAAGAGTACCTCCAATTCCAGTTTAATGAAGCTTGCTATTGTATGTCACCAGCCACAATGGATAAAGGTGTATCTAATTCACCCATAATAAATAGCCACCTTTTTGTTGAGAATAAGTCTGAAGGGCAAAATAAGTTCACGGCTTCACTAAAGGTATTTGGGCCAGATGGATAACTTTATTACTCTAATTATTCACATTTATACAGTGCTGATGAGTTTATACAGGGTTACCTATTCTTACAACTTTTTGTCTCTAGCTCAGCAGATTGTAATTACCTATTAGACAGTATTTCTCAAAATATAAGGTTTTAAACTATCCCATTGCATACCTTTGCGCTTAGTCCAGGCGGTTATATTCATAACTTTTTATATGACTTCGACCCATGTTTATTTATAACACCCAGACTACAACAACACACATTCAGGTGTATCAAGTTTCTGTTGTTCATATAAATGAAATACGAACATTTTTCTTTGTAAAAATTAGGCGGTTATTAATCAAAATATGGATCTAATACAAGTAGATTCAGTTTGCCTGGATTATGATAATTCCCTCAGAGCACCGAACAAGTCGGGTTGTTACCTGGTTACCTCTATTTATAGCGTGACACCTGATTGATTGCCAGCCGAACAAAGTTGCAAACATTCAGGTGTTCGTAACTTTTTCAGTAGAGCTGAAGGTTGTCTGGGAGACATGCCACCATTTAGGTATGTCTGGTTCACATCGCTTAATATCCGCTGTCAGTGTTAAACTCGTAAATAACATATCTCTTACATGTCTGCATCATACAGATTCAACGCTAACAATCGTCTCATTGGAGTATACATGTTTATTGTTAAATATAAACTCAATCTGTTACAATGACCTGACGTGATACACATCAAAATAAAAATAATATGATTGAGGAAAACATTAAGTCATTCTATCCGCTATTTGTTATAAAGGCCTTCATTTATCCAAATTAGGGTAGCACATTTCCATGTGTTGCTAAACTGGGCGAAAGTGGGAATATTAGGCACATTAGGTATAATTTACTTCAGCACTAAAAAGATGAGTGAGTACCTTTTGGTACCTTATAGTGGAATTTAAACAGTAAACTAACCCAACGCCATTTATTGGTCGCCTTGGAACTAACAGCAAAATTAGGTCCCGGAGCGTAGTAGGGGCGGGCCACTAGTAAGAAATAAAGATCAACAGTGAGCAGTTATTTTTGTAGGCTATGTTAGTACATACTTTCAAAATTAATTTCTTTTTCCAGTTCTTCGTCTTTGCCATGCTGGCTGTGGCCTTCGCCAGCCCCAAGCCCGAGTTTTTGAGCTACGCCGCGGCCCCTGGAGTCCTGCCCATCAGCTACTCCGCGTACTCCGCCCCTCTTGCCTACTCTGCCCCCTACGCCGCCGCTCCTGTCCCGTACGCATACTCTGGATACTACCTGCGTTAAGCCGCAGCCGATCCAACATTGACCTGATGACCTGTGCAAAGATGCCGATTCGCAAGTGTGATATTTCTTAATATAGTAGTTCTGCATAGCTTTTGTTTTTTTTTTCATTAAACCTACGAGTATACCCCAAAAACAGATAATTTTAAAAGTAAATAACTATATTGATGAAATTGTATCTAAATCTATCTAAACATACTTTGTGTCAAGGAATAAAAAGATCAATCATGCCGAAACGCTCCCATTTCTAACCCAAGTTTATGACAGACATTTCCATAATAAGTTTTTTACTCCAATGGCATCAAATCAGGATCACCGGTTTTGTCACGACGATGTTTAAGTAGGTGAAATCGTTAATGCAGGTGCTAGGATGAATACATTTCGGCTTCTACCCCTTGCCAACACTCTGTATACCTATATTATCCTTGCTGTAATAGGATTTAACAAAATCATTTACATTATGAAACCTAACCCGTGGACCTTTTTGTCTGATTTCCGAGACAAGGAGATAAAAAATGTAGCATATGTAGGTACGGAAGCCTCTGTGGGTGAGCCTAACACGCACTTGGCAGCTTTTTTATATATTGTTTTTGATTAGATGTCACTTCGTAAGACCACAAAGACCATACCACGCGGAAATACAGTATAAATAACCAGTGGAACCTGATAGTACAAACACAATAAGTTGAATGGCTGACAATCTTATTTATGTATCAGTACTGACTTACATAAGGATCAAGGGCAATGCTAATCTGCATTTTGTAGGTACTAGTACTACGATTAATAGTTAGTACCTGTTAGTAATTGCTATTATGTCATAATAAAACTCAACGTGTTTTGCTCTGATTGACTTTAAAGCACCTAATAGTCATAAGTTAGATATATAAATAAGAAGTAATATTTGGTTAGATCTCGAGGTTTTCAATTTGTCAATTTTTTACATAGCTATGTTTAATCTGCGATTATTTCTATCTGATCAAAGTAGGGAATGAAGAGAAGTAAAATGATGTATGTATTGTATTAAAAATGTGACTAAAAGAAATAGGAACTCCTTAATCTAGTTGCAATCTTGCATAATCATTCTCTTTTATAATCATGACAGACACCAGCTAATTAGATTAATATGCATTATCTCCAAATCGATCTATTTAAAGAAAATTTACTGGCAGTGTGGCATTTAGGTATGTAAATGTGTGAGACATCTTCAATTAATAAAATTAATGGCTTGTTGCTGACACCCAACGCTTACGTTGCATGCCTGTTCAGGTAAATGTTGATACTAAAATTTTTTTTTACCAATTTGTTACACAGTTCTAAAGCAATAAACTATTCTGATTAAGGTGGTGGAAAAAAACAAACAGCTTTAGGCGGAACGGTAATTTATTGAGTAATCGATACCAAAGAATGAACGCTGCCAATGTTTCTAGAGTCGCTCAAGGTTTAATAGAGCTTGTTGTATGCGATGGGAGCGGGGTACGCCGAGTACGCTAGGGGAGCGCCGTACGCCAGAGGAGCGGCAGGCAGCGGGGCGTACCCCAGGGCGGGGGCGTACGCCAGAGGAGCCTTGTACGCCAGCGGGGCAGGGAAGGCGGCAGGGTAGCTCGCCAGGACCGCTCCGGGCTCAGGTGCGGGAGCCGCGAAGGCGACAGCCAACAGCGCGAAGAAAGACAACTGAAAAAAATGTAGGCATATAAGACAAAGCCATTTTTGGTTCTTCTTTCTTTTTTCACGGTGTAAACTGAAGCGAATTTTCAATAAAGTATCTACCTGGTTGTCAGTACAACAGCCTCTTAATTTTAGTAAAGTACTGATTCGGCAATACCTTCCGGGTGGTATCGAGTCACCGGAGAACTAGAGCGCGCCGTTTAGCTACATCTTCTTTTAAAATAATATTAATTATAAAATATACGATGTGTTCAAGATTGTTCACGAAAAAGGGATTCTATATAACAAGTTTAACTATTGATATTTTTATTATGTTTTATGTGAATTTAAAACATAAACCAATAGATAGGCCAACTTAGGAAGTACGATTTTCTACTAAAATCTGCCATAGTTTTGAATATTTTTTTTTAATTTACCTAAACTTTAACGGTAAGCGTTAGTTAATTAAATTTAATATTCTTCCTCCTACTGCAAGAAAGAGGTATCTGATCTATTATTAGGTGTAGGGTGGTCTAAAACCGCTAAATATTTTTTAATTTCCTTTTTCCCTGTTCCATTTACCCCTTAACTGAGTGAAGACTTACGTAGAGCCTCCAAAGGCTTTGATTTAAACGGGTCAAACTTAATTGAAATTTTCTGCTGATACCAATATTTCTGAACTAAGTACATATATTCTTCGGGGTGGGATTTTTAGAAGACATGAAAATATATAATATTATGTAATATTGTCTTTATCCTCTTACTACCTTAATGCGTATTATAATATGATTTCATCAACATCAAACATAATAAAAAATAAATAAATAATAAATTTGCATAAGTTGAAGTTCAGAAATGTTTAGTATGTATGATAAAGTAAAACGTAGTACAATATCCTACCTATATGTAAGCTGAAATATTAATTATCATACTGTAAAACATTTTTTATTTAATTATGATCTGAGTACATAACTAAAACTATACATTTTGTAATTTTGCTCGTTTTTTCTTTGTTTACTATTTGTATTCCCATATGAAAAAACAGACACTCGCAGATTAGGTTAAGTACTATACCTACTAGTATTAAGTGATTTTCATCTTTATTTCAAACACATGAAAGGTGAGAATTTTAACGAGAAGACGACTGATGGCAGTAACCTAACGTGTGTATGTCCGTACGTAAATGAAATTGTTAGTATTTATTTATTGGTTTGTTATCTAACACATTATTGAAATGTGCGAGTTGTCAGCATTTGATGATAAATGAAAAAAACACGCTACTCTATCATAAGAGTGAGCTATTTTGCTTTGGTTAAGCTAATGAATTCAAATTTATTACATGTGAATATGCATTTTTATAAAGTGGTCATGATTTATAAAACTACATTATTAAAGTCTCTTACCAGTTTGTACATGATGCTAGGAGGGGCTCGTTCACAGGGGTGAATGATGCCCTTCGAAGGACTAGCAGGGTTTTTATACTCACAAACTTAGCGGTTTGCAGTATCACTGACCTTAACATTCATATGTGCAGGGTAATGCAAGATGCAGCCACATTATTAACACTTGACATTTACTATAGTGCAACACTTACAATACCACTGACAGATGTTTGGATGAGTATATCCGATGTGCTTTGTAGCGATGTTTAGATAATTATCGATTTGTTACTAAACTTCAATAATGACAAATATTAACAAACTGATCATTATGGATGCTCAAGAAAAGCGAACTTCGGGCTCCGAAGCGACACCTTAGGATGCAACCGGGAAAAACGCTAAGATAATGATGATGAATTACTTATTTGTATAAAATCATAACTTAAATAAGGTTTGAGTCAGATTTTTACAAAAGTAAATTTAATATCCTTCAAACAATAATTTAAGCACTGTCTTTTCTGCATGACCAAAGGTTAACTGGTAGAGAATGCCCCTAGGCATTAACTTCGCCTATTGTTACAAATTTTGTGCAATAAAGTTTAAATAAATAAGCACCATTAGTGTTTTCTGTGGGATAGGTATGGGTTAAATTGGGTATTAATTTAAATTGGACGTCGGATCAACAGTGAAGGAACTAAAGCAGAATAGGACAAGTTATCTAGCTAGGCGTGATGATGGCAGGTAGAACTAGCCCGTACATTATTCCAATGTTAATATAGGTATAATGATAATTTTGACTTTTGTCTCTTGATAACCGTTAAAGCAATCCTAATCCAAGGTTGTCCGGCAAAGATCGCTATTAGCGAAAACTATTAGCATTAACTACAGTATAAAGACCTGGAAACGTTTGTACAATAAAGAGTATCTAACAAGTTTTTAAATCGATACTTACTTATTCAAATATTTAATGATTAATTCAACAGTAAGTGCTTGCGCAGGAGTGCATAAAGCCGGTCGCTCGGCGGCCTTGAGCGCGGTGGAGCTAACTCCACGCTGCCTCCAGAACTAGCTTACTGGACCAGTTGCGCTTCGCCGGATCGTGGAAATACAAAGAGTTGCTAATACTACACTCGTATCTACATATAAAGCGTATTACTTTATTTTTCGAAGCATTTCGTTACCTCAATAACATTCGAGTGGGGCTTTGCAGTGTTTAGCTCAATAATGATAACAAACCGTGCAAGAAATGTCCTGAACAGGTTGCGTGTTTGGAGCGAAATGATACACTTAAATATCGAGTAAATACTGTCATTTATTGAAAGAGTATTAGTGTGTATATTACCTACCTTATGATTTGTTAGATATGGTGTTGAGTGCATAGATATATACTTCAGTCCTCAATTATCCTTAAAAATTAGAAAAAGAAATTTGTAAAATAAATGATAAGAAATTATTACTATTGATCAGTCCAAAGATTAAAAGTACTTAGTAGTTTATACTTTTCTGTTAAAAAATCATCATGTGTATTAAAATGTTTTAATTGCTCTATATGAATCTATAATAACTTAAAGTCATTGATATTTATGTGAAAATAAACGGCCGCTACAAAGGCAATAACTTCAACATCAATGTCTTTATGTCTACGAGCAGACAAGCTACGTTTATAATTATCTAGCACAATATTTTGATTTAGTAGGTATTTATTAACTTACTTAGGTATAGTTATAATCTTCTATCTTCTTCTATACTATTTATAAAGAGGTTAATCTCATAGTCCACGTCAGAGCTTATAGGTAAGACGAAAACACGAAACACATGCGCGATGTAATAGACTCCCAGCGCCATCTATTGGTGGATAGTAGAACTACTGTCCCGAAACGAAGTGAGGGCGGACCACTAGTTCATTTATAAAGAGATAAACTCTATAGACATCGACAAATCTTATACGAATCGAAAAAGCGAAACACTTGCGCGATGCGAACAGCACGAACACAAAATAATAAGCCTGAAATAAACCATCTTTATTTTTTATTTATTTAAAATCAACGATGGTATTTTTACCTATTTTAAGTACCTTGAGGCTGCCGGCCTAATAATAACACAGCAACAGAATAACAATTGCGGACATAAGTAAGTCATATTGTTAAAGGAATTTGATCAATATGCACATGAATTATTAAATGCCTTGCACTTGTTACAATGTGTTTAAGTAGGTATTCCTACATGTATGTACCTATAAGTTTTATTAAAAAATAATAGTTACAAATAAGATAGCTTTTATTGGTACTTATTTACTCGGAGTAATATCTTGCTTTGTAAGGCAACACTTGGGCAAAGACAACTAAATCAAAACTTTAGGGTGTGATGGCAGCGCAGAAAAGCACGCCTTCCAAACGGCACAAACAAACTCCCGTGGATATGAAATATATAGGTATGCGTATTTCTACCATTTACATCGTGAGCAAACTTGCATGTTTTGGATAGTCTCTGAAACGTGTAACGATGATTAAGTTGGTCTGATTCCCCTGTTAAAGCATTGCGAAGTCCTCAATCCAGAGTCTCCAAATCCTGAATCATGGTTTAAGCGTTACTGGCTAAGATGAGAGAGTATTGTATAAGAAAAGTTGAATTCGGAATCTCGTTTGGAGGTATCTTTTACTTCCACAGTAAAAGATACCTCCAAACGAGATTCCGAATTATTGATTGATTTGATTATTTGCTGATTAAAAAGAATTAGCAATATTAATCAGAATACATTTTATTCATAATAATCAATATCACAAACAGCGTAAAACAGGCATCAACATCATAAATTTTTCAGTAAACGTCTAATAGTTTCATCGGCGGTAGAAGTAATCAGCGGCATACGCATAAGGTAGGCTGTACGCTGCTCCAGTATAGGCAAGAGACGGACTAGGATTGACCACCGCAGGGAAGTAGTCCTGTATGCTGTAAGTAGAGCCGTAAGAGTAAGCCGACACAGAGGAGAAGGGGACAGCCTGCGGGGTAGGCGGCTGGCACCGCAGGGACGGCTGCGGGGACACCTGCACCTACGGGAGCCACTATTGGTGCATCAGGGGTGACGTATGCTGCTGAAGGGCCGACGTAAGCTCCAGAGGGGCTAACATAAGCCGCTGAGGGGTTGACGTAAGCCGCTGAGGTGTATGGTGATGCGACAAGAGGAGCGCTCAACACTAGAGGATCTGCTGCTGCTGTCGCCACTGCCGCCAAAATGGTGATCTAAAAATGTGAAATAAGAACATGTAAGGACACTGAAAAAGTCGATATCCCTGCTAAAAGTCGAAAAATGGAAAATGGGATGTAGGGTGCAACCCCCTCGTTACAAAACGGAGACTAAAGTTAGTTATGGTTTAAAAATTATGCTGTTACTTTTCTCAGAGTAATAAATAAATGGGACAGTAAGTATCAGTTTAAAACTTAATTTAACTTTATACCACAAGTTTTACAATAACAAGGATAGAGTTAAAACATAAATGAACATCAAGTATACTCAGTAACGAATTGTTTGAGATCTTAAATTGAGACAAATAAATAAAGGTATCTTACCAATATTGTTTTTGACATGTTGGGTTATTTTCAATTTTTTTTTCACCGCCTGTCACACCTGGCTCTTCAAAATGCACTGAGTTACGTAAAAATGTCTAACCTTATATATTTGTCCCACTTTCAATGAACAGTAACAAATGTATTTGTGAAAAAGAATCGATTCTTTGTGTGGTATCGCCAAGGTTCAGTTGAATAGTTGTGAGAAAAACAAAAGAATGTATAATCACAGCCGAAACGGCGCTTAGACGAAATTACTAGTATTTTAGAGATGTTCGACCAACATCAAGGCAGAGATACAACAAATACCTAAGTAAAAAAAATAAGAAAGAAAAAAAGAAGTATTTTTCTTTTTCTCATTGACAGTCACCACATTCACAACAGTGAAAACAAAATGGTAAAATAGGAAAACGAGTTCACAATATCTCGTAAATTTACCATAGATTTTAAAGTGCTAAACTCAAAGTCTTTGGGTAAACTAGTTTTCTGAAGCCACCCCTACTATGTAGTTGTAATGTATCACGTGTGTGTTTTATATACGTCTAATTAGATACAATATGGTTCAATAGTGGCCTGGGTGAATGGGCTATAATATAATTGACATGCTGGAATCGGGTTTGGACAGATTCCAAATTGCACGTATAAAAAATAATAGCATTATCAGAAAGAGTCCATGTTTTGTGTTCCAGATTACTTTTTATAAAGGTCGATGTTGTAAATAACTAAATAATTGAACCAGTGTTGCCATAAGTGGCGGTCAGCATCACCGTTCGAGGGTTTTGGTTCGTTTCTTGACAATCATGGACACAATATTTTTTTATTTACATATTTGCAAAGTATGGGTTGTTGTCAAGTTATGGCAGTACAAGTATTTGTCAAATTTATTTGGCCAAGTGTGTCATGCAAGTTAGGTAAGTACCTAGTCAATATTCATAATTACGAAAACAACAAATAATATTATTTGAATGCATTTCAATTAAATTTAATCAATTTATATTACCTAAATGTAATTTATTAATTTTTGTTGAGTATCGACGGCTAGAGCAGCCTCTTTTTACTAATATTGTTTATATTTTTTACTATTTTTTTTAAATATTTTGATATAGTTTTTTTAGTTTTTTTTTGTTTGTCGTGTCTGTGCTTTGGTAACGTTTAGTTGTAAAATATAAAATAAATCCTATTTCGGCAAATAGTAGTATTGATCCTGAATTGTATAAATTTTGATGTTATGCCTAAGGAACCTTAAATTCAGAATTGAAACTGCAAAAAGCTTAGCTCTAAGTGTTCTTAATGACCTTCGTCTCACTAAAAACAAAGCCTTACTATTTGAGTTGTCTTTAACAATGTAACAGGAAGTTAATGTTTTGGCTATGTTGCCTATACAATTATTAGGACATTTAATAACGAAGAAAGGTTCCGATAAGATGTCTTAGAATTGTTGATGGTTTCACCAAGTACGTTTTACCCGTTGCTAATTTCGTGTACCAAAATGCCATTTTTTGACAAAATGTACGAATCCCACAGGTATCTTTGAACCAAAATAAAACAAAAAATTCACCAAATTTACATTAGCTGTTTATTTGAATGATACAACTGTCTGGATGATTCTAAATTCAATTACCAAAATTATTTCGTTCGCTTAACGTTTCTTCCAGTAGTAAGAGGAGTAGCTGGTGGGGTAGCTGGATGAGTAGACGGACGCAACTGGGGCCACGGAGGCTACTCGGGCAACGGTAGCGACAGGGGCCACGGAGGCCACGGACGCAACTGGAGCCACGGAGGCCACGGACGCAACTGGAGCCACGGAGGCCACTGAGGCTACGGGAGCAACTGAGGCAACCGAAGCCACAGGGGCTACAGCAGCGACCGAAGCTACGCGAGCAACTGGAGCTACTGCAGCTACTGGAGTGGCCGCTTTGTATGCGTAGGATACAGCTGGTGCAGAGTAGGCTACTGCTGGGGCGGAGTAGGATACAGCTGGGGCAGAGTAGGCCACTGCGGGGGCGGAGTAGGACACGGCTGGCGCAGAGTATGACACTGCGGGGGCAGAGTAGGACACTGCGGGGGCAGAGTAGGACACTGCGGGGGCAGAGTAGGACACTGCGGGTGCGGCGTAGGAGACTGCTTGAGTGGCGTAGGAGACTGCTGGGGCGGAGTAAGATACGGCGGGAGCAGCGTATGAGACTGCGGGGGCGGAGTAGGCCACGGGTGACGAGTAGACCGATGCGACGGGTGCGTACACGCTAGGCTTGGGCTTAGCGGCAGCCAGTCCGAGGACAAGGGTGATAGCGAACTGAAATTAGAATAAAGTGTGTTATGTTTGTGGAGTTTTTGAGATTGATTGGTGTGGAGTAGGTAAATTAATGAATCGTAAATGGTAGGATAGATTACATAGAGTAAATACTATTTAGTTGATGTTATAATAATATTCGTACAATGTAATGATTGCATCTATAATCTAATAGTACATAGTACTGCTTACAATAGAACATTTGAAGTATATTTAACTTTAGGTTGGAAAATACGGATATTTTTTTTGTTATTAAATAAATAAGTCACAAACAATTTTAAAACTTACCAGCTTGAACATTTTGGAAGAGATGTGGTTGTTTTCAGACAGCTAAAGACTGAATGGTGACATGCTCATCTTCCCCACGGATTTTATATGCTCCTTCAAAAACCGGACCACATCCTAATCTATGCATGATATTATTAGAGAATTAATGTTCTTGTCGTCATTGATTTAAGATCCAAAACTCGAGAAGCGTGGGATGAGAAATGTATCAAATCGCAGAAAAATGCTTAATTTTGTTATATAATGTGTCAATTTCAAGGTTAGTTTAAAAAACTAGTCCGATACCGAAAAGTAATAATGACTAATCCGTCTTAATGTTAGTGTAAAAATTATGTAAAACATACAGCCGCTTCAGTTGCGTGAGTGCTCTTTGAGTCATAAATTCAAAAATTAGATCAAATTAATTCTATTAGTGTATCTTTAGCAGTTATGGCTTTTGGTCATGGATGCAAATTTTATCTAAACCATTTAGAATCACTTGATTTGAGTAGCTGCCAGTTCTGATTTGCTAAATTTTATATTCTTCTAGCTGTTACCCGCGACTTCGTCCGGACCCCCCCTTTTGACTCCCTTTTTGCAATAAAAAGTAGCCTATGTCCTTTCTCAGGGTCTAGACCATCTGTACATCAAATTTCATTTAAATCCGTTCAGTAGTTTCGGCGTGAAAGAGTAACAGACAGACAGCAGAGTTACTTTCGCATTTATAATATTAGTAAGGATTACAATGTATACCATCCAGCCCACCAACGTCTTTTATTTCGCCTAGCAATCACTTCTTAGTTCTCTCCGTTCATAGGTTTATTCTATTCATCTTACATTCTGATCCACTTTCTCATAATCCCACAACAATGTTGTTGAATACCACTATTTGAATGCTACAAACATTAAGGCAATGAGGTAGGGTCTTAAAAAGATAAATAAATAAATACGCCAGACAATCACACCAATCAACCTGGTCTCAAACTAGGGCAACCCCTGTACTATTAGTGCCTAATGACGATAATTAACTGTGGGCGTCAACCCAGAACACCCAGACCCAAGACAAGAAAATGTAGTTTCCTAAATTGACGTGACCGGGAATCGAACCCGGGACCTTTCACGCTTCGGGCGAACACCTTAGCCACTGCGCCATCGAGGTCGTCAAAGATATACTTACCCTACCTTTTTTTTACCGAAGGTAAGATTGCGTTTTTCTTTAAAATAACCTTTTTTAAACTTTAGGGAGGGAATGTGCAAAATTTAAAGTTACTAATCATTATAGTTTAAGCTTGGGTTAATAGATCAGCCAGTCAGCTTTCGTTTTTGAAAAAAAAAGATAATCATAATACCTACTTTTATTAAATTTTTTTGCTATTTTACTATAGTGTCCCTGAATTAAAAATGTGCTAAAAATAACTGCACTAAATTGGTGTTTTTTTTAGGGGAACGGGACGGTTCGCCTGATAGATGGTAAGTGATCACCATCATCCATGGACATCCACTACACGATAACCAGACCAATTGTATCATAGCATCATAGTTACACATTTCAGAAACTATGCGAAAAGTGCAGATTTCTTCACGATGTTTTCCTTCAACGCCGATAGAGCGGTAGAAATATGCACCTAGATTTGAAAAATCCAGAGATGCCCTCCATTACCGACTTTATCTTATCTATTGATCTATCATCGTTCTTGTAAAAAAACTCATTTATTGCAATCAAATTAAGTACTAACTATTACTAGTTACTACTAAATTTTAAAGTATAATACCTACTTTTCGGTTGGCTTGCGTATAATCCCCCTTAATACAAAACGAAGACTGAAGTTAGGCATGGTCTAAAAATTATGCTGTCACTTTTATAAAAGTCACAAATGAAAGTGACAGCATCAGGTTTAAACCAAGTCTACCTTTAGACCACGTTTTGTAATCCGGGGAATAAGTTTTATGAATATGCGTTAGAATAGATGCCAGTAAAATATGTCCCTATCGTCAAATGTCGATTGCAGTTTCAGCGTTTCTATCTGTTCAATAAATAAATAACTGTTGCAAAAAATAACGATGAAATGTAGGTACAGCAGGGTTATTAACTCTTAGAAATATTTATCCCAATCCTAGGTAAAACCCCCTAAAATAGACAAAACTACCTGCAAATACCCTAAAATTATTTTTTGTTTTGTAGTTTTAAATGTTAATATTGTCTTAATTGGGAGCAAGTTTAGTGGAATTAACCATTGAAAATCTTTATTTATCTCAAGATACTAAGTACAGTTGGCAAACGTGGGCTTAGGTACCTATTCACACTTTAATGTCAAACACGATTCTTTGAAGATATTATTTTGCTTACGATTACCTACCTGCTATATTTGGTACACAAGGCATGTGGTACCAAAAAAATCCAAAATTTTATTCCTAAATTTGGGGAAACCTCCTAAGTTGGGAACCCAGACGTCAGGGTTCATTAAATACTTACAAAGAGCTCTAACATCGGCGTCTCTGGAAAATGTTAATGAAATATTTAGCATGTAGCTCGCATACAACCTCCACGGTGCCAGCTGTTTACAACATTGTAGAGTTTCACATAGGTAGGATGCAACATGTGTGGGACAGGGTCAGTCACACAGGGCGCGGTGACTGACACTATCCTGCACATTTTGAATTCCACCAGGGCTACCAGCTTTTAGAAACGAAAAGCCAGACAATCCTAACAATTTAGCCGTATATTTGGGAAAAAGGCATACACTCTAAATTGTATATACCTCTTCGGAAGACATCTTAACAAATGCTATAGAAATCTTCAAAAAAGTTTTACAGAAGCTTTAAAAATAATTAACTAAAGCCGGTTACCATTACAGTTGGCCGGAGACATGACTAAAAAGCTCTACTATGTCCAGCTTTATCTGGATTCCTGACAACCCTAAATGCGGCTGACTCTTGCTCTTGTCCCTGCATTCATACTGCGACGTCAGCTGTCACTTGAGACACCTTAAATTTCCATATTGACATTATTCTATTGTCAATATTGGAACAAATATTTTGTACCTAGTGGTCGCCTGCAGCTTCGCTCGCGTGGAACAACATAATTTTCCTGTGAATTATATTATAGGTACCCGTTTACAAAAGAAAACTTAGGTTTAGTATGAAAATAGGTATTTTTTGTATCAAACCAGCTAAAGACGAGCGTAACTGCGGGCGCCTTAGTTACTAAGGGGCAAAAAAATATCAGATTCTTCAACTTCTGTCCAGATACCATTTCCAGTTCCTACATTATATTGTAGACGGTTTTCATAGACGCCCACTTCGAATATATAAAAATAAATAAGTTCCAGATCTTTGATTTTTTCATGTCATTAAAATGTTCAACTTAGGTACCTTTGTTATCCCACCATATCAATTTCTGGATATGGTTTATCTGAGTTGTTTGGTTCGACAAGTCTTCAAAATATTAATAGCAGTAGACTACTCGTAATGCATAATCATTTTTTCAAGTTTTAACGAGGTTTATTACTTTTAATTACTAGGAGGTAGAAATGTAACATAATAAAATACAGTTTAAATCATGTATAAAATTTTATTTTAAAATAAAAAAACGAAATGCTACATTAAAATCATATTACACACATCAACGTTTCTTCCAGTAGTAAGAGGGGTAGGCAGAGGAATAGGCGGAGTAGGCGACTGGGGCTTGTACGGCAGAGTAGGATACGGCAGGGGACGCGTAGGATACAGCTGGAGCCGAGTATGAGACGGCAGGAGCTGAGTAGGATACAGCAGGGGCCGAGTAGGAGACCGCTGGAGCTGAGTAGGAGACGGCAGGAGCCGAGTAGGAGACAGCAGGGGCGGAGTAGGATACAGCTGGAGCGGTGTACGCCACTGGAGCAGACACAACGGGAGAGCTGTAGCTGACAGGGGCGCTCACAACCGGGGCGCTGTAAGACGAAGAGTAGACTACCGGGGCCACTGGGGCCACCTGGGCTACTGGGGCCACTGAAGCTACCGATGAGAACACATTGCTGGGCTTAGCGGCGGCGAGTCCGAGGACTGCGAGAACGGCGACGACCTGAAAATAAAACAGTGAAATTGTGTCAAACAATTCCGCAACAATTAAAGCAATTATTGGGCGGTAGTGATAAAGGTGAAACATAAATACATTTACGAATACGTGTAAATACATTAGACGCTACGAAACGAACCATTGAAGTATGTGGGTGCCAAACCTAATGAATTTGTTAAAGTAAAGGTATGATTAATTTGTAATTGGTTTTGATTTCATAGTCTTTCATGTTATGTAACTTTATATCAAATTCTACGTACGTTGAAATTAATTTAAATATAAATCAGAGATTGTAAACAAACGTTCGTAAGTATCGCTGTCATACCCGTGAATTTGTGCTTGTTTTTATTAGTTTCATAGGGTAATATTGTTGTTAAGTTTTTTTTTTAATTCTAGTATTAGAGTTACTAGGGTTGAAGGACTGTTAATATTGTCGCGATTACTTAAGTTAGGGACTGAAATATTATTTCTGTGAAAACAAAGAAGAGTAAGTTAGAGAAAAAAACATCTCCCCAACGAAAGAAATAAAAAACGAGGACATCGTACTTAAAGATAATTATATTTTCTTCATTTAATAGAAAAGCATACATGGATGCTCTAACCGGCAGTGATAGTTGGGACTGATGCCCTTGATCTTTTTGTATTATGAAGGTTTAGCCTCCGTACAGGTTATCCATCAGCCACAACATCCTTGTCGCATCAAGACTTTTGGAATTTCGCATTAAAAAAATCTACTTTTCATACAAAGTCGGACACGTGACTTGTACAATTGGTATGGACAAAATTTTCGGCGAATTTTGAAACATCGTAGGATAACCGTTGTTCAGAACGTTGTTAAAGGGATGTAAATAATTACCGATACTCGCTCTTTACAATTACTGTAGCTACGCTGTAGCTTGACGATTTTAAGTGTATGACTGATGAGTCACACATTTTAGTGATTTAGGCTTCAGCTGTATAAATAGCCTTGATGCTTTTATTGAGATCTAATATGGTACTAGAGCATCAATGTTTCCAGTGATGATCTTTATTAATATTCAAATTGGCTATAAAAAAGCAAACTGGAGCAGATTATGCCATTTTGCATAAGTTATGAGATCATCAATACTATATTAAATTAAAAGTAAGAAAAAAAAAACGAAGTGTGAATAATATTAAAGTACAATTATATTGGCAGCTTTTAAGACCTACCTACTTATTTAAATGATCAGACATTAGAAAACGGTAACAATACTATTTCTGATGTTGGTACATATTTACCTATAGGATAATGAAAGGATTGCCATAGAATAAATATCAGCAGTACCTATGTACAAGCGTAGGGTAATAGAATATTGGGTCTTTGCTTTGTAATACTTGTGTATTACCTAGAGGAGCTGAATGCCTCGGTAGCGCTGGCTAGTGAGTAGGTACCATTTTTAAACGATTGGCTTCGCTTTGATTTCCGGGTGTCCAAAATGAAATGTAATCATATTATCATTAAACGTAATAATTTACTAAAAGATACTTCACTAACTTACCAGTTTGTACATGTTTGACTGATGTTTTCAGACGGTCCAAGAGTGAATGATGACACGAGGAACCACCAACGCTATTTTATACGATTGATATTCATCGGACCTCGTCCTAAAACTTTTTAACTTTTCTACATTAAGATCGAGCTTTAACTTTTTGGCGTAAAGTCTAAAATCCATCACCTGCAAAAGTTTTGAAAAATGTAACAAAAAAAAATTCGTTCTGTCACATATTTAAGCCAAGGCTGATTTGGCGAAACGTGTCCAATTCACAACTATTTTTGTTTTAGTTTTATGCAAGTGAATAAAGGAAGTGGGTTTGATGTATAGTTTTATGTGCGTTTTAATAAGCTAAAAATGAATTAGGTAAATGTCATTTATTGTTCTTTATTATTATTAGATGGAATGACATAAGCCGGTAACTTACTTGCTAGAAAACAGTAGAATCCGAATCGAAAAATAGAGCAAAAATATGCCATTAGTAATTTAAATTACAGCACAATATGAATCAGTAGTTATAATTAATTCAATAAAATAATAGTTATATTGAGTTTTTAAGGTGCGGGAGCGAGTCAGCAGAATTTACGGACCTGCTGTTTTGCGTAGTAAAGTTATACCTATTAGGTAATAGCTAAGTAGCTATCCTATTTTAATCAATTAAATAGTCGTTCGTACAAGTTCTTAGGATTGCAAAATACATCTACGTACAGTATAATTTATCTAAACATGTTTTTTATGTTATTGATGGAAGCGTGGATTGATCTTCTAATATTAACTGATCCCATCATAGTAGTGATAACTTGATTTCTATGATGGAGGCCTTTGCCCTGCAGACTGGGACAGTATATAGGCTGATACTTTTTATTGGTGGCAGACAGATCACTGATGGTAAGCGATTGCCGCCGTCCTTGGACACCTGCAACACCAGTAGAGAGTGTTGTTATAAAGGAAAATTTTAACTGAGAAAAAAAAAACGGCGAAATTTTTCTACTACCATTCTGCTCGATGCGTATATTTTTGGTTTACTTATCACTAGGATATTTTTTATTTTTGCTGAGTAAGTAGGTAGTCTGATTTAGATATTATTATTGGAAAGGATGGAAATAAAATCTAACTACAAATATTAACAATAGGGATGGCTGATTGTTCAAACCGTTTTGAGTATATCGCGATCGGAAATTTGACGATATTCGAACATAAATTAACGATGGGCCTATTTTTAAAGGTAAACTATCTGATAATTGTAAAAAAATAAAAGCGGTAGAATATTAGTGGGATTTGTGAGCTACCTACTAGACTACTAGCCAGAGTATTCATGTGTTTATTTAATTTGACGATACTATAGGAATTTTACTACCGGACCTAAAACCAAGGATGCGTTAGGAACGCATCCTCGGTTTTAGGCCCCATCCATGAATTGCTCCGTAAATGTGCAACATGCAAGTGGGGAGAGATACAAAAACGCAGCGTAGCTCGAAAAGACGCCAGCTGAGATCGAAGCGCGTGCGTGGCATACTTCGAGCCCGAGGCACAGCTGGTGCTGGCGGTGGACACGGGGCCCGCCAGGACTCGGAGCGGTAATCAATGAACGATTACCACGAGGGCCCCAAGGCTTACGTGCCCTTTTTGGCGGCTTACTTTTTTTGAGGAGCCGTGGCAAGGCCTCCTACCAGGGGGACTCGACGATCTAGTGTAGGTCGCGGGAGTCCCTTGGATGCGGGTGGCACAGGACCGATCTGAATGGAGAACTTTGGGGGAGGCCTATGTCCAGCAGCGGACGCCTATTGGCTGAAATGATGATGATGATGATCTTTTTTTCAAAGTTTGTGTTTATTTTGTCTTTTTGTCTATGGGTTGAGATCAATGAATATTTTCTTGCTCTTACTTTTGTCAAGTTGTTGATTCATTCAGATAAAGCTATACAGGGTGTATTTGTGTACATTCACATCCCTTTATCAACGTCTTCTACCAAGCATGCGGAACAACATTGTTCTATGACTTTTGGAAACTGGCGTAAAAAAGTTTCAACGTTCATACAAACTCGGTCACGTGACAAGGACATTTTGTATGGGGAGTTGGAAAAATATTCGGCGATCTTCGAAAAGTCGTTGAACAAATGTGGGTCAAAATGGTTGGTAGAACTAGTGGTTAAAGGGATGTAAATGTTTTCAGATACAATCTGTATATAGTAGTACGAAGATATGAGTATATCAATATCTTTATACGATTATAAGTAACATTCTCCATGCATAGGTTACAAATAATAAGAAAAAATATATAGTGGTCGTATTGAGAACCTTATCCGTTTTATAGCCGCTTAAAAATAGCCTATATGTTTGATATTTAAAGTGATTTACTGAGGATGACGACAGTATTAAATGACTATCATACTCATTAAAAAAATTGGATGAATCAACATACAAGACCGGAATACAAATTGTATAAAAAATACTCACTGATTTACTATACACTCTAGTTTTTTTTTTACCTTACAAGATGATCCGGCTTCTTATTATTCTATGTATATTTTCCTAATGCGCTTTAATTTTAAATTTGATCTTGTCTGCGGTCTGTAGGTAAGTACTGATTAGATTAGAATAAATAAACACCTTTGGTTTAAGCATACAAAATCGAAACTTATGCGGTTTTCTTAAGAAGCGTCATGTGAGTTGAGACATGTTACTTTATACCTAATATACGTTTTTCTACGACATTTATTGACTTGACAGAAGAGATTTTTCGCTTTAGAGGTACAGTCACATGCACTAATAAGAATACAACCTCATTTAAATATGAACCTTATAGACCTGTTATAAAAGTTGAGATGTTGACATTTTATTGTAGACGACTGTACCTGGGGGGTAGGTACCTAATAAAACTGGGGTCTAAGATTTTAGATACTCGTGCCTAAACAAAAAACTTACATATCTACATTCTCGCTTATACACGCCATGCTGTGAATGATGCGTCTATAGTGTGTATAGTGAAGACGACCCGGTTGGTTCAGTGGGAGTGAATGCTGCGTCTGGGCCAAGGGTTGCGGGTTTGAGCCCCGCACAGTACAAACATTTGTGTGCATGAACATGTCTGTTTGTATTGGTCTGGGTGTTTTCTATGTATTATAAGTATGTATTTACAAAAGAAAAGTATCATATGTATATATTTGCAATCCCACTGTTGGTTCTGATATCCGTAACACAGGTGCTTGAGCTACCTATCTCAGAGTCAGATCAATGTATGTGATGTAGTGAAAATATTATTATGCTATATTATACACGCTACGAAAAAAACCTACATGCTCGCTTATACCTCAATTGAAATCTCACTTTAGGAAGTGACATTCTTGCGGCGTGAAATACCAGCATGTGACGATTCTCGTCTCCATAAGAGACAAAATCAGTGATACCTAACTAGTATTTAATTATGAAACATTATGCGTAGTCGTATCATTTGAGTAAACTTGTTGATATTTGCGTTACCAAAACTTTTAGTGCTAATCATATAAAATTTCATAATTTAAAATTTTAATGATCTATTTAATAGTAAAAAAAACTCTTAGTTCTAATGCATAAGGAAATAACAACAACATTATGTAGTAAGATATCTTTATTACATAAATAGATGTAAGCGCGTATTGCTTTAATTAAAAGAAATGCAGGTAAATATGGCGCTGAAGACAAAATACCTAAAGTTTCTTTTATAACATTACATTAAAAATCGGAAGTATCAAACTAATTGATTAATGGTACGTATCCGGCGTTCAAAGGACCATTAACGACGTAAGACCCAAAAGCCAAAAGGCAAAGACAATTGATTTTCTATGTCTGCTGTCTGGACTTTAAGACGTATGTCAATAAATAAACTTCATAATGATATAGGCGTTGATACACTTAAATATAGTAAGAGTAAGGCGAGGCGTAAGTATAAGCGGAATAGGCGACGGGGGAGTAGGCGCTGTAGGCGCTGTAGGCGACGGGCGCGGTGTAGGCGGCGGCGACGGGAGCTGTGTACGCGGCGTAGGGGGAGCCATATGTGTAGACGAGGGGCTTAGCGCTGGCAAAAGCCACCAGGGCAGCGAGGATCAGCTGTAACAGAAATAACAGTGTCATTTTAAAAGGTGAAGAAATCAAATACTACTCTGACTCTACTGGTGTTGTCTATGGGCGGCGGCAATCGCTTACCATTAGGTGATCCGTCTGCTCGTTTTTACTAATTCGATTTAACTAATTTCAAAATATTCAGCAACTAACTGCTATACATCAAATTAGCTTAGCTCCTATCTTAAAAGGGTTACCAACTGGATGATGAAAATTTCTGCGTTCTGGTCTTATCCAGAGGTTCACAAATAGGGGCCTGAAAATGCGGCGAAATGGTTCCAGTAAAGGATGGTACGGCAGTGTTTGCTTCGCGCTCGACTTGGCAGATGTAAGATCTATTAAAATATTGGGAAGTACATATACTCGTATGACGATTTAATGGGTAGTTTGTGATTGTGAAATACCTAATGGAGGCAAATAATTATAGGAACACGAAACTATACCTAAATTTTTTGATACAGAGAAACTTTACGACAAGACTCAAGAGTGTCTACGTATTCGTAGACAATACGGGCAACATACTTGAAGCGTGGTTGGACGTCTAGTCTTATAGACAAGAAAAGTTAGTCACCTGAAGATTTCCATCACGCCTTCGAAGTGACAATCCACATGCGTCAAAGGCTAAATAGAGTTTGTCTCGGACCGTGCGTCACCAGTTCCATTGTCTTAGTTAAGTGACGACGCGTCCACCAAAGGATACAGGGGCACACGTGATTCTTAATGGGACTCATTATATAACAAATAGCTGCGACTATACATGGAAGTTAACGACCTGAAGTATCTAATGTCTTCAGATAAATACTAAATGCTTGAAGACCTTATTTGGACAAGGAAGTCAATATTTTGGCCAACTGAGACAACAGTTCCTAGATTAAAAAGTGTTAGTAAAATATATAAAAAAATATATCGACTTATTTTAAGATGCATTGGCTGACTGGAAGAACTTTGCAAATAGAATTATAGCTATTTAAGATTTATATGAAGAAGAATTGTTTTTATAAACATTAGGTACTTATGATAATGATAAATGAAAAATTTCATGTCATTAAATACATCAATTATTTTAAAGCGATCGTTAGGAATGCCTATTTTTAAATTATGCTATCAATCGTACCAAAATAAGTGCTCCAATTTAATAAGTGCGTAAGCATGTCATAAAATAAAAATATGCCGTCATTATCATATTTTTCCAATAAAGTCGTCCTAGACATTTGCTATAATTTATGTATTGCAGATCCGTATCCCACCTGCTCTATGCAAATAATAAATGTGTGAGAATATCACTGCATGTAGATTTAGAGTTTTATGAACCGAACCAATTAATGCAAAATTAATTAGTCCACTTTGACAAAATGGAGCTAGGAGCTAATAATAAAGACTATAACAATACTAACCCAATACACCTAAGTATCATAAATATGTATTTGTATTAAGTGATACTAGACTAACAAAACCATGATTCAACCTAGAGACAGCGTTTTTATTGTCATTAATAAGAAATAATTTATACCTATTAGCATTTTAATAGGTGTTATGAATCTCACTGATGATCGTATTTTTCCTAGAATAAAGAGTTTGATTATAAACGTTTGCGTTGAATTATAAAAATAATTGATATGGACGGGACTAGGCTTGAATAAATGCGAAGACGTATTTAAATATTAGTAAAGTACTTGAAAAGTCGTGTAATATTGTAAATACCATACAAAAATAAAACAAAATATGAACGTTAAATCGATGTTTTTTTTCCAACAATTGCATCATTTGAAAAGCTTTTAATATAAAAGACAAAAAGAAAAAGTTTCTGAAGTTGTATAAAATGTGCTCTACTAAAATTTAGTTTAATACGATTTAACTATATTTTGAGTTACAAGTTGAGTTATTATAACATTATTGGAAATATATCTAAGCTATTCTGGTTTTATGTGAATCCTGCAATGAATTACTTATTATTATGTGCATTTATTACTAGTTTATGCAATACTCACAAGCTTGTACATTGTGTTTGTTTTAGGAATGTCTGTTGAACACTGACTGATGTGACCAAGTCCAGGCGATATATAAGGGTCCTCTGATGACCCCATTGTGTTGGCATCGGATCGGCGCCTGCGCACCTTGGTGCGACGTGCGCGCCGCGATCGGGAGTCGTACGCGCTCGGAATACCAGAATGCCTGAATGGCAGGATGTTCGCTGGGCGTCATTGTGTTTGGTATTAGTCTATTTTCGTTTTTGGTTCTTATTATAAACTTGGTTCTTATAATAACTAATTTAATATAAACACTGCAATAAAAATTAAACCAATAGCGAAGGTACCACAAAATTCCTACAAGAAGTTAAGCACGATTCGAAAATTCTTTATCCGAGAGTAAATCTATGGTACAGATACCGATACGAATTGTACTAAATACGCCGCTCACTACTACCTACACAAACTCCTTAAAACCAATCTGAGTTATCCTTGATATTCTCAAACTCAGCAGTAACCTGCACCGAGTTGTCATGTGACACCTCAAGGATCCAATTGGTTTAGCTAGAACATTCCAAGCACACTAGCACGTACATACATCCTTAAGTAGACAGACGACCAAGGTCGCTATTAAGAGCTAACCATGAACTTGATATTCAATTCAACACTATGAACCAATATATCAAACCTCATACATAATGTTGCATGTTTAGCGCTGTGCGTAGGTATATTAAATTATGCGATCGATGGAACAGAATTGCATTATCTAGACGAGATTTCACGTTTATGCAAAATCAAGACCACGCTCTGACAATTCCTTCCTATGCTATATTCAAATTCTCATAACACCATGACCTGACTCCGTACTAGTAGCTTAAGTACCTAAGTTGTTTAAAATCGAGTGGAGCAAAAATTATGTTTCGGATTTTTTGAACATAGCTCGGGTTTGTGATCATCACCAATCCGCATTAGGCAAGGGTGGTGATTAAAACCAATCCGACCTTTTCTTTTATGTGATAGGTGGCAGACGAGCAGACAGATCATAGTAGCGATGACTTTATTTCTATGATGGAGACCTTTGCCCTGCAGTAGGGACAGTATACATATAGACCAATACTTTCTTTTATTGTTTAAAAAACGCACATTTGTACATCTGAAACGAAAGATGACATAACATTTATGCGTGTTAATCGGCTCGTGATTATAGCCTAAGTTCGTAGGATCATTTATAAGTTGCTGCGCATTTCATAATCTCTTGAGTTTATTTATGTCTGTTGTTTTAAGCACAATGCGAGCTGACTTATGATTATGACTTGGATTCCGGGGTCATTGCACTGCTGTTAAATATTAGTTTTAGTGCTTTGCAACTTTGCTAATAATGCCTTAATATAATGGGTCACTTCCGTGTATTATTACATCGCGAACCGCGGGTTTATGGGGACAGTCAACTTCAAGAATGCGTTGGTGGCGCAGAAACTAGTTAGTTGCACTATAGAGCAAGAGCCGCGGCTCAGGTCCAAGGTTCGGTTCCCGAATCGAGCCAAATTTGTACCTGATTTTTTTAGATAAGAAGTTCCATAATTAAGGATTAATGCTTGGTGATATTATATAGCTTGGCATTTCATAATCTGTTGAGTTTATTTATGTCTGTTGTTTTAAGCACAATGCGAACTGACTTATGATTAAGTATGACTTGGATTCCGGGGTCATTGCACTGCTGTTAAATATTAGTTTTAGTGCTTTGCAACTTCGCTAATAATGCTTTAATATAATGGGTCACTTCCGTGTATAATTACATTGCGAACCGCGGGTTTTTGGGGACAGTCAACTTCAAGAATGCGTTGGTGGCGCAGAAACTAGTTAGTTGCACTATAGAGCAAGAGCCACGGCTCAGGTCCAAGGTTCGGTTCCCGAATCGAGCCAAATTTGTACCTGATTTTTTTAGATAAGAAGTTCCATAATTAAGGATTAATGCTTGGTGAGGCATTACATAATCTGTATGAGGTGCATGTACACCCGTGCCATAGTAAGTACGTTGACCGTAAATAACTAAGTGGAATATTACCCTCTACTATTTCATGATAATATGTAGACATAAATAATGTACTTGCTCTCAGAAGAGCCCCCTAGCTCAACGAAAACTAAGGTACCAATTTTGACCCGGTAATAAAACTCGTGATCTCACTTGATAACAACTCAGTCATACCTACCTATGAAGTTCAAAAGTCCCCACCCTGGACGCACATTCGTGTGATGGACTCTTGCGTTTATTCAGTATTGGGTGTAATTTATGTATTTAAGTATTATATTTATGTTCCCTCCGTTGTCTGATATCTGCAACAAAGTACCGGTTTTAACGGATGCAATGTGTGGATTGGCGGTGTGTCTAAATGAGACACGAGTTGCAGTATGACTGTTTTTATTACTTTACTCATTATTATTATTTATAAGCAAAAAAATCGATAAAATTATCAAATGCGTTTTTTTTTTTCTTAACCACAATTCCACGACGCCTTATTTAGCGATTGCATGACGATCGCAAGGCGCGTTGCTGCAGCTTGAACATATGCTTCGTGGTCGCATAGGTATGTTGCTTTATCAAGCATTCGCGTTGCAATCTTCGCAATTGACAAAAGCGTGCGTATGACAAGCGGTTGCATGGACTATGGGCCTAATATTTCGGATCATCCATCGCATAATATGTAGCTATGATCCATAAGTGTTATAGCTAAATGCAACTATTGATCTTGGGAAAAGTTCCGTAGGCTCTTTCTTAAACTGGAACAATAAAAGACCGCTTGTTACGTATTTTTCATTTATTACCTGGACCTTAAAGGTCTGGGTACGTCACATCGCTTTCAGGACTTAATTAGGTCTCGCTAAATGCTCGGCTGAGTGCGAAGTACCTACTCAAAAGGGCACATCGGTGACGTCACACGCCCCCTGAGACACAGGCCTCCCGGTCGCTGACAGGTGCCAAGGGTTGTATGATGTCATACACAGTGCTCTATTATATCACATCTATTTTAAGCGCGATGTTGTTTGATATTCAATTTACATATAATCGATCAAAGATATGCTATTTGGACATCAATGGCACATAAAAAATGTCAACTTCAAAAGCTTTTAAACGTTTTTGAAGCCATTTTGTTATTTCACCTTGAAGATTCTTTTGTTTCGCCAAATTCTTTTTCGTGTCCATCCATAAAACAATTGCTTAGATTAAAAGATAAACTGTTATTTAACCTACTTTTGATATCATCAAAATAGGCATTAATTACCTTGACAACAAAATTTTAAAAAACTATTAAAATGGTTCTATGCCATGTTCGGATCGCAAGTATTACAATTTTGTACAAAATAAAGTTAATCCTCTAAGTACATGCAAGTAGTAGTATAAGTAGGTACATACATGCCTGTTGTTGTGGGTTTGATTCCTAATTTGAAAAACTAATTTTGATAAGCACTTCTATTGGTTCAGTGTCTGGATGTTGCACCTAATATGAATTATGTATATGATTTAATTTTTATATTTAATATTATTTATACAGTTTAATCAGATGTCTTTCCAACTGCAGGTTTACGATGATCTACCCTTCAGCTCCGATATAGCATAGCTTTGTTTAGCTTTGACTACCTAACATCTTTAGTATGACTTTTTAAGCCAGTTAAAAACATTGCTGGTTGACCTGAACATTCCCAACAGTTAAAAAAAGTTTAGTTATTTTTAACTGTTGTTGGCACATAACACAAAATACGGTGACTTACTGCGGCGATTATTAGTTTGATTGGTAGACAGCCCTCATGGAAAGTGGGTTCGAATCACACCTGCACCTGCGATGAGTTTTACGTTCTAACGGCCGCTGTCAGAGACGTCATTTAAGCTAATGTTCAATTACTCAAGTATCGGTAGTCTTTCTTTCTTTGAAATAAGTGTCAATATATTTTCTTAAGTAACCAACTTAGTTAATCATCGACTCTGAGTGCGGCAGTATGGTGCGTAAGTTAGGTATTTAAATGATTGCTTTAACATAAATGCAATATTCAAATCAATGTCATTTATTGGCAATCTTTATCAGTCTTTTCATTTCAGGAGAAAGGGGGCTCTGTAGGCAGCGGAGACAACTGGCGCGGTGTAGGCGGCATACGGGGCAGGGTAAGCAGCAGCGACTGGGGCAGTGTACGCCGCAGCTACTGGGGCGGTGTACGCCGCAGCTACTGGGGCGGTGTACGCCGCAGCTACTGGAGCAGGGTACGCCGCAGCTACTGGGGCAGTGTACGCGGCAGCTACTGGTGCTCGGTACGCAGTGTATGCCGCGGCGACTGGCGCGGTGTACGCGGCAGCAACGGGTGCGGTGTATGCAGCAGCTACTGCAGGGGCGGGGTATGCCACAGAGTGGATTCCAGGTTTAGCGGCAGCAACGGCCAGAAGGACGGTGAAGACAACCTGTTAAAAGATAAAGAGTAAATAAAATTAGCATACTTATAAGTACCTATTCATTATTGATTTACGAGCATGTAGTCGCCTTATATTGTAGGTACAAGGGATGATCAAGCGATGATTTCATGCCTCTAAATGGTGATTCCATCGCATAAGTATTGAATTCAATTATGGCAGATGATTTCACATCACATAGATACCTAAGTTATTTCAGAAAACTTGAGTATACATCATCTTGGTACCATGCTCAGAAAGCAAGTTAAAATTTATAAAATCAAGTTGGGTTTTTAAATACTATGTCAATTTCATGACATTTTTGTTATTTTAAAATAATATTACCAGTTTGTACATGTTGGTGGTTTGTTCTTGCGATTCAAGAAGACTGATATCGAAACCACCAGTGCGTCCAGTATAAATACTAGTTTGGACACAAGAGACAATTTCGCGATAATACGAGGGTTGGCTCGAAGCGTAGTTACTCCGAATTCAAGATAACATCTAATAAGGGTTTATGCGAGAGTGCACCAAGCATAAATAAGTTTTTTCTATGTATAGTGAGTAGGTAACTAACTAGACTGTAGAGACATCTAACGGTCCAAAGTGTATTTCATATGCTCTCACTACACGGTTTTGACGTAAGAATCAAAATTTATTAACTTTTTGAATTTCATAGAAACCAAGGACAACGACCCTGCAGCATTGGTGCCATAATAATAAATGACCAGGGGACCAAAACATTCTACACTATTTTGTTACTAAATTGTAACAAAATGTTTTTTTTTCCACCCGTTTCATATTTAGACCAAAATTGATCTTATGAAAGTCCAAGGATCTTCTTTTTAATATTATTAAATTACGTTTTAATTTCTTGATTTATCTAAAACACGACAAGTAATACTGATCTGCTTGTATTAATAATAACAAGGAATATTTACCACCTACTGTACCTTATCCCGAATATTTCAATAAAAAACTGTCAAATCTTTTTAAATCAAACTTTTTTTTTGTGTTGGTTGGTTCCCTCTCTAATAGCGTTTAAAGTAATAAACATGCAGGATGCGCATGCGTATTGCGTCAGAGGTCAACACGCGCGTGCCTGCGTTGCGGGCAGTTGCGACAACCCTGGAGGTCGTTGTGCTTATCTACTGGACTACTAGAACATCGGGCTTGCAACCCTATACTCTATTTTAAAATTCTTCTTATCTTGTCTATCATTGGACATTTACAGTTACGAGTAGGTAGGTACATGAAAGCCAAATGATCCTAAAATACTTGACAGTTCGAGTCTCTTTGTTCTCAGATGAATACAAGTAGCTACCTAAATCGTAGTTTGATTGGGTAATTAACAATTGTAACGCGAAGGAGATTAACACTTGAAAGCCACGCTCATATCTAACCGTGCCTAGAACTTATGTATGAGTACCTTCTAAATAGGCTCGTATATACTTAAATTAACATTATAAAAGATACTGAACCGACAAAAGTGTTCTTAACATGAATTTATTTATTATCCAGGGTGGGTATTGCACCCTTGCCGTTAAATTATTAAAGGACTATGTATGTATGTATGTAATGGTTGTGTAAAAGAAATAGCTTTAGTACTAGAATTTTCTTCTTCTTCTCGGTCGTGGTTGACATGTGTTTTTTTTGGAATGGCCGATGTAGCACGCCTCACGATGTCCCACCATCTGTCCCCATTAGCTGAGCGATCGTGCATTGATCCACCCACCCTTTTTTACCCTGATCGGTCCATCGCATCGGTAACCATACGCGAGGCCTAGTGGACTCTACCGTGGACAACGAGACGTTCAATGGAGTCGTTGTTAGACGCCTCAAGATGTGTGTCCGAAAAGTTTGAGAATGGCCTTGTTAAGTATTACAAAAACTAAATTTAGTCATACTTTAAAAATTATGCTGTCACTTTCTTAAAACTGAAAAATAAAAGTAACAGCATCAGTTTTAAACTAATCTTAATAAGACCATGTTTTGTAATAAAGGGGTGGGAGTACGAGAATTGCTAGAACTAGATACTCACACTTACCTACTTTAACAACTTTGAATAAAAACCCTGAAAATGAGAGTCCTTAACTATTTATAAACATAGATCTTCATTTTCACTTCACAATGCTTCTAAAATTAGCTTTCCCCCTAATTATTGTTTGAACACTCCGAGTATATTTAGATCCCAAGTTACGTAAGGTAGATTCAATCTAGACTTCCCCAAAGTAAACAAAAGGTAGTAGATTACACCACTCCTGCACGCTATTTTTGGAATGATTGTTAAAATGTTTACAGTTAGAGTATTTTAAAAACAAAACATTTGATTTCGTTTATCAGTCTTACGTTATATCGACCACAGTAATTAACTAATACTTCAGATAGCAGAAATACAAAAATATATCTTTATTTACACGAAGAAAAATCAACTCTACCTATTCATACGACGTAAAATACTGTTAATGGAATTGCAGAAATTGGGTAACTACATGCCATTTAGGTATGCCTTTGGTTAAATGCTCTAAGCATGGGAACCTAATCTCATAGGTACTTTATAAATGTGCTCGCAGAATTCCCATTAAAATAACACATCTCGCTTGCTTTGAAATGAACTGATTTGCCAATAGGTAATGCTGGAATATCAATTGAATTAAACAATTATATTAGGGATATTGACACACGTCAGAATTCAATAGTTGCATATTGTGCCGATGTCTTGTTAATCTTAAGCGCATATGTGGTGTTTCGTTTGTTGACACATGGCATTAGATTGTACACCATAATATATATTATATTAAGTTAACTACATATTATTAAGGTGTATTAGCGTTTCGTATTAGACAAGAGTTCAGTGCACTTGCGTTAAATTGAAGTTTGTGAAATGAATATGATTTACTTTGACTTAGTTTGCGCAGTTACAGTTTGTAGATCAGATATTAATAAAGTTATGTATATGGTGTTTCTTATTAAAATAATAATATTGAGTAAGTATCTGAGTAAAATTGCTCATTCTGTTGATACATATTTCAATTTGTTTGTATTAAGTTGAGCAACCTTACGAGCTACATACTTAGTAGCTTACCTTTTAATCTTTATTGGATCTTTGGCATCTAATGTTTTACTTAACCAATTCCATACGGTTATATAGAACGGTTTTGGTGTAACAAAAATGCTATTTGTGCACTCTAAAAATGCTATTTTCACAACAAAACATTACATTTGGTGCACGCTTTTGTAATTTTGGTATGCAAATAGTAGCTTTGGTGAGTTAAGTTAGTATAGTTTAGTGAACAGTTAAATACTAGCCCTTTCGATATTTTCGTTTATTAGGAGTAATGATTAAATTATTGATAATACCTAAATGATGAAGAAACAATACTAATTTAAAGTTAAAAAAAACACGGTATTTTTTTATAATTTTATAGTTACCTAAGTTGTGTTTTATAATGGAAAAGATAATGGAGATGCTTTTAGCTGTTAATACATAATATTATTTACTTTTTACATACTATAAGTACTTTTGTACTTCGATATAATGTGATAATGCTTCAGACGGAGAGACATTTTACAAGTCTTATATTTGTGAAATAAAAGTAAGTAGCCATCGGACTGATTTCGGGTGTCTGCCATTAAAATATAAACGATTTCATCTGAAATACAAGCATCTCTTAACTTCGTTTAAATTTAATTTTAATCATTTATCATAGCTCACTCTCTTTTACGTTTCCATTTATTGTGATATTTCATAAATGAGATTACTTTAATTTTAAGAGATTCAATGTTAAAGTTTTACTATTTTACATCTGCTTTAACTAAAATTTCATAATTTAAGTACTGAAATATTAAAAAAAATGTAATGTATAATCTTATAGAAATAATTTTCAATTTCAAATAATTAAATTTCATCGCCTTATCTTCGCGTCTTTATACAGCGGATTATTGGTTTCTGTGTAGAAAAAGTAAGATATTATTGAGTGAAATAAGAGTATGACTTTACCTTATAAGTCCCTTATCCCCCCTACTGCGCCACTGGTACCTATCTTTACCTACTTTACTTACTATCCAGCAGTAATTCGCCGAGGCAGTATTTCGTCGTGGTACCACTCAAGTCGACCTGGCCCATTCATGCCGAAGCGTGGTAATGACGCATGTTTATTTATTTATTTATGTTTAACTGTCTGGATATAAACCCGAGATATCGCTGGAAGGATAAGGTCGAGAAAGACTTGCGCGGACTTTCGGCAGATGACTGGCAGGAGGTGGCGCAGGATCGACCAAGACGGAGGCTCTTATTATCGGAGGCCAAGACTCACTATGGGTCGCTGCGCCAACCTAGTTAGTTAGTCTGAATATAAACAAAGTTTTAGGCGTGTCCGATTGCTTAATAATAATTTATACTAATTTTGAGACTATCCCAACCGGGCACACGTATCTATGTCTAGTCTCGCGTGTTGAGACATGTATTTTTGTCTTGGTTTTGCAATAGTTGGTCCCGATGACTGAAAAAATGGGGAATGTATACGATACTCATGAGAACATATTGAGCCTTCGATGGAATGGACGAAGACAATATTAATAAATTAAAAGCTTAGGTTTCGGGAGTAATTATAATTTATTTGGAGGTAATGATCATTTTATGGCTGGTGGTTTAATGCTATGTTCATCAACGCAGGTAGTAGGCGGCGTAAGGAGAGGCGTAGCTGTAGGCAGAGTAGGCAGCGACTGGTGCAGTGTACGCCGAGTACGCTACTGGGGCGGTGTACGCCGCCGCGACGGGCGCCGGTGTACGCAGCTGCTACTGGTGCGGTGTACGCCACGGGAGCGAACACTCCAGGTTCAGGCTTGGCGGCGGCGATGGCCAGGAAGCAGGCGAATACGAACTGTTAACGAAATAAATCAATTAGTTTATTGGCATACTTATAGAACGAGGTTTTATGATGTTAAGTATACTAAATCGTACAAATATCCAAAAAGTTTAAATTCAACAGGTTACTTGAAACTGTTTCGGTGAAAAGAAAAAAAATATGGGGAAGTTTTTTTAGCTCTAAGTAAAAAAGTTGGCTTTTTCTTTAGGTATTCTTCTACCATAACATTTAATATTCCAAGGTACTAAAATTGTTCAGTTAATTTGTATTTGATTAGTTATGTCAACTTACCAGTTTGAACATTTTGATTGATTGTTGGCACTGAGCTACTGTTGAGCTGAATGATGCTCCAGTATTGTCAGTAGCGAACTTTATACTAAGACTCGAAGGCCGAGCGTGCAATGTGAGGACAGAATTCCAACATCACGCCCTATGAATTACGATTAGCGGAACTCGCGTTGCTTGAGAATTTTCCTTGTTCTTGAGATGCATTCTCTTTTAGGATTCTTTCGCTTATAGTTTCGCTGAGTTAGTCTCCATGCCTGTATTTAATGTCCGTAGCAGCAGCAAGCTTGGACTTTAAGAAGAAATAACAAATTAGTTTTTAGCATGCACATGCTCGTAGTACATAATCATAATAAATATTATACCTATGTTACACCGACAAAATGCTTTCGCATACAAATTGTTTAATTTCGTTTATTTTGTTCCAGGATCAACTATTCCCCACTTGCTGAATTTGAAAAGCTAAGTCGCATTTTATACTTTACTTTAAAACGTAAATGTATATCAATCGAAGCTGTCATCTATCTTATATGCAACTACGGGGCTCTACATAACGAGTGGTTTGACAAGCGCGTTGCCGGTATTTGTTTATTATTGGTAGTTTATTATGTGAGAACGTGATAGCTATTATTTTTTAACGATTTGATCATTAATTGCTTATGTTAAGGTAGATAAATTATGTATCTGTTTTGATTTGCTCTGATGGCTTTTTATAGTTACAGCCCTTGGCAAGTTTCTTCCCTCCTAATTTTTTGTAGTGCCCGGATGCCGCATATTTTGATAGTTACCTGTCGAATACTTATCGAATCCTGCCTCATGCGTCCGAGTTTGTGACGCGCAAAGTTTTGAAGCCTAGGTACGTACTCTAATTTAACATTATTCTATTTTCTGGTTTCATCAAAATCCACACTTATAAATACACAAAATTACCTAAAATTTTTTGTAATTCCTTTGTTGACTGATGTTTGTAACTCAAGTGCACTAGGTAGGTACTTAATACGGATTCAGTTCAATGTATAGATAGATATTCTTTATTGCACAACACATTAGTCATTACAGAACTTAATGCTAATAGTAATTTACAAATACAATATCGGTGGCCTTATCGCTAATAGCGATCTCTTCCTAACAACCTTTGGGTAAAAAAAAAAAAAAAAAAATATTGTACAAATTAATTTACTGATTAATCTACTAAATAAATACAAAACATAATGAAAATCATAATAATCAATTAACGTCGTAAGACCCATAAGTCTTTTAAAAGGCATAAAACAATTGATTTACCATTGTGTCTGCTGTCTGGGCGTTACGACGTTAATAAATAAATGCAGTTGACAACTTTTGCAATAATATAATTAATCCATATTTCCTTAATTACCTACTTAATATCATATATGCGAAAGTAACTCTGTCTATCTGTCTGTTTCTCCGTCTTTCAAGCCTAAACTATCAAAGCGATAGTCTTATGCTTGAGAATGAACATCGTCCACTTTATAAATAGGGTTTTGCAGCACCTGAAGTGGAAATCCAGCAGCCGGTCTGATTCATAAGACATAGATACTAACAGGATACTACGACGTGAATGATCTGAGTGGGATTTTCACTATGAATGAGAACAAAAATCTGAGAGGGCACTCACTAAGGATAATACAATCCCAGATATCACTTTTTGCCAAACCGTGTCGTAAATACGTGTAACAATCTTCCTGAAACTGTGATAAGTGCTCCTACAATGAACTCTTTTAAAAATAACGTGGACAGTTTAAATTCCAAACAAATTACACAAGTGCAGTGATATACACGCATCAGCATTTTCGTTGCTAGTGTATCAACAAAAAATAATAATAATAGAAAAGTTGGTCAATATGTTTAATAGTTTCTGGTGACATGAAACACAAAGGTCTGGAGCACCTGATGTGGAACTCCAGCAGCTTGTCTAATTTATCAAACATATTACTACGGTGCTTTAGGAAAAGTTGATCAATACATTGAACAGTTTCTGGTGATATGAAACACGAAGGTCTGGAGCACCTGATGTGGAACTCCAGCAGCCTATCTAATTTATAATACATTTACTATAGCGGTCAATATGTTAAGCAGTTTCTGATATGAAACAAGAAGATTCGAAGAACCTGATGTGGAACTCCAGGAGTATGTCCAACCTCTAAAATATTTTATCAATAAATGCGCCTTAGGAAAATTTGCTTCTATTTGATAAGGATATGGGCGTCGAAGTGTATGGAACTCCTTAATTAATAAATGTATTTTCTTTCTTTCAAAATCAGGCTAGGTAAAATATTGCTGTCTAAAGTAACTATTTGACGCGGACAAAGTCGCGGGCAACAGCCAGAAATATTTTTTTAAAATTTTTTTTTTGAAAGCTCCGGATTTTTCCCTTCCCTAGTCACCTAATTACATTCATTGAGAGAAAAATTTCAACATTTTAGGTCATAACGAACTGGGAAATAAATCAATTATAAATTAATCAGTTGATTGGACGTCAATTTAATAGTAGGCCCTATCAATATAGATATTATTGTAATACATATTTTAATTACTTATCTGAACAGTAACTATAAGAGGTGCATATACTTGAAATACGAACTTTTGAAATAAAAATATCTTTCTTTCAAATTAAAACAACCATCAATAAACTCGAAATTGAACTTTACAAAACATAGACTACTTATAACAGTTCAGACGAAAAGAAAAAGTTGAAGTGGCTGTTCATCAAATAGGTTTTGTTAACTTGTTTTGTATTTTCTTTTTTATTTTGATTTTTATGTCGATTCCAAATTAATTGATGATTTTTAAAACATTTGTAACTTTAATCACATATTTGACACTGAACAAATACAGATGTATGTTACAAAATTGTTTGTCTAGGGTGGGGATCCTAATGAGAATCATTTGGTGTGAAAAACTTGTGTCTGTGATAGTATGGGTGAAGGATAACTTATTCTACGAGTATAGTAGGTATGTATGCAATACATTAAAAGCTCATATTTCGGTAGCAATCATAGTTTATTTGGAGGTAACGATCATTTCATGGCAGATGATATGTTATGTTCTTGTGTCATGTTCTCAACGCAGGTAGTAGGCGGCGTAAGGAGAGGCGTAGCTGTAGGCAGAGTAGGCGGCGACTGGTGCAGTGTACGCCGAGTACGCTACTGGGGCGGTGTACGCCGCCGCGACGGGCGCGGTGTACGCAGCTGCTACTGGTGCGGTGTACGCCACGGGGGCGAACACTCCAGGTTCAGGCTTGGCGGCGGCGATGGCCAGGAAGCAGGCGAATACGAACTGGAAAGTAAAGTAAACAATTAGATTACTGACATTGTAAATATTTTATTATCAAAATGTAATATCAAAATTAGTCGACTTTAAGATGAGAATTTCATAAATTAGGATGAAATAATACGAGTATTATAGGAATTACTTAAGTTGCGGGCAAACTTTTAAAAAAGGCAAAGCCGTGTTCTAGAATTACTCCACAATCTCCAAAAAAGAATTCAAAATTATAAGCTTACACCCTTGTTTCAACATTCCAAATTGCTCATATTTTCGAACATTGTTTTATCTGAATTTTATTAGCTCAGTCAACTTACCAGTTTGAACATTTTGATTGTTTGTTGGCACTGAGCTACTGTTGAGCTGAATGATGCTCCAGAATCGTCCGTAGCGAATTATATACTAAGTCACGAAGGCCAAGCGTGTAATGTGAAGATAGTACCCCAACAGTACGCCCTATGAATTCCGATTAGCAGAACACGCTTCGCCCGAGAATTTTCCTTGTACATTGAGAATGCATTCTCTTTTTTGGATTAGCAAGTTACTTAAAACATTTCGTTACGTGCCCTTATCACGCGAATACTTTAAAATCTCATATCTTCTAGCAATGAGTGATAATTATACCAGGGACTTCAAATCCCTGGTTTTATCATTTCCCTGCGACATATACATTGGAATACGAATAAAAATAACTGCTTCTAATATAGTTCACGCTCATCTCTTATAGTTTATTTTAAGGAGGTCAGTGATAAGAATGTGTATCTTTTACTTGAGGTTGTAGAATTGAATCCGAGACCTCAAATTTGTATTTTCTTTATTTCCATATAAGTATGCATGTTGGAAGACTTGCATTCTGGAATATGGTTCAAGTAAAATATGAACGGAATTCAGGGCTAGGCGAATAAATTAGTTACTTATAAAATACGCCACTGGAAAATGTCAAGACCACAAAACAACAGCAGCTTTCCCATCCCTTCTCTGAAAGTCCAGACGGATATGGACTCGTACCACGGAGCCTAGCCCCACATCCCTTATACTAGAGAGGCAGGGATGCTATCACGATCTACCAACATAACCCCTCAATAAATCATAAAAAAAGTCTTGAAGATCGTATTGGTCGTACTCGAAATCTAAGAAATGTCCTTACATACATTTCTGGGGACGATGATCCAACTTTATGTTCTTGATTAGTTTAACCATGATACTGCATAGTACACACTCAAGTTAAATTCAGTAAATACTTCACCCCATAAATGTCCCATGGGTGCAGCCACACGTGTGTACTTTAACATGATCACGTGATGACGAGTTTTGTTTGCCCATAAGGATACCATAAACGAATTATATCGGCGGATCCTCGTGGTTCAGTTAATTAATGTCTATTAATACGAAATTTGATTTATACATCTGGCGTAGTTTGAACTTTTTACTCAACTAAGTTACGCCTCATTTTGATCCTTTACGTACGTAGGAATAACTTGTGCGCCTTACAATAATATGAATGATCGGAAATTCAGGCGCTTATCTAAACTTGATTGGAAAGAGTATAATTAGGTACGGTATGTAAAAAAATATGACGTTTCTTTGCCTTCCTCGTTTACTAACTTTTTGATATGTGTTCAGAGATTTAATCAACACTTATCACTAGTAATTGATTATTTTTACAACTTGCATTAAAATTGGTTTTTCTCATAATTAGTACTAATTTTCTTTTATAGCCGTAACAAATTATCATTTCTGCCTAAATCTTGAGTGATTAGTTTAGTTGTACATAAATACAGTCTATAGCCATTCCCTGTTCTTTTGATCAGTAGGATTCAAGCAAATAACATCTCCAGTTTAAAATCAATAACTAACAAGAATGATGAAAATGCAATCACTGGTGAGTCTTTCTTTTAGGAAATTTCGTTAGGTTGAATTTTGAAGCATTATGAGCTAATTTAAACGTTATGTGTCTTCGTATACTTACTTATTGCTCACTCCAAGTTATCATTATCCTCCTGCCCTGGTCACAGGACAGGAACTGGTGTCGGTGCAGTACTCGTATGTATTTTTTTTCATAGTACGTTCCTGTCATTCGTCGTCGAATCATCCACCCCACTTTCTATCATGTCATTCTTCACATAATAGTTATGGATGAATTTATTCATCCATATCTTGTTTTGCCCGGCAATTTTTGGTTAAATGCTTCTCTCTTCTTTTTATTATATGGACATACCAGGAGAGACAATTTCCCTTCAGTTCGTGAATGATAGGTACAGCTTTCATACCACCTCTAATATACTCATGCTTATCTTATCTATTCTCGTCACGCTACATATTTTTGTTTGTTTGTTTACTCCACATTATAATAGCCATAAATATCTACTAAGATAAATCATCATTAAAAATCCTTTACAGAGTGTAAAATATATACTTGAACTTAAAGTGTTTAACTATAAAATAAAGACACAAAGGCTAATATACCATAGATCAATAAGCCGGTCCATTGCTAGTATCATTTTTTTATATGATTGGTGGCAGATGAGCAGGCGGATCACTTGATGGTAAGCGACTACCGCCGCCCATTGACCTCCAGTTTCATGTTTTCTCTAAAACAAATGAGATCATATTTGACCAATTAATCTTTTAGGTGCTTTTAAAGAAACTTACAATAGAATCAGAAATAATATACTTTTATTGTTACAGGTATTCATTGCATTGCTTGCAGTTGCCACTTTGGTTCACTCAAGTCCACTACAACTCTACGGTTACGGCACGGGTGTGGGGCTAGGCTCACCTCTGGGAGGGTATGGGGCCAACCCTGCTCTTGGGCTCGGTCTGGGTGGCCTGGGTGGAGGATTTGGAGGTGTAGGCCTGGGGGGCTTAGGAGGAGTAGGAGGACTGAACCCAGTTGGGGGATTAGGATATCCTCGCTACCCATTAGGCCTCCAGGGTAGAGTTTATGGCTAACAAAGTCTCCAGTATTTCAAAAGGAACTGTGAAATAAGACGCCGCCCCTTTAGAATTGGTGTTTTCATATGTTTTTTTTCTGTAAATAACATTTTTCAAACTGGCTTGCTACTATAACTGAAACATACACAAACGCAATAGTAGCGCTTATTTTACTGTTAAAAAATATCATAAATATTTATGTTATTTACTTTTATTGTTTGGCTCTTTAGGAACTTGTAACCATCTGGCAATTAAATTAATCCATATTTTTAGACTAATAAATTCATATTATGCAAAATTAAATAAGATTGTTTTTTTTTTCACACTTTATAGCACCAATAGTTTCCTTTGTTGAATCAACATTGGTTATTTTAGATGAGTAATAAACATACAGTTACTTCGTCGTCTTTAATTTCAATTTAAATCAACGTAGATAATACGCGTAAGGAGAAGCGTAGGAGTACGACGCAAGAGGCGCCGTGTACGCCGAGTAGGCTAGTGGGGCAGTGTACGCCGCGGTAAACGGTGAGGTGTACGCTGATGTATACGCGGAGCTGTACGCAGAGGTGTACGCCGTAGCTAGTGGTGAGGTGTACGCTGCTGCTAGAGGCGCGGTGTACGCCAGAGGAAAAATGGCGGGCTTTGCAGCGGCAACGGCTAGGAAGCAGGCGAGAATCAGCTGTTGAAAAAAAAAAACAAATTTAAAAAAGTTTGAAACTGGTAATTGTTACACTGCTTTCAACTGTTAACTTTATGTATTCTACTAGGGATTTAATATGTAAGCAGACCGTAATTTAATCAAATTTAATGCAATACTTTATAGGTAAAAAGTTTACAACAACCCAAAAATTTTCTTAATACCGTAAAAATATAATTAGTTTCTATTTCTGAATTCAGGTTATTGATTTTTTATAGTGACAAAATATATTTATTATTTGAATAAGAGTTGTGATTAATGGTAATTTTGTATTTTTTACTCAGAGTATTTAAATGACATCACAAAAATGTGTATAGGTAATTTAATCTTTATTTTCATGTAGGTTATGTACTTACCAGTTTAAACATTGTGATTGAAAACTAAAAAAACTGTAATAAACGGAAGCGTTCACTGGATGATGAGAGTGTGACACTTTTTCTAGAACACGGTCTAATTTATACGTTCAGTTTTGTATTGAGTGTTCGTTGTAAAGAAACAACCTTGTGCCGTCTGCTTGGAATGATAATGAGACGTCTCTTACGGTGTTCTTATGCTACAAATCGATCATTCAAATGCCAATTCCAAAAATCTTCTCAAAAGGTGGTGATACATTTGGCCATTTTTCATGGCGATATTATTCTTTTAACGAGGTTCTAACACGGAATAAGAAAATAATACTTGTATTTTTTGGATGGATAATCTAAAGTTAAACAAACTGTATAATTTTTAGAGTGATTGGTGACAAACGATTGGTGCCCATGGACACTTGCATTGCACGTTCACTGCCAATTTTCAAAGCCGGAATGGGCCTCCGGTACCCTCACTTACTCGGAGAACATAGCGTAGGCCCTAGTTTTTTTAAATGCACTAAAGGAGTTATATTAATATTATGTTTTGTGATTTTAATTATTAAATTGGAATAGAAAAAATGCATTTACACAGGTTGTTCTTTCACCTTTAGTTAGGTACTGTTTGTGAAAGGGTAATATATCATATAAGCGCGCTCAAAAAGAATTCCTCGCTCAGAAACCTTTCCTATTTTCGACGAATACAATACTGAAGATCAAAGGCAGTGCAAACCAAAGATAATTCCACATTATTCAAACGGATATTTTTCCCCTGTTGATGCTATTTTTGGAAGTATATATATAAGTTCAACTATATTTTCAAATATTGTATATCCTACGGAACTCTTACTGTAAAACACACCTTTATACTATTAGGTTCTGACGTTATTAGGTGGTATTTTGTTTCATATTGATGTATCCGTTTATGAGTGCTACAGATTTACAATTTCAAGGCAATTATGCAAATTCACTTTAGAGATTTTAAATGTTTTGTCATGCTCTTCTATGTGAGTTAACAAGCGAAAGCAATATGAGTAAAGTGGTATTTTGGACCATTTAATTATGTCATCATATTAGCATGGACTCCACATACTTATTAGTATTTTAATGACAGTATTTTAGCATCACTTTGTCTGATGACTTAGGTAGATAAATTTAGCTTAAATAAGACGTGTGTTGTGAAGTTAAATATTCGCAAAGTTTTTTTTTATTAAGTGATATAAGTTTGCAGGCGTTTAATATTAACAGATTTGTCATCGTTAATCCATGTAGGTCTGCCAGTAATAATGTTTTTTTTTAGTAAGTAATAATGTTTCAAGAGAAGTGTCAAAGGATCGCTTATTTTATTCGATCAAAATTATTGTGGTACTTATTCCTGGTACCATATAGGAATTCCTGGTAAAAATTGGTATTTTAATATGTGGTGTGTAGGTCCTGTTTTAGTATTACAGTATTTTACTTATTGGAATAAAATTTCGAAAAATTTTTATGTATGATATACATAAAAAGATAGGTTTATCTTTTGTATCAAAAAAATCGTTCAATGTAATTAATGTTTTAACCAAATTGAATCAAAATAATTGAGTACCTATGCACGTATTATTGTATAAGTAGATGTAGCTAAAATTGACAAAACTATGCTAAGAGAACCAATTATTAAAGTATTTTAGAGGTCATAAAAGTAGGAGGATAATCTTTAGATAAATTAAATGCAGGTAGTTAGCATAAAAATATTTTATTCTTTGGAAGTCAGTAGGTACCTACTTAGTTGCACAGAGTATCTAATAAAATACTTTGTACAAGTAGTAAGTTATTTGCTGTCGGATGAATTCTGAATAAACTCATTTATTAAAGGCGTAAATGAGATTGCAAGACGTCAATTTATCAAGTTGTTTGATTGCTTCATATTAAATAACATTAACATTCCTTGTCTTCGATTATCCGGTCCGTGTTTCCAATGTTACAATCAGCGGCGCAGGTAGTACGCGGCATATGGTGAGCCGTAAGTGTACGCCGAGTAAGCGGCTACTGGTGCAGTGTACGCCGAGTACGCTACTGGGGCGGTGTACGCCGCCGCGACGGGCGCCGTGTACGCAGCAGCTACTGGTGCGGTGTACGCCACGGGAGCGAAGAGGGGGTCGGGTTTAGCGGCGGCGAGGGCCAGGAAGCAGGCGAAGATGAACTGAAATAAAATATACACATAAAATATAAAAAAATAGTTTCTGTAAATATTCAATATCAGGTTTGCACATCACCTACGGGGTTTGACATGTGCACCATTACATTATATCTGACTATTCCAAAATAATTAAAATATTAAGTATGAGATGATAATTATTGAGTGCACACGATTTAGAAAAAGATTCACACAATGTACAGACAGACAGCCACACATCGGGTTACTACAATCTGCCAAATTTCTTCGATTGGTATTGAACCAAAAGTGTTTAACTTTAAGTTAGTAAAGACATTGGACAGTAATGTTGTACGATGTGCGGTTGTTCGTACTTTTTGTTCGGATACAACTCAGGATAACTTAAAGTTATCAGTTTTAAGTAAATAGAATGGCTGCTAATGAGATCAAAACGTCATCAGATGATTTTATTGGTCTATTTATTTACTTACCAGCTTGAACATTTTGTAAGGAGTTGATTGAGTGAGTTCCAAAGGAATGAAGTTAACTTGACAAATGCAAGTGACAATGTGATGCTATGCCCTGGAATCGCAGTTATTTTATACGATTACCTTTGCATCGGACGGCAGCAATGAAGAAACAGCCTTGTGAGCCCTGCTTTGAATAATAAGCAGTTCAATTTACTGAACAACTCCTCTGAGTGTTAGCTCACATAGTATTATTTTAATTATCAGGCAATTGACCTTTTCTTAGTTAGTCATTTATGAAGTGGAGTTATTTAACAATGGTATTATTAAAATCTAAGGATATGTTTAATGTGTTAACTTTATAGAAAACTGAGTTTTTAGCAGTCACAATCAAACGAGATCAACAAATAGGTATAAAATAAAATAATGTAAGTACCTATGTAGTTTGCCTTACCTAAGTACATTGTTTTCGTTACCATCTATTGGATGTTTTTCTAGAGACCATCCCTGTTATGGATGTCCTTTAAATTGGATGATATAATAAGTGTTTCTGGTCTTTACGAAAATTAAATTTGGTTTCTATTCGGTTCGGACATATCTACCGCTGGGGAAGTTACAAGATTTTTATCATGTTATCTTAAATAGAGGTAACATAAATAAGTACATAAATATGATGAATCAATTTTATGTCTAGAACATCATACAATAAATGACGAATACCTATGTATACTTTAAAAACTATTAATAAATGTTGTTCTAGTTTCGAGACAAATCTAATGCGGAAGACAAAATCGATTTGCATAAACTGCTGTATATTTTCTTATATAGAAATATGTTCCTATCTAGTCATGATTTACAGCCAAGCTTAGTCATAGGCCTGTGTTCACTAAAGTTATAAAAGAAATTCTAATAGGTATATATGATAAATCTTTGTTTATGGTATGATAGCAGATAAAAACGAAGACAATACCACATACCTACTATGGTCTTGGTCACAAACTAAGGTTTTACCTTGTGCTGTGCTCGCTTTAGGTATTTGAGTATTATTTTTAGTGTGATAAGCACATTTTGATAAAAATAATGTGATAATAAAACAGAGAAACAGAGGAATCCCAAAAATTTTTTTTTCATTATTATCATCATCATCATCAGCCTGTTGCAGTTCACTGCTGTATATAGGCCTCTCCAAATGCTCGCCACTTTGATCGATCTTCGGCTACTCGCATCCAGCTCCAGCCAGCCTTCTTGCGCAGATCATCACTCCATCTGGCCTGAGGTCGTCCTACACTACGTTTACCAAGACGCGGTCTCCACTCCAGAACTCAGTTGTCAGTTCTGCGGCAGATATGGCCAGCCCACTGCCACTTCAGCGTGCTAATCCGGTGAGCTATGTCGATAACTTTGGTTCTCTGCCGGATTTTTTTTTATATAAATACAAATATTAATTGAAGACACTAATTAACTTAAATCATATTCCTTTGTTGCTTATAAACTATATACAATATAATATTTAGTTACCATTATTATAGTTAGTTATTAATCATGTCAACGGCGTCAACACGAATAATAAAAATATGTTGACAAATAGCAAACAATCTTCATATATTAGGTAAGGACCAAAAGCCCTTGGACCAAACTTATATGAAGTAACTTGGTACAAAGTTATTAAGTTATAGAAATGTATTAAGTTACTAAGCTAATGTTATTGGTTAAAATATCAAACGTCACGTCTTAATCAATCGTAATTAGTAAACACGTGAGGTGTTGCTGGAACCCACGGTATGGATTAATTAATATGAGGTGGATAAGGGCGACACGGGTTTCAATGTTTAATCACGTGTGATTAAAATAGGTGTATATCTACTCGACTCTAGCGAGTACTGTTTTATTCTGGCGGGCACGATGAATTTGAAATCAGTGAGTATTGCTGACCTTGTTTGTTTAAATTATCCTATTTGTTTATTATATTATAAGTCATCTATCAATAATACATATAAACGTCCCTCAGTGACAGCGCAGGCTTACCGGTGGCAAGTCTGGAGAGCTTTTACAAGACACTTTTATATTTTATTTATTCGTATTTTTCTTTCAATTGAGCCTGTCATCTGAAGGAAATTAACAACTTTTATTCGAGGAGGGAATATAATTAACTCTTTGAACGCCATGGGGTCACCGGTGACCGACAAACAATATTTTTCTATTGTGTCTAGAAATGTGGCAGTCAAAGGCTTAATCGGACGCAAGTATAATAACCACACTATTATCGTTTACCATCAATAAAATAAAAATATCCCTCATTATTAAAAATAATTAGGCTTTTTACTTAATTAGAAGAAAATATCACGCACCAATAGAAATGAAATGTAATCATTTCGCTGTAAATAATTAAGATTCTACAGCCTTAATAACATAAAGTAATAAGATAACTACTTTAATACCAACAAGTGGCCCGCCCTCACTTTGTTTCGGGACATTACTTTCCCATGCAACCAATAGATAGCGCTGGGTGTCAATAACATCGCACGTATGTTTTGCTTTTTCGGTTTAACTTATATAAGCCTTGTCGTTGTCTGTAGAATTTACCCCTTTATAAATAGTATAGAAGATATGAAAAACATAAATGCTGATTGAACAAAAATTTAGTTCAAGCGATTTACTTACTTATTTTTAACTTCCGTATCAAGTTTAAAAGGCGACCTTAGTTTTGTAAGACTACGAGTATTTGTGCTTTGATGACCGTCATTCATTTGTTTTTTTCTTCTGTTTGCATCACTTATTTTACAAAATAAAAAACCTAAAATTTCGCATTTCGCAATATTTGAAAAATCTAGAGGTGCATGCTCGGATTAGAACCACGACCCGCCGAATAGAAGGCGTATTCTTATCCATCAAGTTACCATCGCTCCGTGCACACATTGTGTAGGTAATAGTTGCCTTGTACTTACTAAACTTGTATTTTAGTGGCTCCTGATAATGCTGGCAGCGATGGCAGTTCTGGTGCCAGAAACAACAGCAAGACGTGTTCTCGTCCGCCACCGACCGGTCATCATCATCAAAAAGCTCATCCCAAGAAACTCACGTGGAATCATGCTCCGAGGCTAACAGAAACTTGAATTAACTATATACTTATAAATAATAAAGAGATCCATAACGTAATAAGTGTTTATTTTACTTAAAATTAACCCAGTACTAAATCCCTACGACTTACGTGCCCACAACATGTGAGGATGTTAATAGGATAACATTTAAATCTGGAGGATTGTTAGAAGTCTATGAATAATAAATCTATGATGTCTTGGTTTATACAGATTAGTTAAATAAAATATTTACAATTCTGATAAGTACTTGTTACATTATTAACTTCTTACTTATCTTGAATTCATGAAAGTTGTTTGAATATCTAATAACTCAACTTGTTATAATCGGTAGGTAAATATTCTTAAGTTAATGACTGTACCTAGTTACAAAAGAAGGAGGGTTGTATCTTAAAAGTAGAGTTAACCGTTACAACTAATAAAGTGTAACTAAGATTTACAATCTTTATATCCAGTCAATAATAGAAAAAGGAAATAAATAAATAAATGCGCCAGACAATCACACCTATCAACCTGGGCTCAAACTAGGGCAACCTCTGTAATATGAGTACTAGGTGACGATAATTAACTGGGGGCGTCAACCCAGAACACCCAGACCCAAGAAAATTTAGAAAATGTAGTTTCCTAAATTGACTTGATCGAACCCGAACCCGGGACCTTTCGCTCCTTTGGGCGAACACCTTAGCCACTGCGCGATCGACGCCGTCAACACTGTGTGTGTGTGTTACACAGTGTTTACAGTTGTTTGCGTTGTGTTTCGCCGAGTAAGTGAGGGTACTGCAGGCCCAACCGAGGGAAAGGGGGTTTAAAAGTTGGCCACACATTTGTGACTCGTGTTGCGGGTGTTTATGGGGGACGACAATCGCTTGCAATCAGGGGATCCGTCTGCGCCATCTATCACATAAAAAAACACGTTCATAACCCTAGTTTGGCATACTTAAACAACTTAAAGTGCGCAATACTTTAACTAGCAAATGGTCCATATAAGTTAGCTTATAAACAAATACAAGACATCTTTGTGGTCCATTTTGAGAAGAAATTACCCTTGTCCTTGATCTAGAAACATTAGCCGGTGCACCCGGACGAGGCCGCGCGTGACACTATTAACTAACGATCTAGAGGAGGATATTCGTCTAGTTATCCGGTTTGTTGCCCATAAGCAGCATCGCGAAGATATGACAACAATATAAAAACGGGGCTCACTTGATGGACATCACATTCTGAGTTACGACTCTCTTGTCCACACAGCCAAGATCAACCAAAACAAACAACAAAATGTTCAAATACGTGAGTATTTTCAAAAAGTTCTACCCATAGTACCTATTACCTAATTAATTAAGTAATAGTACTTAACTATGCAAAGTTTATAAAAAAGTATTTTTGCCGATTTTTGGTGCTTAGGTACCTAGACTACCTGGAATACAAATTAAATATAAACAATCAAATTTCTCGTCTTAGCTGAGTATGCAATTGCCAATTGCGTCCAAAAATGTATATGTATATTGGTCGCAAGTGGGTATTGCACGCTTAGAAATGTCGTAGTTAGATAAATCAATGAAATAAAGATTTTATGAACTATACTCTGATTTTTAATCATGTGGAGTACATTGACAGATGCAAATGTCAAGTTTCTATTACATTTTGACATTTTACATCTATCAAATTGAGTGATAAGGTTTGGGGATGACACATTGACATCTGTCAGGTTACTCCACATGATTAAAAAATCAGAGTAGTGATTTTTAACGCTTGCAATTTTAAAACTATTTCTGGCTATTCAATGAAATGACAATTTTAACCAATTAAACTACATTACATTAACAAAGCACTCAAAATTGCAGTACCTACTTTAGTACCACAATATAAATTACATTCATCATTTACAGATCCTGTTCGCCGCTATCCTGGCTTTCGCCACCGCCAAGCCTTATGTAGTGGAATACCCCGTTGCCGCGGCGTACACGGCCCCAGTGGCCGCGGCGTACACGGCCCCAGTGGCGTACTCCGCGTACACTTCGTACTCCCCGTACGCGTACTCCGCTTACTCGTACGCCTCCCCCTACTCTTACTACTTGCGCTGAGAACTGACAACTGAAACCTGGATACCTCTTAATGACCTCGCCAAATAATATAATATGTATAGTTATGGAGCAAATGCAATAAATGCACGTGAAGCATATTTTTGGTTTTCTTTTTTTATGACGGCGACTATAAACAGTGGGACAGCCACGCTTCGGCATGAATGGGCCGGCTCGACCGGAGTAGGATACCCACGTCCTCACTGAAAACCGGCGTGAAGCAGTGCATGCGCTGTGTTTTGCCGCGTGAGTGAGGGTACGGAAGTCCGATCCAGGGAAAGGGGGTTAAAAGGTAAGCAGCGTACTTGTGACACCACTGGTGTTGCAGGTCTACATGGGCGGCGGTAATCGCTTACCATCAGGTGATCCGTCGGTTCGTCCTGCCACCTATATCATTAAAAAAATAGCGCGGACGCCAACAATTCTGCCAATGTCAATTGAATAAAGAGACATCGTCAACCTCTTTCAAATATGATGATATTGATCTTGTAGAAACTACTTAAATACTAGGGGTATTTCAACAATGCAACATATTTTGATTTTAAATTGCCTTATTTAAATTTTATTGGCATATAACACCTTGAAGGCCAGACCAAACATTGTACTACCTACAATCCTACATACTGAGCGCCAGGAGATTCACTCTGCCCCATGCTATGTTTTCCATAAGGGGTGGGCTTATCATGTGTTATCCACTATTTTAAAAGTTATCTTTCTTATTATCTAATTGTTTGGTATTCATATCCGGCATTGTCCATAGCTGGTATTTCATCCTTATGGCAGGATAATTTATCATTTGTAGTAATTTATAAATATTACTTATTGTTATTGAATTGCAATATTATCGTACTCGCATACAATAAATACTTTGATGTAGGTACATAATTGTTACATATTGACCACATAATTGTAGTGTTAATAACTTGTTAGGACGTCTATTGTACCCCTTGTTAACGTTTCATTATAATTGCTATTATGAAATCACGTTTCCATATTTTACAAAATAGAGCATTTATGAGAGTTCTATGTTATTTCATACATTATTATGCCATTATTAATTAATAATTGGCTATAGAAATACAGCCGGTTATATTGTGAACTATGCATTGTAGTATTGTACAATAGCAATGATTCCAAAAACAATTCATAGAGGGCATTTATTGAAATGTTCGAGAACGTTGCGAGTGATTTGTCACATCACTCGATACACGTTGTGTGTCCGTATCAAATGACAAGCCAATAATGTAAGCACAAAGAAAGCTTAGATCAGATCAAATTTGTTAAGCACTATATATGTCACAGAAAGTCTATCATCCGTACTGTAGGTATTTTTATGTAGCAAAAGGTCATTTCTGTAACTAACTATCCTTGATGCAATATTTATCAACTAGATAGGTATCTAACTCATTTTATCACACTTACCAATGGTTTGCTTCATTGAGTGTGAAAGCCAAAGACACCCCCGGATTAGGTTTCCGCATGGAACAAAAGTAGTATGTAAGTTAAGTACTAAGGGTAAGTTATTATTATTTGTATCTTAGTTAATATAAAATCTAGGCGATCAAAATTGTCTCTTAATACGATAGTACTTCATGATACTACACATGAAATATTGGGCACGTTAAAATCTAGTCCTTGAATCAAAACACACGTGACTTTTCAATCCAAAATCACGTGAGAACTAATTAAGTACACGAGAAATACCTATTATTGCCTAGTAGTAAACGTTTTGTCATACTCTTGAAAGACATTCTACTCGTATATATCGGGTCATTGAAGGTACAATATTGATACCGTTAAATAAGTAAATATACCAAAACAATGCCCGCATGGTGTTAGCCTCCATCAAAATCAATTTTCCTACTAGATGGAAGTAAACCTCTACAAACTTAGATGCAAGTACATCGAATTTTTCGAGATGCTACAAAATATTTTTCACGCGTGACAAGGAAAAATAATGTCCATTATTGCTAAAAACTGACACTTTCCGATATAGCTCCTTAAGCCGTTTTAATCTCTAAACCCCCTTTAGCATGTTAGATCATCAAAATAAGCAAAAACACCTGTTCCATAAAAGAAAATATTCACCAATTTAATTAATGTATAGAATTGCTGTTTTTTTTTTTGCTTATTTTGATTATCTAACCCACTGAGCAAGTAATCACTACATTATTTATCTAACCTGCTAAAGGAGCTTTATTCGTGTTGCCTATTATGAGGGTTTCGGGATTAAAACGATTCAATTTAACGCTGTATACTTACTTACTGTTTATAAGTAGGTACGTTTTCGAATCTAAACATAATTTTAATAAATACCTTATCTTAATCAATTAATATTAAGTACTTATGTAAGTAAATAAACTGGAAAGATAAGCGCTTTAATCTTTTGATTTGTAAGTAGCTTCGTACCGTCATATTACCATTCTTGCTGCTATTCAGCTCCAGAAAAAAAATTAAGAGCCGTGAGTTACAAACAATATTAGTGGTATTGTGGTATTCGTAATACTTTTAACATTTGGTAATTACGAGTGTGATTACGAGTATGTTTCGGTGTCCTATATTATTCAAACTAAGAATTTGTCACGAAGTCTATAAGGCCCTGTGGCGCAACGGATAACGCGTCTGACTACGGATCAGAAGATTCCAGGTTCGAATCCTGGCAGGGTCGCTGTTCTAGCTTTTTGTTTTTATGACAGCGTTTATTAGAACATTTTTTTTTATTATTTTTTAAGACTTTACTCATTATTATTTTTCTAGTTCGAGTTTTTTCTAGACGTCATTCAGACGTCATCTAGTTTGTGTTTTTTTTGTTAATTAGGTATAAGTAAGTATGTATGTCTTTATAAAATATCATAATATTAATATACATCCTGACCGTTTGGATACTTTGAACTTTATAATTCATTGAACACCTTTTGTAAGGTATTCTATAAGTGTTTACACGAGCGGGCGTTAATGGAAGCGGCTTTGTGTTTTGTTAAGAAAAACACTTTTGTTAGGAACTTTGCCCCTGATAGGAAAAGTATCGTGTACCCATTCTGGAATACAGAATATGCAAAATTTTAAGATACAATATAGGACCAACAGATACCAATAATTAAATAAACCTAAACAAGATTTGATATAACTTTGCACAACAAGTAAACAAGTGGGCACGTTAACGTTTTCGTTTAACTATAATACTTACATTATAATTTTGAAGCTCTTATCTGTGTGTGACACTTGTATATAAAGATCATTATCTAAGTAAAAGTACCTAGTTATTTTTTAATAAAAATATGATTAAAAAGTTATTTCCATTCAATAGAAAAATGTTACTATAAAGTTATTTCCTAATAATATTGCGCTAATTAGCGAATACTTTTAGGGTTCCGTATTCGTGTCAAAATAAAAGAACCCGAACACTCGTAAGTTCACTTGGTAAGTACTTAGTTCGTCTATCTGTCTGTGTGTAATAAAGAAGTGTGAAAATAAATATTGTTATCTTTTCTTATTTATTCACATGGCAGAGGTGAGGACTGTGCTAGTCGGCGTCGTGTAATCAAGTTTAATTATAACCGGTGAGTATGCGACAGACAATGGCTCAGATTATAAATAAACACTAACAGCAATGGCGGACACACTTCGAGTATTTGTGCAAAGACGTAGGTATATTTATTTTTTACATTTGGTTTACTTGTACTATTAAGTATTCTGTAATTTGGTATACCTACTTAGCGGACTGATGGTAACGGATCACTACCGCCCATGGACATCTTTAACACCCGAAGCATCTCAGATGAAAATACAAGATTAAGATGTTATTTTAATTACCTATCGTTTAAATTATTACTGTCTGTTATCTTAAATTATTAATTAGTAAGTACTGTATAAATTATCCGTGTCTACGTGATAGTAAATATACTTATTAAAACGTACATTTTCTAGTCAAGTGAATGCCCGAGGCAAAAGGCGTGTGTTTACTAAAGCGCGCGGTTGTTTTATGCGATGAACTCTGCTTTACACGCAATGCGATTAACGGACCTCCTTTCATATCAGTAAATATAATAAGAAACCTTTGTTTTACGCGATTGATGCAGCGGCAAGCGCAACGTGAGACCCGTATATCGCATGCGGCGTTACGGACAAGTTAGGGGAAAACTAGCCCGAAAAAAACTCGCCCAAGAATTTCAAGATTTTTTTGCTCGTTACTGCTCTAACCTAAGTTAGGTTACACTAATATTTTTTCGTCAAGTAGAGTTTAGTCAGTCTTATCATCAAAGGCTTTTCCATAAACCTCTCCGACGCTGCGATTTCAGCATAAAACAACCTCGCGCTTTATTCTCACAGTACTGTACGTTAGATGAACCATATTATTACCTATATAAAAAAAAACCTCCCATAAGCATTTTTTGATTATTTGACTACACTTAAGTGTCGTTTTCGAATCGTTTGTTTTGTAAGTAAATAGGCATAATACCTACGTAATCAAATCAGTCTCTAGAGTGAAACTTCAATCTAAGAACATAATCTTTAGCGAAGATTACCATACGTTTACGTGATAGTCTGTCTCTACCTGCTGTGTTTATTATGAAGTACTTCGATTAACCTTTCATATTTACATAAGCATGGACGTACTCATGTAATAACAGTAGGACCTTCATCAGTCTTAGTAATAGGAAAATATTGTTTTCTTGTAGGTACAAACCGCTAAGACTGCCCTGCTACAATGTAGGGCGCGCTAGAAGGATTTTATGCAATAATTTCTCATATACTGCAATTTCTTAAGCATGTGAAGTTGCATTGATATGGGGAGGCACGTGCAACGGATCACATTGTTATAAAGAAAAGCTTCCTAACCTTCACTTAGATTTTAATATTTTATGTTTGTTAGTTAAAGATCTTTCTTTATGAGAGCGCCTTGTCCAATGACACGTGGAATGAGGAATCTAAAGATATGTCGTGCTGAAAAATCGTTAAGGTTTTTTTAGTGATCCTTCTATAAACTAGGTAGGATGATTTTTATTAGCAATGGGAGGGACCGTTATCACAGTGTTATTCAGTTTCAAAATATGAAAACCAATTTTCATCTGTACGACGAAAATGAGTTTCTAATCAAATAGTCCGAGAGCTTTTTCAAGCAGGGGATAATAGGGCTAAATAAATACAGCTAGTAGTAAATATAGCCGGTTACTAGCTTGTTAAATTGTATCCTAACTTTTCGGGTGACTTCTGTGTGTGCATATCTTACTTGTTTTGTGCCTGGCGTTTCTCAATTAATTATCTTAGTACACGATAAATTGGCTCATCTCCACTACCCAATAGTTACCTACCTATCAGCGGGTGTAACACAAGACCAGCCCTAATAGCATTGTTCTTTTTGTACATTGTAACTCTGTTGCTAGAGCTGACTTCTGGGTGTGCATATTACATATTTTGTGCCTTGGCTTTTCTCAATTAATTATCCTAATACACGATAACTTAGCTCATCACTACTGCCCAATACATCAGCGAGTGTAACACAAGACCGGACCGCCCGGGCCGTCGCCTGCGAGGGACGCGCCAGAGCCTGTCTGGATTTGGCGGCCCCCGTTGCGCAATACACTCAGCAACGTTTGTGTCATGTTACACCCACGCACGTAATGGTTACTTTATCTTCAGGGAGACTTAATGAACAATACCTATTCCAAATATATCAATCTGTGACCTATCCTTTAAAAAGTGAAATAATTAAAAAAAAACATATTTATGTTATGTCCAGATTATGTGAAACTAAGGTTTTGCCTACCAGAGCCGACCGATAGGCCGCCGCCCGGAAGGTTGACCTAGGTATCGCTGGAAAGACGTCGTCGAGAGTGATCTGCCAGAACTTCAGGCCAAGGACTGGCAACAAGTTCTGCAGGATCGACCGCAGTGGCGTTCTCTTGTTTCGAAGGTCAAGACTCGTTTCGGGTCGCTGAGCCAGTGGAGTAAGTAAGTAAGATTTTGCCTAGTGCTATAGAAGAAATAACTTAAGTACCACAAACACCCAGATCGAACTCTGCGCGGTAATCGAATCAAGGTCCCTACGAGTCAAACGATTTTTAAGCTATTACGATAAACGCGTCAAATTTTGATTTCGTACCCTTAAATCACTCGAAACACAACGCAGGCGCTGCTTCACGGCAGTTTTCTAAGTGACCGTTCGTATTCCAGCGAAGCGCGTTAAATCATATAAAGTTTATCAAGTTTATAGTATAAACAGACACTACGAGGCACCTAACATGTCTTTTATCTTTCCGGTTACAGATAATGACTGCCCACTACTGTCCCTGGAACGAGTCAATCCAATTATTTCGTCTTAACCATACGGCTATTTCAGTCATTCCAAGTATTCCCTTTCTTTGGGTAATAATAATTATGGTACATAATAAAGCCATACAGAAATGTACTTGAGACCTTGGTATCAGTAACAAGTTCTAAGAAATCTTCTCTTCACTTTGATAAAAAAATTGTGACCATCAAATTATGCGGGAATGATATTACAGTATGCTTTAACGAGACAATTTTCGATTCAAATATTTTTTTCTTTCGGAAGAACAAGGTAATGTCTGGAACTCTAGCCTTAATAAAAAAAACCCTAAGGTGACCTCAACAGCCGGGACTGGAGCGTAAGTAATTTTTAAAAATTCGGCCGCAATCACCTTCTTCTTCTTGTCGTGTCGATGGCACCAAAATATTAAATTTTTCCAGCCCCATACTCCGCCACAGCAACTATTGGCAGGCTGCAAGAGTTCATCGTATGTGAAGCTGTCTGGGCATGAATTGCATGCCGGGAGATGAGCCATGGCAATTATACTTGATGGTAAGTGATTAATGATGTGGTCGAGAGAGTAATAGAATATAACTCTCTCTTGAATTCCCAAATCATAGCGCTCAGGGAACACTTCAGCCGGTAGAGAATTCCACTCTTTGGACAAACGCAAGTCTAGATAGACGCCATTTTACTCTCACCAGAACATTACCTTGATTACAATTACATAATAAAAGTAGTCATACGAGTTCTGCATTCATTTATAAAAGGTTACTTAGGAAACCGAAAGAAAATTACATGTACATATGAAACCTACACTTATCGTCCAGACGACTCGAAGGCGAGAGAATCCACGGACACGTGTAAAATAGCTTTGGCTTTGTCTATTCTTAGCTTGAGTTCAGGTTACTGTGCGTAGGTTTTGTATGGTCAGATCTATGAATGAACTCTTCAGTGTCAAATACAATTCAGTGTTATTTCACTTCATTAGCTTAGCTTCTACAGAAATTGCATTGCTTGGACCAGGGGCGATGTCAATGATGCAAAGATTTTTTATACTATAAAACTGATTGAGGCTAAGTACCACAGTATTTTTTCTTACTTTTACCTTGTAAACCTTGAAATCACGGGAGGTCCCAATTTTACACAGCCCAAAGTAAACTAAGGATTAAGCGGAAACTACATAGAGAGAAAAATATAATACTTTCAGAATTTTGAGGACACTGCTGTATTATAGGAACGTTTCCAATTTGCCATTGTCATGATAACCATTCGGTTATCAATTATTTACCTATACTGCCGTGTTACGCACAACTCTGCTATCTCAAAAAACATAGTTTTGAGAAAAATGGCTTTGAAGTTTTAACAAACATTTACTTGTAGCGTATTAAGGAAACATGCTATATAATTGAAACTGACAGATTAGGTGTGTAAATGCTTCTAGAACATATTGACATATATATTTTTTTTATATCTATAAAACTTAATTTTTAAATTGAGATAAACGAGTTTCGCATAACCAGAACTTCATACAAATGTGGTTACGCGTCGTGTGATAACTTAAGTTAGAAGAGTTGGGTGCAACCAAAACACACGATGCAGGGAAAGCCTATCTATGTTATCTACTTAGTTGTATTAGATGCGTTTGACTAAAATGCCCTGTTTTCTGACTAGTGGTTAACCAATTGTCAAAAAACCTTAACAAATTGTTAAATATCGCTGAATTGTATTTTTTGACCAATAGTTAGCTGAACCAATAAAGCGATTGCTAATCAACGAAAGAGGCCCTGGCGAACCACCCACCAACCCGCACTGGTCCAGCGTGGTGGGTTATGGTATAATCCTCCTAATGAAGAAGACAATATTGCCTCGGCCCCCAGTTCCCGGCAGCCCTGCTATTCTGGTTTTGTTAACGACAGGCAGACAGGCAGGGGGTGCTAAGAATCTCCGGGATAAGGAAGGCCGCCATACCACACTGACCGAAGAACTCGACCAAGTGGTGAAATCCTTCGGGACGAGGGTGCAAAATTCTGTGGGTTGCGACGTACGGGCAAGCGGTCTAAACTTTCGAAAGAGACTCTGGGCCTAATGGACAAGAGGCGGAACGATCCATCAGTCACTTCGGCAGAACAACGGGCTCTGAATAAATCCATCTCCAAGCTGTTAAGACGTGACCTCCGAAGCTTCAATGCACTCTCAATACAGAGAGCAATTGAGCAGAACCAGGGGCCCAAAGTCTTCGTACAACAGCTTGGAAGAAGCCACCTGTCGAAGTTGACCATAACAAATGGAGAAGTCACCACGTCAAAGCCAGAGATTCTTCGGAGTTTACACCTTCTATAGCCAGTTATAAAGTCAAAGCCCCGGGAGAAGACGGAGTCACAACCAAGCTTCTGAAAGCCGGTGCTGGAGGAACTTTTCTCCGGAAGAACTCTTAGGGCGTGGCAGCGGAGCTTGGTCGTATTGTTCTTCAAGAAAGGCGATAAACCTTACTGAAGAACTATCGACCAATTTCACTCTTATGTCACGTCTATAAGTTGTTCTCAAGAGTCATTTCGAATCACCTTACACGAAGACTTGACGAAGCTTAACCTGCAGAGCAGACCGGGTTCCGACGGAGTTATAGCATCATATACCATATTCACACAGTGAGACAGGTTATACAGATGACCAAAGAATATAACCAGCCCCTGTGCATGGCGTTTGTGGACTAAGAAAAAGCTTTGACTCCGTCGAGAACTTCTCGAGGCCTTACAGAGGTGCAAAGTCGATTGGCGATATATCGAGGTGTTAAGGTGTCTGTATGACGCCGCTAATATGTCCTTAGTAATCCAAAATGGCCAAACCGAGCCTGTCCTGCTGCGACGTGGTGTGAGACAAGGAGATGTTATATCTCCGAAACTCTTACTCCGCTGCGCTGCAGGACATGTTCGAAACGCTTAACTGGAAAGAGCGCGAAATCAATATTAATGGCGATGTCACACCTGCGATTCGCAGACCACATCGTCATCTTGGCAGAAACCTTACATGACCTACAGGAGATGGTGAGCAGCCTGGCTGAATCTTCCAAACACATCGGTCTTCGGATGAACTTGGATAAAACCAAGGTCATGTTCAACGAGCTCGTTGATCCGGGACTGGTCACAGTTAATGGAGTACCTCTCGAAGTTGTCCAGGAATATGTCTGTCTAGGACAAACGCTCCAATTAGGCAGAAAACAACTTCGAGAGAGAAGCTAATAGAAGAATTCACCTAGGCTGGGCAGCATTTGGTAGGCTTCGTCAAGTCTTCTCATCGCCCATCCCTCAAAGTCTTAAGTCGAAAGTCTTCAACTAGTGCGTCCTCCCGGTCATGACTTTCGATGCCGAGACGTGGACACTCACGGCTGGAGTAGTCCACTTGTTTAAAGTCGCTCAAAGAGCTATGAAAAGGGCTATTCTCAGAGTATCTCTGAAGGACCGCATCAGAAATGATGTAATCCGACAGAAAACCAGAGTCCAGAGTCACAGACATAGCCCACCGAATTAGCAAACTGAAGTGGCAATAGGCTGGTCACATTAGCCGCAGAATTGACAACCATTGGAGCCGTAAAGTCCTTGAGTGGAGATCGCGACTCGGTGAGCCAAGTGTTGGACGCCCTGCGACAAAATGGGATGATGACATTGGAAGGCTGGCTGGTGTGGGCTGGATGAGAATGGCCGAAAATCTGGAGCAATGACGTGTATTAGGTGAGACCTATGTCCAGCAGTAGACGAGTGTGGGTTGCTGATGATGAATGACATGAATTGTAAAGAAATAAATGGCCGCAAGGATGCACGCCGCCCACTGTTCCGCGCGCATCGAGTGACCACGCGTAACTATTTCAACTTCAAGTTAACAGATTTAGATTAAGTAGCAGAATTTATTGGTATATGATGCCTATCTCTGTTAACTTAAAATTGAATGAGTTAGGCATGGCTGCAACGATAAAAAATTAAGTTAAACGAATTTGTCATATGAGTTTCTGGCTCATTGATACATGTTTTTTTTAAACTGTCTTTAGTGCCATATAGATCACACTTTTTAAGAGTATTTCGCACTGGTTACGCGTAACTCGTATAATTTAAAATAGCATACTTGTGCGTAACAGGGCAGTATACGAATTGTGGTTCAATTAGTTACAATATAACCCTGGCGAGCACTGCAAATCAATTTGGAGAGAGAAGGACTTTCTTTGTAATTATTATGTGACTGCTGAGACAAGTGTGATTCTTAGGTATTTCATAATTTATTTAACAGAGCTACCATTTTTTTACGTTTTATTACTTAAAATCCTTATGTGCCTTATAAACATGTGAACAATTAGCTACCCATTCCTTCATATAGCCTGTCCTGCGTCAACAAAGGTAAAAGGTTATGATGCAATTCTGTCTCTCTATGAATTGTTTACCTACGCACAAACAACAATGCTCCTCATCTATATGGGAAGCCAGATAATCACTTACCGAACATTTTGTTTGCGTATTCAATCGGCAAGGCTTTGTTCTCCCACTCGCATTCGGTTTATTACGTCCGTAACACGTAATAATGTTCAAAATTAGTTACGTTGTTATTGTGGACAGCAAGAGTTTACTATATGCATGTCATGAGTAAATTGTTTTTTACACACGACATTCAAAACAGTCATGGTAGTAAACTGAAAAGAAGGCGCCTTCCAAACGATCGTTTATTATGTATGTTGTAGATTTGAATCCTCTCGTGCCTACTTCGGCGGTTTTTTTTTATGTGATAGGTAGCAGACGAGCAGGCGGATCACCTGATGGTAAGCAATTGCCGCCGCTCATGGATACTTGCAACACCTTGTTAGGAAAAATATCGTGAGGAAGTCTACACGATTTGAATAGTTTTTCAAAGTTGTGGATACCTACTCTTAGTTGATGATCATGTAGGTACTAATATGTTTCATTAATGTTGATGTTCTAGTTGGTCTGGTTCCACGGTCTATGGGATGCGCGTTGCGCTATTTTTGCATGTGGTGTAGTTCGTTGAAGAGGACTATTCTTTAAAGGTCCTTTTATATTCCGATCTTTGTGCGTTTCTAGAACTACATACAACTTATTTTACCAAATGTTACTAGGTTGTTTGTGGTAGGCTAGTTCTTAAGTCGGGAAAGCATTTAAACTTTAGAAAATGTTGTCTCAATTTAAAGATGATTTTTTGCTCTACCCATAGGTTGTCTGGAAGAAATCGCTACAAGTGATAAGATTGCCTTGTTTTACTGTCTATTATTGTCTTTTCACTCGTCTATTCTGTTTCTGTGCAATAAAAATCTATGTTAATTCATTAGCTAATCGGTTTTGCGACGCTTATAGTAAACGCTGCCAAAACCTCGACTTGTAATTCTGACATTTGCATAAAGCAAGTGCCAGGCCACGCGCAGACTGACCAACTTAATCCCCAGCCTTCGAAAACGAAGTATTGTGGCACAACGATTAATCTCCTAAAGGTGCATCTACATTGGATGCAGAGCACGCGTCGTCAATGTCAGAGACGTCGCCGAGTACGGCGGTGGTTGCGCCAGCGGCTCAATTGTTACTATAAAATGTCCGGTTGCAACAACGAACGGCATGAGTCCTGTGCTTGAAGCATCACAGTACAAATCTAGCAAAATGTTCAAAATTGTAAGTTATTAAATGCAACAATACATTATACAAGCAAATAGTGAAGATATGTTACAAAATTAAAACTAAGATCTTTGAACTTTTCGGACATGCTTATTCTAAACAGATTCCCATTGCAATTTGAGGATTAGGATTTAAGCAAATTTGTTTAACCAGTTAGTTTATTGGATGAATATCCTAATGTGCGGTGGATCAATTCTTAGTGAAAAGTAATCCGACATAACGTACTACGTATACGGATACGTAGCCGATACACTAACTTATACAAAATATTTCACTAACTGTTGCATTTCTACAGATCGCCCTTGTCGCTGCTCTCATCGCCGTCTCAGCGGCCAAACCCTTGGTCGTGAGCGCCCCCCTGGTCGCTGCACCAGCCCCCATTGTAACCGCCACCAGCTCGCAGTACTACCACCGCATCAATAACGGCATCGCAGCTGCGTACGTCGCCGCCCCTGCCCCGTACGTAGCTGCCGCTGCCCCGTACGTAGCTGCTCCTGCCCCGTACGTAGCTGCCGCTGCCCCGTACGTAGCTGCCGCTGCCCCGTACGTAGCTGCCGCTGCCCGTATGTTGCTGCGCCTGCCCTTTTGTGCCGTCCTAAAGAAAAGAACTGCACCCCCCTGCCCTGGCTAATGTGATATTATGAATAAATTGGTTTAGCAAAAAGCTTTTCTTTGATTGTCACCGGAAATTACATGGGAAGATGAGAGAGAAAGTTATAGGTCAATCATAATATGACTATGTAGGTAGTAGGCATGGTATTACTGATACATGATATTTTCTTTTATGATTCAGCTTTTGAGTATCATTTATTATGTAATCTAATGGCCCGCTTATTAATTCTTTTCGGGACATTAGTTCCACTCAGTTACAATAGATGGCGCTGTGCGTCGATTACATCGCGATAAACTTTCGATTTTTTGGTTGTATATAAGATCTGTCGATGAGAACCTATAGAATGTTATCTCTTTACAAATACTATTGACTATAGATTTGTCGTTTTTGTGTTGATACAGATTACTGATATAGGCAGGCATCTACCTATTACTTACTTTTTATATTTATATTTGTTACAAATTAAATAATTACAAGTGTTTATCGATATATCAGACAACATATTGTTATTTGCATCCCTTTATGTGTTATGAAGCACCTCCACAGACACCGGCTATCTATGCTGTACGCCGTACGTCATGCCGCAACCTCAGCGCGCGTCGTCGCTTCCGTCCCTTTGTCAAGCTATAATTAACAGAGCGCAGGCCATTATGCTAACTCCTATAAATACCTTAATTTGTGTAGAAGCTTTCGTATAACTACGTTGCAGCAAATGGGAGAGCACCTACGCGTTGACGGGTTCAATAGAGTGAAAATAAAAGAGGTTAGTAAGTGCTTGATGACGTCATCATTTATGGAGGAACAATTGGAAGGCATAATCGAGGCATTCATGTGTAAAAGCTTTTTTTGAGTTAATGGACTTTAATCTACCTAGACTTATATATTTTTAAGATTATGTATCTTACAAACTTAAGTTGTATTTTACCTAAACCTTTGTAATCGCCCATTTGTAAAGAATCAGTTTATATACTGTCCCACTGCAGAGCAAATGCCATAGAAATCAAGTCATCACTGCTATGATGGGATTTGCCTGGTGCGGATTGGTAATCACAAACCCGAGCTATGTTCGAGAAATTCGAAACATACTTTGCCCGAACTTTTGGAATCGAACCCGGGACCCCATGATCATGGCCCGGTACTTAAACCGCTAGCTAGACCAACGGGGCATTACTATCAATACTGACCGACCGAGTCGTTTACTCAAAGTAGTTATTTAGGAAGATCACAATACCAATTTTGATGCCTACCGACATTCGGCTTTAGCTATTTCATAAAATGTCTAGATCTCAGGACGTTCGCAGATGTAGGTAATAAAATGTGTTAGGTACACGACCGAAGAGGGATTGGACAGAATCAACGGCTTAGCGAGCTTTTTCAAGCATGGGGACATAAGATTGCCTACTTCCGAACTCCAGGTTGGCTCTTAGAGTTTTAGACACAAATATTTTTGGAAAAATTTCCCAAGCTAAGTATGCCCATAATCAGAAGCACTATTTGTATCGATACGACAATACCTACATAAAAACCCTATCCCGCTTATTAAAAAACGGAAACGTTAGTTAGTCATGATTTAAAAATGATGCTATATTTTTTATGCCGCTATGAAGACTCTTCGGCTTTCGGTCTTAAAATAGGTATCTATCTACAGGATGTATCTGTAGACATTTATATCCCTTTAACCATCAAATACCTAGCAACAGTCTATGTTCAAGAAAAAGAAATTACTTATACTTACTACACAAAATGGATTAAAGTTGTTTCTATCTCTACCAAACATCTCTGCCTATAAACGAAATAGACCGTATATTTATAGGAACTTTATCTCTTTTATATTTAGGTTTCATTCAGTATCAAGGAATTGGTCTGCTAAATAAAGACATAGGCATCAATCATCCAGCCCGATTGTGGAAGGCAGGAACGAGAAGGCGGAAATGGCTGTTCATTGACCCCGGAATCAGAGTGAAAATATATGTGGTTCACATAAATACAATAAACCTAAAGATAAAAGTCTTTCAGCCAATATATTTATAAAACAAAAGAATCATTACATACACTGTGGTTTTACTATGTTGAGAATTTCTTACCTAAAGTCAGCAGGTTAAGTCACTTAATAACAACGAACGATCTTTATGAAAATAAACTAAATACATATTATAATACATAGACAGGGTGTGTCACAGATGTAAACGTTTACATGCCTTTACAAAAACATTCCTGTTCAATAACTTTTGGAAATAAGCATAGTAAAAATTCAACTTTAAATACAAAGCCTCGTCACGTGCCTTGGTCATCAACCGACTTCAAAAAAAAAGGAGGAGGTTCTCAATTCGACCCGTACCTATGTTTTTTTTTGTATCAGAAGTAGAAAATTTTTTGACGAATTTCCAAAAGTCGTAGAACAAATTAATGTTGCTGATAATGCTTGATACAAAAAAGTGGTAAAAGGATGTAAATAGTAACAGATACAACCTGTATACTTTATTCGAGATATTTACAGTATGAGAAATATTAAACTATTTATGAACATCGTAGTCTCGTTGTTTAGAATACCAAAAACTTGCAGCAACATAGACTCATACAGTTGTGATTTAGTTCGGCCTGCAGAGCAAAATCAAATGTCAACGATATTGTAAGCGCGATTTTCATAGGCGTTACTGTACTTACAAAGTTAACCGACACATTTTTCAGATTATTATATAAATTGGAGCCATTTGAATTTATTTTTTAATACAGAAAGTTTAACTTATGATTAAGAGACCTAATTATGTAAATCAAATCAAATCAAATTATAATGTCTCATAAGTGTATAAAACCTGATGAAAAAATTTGGTAGTCGCAATTTCTTCATAAAAACAATACATATTTTTTTTTTCTTCTAAGTACCTAGGTATTTGCCTATTGGTTTCTTTTTCTGTCAGTTTAATTCTTGAACTAAGTAAGTGCGGTTTCAGATTAGCGTTTTATACTTACGCGCGTATTATACAGGGTGTAACAAAAAGGGGGTATCATCCCAAAGTGAACCGATTCTGACACACTTTACAAATGTCATATAACAGTTTTTAACCAGCCAAGTAAATATTACGATATTTAATATTTAATTGAAATCCGATTTTTCGTGAAATCCATTTCAATTCGCACATCACTAATGAGCAATCAGCTGATAGGAATATTAACCTTTGACCGCTTCTTTTTCAATAGTTACCGTCCCTTGCATTCCTGACAATGGTTTTCATACAAATTTTATAATTGAATTACGGGAAGATTGTTTATCTTTTCCTAAAATATTTTTTTATTAATTTGAAACTTGGCAAATAGAATCTAAATAAGGTACACATTATTTCCCTTTATGGTTGATACCCCCTTTTTATAACACCCTGTATACCATATTCCTAAATTAGTATTTCGCAGGCATTTTGGTGTCCCATGGAATAAATAGGATAAGGAAATAGAGAGTGCACCTGTGTTTGCACACACTTGAGCACTATAATATATCCTGCGTACGTGGCTGATTGTTAAGATTGGCCTTGAGTTTCGACAACTACATACCTAGAAAATTAGCAGCATCTTGTATTTTATTGGGCTCCGTGCTTCAATTTGTAGGTATATTTTGATAAGCCATCGTGTAATTTTGTACCCAAATATTTAGGTATGTTTTTGAGATGGATCACTCAGATATAAAATTTATCTAGACATGAGTTTTGTCTAGCTGCTCAAATATGAAGGCGATCAAATAACGTTTTCACGAAGGTATTTCATTACCTTAACTCGCTGTTATTTTTAACACACTTCTGTCGCTTTGGTATCTCCTACCTTCCCAACTAATTAAGGTCAGCTCGTAAAAGCGGCGACATTTAAACATTTCGCAATTTAAACATCCTTTCAATTTAGGGATGACCTGAAAACGAGGTGAAATGAAACCCTAATTCCTCTTGTTTCCACAAATTACCAAATAAAGTTTTATTGCATGAGACCAGAAAGTGTGTTTGAAAAAAGGGTTCAACTTTATCATAACTTTCCCAGTGGATCTCGTTATGCAATTAAAAATTAATTCGTTGCAAAATTTAATGCTAAAATTTGTAATTTGATGTAAATAGTTACAGATACAACCTGTAGGTATAGGTACTTTATTCGAGACATTTACAGTATGAGAATATTAAACTATTTATGAACATCGTCGTCTCGGTGTTTAGAATACAAAAACTTGCAGCAACATAGACTCATACAGTTGTGATTCAGTTCGGCCTGCTGAGCAAAATCAAATGTCAACGATATTGTAAGCGCGATTTTCATAGGCGTTACTGTACTTAAAAAGTTAACCGACACATTTTTCGGATTATTATTATGAATTGGAGCCTTTTGAATTATTTTTGATACAGAAAGTTTAAGAGACCTATATGTAAATCAAATCAAATCAAATTATAATGTCTCATAAGTGTATAAAACCTGATGAAAAAATTTGGTAGTCGCAATTTCTCATAAAAACAATACATATATATTTTTTCTTCTAAGTACCTAGGTATTTGCCTATTGGTTCTTTTCTGTCAGTTTAATTCTTGAACCTAAGTAAGTGCGGTTTTCAAATTAAGGTTTTATACTTACGCGCGTATTATACAGGTTGTAACAAAAAGGGGGTATCATCCCAAAGTGAACCGATTCTGACACACTTTACAATGACATATAACAGTTTTTAACCAGCCAAGTAATAATATATTATGATAATTAATATTTAATTGAAATCCGATTTTTCGTGAATCCATTTCAATTCGCACATCACTAATGAGCAATCAGCGATAGGAATATTAACCTTTGACCGTTCTTTTTAATAGTGTACGTCCCTTGCTTCCTGACAATGGTTTTCATACAAATTTTATAATTGAATTACGGAAGATTGTTTATCTTTTCACTAAAATTTTTTTATTAATTTGAAACTTGGCAAATAGAATCTAATAAGGTACACATTATTTCCCTTTATGGTTGATACCCCCTTTTTATTACACCTGTATACCATATTCCCAAATTAGTATTTCGCAGGCATTTTGGTGTCCCATGGAATAATAAATAGGATAGGAATAGAGAGAGTGCACCTGTGTTTGCACACATCACTTGAGCACTATAATATATCCTGCGTACGGTGCTGATTGTTAAGATTGGCCTTGAGTTTCGAACACTACATACCTAGAAAATTAGCAGCATCTGGTCTTTTATTGGGCTCCCTGTTGCAATTTGTAGGTATATTTTGGTAAGCCATCGTGTAATTTTGTACCCAAAAATTTAGGTATGTGTTTTAAGAGATGGATCACTCAGATATAAAATTTAATCTAGACAAAAGTTTTGTCTAGCTGCTCAAATATGAAGGCGATCAAATAAACGTTTTCGCGAAGGATTTACTTTATCCTCGCTGTTATTTTTAACACGCTTCTGTCGCTTTGGTATCTCCTACCTTCCCAACTAATTAAGGTCAGCTCGTAAAAGCGGCGACATTTAAACATTTCGCAATTTAAACATCCTTTCAATTTAGGGATGACCTGAAAACGAGGTGAAATGAAACCCTAATTCCTCTTGTTTCCACAAATTACCAAATAAAGTTTATTGCATGAGACCAGAAAGTGCGTTTGAAAAAAGGGTTAAATTTTATTATAACTTTGCCAGTGGATCTCGTTATGCAATTAAAAATTAATTCGTTGCAAAATTTAATGCTAAAATTTGTAATTTGATTAAATTAACCATAAACACTTGGTACTTTCTCAATAGCCCATCATAGTTTTATTATTCCTTAGACGTTCAATACGATTTTCGTAGCCATCAAGGTCCCTGTCCTTACCCATTGAACCATTAGGTATTCCGGTAACACCCGCTACGTTGCCTCACCACAATGCAAAATTTGTTACACCTATATAAAAGACAGGTCTACAATTTCTATCGCCCCGCATTATAATTTCAAAGCCGTCATGCGACGGGACTTCACTATGATTCGGACGGTACGGTCTAGTAAACAATAACATTCAAAAGGAATGCTTTCATTGCCATATTATCTAATATAACCTTTTTTTTATTTTCCCAGGTCCTTACACTATCAGCGCTCTGCGGCCTCGTTCAGGGTTCCGTGGAGCATGGACAAGGCGTAGTCCCGTATTCCCGGCCCCTGGTGTTCCTCTTCCACCTCCTGTGGTAGCCGCCACCAGTTCGCAGTATTTTGAAAGAACCTTCAACCGCCTGGTACTACCGCCACCAGCCATCCAGCCAGTGGTCCCAGTAGCACCCCAGCAACCAGTGTTCATCCAACCGACAAACGCAGTGCCAGTAGCTCCCGTAGCACCCGCGCCAGTAGAACCGGAACAACCCAATATAGCGATAGCTGTCGCAACTACCAACATCGCAGCACCAGTTGCGACAATACTTCTACCACCGTACCCGTTTGGTCCACCCCCTACAATCGGCTTCATACCTCCATCACCGCCAATCAACGTCCCTGATGACAGAAAAGAATCGACAACACCAACAACCACCAAAACCGAAGTGAAAACGACCACGAGGCAACCTGAAGCTACTACGCCCTTACCAACACAACCAGCGTTGCCAGCAGGCTCCGAGAATAACTTCAACGTCCAAGCGCTTCCATCCAATCAGAACGTAAACTTCAATCAAGTGTATGGACCACCGCCGTTGCCGCGGTACCCTCCACTACAGAAGCCTCAAAAATACAAGACGTCCGTGGAAATTGTTCCTGTGCCCTTAACTTACATTGCGCCGCCGCCTTTGAAATATCAGGCTATTAAGACAGTGAAACATGTGCATACGTTTGTGCCTCTAAAGGCTAAGGTGATCGTTAAGACCAGTGCATCATCATCATTCTGCATTAAAGATACGTATGGTGCGACGGCCCGTGAGATTAGTGTACAAAGCGCCATTGGACTGACCGAAGTTGGTCGTCCTGCAAAGTAAGACCTATTCTAGGGAGATAGAACCCACCACGTTCAGACCTTCGGTCCGGCCTGCGACCAAACCACCAAGGGTATGATTAGGAATAGACAATATAGATAACACTTGTTAAAACAGTCGCACTTTGTAAATATGTCAATAACCTTAGCAAAAATGTAAATAAATATTTATACTTTTTCTAGAAACCAGCAGTGTTTTTGTTTAATAAACACTTTCCTTTTGTGAAAGGAGTGTGAAATTATCCCATGCTCTTGGGAAAAGGCCAGCCTATGAATATTAATGTATGAACGAGTACCAGATACTGCGCAGTTTTGAAGAGTACAGGTTCATGGCTATTTGTAATTATCTTATCTACTTATGTTAGAAATAGATTTTTAACAGAGAGAAAAAATATTAAAATGCCTAAGTTCCTTAGTATGTAATAATATCACTATTTTATTAAAATGAAATGGTGGCTTGGATTGAACAAGCAACCTTAAAAATATTAGGAGCACTAATTTTCCTCAGCTCAACTTTATTTTCCAAATAAATAGGTAGGTAGTAGTACCCAAAAGTATATTAAGTAACTCTTACTTTAATTTTATTCGTTTAATTTTCGGTCTATTTCATAGTTCTAGTACTACTTATTCAGATAAATACGTTAATTGCTAGTTAATTTTAATTCACTTAATTCACCGTTTTAAAAGTTAAGCGAAACAAAGAAAACCTTTTTTTTTAATTAAATATAATTAACACGTTTTTTATTAGTAGAGTAAGATGTAATTACTTTATTCATAAAAAAACTGACTATTATCGATATGAGAGTAAAGTACACCTACTATAGCTACACATTTATACAGTTTCTGAACCTTGGTAGGTACTTAGGGGCCATCCATAAAATACGTCACACGTAAAGGGGGGGGGGGGGTCGACATAGTGTGACAAGGGGTGGGAGGGGACCTAAGTTTCGTGACATAACATTTCAAAATCTAGAGGTACTAATCACGTAATATGAAATATTAATTATCTAAACTAAAAAATATGTCCAACTCTATTACAATAGGGTTGATTTCATAAAAAAGTACTTAATTTAAATGAAAATAAAACTAATTTCAGAACTGCTGTTTTAATTTAATAATTTTTCGATGTTAAATTGCAAAACATGTGACGTCACACTAGGGAGGGGGGGTCTCAGAAATGTGACCACCTGTGACAAGGATAGGTAGTGGCTCGAAGACTCATGACATTAGTGTGACGTACTTTATGGATATAGGTAATAACATCGTAGCAGTTGTGAACGATGTAAAGTACATAAGAGCCTGCGCCATGTAAGATTCGTAGATTCGAATCCGAATACACGCCACTCGAAATTCTTTGTGCATATATTTACCGTTTTACATTATACATATCATTATCATGTCGTAATGACACATAATAAAAGTTACAAAATAATTCAAATATAGCTTATAAAATTCTATGTGATCTTAAATGAGTATTTAAGATAATGATTATAATTATATAGATATTAAATAGATCCGTAGAATGTTTATATAACGGTAGATATGTGACTCCATTGGTGTTCCAGGTGCCGAATGGGCGACGGCAATCGCTTACCATCAGGTGATCCATTTGTTGTCTACCACTATCAGACATGTATATGTATAGTTCATTTTGAACAGATTATTCTTTAACCTGAATTGAATCTTGTTTATATACGAAGTAACCACCACTAGACAATGATCACCAATGGTTGCCTAGCAACCATAGACAAGGGAACCAAACAGTTAACCATGGTTACCACGTGTAGAAACATTAGCCATTATGAAATAGGCACAGCAAGATATATAAAAATAATTCATCCATGTAAGTACATTATTTAGTTATCATCACAGTATGAAGAAATTTTCATATATTATATACTACTCGTTACTACGAGTATAAAGACTAATGTTATAAGTAAGATCTCGTATTTGGAGTTTGTACGTCCCACACCACATCAAAGTATACAAAACTGTCAAATTTATTCATCACTCTCATCTTACTGTCAAATGAATTAGGTTTTAATCAAAGATTTACACTATAACAAGATGGCGCACTTATTACTTACATCGAGCCTCGCGAGATGTATATATTGGTTAAACGTCCTACTCTATAAGGTGACCACACGTTTTAGCGTTTCGATTACAATTATGTTAGTCAAACTTAGTCCACCCACGTGGGAGTCGGACATTGCGTTCTCTAGGAAAATCGTGATGCCCATCAAATTAGAAGGGCTATCACGAACGTTTCAAAGTATCGTTTGAGTATTATGAGCAATTTTGTAGAAAAAACACAAGTTCCAAATTAAAATTCCTTATTAATGTACGTACGATACGAAGAGACTACCGATTTTCGAAAGTGTGCTAGCCTTATAGATTTTCTATTATACCTATAATAATACACTCTGCGGCACATTTAACCGGTCATAGCGTATTATTCATACAAATTTTACGAAAAAAATACTTTACGATTTGATAAATTAAAAATTAAATACAGGGTGTATCTGTGAAATTTAATCCCTTTAACCACGTGTTCTACCAACCATTCTGAACACATTTGTTCTATGACTTTTGAAAATTCGCATAAAACTTTTCATCTCCCCATACAAAGTCGGTCACGTGACATGGTCATTTTGTATGGGGAGTCGAAAATTTTTTCGAAGAATTTGGAAAAGTTGTTGAAAAATGTTGTTCAGAATGGTTGATAGAACACGTGGTTAAAGGGATGTAAATGTTCACAGATACACCCTGTAGATTTATTGCTACACTTTTTACGTAACATGATTTTTTATGGTCGGCCATTATCATGCAATTTATTCGACCATGAAAACTTTCCGATTTGTCCAAAAAAAATAAAAAAGTAAATCCGTCTTTAGAGACAAGCGAAATGGACACCCTACTCAATGCAAAAAAAACTTTGACTAAATACTTACTTATGAAAAATACACCGCAACCTTTATAAGATTCACTTTTGCATCCTATCACAAACAAGTGAGAACCATTACAAATAAATAATCACAATTTTTACACGTTATTTTTGTCGTCACAATAATACAAACTTTCAAATTATTTTTGCCGCCGCCACAATGGTGATGTCGAGACGCAAGTGTTGCATATTGATTATAATCAAAACTACCATATTAATATTACGACTTTTACATAAAAACAGTCGTTTATCATGGTTTAAAATAAAAAAAATAAAAAAAGACTTATTTATTCCAACGTATCATTCCTTTCAATATTAATATTTTGAAAGTTCCCCAGAAGAATAAATATAAACATTGCTTAAGTTATACCACAAAGGTTTTTTTTTTATGATGGCAACCCATTAGACAAGGACATAATCCTATATAGCGACATCTCGCTCGGTTCGATTCTGTAAAGCGATTTGGCATTTCAAAGTAACCTAATTCCCACTGCATAGAGTCGAAATTAACATTGCATTCATTTTCATAGTGCACCATCTTGTTTTATATCCAATATCTTTGGGTTTAATATTAATTGAGGAAATTTGACAGTTTGTGGTAACCTGATGTGTGGCTGTTTGTACCTACCTCAAACGGAAAAACCTGGCATGTGCGATTTGGATCGTACGAATATTGAGAATCAACAAATATTGGAAAAAACCAAACGTGTTCAATAAGTTAAGGAACCCTCAGGAGTAAAAAAAGTCGAGCTCAACAAGCCAAGGGCGATAGTTTTTTTTACTTCAGTATTACTTACCTACTGTTTGAATAATTGTGTAGGTACCTACTCCCTACTAATTGAAGAGGGGAGGCAAATCCGGTTTTACATAGTTTGATTTATTAAACGTGACCCTCAGGTGAAAGTACAAATAAATGTTAAAACTTACAGAGAGAACAATCAAAACTACTCGCAATAATAAAACATTTACCCGCCAGCAAAGATAAGCTCAAAATATAACTAAAGTAAAACTGCTTGTTTTGTAGAACGATCTGTCTTATTGTTTACCCGTGCGAATTCTCTCAGTGTCATGTAACGTTGAGTGAGGTAGGAATGTATCTTTCCAAAAAATTATTACAAGCATTTAATTAATTTTGGTAGAGTAGGCTATACTACCAAAAAAAAACGGCCGAAGGCTATTTGGTTTCTGCATGTCTGCCTCAAGCTGAATACACTGCAAGTAAGTTAAGACCTTACCCAAGTCTCAGATATTA